>CP092725.1:21486908-22686908 GCA_030273425.1 Microplitis manilae | reverse complement strand
GAGAAATAATTAATTTTTATTTTTTTGAGAAGAAAAAATCATATAACAATAAATTTTATTTTAAAAGAAAGAGAAATAATTTTTTGTTTTTTTGGCGAAAATAAAGAATTTCATTCAATATTAAAAGATTTTAGTAAATGCATTAATTTTAGAGTTACGTTACAATTATTTACAATTAACAACTGTAAATAAATAAATTACACTCAATAATTTTATAATATTTTACCCCTTTTGTAACGAAAGGAAAAAAATATAAATTGAAAACAAAAAGTAAATAAATGAATTATATTTTAAAAGAAAGGTAAATAATTTATTTTTGCAAAAAAATTAATTATTTCTTTTTCTTGGAAAATTAAATTTGTTATTATATATTTATTTTTTGTTAGAATTTGTCAAAATTGTCGTAAATTACTCATTAAAAATAATGAATATTGTTTTTAATTATTTATTAAAAATAAATATGTCTTAAGAAAATATTCAATGACTTATTACTTAAATTAGTAATTATTCTATTAACTTATTAAAAATAATACTTACATAAAATAAACTTCAAATACTCAAAACATTTAAAGTTTTTACACAATTTTTAAAATTAACTTCAGATTTTTAACAGACTTTTACAGCTTTGACACAATTTTTATCACTGATAAATTTTTCACACCATAATGTAGGAAAAATTCATAAATAATATTTTTATATTTATATATATATAATTCACAATTTATAATTAATATACATGAAATGTTTTTAATAAACTGGCTTTTCTGTCGATTTCAAATATAACCACATGTTTTGTGATAAGTATGATAGTTTATAGTGATAAGTATGACAGTTTCGCCGGACAAGTAAAATGATTTTGGAATTTACTACAACTTGACTTCAAACTCCAATAACTTTTGAACAGATGGGTTTATCAAAAAATGATAAGAAACTTTTTGTAGAACGTTTAATTTTTTACGAAATAATATCTCATAGTTCTGAATGAAAATTATGAAAATCTAACTTATTATACACGTTACTCAGACGTAAATAATGAAAAAAATATGTGGTGTTAAATTTAATAAAATATGTTTTAGTTATAGAATGTAATTATAATAATAACGATTACTAATATTAGTATATTGACTACTGCTTAAGTTATTGAATGACTTAAATTTAATCTAAATATTGTAATCTTTAGCATTATCAATATAATTAATAATATTATAAAGGCTGTTTTGTAATGTTTTTATGTTTTGAAAAAATAAATTATTCTTTAAATGAAAGCGTATTTGTAATTAAATAATGATATTAGTGTGGATATCGTAAAAAAATTCGAGTTTAGCTACACAGCGGTGTATGGCTGCCTGGATTTTATAGAATGTTTCTACGGTGAATTTATCGCATAATAATTGCAAACCCGTTGAATTATCATTGACAAACTTCTACTAAACCATGGTACATTTAGCGTATTTTCAGCATTACTACACTATGTGTTTGTCGTGGAATGACTGTGGGAACACCGTGGAAACACATCAGAAATATTGGGGAAACGTAGTCAAATTGCTATGGAACTACTGTGGTTTCATCGTGGAAAAATGGAACAAATCCACGGGGTTCCCACCGAGCATTTACGGTGAGTCTGTAGAGTTTCCACGGTGTTTCCACGGTGAGCTTAAGGTTGCGAGGGAAGCCTCTCCAAAAATCAGCTCGATAAAAAATTTTTAAGAGGTCGCTCATGAATTTTGAAAATATCAAAAATGATTGAAATTCGAATTTTTAATTTCTAAATTTTTTCTTTCTCGTGGCAGCAATAGTTTATATTTGTAAAATCATGGCTATGCTGAAAATTTGAGCTCAAAATTCAAATATTGAAACGGCGCTCAAGAATTTTGAATATTAACTAATAATATGTAACTAATACTTTGAATTGATTTTTGTATTTTTTTATAACTCAATTATTGTCATTTCATTAAAATATAACATTTTCATGACCAAAAATATACAGGATAGTCTTAAACAATAAAATTTGGTAAGTTTTGAATAAGCCAAAAAACCTACAAATTGAATTAAAAAATAAAAACGCATGTAAATAACTTATTATTTCTATTTCTCGGGTTATATTTTTATTCATTGTCATGCAAATTGATGGTGAAAAAATCGAGAAGCTTTATTTTTAATATTTAAAGGTCGCTCGAAAACGTCCAAAAGACAGTACTCGGAAACATTCAAAATTCTTGAGCGAGGTTTAAATATTTAAATTTTGGGCTTAAATTTTCAGCGTGGTCATGATTTCACAAATATAAACTATTGCAGCCACGAGAAAGAAAAAATTTTGAAAAAAAAAATTCAAATTTCGATCATTTTTGATATTTTCAAAATTCGTGAGCGACCTCTTAAAAATTTTTTATCGAGCTGATTTTTGGAGAGACTTCTTAAAACATCGTAAGCCAGCAAATTTTCATAAGAGACTCGAAAAAAAAAAATAGTCGGTTTTTTTGCGCCACCCTAATATATAGATTTTGAATATATAAAATGTTTGTAAAGTTTACAGATTATTTTGTTTGTCACAACGAAATATAACTGACGGAATAAAATTATATTGGGAAATAGGATACGTGAAAATATTGTAATTGAAATCATATACAAAAACAATAGACCTTAATATTAACCTAGTGAGTTTATTGGAAAATTCTATCCTACAACACCAGCGACGCTCATTCAACTAGCTCCTTCAGACGAGGCTGAGTTAGCTGTAAAGTTCTGGAGGTATACAACCTGCCGTGTTAGAAGAAAGACTCATCTAAAAGTAAATAAGAGTGGCTCTTTATTTTTAATATTTTCTTTTAATTGATCGAATAATAAAGGCTACTTGACCAAGCTCAAAGACGATAATTTTGAGAAAAAAAAGTAAATGATTAGAATTAGGTTATGGAAATTGAATATGGGATATTATCTTAGATAAGAATTTGAAAAAATGATATAGTCAAAGTTGGAATTTTTTACACAGTTTTGGTTTTTGAGTGTGTAGACGAGTCAATGTTACCTTGGAGTGTGACTCGATTAGTCACCTGGTATCATCTGATGATATAATCTAGTTCTATCCTTCTGAGACTTCTTGATGGCTTTTAGAGGTCTAGCTGAGATGCTAGAGCTCCAGGATATACGGAATCTGACGGTTACAGATTTGGATCCGTTTTTGAGTTTTCGTTTGGCAAGTATCAATAGTAATTTTGTGACTGATGCTGTTTTAAAAGCCACTTGGTCATTCTTGATGGTTTTATTCTGACAGGTCTCATAGGACAAGCCTCGACCTTTTGTACTGATGATGAAGTTATTGGTCACTTAGTTAATAAGTGTGACCCCACTTGAATTCTGTTCCAGAAAAGCAACTACCGAGGATACCCAAATATAGAATCAGTTGAGTTAATATCTTTTGTGAGGTCTTCAGCCTGCAGTTACCTATGCATGCTTTGACTGCATCTAAAAACATTTTTTTATTTATTACGTTCAGAAGCAACTATATGATTCATTATGAATATTGAGGTCATGATAGTGCCTACAATTCTGAATAGATCTCAATGAAACTTTGCACACATATATTTGGTTTAATAACCTGCTCATTTCGCTAATTTGTCTGTTCTCGCTACAACGTTTTATGACGTTGAAATTCATAAAAAGTGACAGAAAAAACTTTTTTTTTTATTCATCATGAGAACTCTGCTCGTTCTATTTTGCTGCCAAATGGTTTCTTTTCTTTTTGTTAAAGAAAAAAAAAAGATTAGTCGAAAACTATTTATGTAAAATGGAACACATCGGACCCATGATGAATCCGAAGCAATATTCAATGCTGATCTTGGCATTGGGTTAAAGTGTACAAAACTTGCCAAAGCAGACATCAACTAGTCACTGTATTTCCGAGATTTAAATACGTGTCATTTTTGACTTTCCACTATAAAAATCTATGATTTTTTTTTTTTTTAATTCGGGAGTTGTTATCGATCTAATTTTCAATAATAGAGTTATCGTCACATGTCAACGTGTTGATGTCTTAGATGGTTATTCTGAGTATTTTGAGGGCTAGTATGTATTTGTGCGTGTGAGCGTGTTTATGTGTTTGCCTGTAGGTTTATAAATTCCTGACTAATCAACTGAATGGAATAGTTCCTGCGATGATCGAAACAGGTTATTCGTCATTAAATTTGTAAAATGCCATCTCACAGAGTTAAGCCGAACTACCACATATAGGTATGATTCCATGATTGTACGACGTTCAGCCTTTGGCCAGGTTCAGGCGCTGTTAGTCAGCTGATAAATATGTTCAAGCATGCACTGTATGTTTCTCATCGAACAATGCCGTAAAAGATTGAACATGAAAATTCAAGTAACTAAAAGTAATAATAAAAATACAAAAATAATAAAACTAATAGCATTTTTTTACTTTTTTAATTATTCATTCAATTCTCATCCTTTCGGTAGGATACTTGAATAATAAATTATTTCATATTTTGAATAGCGTTATGAGGCGTGCACATTTGGATTTTTCAAATTTCATATTTCTGCTTGACTTTATGCGTTTTATAGTGAATAATTCTAAACAAAAACCAAGCACTTCTTTTTCAATAATTTTCGATTATTCAAATTTTCGTAGATAAAGAGTAGACACAACTTTTTCGAGTTTGATGAGCTTGAAGGCATCAATGTACTTAGTAACATTTTTGAGTGTGAAGAGATCGAAAATGTACTTGAAATAATATATTTGAGCTCAAGAGGCTCGAAAACAGAGGGAATTTTTAGAGCTGGCTTGCAGTGTCAACTGCTTTATAGTTTTTATTGGAAAGACTACCTGACAGACGATTGTTATGTTAAAAAACCTAAGATCAAAGATCTTAATACAGACTATTAGAAAATGGAATGCCAGTATTTTATCATTCATAATTAAAAGATTAGTTTTTAATGTTTGAAAACGCCTTGATAATTATGTGAATACCAGCCCTCGCAGATTTGAATCACGGCGGAAACACCGTGGGTTTGTTCCATTTTATCACTGTGATTACGCCGTGTATCCACCGTGATTCCACGGTGGTTTTACCACCGTGTGTGCACGGTGTTTCCACTGTGATTAGGCAGTGGATACACCGTGGAACCACGATGGTGAAATCGTGCAAAGGAATCACGGTAGATACTTCGCGTAATCGCAGTGGAAACACGATGTATACACGGTGGGTAAAGCCACCGTGGAATCACGGTGGATACACAGCGTAGTCACAGTGGATACACTGTGTATACACGGTGGTAAAATGGAACAAACCCACCGTGTAACCACAGTGGATCCACGGTGTTCACACTTCCACGGTGTTTCCACCGTGATTCAAATCTGCGAGGGTAAGAAAGCCATTTTCTTAATTATTTATCGTTGATATTTCACTTCAA
The DNA here is from genome assembly GCA_030273425.1 of Microplitis manilae. Taxonomy (NCBI): domain Eukaryota; kingdom Metazoa; phylum Arthropoda; class Insecta; order Hymenoptera; family Braconidae; genus Microplitis; species Microplitis manilae. The sequence continues at coordinate 22,681,496 of CP092725.1, read as the reverse complement.
GTTAATTATTACTTATTTTGGAATGTGTTTATTATTTTCATTTAAAGTTGTTAAAGTATCACGTAAATTGCTATAAAAAACTGTTTTAAGTTTACTAAATTCAAAACTGTGGTCAAATATTTTTTTTTTTTTTTTTTTGAGCTTAAGAAAAAAATTATAATATTTTAATTTTAGCAACTTCCTACTTTTCACCCTATAAATCGCTTTGAATCAATTACATTAGGGTAAATTTGAGAATCTACTACATAATTTTCATGAACCTTATTAATTTATTTTTCTTACCTCATACATCAATTCAATTTGTTGTCTAGTAATGTAAGTCCCATCTTCAAATGTCATCGAAGTCTCAGTAGTCATTTTAGAAATATGACACAGCCACACTTCAAAGAATCCAACTTTTATAAGAATTAATTGATCATCTTGAGTAAGCTCACAAAAGCCTGGTACACGCTTAGCAAATTCTACAACCCTTTGTACTGAAGGCGTTACTTGAGCAGCAAATTGTTGCCAAAGCCAAATTCGTTGAGATTCTACGGTCTCAGCAGTAGACGATGCTGCTTCGGGATCTTCTGGACTTGTCGGCTGATAAATAAAAATAAAACGTTTGTTTAAAACAAAAATAAAAGCATTATAAAATTAAAAATTATTGTTTTAAGTGAATAAATTCTATTTTGCTTTAATCAGTCATCGCACATTTGATTATAAATTCATTTGTATCGATATTTTGATACAGATATTAAAATTGATATATGAGTATTTTTAGTAATTCAGTATAATGGTTAAAAAAAACGTGTGTTTATTGCACTCAAGTTTATCAACGTAAAGCTTGATTTTTTATTGGTTGATGTCAGTATAATAAAATATTTGAAGCTCAACTATTAATTAACTGTCCAGTCAACAACCGGGTACTCGAATATCCATTTTAGTTTCTTATGTAAAATTTATCAACTTTTCCTTAAATAAATTTTATGATCACCCGGATCCCCAGAATTGAAGTAGGTCGACATCCATTTTTCGTCAAAATTTTTTGTAATCAATCATTTAATAACAATCAATAAATATCAAACTTGAAACCTCCTCCGTTCAATGACCAGGTATCCGGGTACTTACTGAGGTAATAATGTATGAAAGCTGGGCTTATACACACTTAAGGGACCGTTTATCAAAGTATTTAGGTAACTTGACTTTTGGACAAGGAATGAATAATATTGTTCATAATTTTCTTTATTTGAACAATTCTTATTATAAACAGCAGTGAAATGAATGGATATGAATTTTTAGCATCACATATCCAACATACTTGGCTGGCTTTGATGGAATATACTAAGTGAATTTTTATCATATACATAGTTGTAAAATGAGCGAATAAACTAAATGGATCTGGTTTAGGCGTGAGGAATTTAAACAATTAAAAATTACACAAATTTTATCAATAAATAAATTAGTTATTTATTTACACTATTTACACTTAAAACTGTAAAAACTTAATTGTTAGAGCGAATGCGACTAAGTAATAACGTGATAGCAAATGTGAACTACAAAAAAGAATCACGTATAATAAATTTGACACGTGGTCAATAGCAGTTAGTTTCACGGAAATTAATTTAATCATTAATAACACGCAAATAACAATCAATTTATTCTCAATAAATAGCAGCCTTAGTATACTGACTAAATATTGAGGATAATTTAGTGTAGCTGTTTAGAATAATATCACACAAGAATTATACTAGCAAATCAGCTTTAATACACGAGGTTGCAAGATACAAAGCCCGTTGTAGAATAATGGATGATGAGAGCGTTGAAGCATCGTCGTGAACGCTTAGAGGTGACGTCGCAGCCTTGCTGCATCAGACGAATTTTCCCATTGGCTTAAAAGCGCGCCAACAAGAAGTAGTTGATAGCAAGTTTTCTCATTGGCTGCCGAGCTCTCAGTATAAGGCGAATCCTATCACTGGCTGGCTTGTAGAGGGTTCTCATGGCGTCTTGACAAGGCCATGAGCTAGAAATTGTGTGTCTCGGGCCCAGATAGCAAGTGACCCGGAACTATTCTGACTTTGAAGTTTAGTTAAGCTCGTGACTGAGCAATAGTATATAATAAAAACTCTGTTACTTTTCTGGTAGTGCTTACTATATGGTAGTGTTTTTATTGGGTAGGCTTGGAAAATAGTAGAGCTGTCTATTCTGGTATAGTTAAAATGTGGTTGAGTTATTTATGGTAGTAATGTGTAGGCTTGTAAATGGTAGAGATGCTAATAGTAGTCATTTTTATGAGTGACCAATGTTGTGGTAGAGATTGTTATGATTTAGTTTGTTACTGGGAGGGTTGTAATCTGGTAGAGTTGTAATGTGATAGAGTTTTTAAGTGATAGAATTATTAACTGGTTGATATTTTCGAGGCTAGTTTTTGAAACTGGTATAGCTGTTGCGTGGTATAGTTGTTTGTGGTCGGCCTGATTATGGTAGGTATGGTTTAGTTTGCGTAAGGTAGAAATTTTTATGGTAGACCTATAAATGTGCTGGTGGATACCTAGGTACCCGGTTATTGAACGAATGGGGAAAGTTTGGTTATTGACCGAACGGTTAACACATATTGATATAAGGCACACAAGGAACACAAATGACAAAAAATTTTCGTGATAATGACGGATCGAAATTACGGTAAAATTACGTTGTATTCGCCATGATAGCGTTAAATTACCAAAGGAAAGTTCGTCGTGATTTAACGGTAAATTAATAACAAGAACATTGTAAGCTCACCGTTAAATTACAGTAGATTTACGGTAGAGATATGTTAGAGTCACGGTACTTCACTCATGATGGTAAGATACTGTAACACAATGTTCTTACCGTAAAAGCACTGTAAATTCATAATTTTTTGGAATCTTCATAAATAGACAATTAATAGATACTTATTTGTACGCGCCTAAGTATGTGGGTCAGCATAATGGATAGCAGTGAAAACATATAATCGAAAGGATCTGTGTTCAAGCTTAGAGGTCCCCAGGATTTTCTCATCAATAAGAAACATTAATCGATTTTGCTTGAGACAAAACGGTTGAACATTATTGCTTTCAGCCTTGCACTTTCCTATGCCTTCTTATCGTTTCCATTTCAAAACACAGAGCTTCATAGTGATATGGTCACATGAAGATTTTTCACATCAACGCATGACCGTAAGGAAAAGTAGAGATACTCGAAAAACGTAGCCTGCAATACTAGAGACAACGTTTTTTACTTCCATTTTGGATCTTAATAACTGCGCATATGCGAATGAATTGATATGAGCATTTATTTAAAATAAATTGAACGTTAATACGCAATTACTGCAATTTATTACAATTCTACTCTACTGACAGTGATATATTCACATCATTATTGTTCAATCATGAGCTTAATCATTTTGAAAAGCTTCGTGTATTTTCGCTACATCCGAGAGTTGCCGAACTTGCTACTGACTTCAAGGTCAGAATAGCGCCGGGTCACTCGCTATTTGGGCCCGGTACATAGAATTTCTAGCTCATGGCTGTGTCAAGTCGGCATGGGAGCCCCGCTACCAGCCGACCAATAGGAAAATTTGCTGGGACAGCCATGCTGTCCACGTCACCACCGAGCGGCAACAAAGGAAGAAGACACCGCCATTCCATGACTTTTCGCTTCTGGTGTTCAACAGACCACCTCGGACATTGCATCCTACTTTAAGGAGTCTAACGTGCTACCATGTACTTTCAATCCACTCCGCTTAGTCTAAATTATTCTTGTGTGATAATTTCGCTTAACCTACACTAAAATATCTTCAATAATTAACTAGTATGTTAAATCTACTAATTATTGAGCATATATTGATTGTTGCTCGCGTCTAATTACTCATAAATTAATTAACGCGTTCTGATCCGCTACCGACTACGCGTAGAGTTTTTATACGTGAAATTTGTATCGTTGCATTCGCTATCGCGTATAATCAACAGTCGCATTCGCTATTAAGTATATTTTTTCTCACCGTTTTTCAGTATACATATTGTTTATAAAACAGCTAATTTATCATCTGTAATTTTTGTGTTAAGTTTAATTATTGAATCAACCACACCTACACCAGAATCCTTTTGTGCATTCGTTCATTCTACAATTATTGTTTTCTACGAAACCTACAATTCAGTGCTATTATTTATAATTCTAATTAATCTTGAATAAGAGTTAATACAGCTTGTAAATTTATCATTATCAAAATAATAAGAATAATAATAGCTTAGTTAACTTCTTCGGAGGCACAGCAACGAACGTTCGGCTTAATGTTTTTCTTATAACATAATAACAAATACTATTCTAGTACAACAATATCAACACTCAAGTACAGAACAATTCCTAAGACCATCCTTCCAAACCTTACTCGTACTTACCGGGAAATGAAAAATATTTATAAAAAAGGAAAATGGTTTCGCCGTTCTCTAATTTCTGCATCCATCTCAAAAATCGTGTAACCTCCACTTCCACTGCACCTTTTTACCCCTTTACTTCCCATTTCCTCCCAACCTATCCTTCACTTCCTCTCTCACTTCCTCTATTCTTCTTAATCACTCTTCAGCCTCTCCATCTTTTCCTAACACCTTTTTCCTCATTTCTTGCAAAAATTTTTTCCATCCTTCCCTCAGAAATACTTCCTATCCATACTTCAACGTCTCCTCCTGATACTCACAAATATTTTCTCCTTTTCTATCCTAGTGCTTTTCCCTTTCAGACTATTCTCCAACTTAAATCTTGCCACTCTTTTCCATCTTTCTTTACTTTACCCCTTTTCGAAGTATCCTGAAACCTCTACACTCAGTACATACCTCTGCAACCTGTTACTCCTCGACTCTCTTATTTTGTCCCATCCTTCTCTTTCCTGTTTCTCTTTCGTCACCAAATCCTTCCCTCCCATCTTTTCCTTTTTCCATTTTCACTCCACTTCTATCAACCCCCCAGCCCTTATCTTAGTAAATCAGGGGGAACTTATCATATTATTGATTAGTTTCAAAAAAAAAAAAAAGCATAATTTGGAATATTCCAGTCTAGTAGTTAACTTCCACAATTTTATTTTATCATATTGCTCTTCAACACTGGTTATTTTTCCTTTGTTCTTAGATTATATACTAAAAAAAATTGGCAAATTCAAAAACGAACACCACAAACTTTCATGCAATCTTTTGAGTAGTCAATTTACTTTTATTAATTACTAAACTTCGTATTTCTTTTCAAGTTAAAAAAAAAGTTTACTTGTGAAACTGTAAAATTAAGCGAGTGTACAAAAGGATTCTGGTGTAGGTGTGATTGATTCAATAATTAAAATTAACACAAAAATGACAGATGATAAATTAGCTGTTTTATTACACAATTTGTACACTGAAAGAACTGTAAGAAAAAATATATTTAATAGTGAATGCCACTTTGTACTATACACGATAGCGAATGATAAAAATTCTATTTTATGCCACAATTTTTATTATTCTGATCTTTTACTTAAGTACTGAAATTTTTTATTTTGCGAAAAATACATTTTATCAGTAAATTGAAAATTACGTTTTGCAAAAAAATATTTTAATAACAAATTTATATTTCAATCATTATAAAAATATTAAATCTCCTAATTTTAAAACTAATTCGAAACTTTCAAAACTTTTATTTGAATATGTTTCACGTAGTTCTTTGCTTTATAATTCTCACATTTAATGAATTCCATCTGTAGGCGAATATGTATTAAATATATCAATATTATTGAAGTTATTTCTAATTTGGAAATTAGCTCATAAATATGTTAATGCATTTTGTAATTACTGCGACACTCATTCAGAAAATGAACTTCATATTACAAAAGTTTTTCTGTCAAATTATAATTCCAATTGAGTACCGCTGAACCATGGTAATATGTACCGATGGAGAGGAGTAAGTGAGAAAGACAGGAGTAAGATAGACAGTGTATCATGACGTTTTGAGATCTGACGCAAGATATACCCGAGAATCTGCAGATAGCTTCTAGTGCAAGATATGCCCAAGTTAACTGTACCTATACATCTTGAGCAAGATCTATTCAAGATTCTTGTACAATTCTTAGAGTATAACATTACACAAAGTTTTTTAACAAGTCTTGCGCAAGACTTGGAATATAAATCTTTGGACCAGCGTCTGCAGCAAGATACAGGGTCATATAAAGACATAGACTAGTGGACTTGAGACTAGGCTTGCGCATGACTTTTACGAGATTATCTTGTGTACGTCATCTTGAACAAGCCTACGTAAAATCTATCAAAAGATTCTTGTTGTAAACGTGCATTCTGATTTTACGACTTGAAATCGAGCGCAAAAATCTAATTGATTCTAAGGCCATCTTTTTGTATAATTGTATATTAATTAACACTCCTCAGTCACCCGGGGACATATCAGAGGCCACCTAGATCAAATTCTATTTGAATTTAGACGACAGTGGGATAATTCCACCCCTCCAAAAGTAACATATAAAAGGGCCAGCAAACACTTGCTGGAGGACTCAGACCCTGGCCATCACCTAGAGTGGACTGAGGACACTTAGCGAGGTCCCTACTCTAGCACTTGGATTCATAACAATTTATTTGAGTTGGCCTAACGATATCTGGTCTATTAGTTTGTTTTATCTAGTCACTTAGTCCAACACTCAGTTCTATCTCGGTTAGTTTGTTACCAGAATAATTTTATTTATCGAAGCTTTTCTTATATATTAAACAAAATTATTAATTTTATTATAAGTGACATTTGTTTTATTCGAATTTATTAAATAAGGAGATTTTGCGACTCCTTCGCTTGGTTAAAGAAAAAACCAAATTCGATTATTATCCAAGGAGCCCGAAGAGGATCGACGTCAACTCCAAGAAGTCCGCAACGAATCGGAGACAGATATCACCAGTAACTTACGTACAACCAGATAAGTCTCGACAAATTATTCACAAACCTTTTCTCTCTTTTCAATGTGACACTAATCTTTAATTGATTATTAATTTTGTTCCCCACGTCCAATAAATCTTGCGCGTTTCAACAATTTATTTATTTGTTACTGGGCGCATATTTTATTCTCACAACTAATTATTTTATAAATAAAAGGGAAAATTTCTGTAAATATATATTTGGGGAATTTGTTTAAGTGAAATTCATCATATGTAATTTTATTGAGTCTCTGATAATAAATTTCTTTCATCACCAGCGTCTCGTAGAATAAGTTATATTTCAGCCGCGTGTCCGGTCAGAACGAGTCTACCTACACCCTGATATCTATTTCCCGTCTTTCCGAACCAACAACAAAATAATCATTAATTTATATTTATGCTTAGTAATTTAAAATTAATTAATTAAAATTATTCGGGAAATTTTATTAACTATGGTTTTTGGTTATTGGACACACAATAGCTAGAGCCCACCGTTATATTGTGGAAAGCGTCTTGGCCAGCAACTTGTAATGGAAATTGTTGCATGGGTGTTTCTCAATTCGATTTCTGGCTTATTTGATTCATGTATATTAAATGCTACAACTTTGACTCTCTTTTTTCTCTCTCATTTATTTCAGCAAGAATAGAGTCGGCTCCATGAGACTTATTATTTTGGCCTAAGTTATTTAATTTATCCTCCGATTCGTTAACTTTATTTTTTAGTCTAGCATTCTCGTCCAGTACTGCCCTGTTATCATTTGACAGCTTGTTCATATCATTTCTTATTGAATTAAGGCTACTATCAATATCATTTTTGAAGGATGAGAATGGTTTTTAAGTGAGGCATCCAGATTATTTACTTTGACGATATCATTATCATAATCGTCGTCCACATACTCCACTAGCACACCACTAACCTCACTTTTGTATTCTTCGCATTCCCATCTAAGAGAGTTAAAAGTATTCAAAATTGAAAGAACATATTGATTTTAGTCCGATTTTCAAAGACTATTTTTTGAACTTATCTTGACATTTTAAGTAACCAGAAAGCTATTCTGAATAATTTAATAATGTTTCAGTGTATGAATGTATGTATGTATGCACAGTAGCGCTTAAAAATATTTTGACAACATGAAATTTGATATGATCTTCTTTAAAATAAAACTATATCAAAATGATCCTTGAATATGGTAGGGAGCAATCTAACTGCAATCATTTGAACGCGTCAGGTTTTAATTTGTTAGTTTACATTCCATGCCATCGAAAGAAAAAAATAAATTGTAAGCTCTATTTTAACACGCAGTAAGCTTTGGAAATTCACGGACGTTAGATAATTCAGAGTTTTTATTTTTGCTTATATTTACTTGTTGTAGTTATTTCAACTTACCAAAATCTAAGCAACATTTTAGTGAATATAAAAAGGCTGTTATAAATGCATTAAGGCAAAGATTGAAACAAACAAAAGTTGCACGCATTTTCAAAGTGTCTCGACAACTCATTAGTACATAGAACAAAGTATATAATACATGAAAGACTGTCAAGAACAAGCCTCAATGAGGCCGTCAAAAAAAAAAAAACATCTTCTAGAGTCGATAACATTATAAGAAAGTTATCAACTAGCTATTGCCGAAAGTCAGATGTGATGATAAAAAATGAATTAAAAGAAAATTGCAAAATGTATATTTACATTTCTATTGTCAAACGATGTTTAAAACTCTTCGGGTTGCATATCCATAACTCCACCCTGTAGCTGTGCGCAATGTCAAGAACTAATTAATTAATGTAACGAGACGGTCAAGTCCACCTCCGTTTGACGGGAGGCTGATACTACACCCTTTCGGGGTGTACCATCCATTTACCACCCAGACGACACTCTTAGTCGAAAATCGGCCAAGAGTGGACGTTAACCGGAGGTATAATTAAAAATCCTCATTGCGCGTGGTATCTAACCACAGCCACCATGAGTACAAACTCTTTTGGGCTAAACACTGCTCCCATCTCAGGAAATAGAAAGACTCTGGTCACAGTGGGCTTGGAAAGGCTCCCCGTGGTACCAAACTCCCAGCTTTGCTCAACATGCTTGCCTGGGATTAGTGGTGGGATGCAAGTTCTCCCCATACCCATTTAAACATAATTGCACGGCACTTTTAGATAAAGTTTGAACCATGCAGCCTATTTACAAGGACTTGAATAAGGGCGCCCTGCTGGAATGATGTATTCGAGGCTTCAATCAAAACGGCAATGAGTGTCTCAACGAACTCATTCGGAAAAGTACTTCAAAAATTGGAAATGGTTCCTCAAATATTGTTGAAATTGCAGCAAATGTAGCAGCCTATACTTTTAATGAAGACTGTTCTCATGAATGGGCGCCAACAGTAGACAGCGTCCAAATAATCCAAACGGAGCAAGAAGCTGCCAAAGAAATTAAGAAAGGTAGAATTCGACGTAGGCAAGATCAAAAAGATACGCTCGAGTTTTTTTTTATTTTAACGTGTTTTAAAATAACAAAATTTTTAATTTTTTTGATAAAAAACATACTTGATTTAAAAAAAAAAAATTTAAACAAATTAAAATTTAAACAAAAAAAAATCTTTGGATGAACACTGACCAGATTCGTCTTTTCTCTCTTTTTGACTTCTGACCCATGTTCTGGAATATTAGCCATTTGTATAGCAATAAATAATAAAAAAAATAAAGATTAATAACAAAGGAAAATTAGAAAAAAACAAAAAAAATTAAAGAATTAATTAAGGAAAATATAAAGGGGTTACTGTTCTTTTTTTTTTCTTTCAGCTTTGGATTTTTTCCTGGTGCGTCCATTAGCCTCATCACGCCTATTGCCTCTCTCATTGTCTCAAATTTTTTTCTAGTCAACGCCATGGTGAAGATGTCAGCTAGCTGTAACTCGGATGGAACATGTTTAACTCCCAGTTCCTTACTTTCATATTTTTCAGCAGTGAAATTATACTTTATGTCAATGTGCTTGGATCGTGCTTGAATATTTCCATTCCGCAACCACGTAATAGCACTTTGATTATCGACATAAAGTGGGGGTTTTGTTTTCTCTTCAGTTAGTTCGTTGATTAGTCTACTCAGCCAGATTAGGTTTGATGTAGTGTGACATGCTGCCACGAACTCAGCCTCAGATGTTGACAGAGTCACCAGCTTCTGTTTTCTGGTTCCCCACATTACTGGTGTATCCCCAAGTTTAAAGAGGTATCCAGTTATAAACTTTCTTGTCTTCGAGTCAGCTGCAAAGTCAGCATCAGAATATGCTGATATGGAACTGCTTTTGGTCGCGTTCAACTTGATTCCGAAGTCACTCGTTCCTTTTAGGTACTTAAGTATCCTTTTCACTGCTTGCCAATGAATTTTACGTGGATTCTCAAAGAACTGACTCGGTTAACCGCATACGCTATGTCTGGTCGCGTTATCATTGCTAAGAACAGTAGGCCTCCCACTGCCATCGCTGGAACCTTCTAGCTGCTCCATGTATACAACATCTGTTAATTCACCGTGCAGGAAGGCCGTTTTGACATCAAATTGTTCGACGTACATATTATTTGATGCCACTAGCGATAGAACAGCTCTGACGGAGTCGTACTTGACAACTGGGCTGAAGGTCTCTTCATAATCGATTCCAGCTCTTTGTTGGTACCCCTTGGCGACAAGTCTCGCCTTGTGCTTTTCAACCTTTCCATCTGCGTCCAATTTTGCCTTGAATACTCAGCGATTCCTTAGTATAATTGCTCTTTCTGGTCAGTTTACAAGTGTCCAGGTGTTGTTTTGCTGTAGAGCTGCTAGTTCTTCCTCCATGGCCTTTTTCCACATGTTATAGTCTTTGCTCATTTTTGCTTGGTTAAAATTTAATGGTTCCTCGCTCAACAGGACTCTGTGACCGGCGCTGGTACACTTGTTACATGAGTAGTCTCGATCGTTGACCTCTACTGGATCAACTCCAACACATTACGTGTGATACCACTTCTGGCAGTCATCACACTGGACCCAATGTATTATTTCAGCATCTGGTTTGATACAGTTTGGTGCACTGCACTCATCTTCTTCTTCTACAGTACTTTCATCCTAGTTCCCGTCGTCTGTTACGCTCGCTTCCTCTAGATTATCTGCCGCATCTTCGAATTCATCTTCACCATCTGGGAGTACTTCATTTCCTTGTTCATCCTCGTCTGATTCTTGATTTTTCTCTGCAGGTATATATATAGAGATTTTATTTTCTCTCACTTCATTTATAAATTTAACATTTCGGTATGTCTCAACTTTTCCTGTCCCCGGAAACCAGACCCTGTAGCCTTTAACCGTTTCACTGTACCCTACCATGACACCTTGCTCAGCTTTTCTATCCCATTTTTGTCTTTTTTCCTTTGGGATATGGACCATTACTTTTGTGCTGAATACTTTGAATTGACTCATATTTGTTTGCTCGTTATCCCATATCTCGTGCGGTGTTTTGTTGTTTATAGAGCTTGTCCCGGTTCGATTTATCACATACACTGCTGCGTTGACAGCTTCTGCCCATAATGATTTTGGAAGATTTCCATCGATTAAGATCGTTCTCGCTGCCTCCACGACCGTTCTATTCTCTCGTTCAACCTTGCCGTTCTGCTCAGGTGTGTATGCAATTGTTCTTTGATGTATGACACCTTGCTTGAATAAGCTTTCCTCGAGTTTCTTATTCACAAATTCAAGTCCATTGCCTGTCCTTAGTATGTTGATTTTTTGACCAGTCTCCTTCTCAACTCTGATTAAGTAGTTGTTGACGCAGTCAGCAACTTCACTTTTTGCTTTCAGAAAGTAAACACGTCGATAATGCGAATAGTCATCTTTGTATAGTAAGAAGTACCTGGAGCCTCCGAGAGACTCGATCTCCATATATCCACAGACATCTGCATGAATAATTTCACTAACTCTCGTCGTTTTTCTTGAGCTTCTCTTAAACGGATGTCAGTGCATCTTGCCAAATGTGCAGGCTTCGTATGTTTCATCCTTCCCACTTACTGGTATGTTTCTTGCCTTCAGTAGTTCATGTACATGCGTGAAGTTCTGATGAGCTAATCGCTGGTGCCACATTTTCAGGGTAGTGGAATTTTCAGCTCCCACTGTCACGTACTCAAGACCTTGTTTGTGTGTCGGCATCCTAAATTTCATCATGTAGCGATTTCCAACTCGTTCGCCCATTGCTACAATGCCTGAACTGCCAGTGAAAATGCAGCTGTCTGCGTCTGTGATCATTTTGTAGCCCTTATCTATTACAGGTCTCAAAGAGAAAAGGTTGTATTTTAGGTTTGGGATATACAAGGTATTATCTAAGTATTTAGCGACCCAATGTTTGCCATTAAACGCTCGTATATTTATCTGGCCTTTTGCGACTGAGTAGATTATTTTTCCATTGCCTATTCTAAATGGTAATTTTTGTTTGAGACTTACCAAGCTTGAGAACCACTCCTTTTTGCCACTCATGTGACTAGTTGCTCCTGAGTCCAGGCACCAACTACTTTGAATTTCAGCATTTACCGGAACTGTCTGTAGCATTACGTTGATGAGTGCATTACTGTTTCTTGACTTCGTGGAGGAAAAATTCTCGTGTTTGCCGTATTCTTTTTTATCCTTTATCTTGGTCCGGCATTCTCTCTCCCAGTGTCCTGGAAGCCCACAGTATTTGCATTTTCCTTTTCGCATGTTTTTTCTTGGCCGTCCTTTTGTAGTTAGCGCCTCGCCAGTGCTCGTTGACGCACATATTCCCAACCGGTCTTCTTCCATTGTGAGTCGCGCCACCAAATTTGGTAGCATTCGATCGGCTTGCGCCGTTGACTCCCATGCTGTGGTGAAGTGAACGAACCATTGATTTTAATCTGTGTGCGAGATCCTCCACCTTCGCGACGTGTGTAGAAATATTGTCACCGTCGCTCCTAATCATGGTGTACCATTTCTGATTCAGCATATGTATTTCGGTGTCTGTCTTGCTATCATATATTTGCTGTAATTTGGACCACATACCTTTTACTGTTTTGCAATTTATTATATGAAACACAGCCTCCTCACTAAGGCTAGACGTGATTATGTACTTAGCTATTGCCTCATGACGCTTCCAAAGTCTGACCTGAAGCTCGTACGCTCGAACCTGGTCTTCTGTTGGCTCTGCATTTCCAGTTCCTCTTGGTGCTTGTGGTTTCTCAGCTGTGATGACCACCTCCTTTACTAGTAGTGCTATTTTCATGTGAAATTTCCACACTGCCCAATCCTCGGCTCCTCGTAGCTTCGGCACCTTCACTAGCTCTTGAGTTGATTTCATATTCGCGTTATTTGCACGTTCGCACTTGGCTGGCTAACCTCGAATTTGACTCACTCAGTATTTGGTATGACCACTCACACAATTTAAACTTTTTGCGAAAAAATTATTATTATTGCATCATCCATGCACCATCTGGGCCCATAACCTGTTGTTGATTATGGATAGGATGTGATGATGTATTAAATAAGTAGGGATGATCTTTATATTACACATGGTTATTTATTCACAGTAATCTTACAGAGCAATAGAAATAATAATAATAGTACAATCATAATAATGAATAGTATGGCCTGCCGCCTTGTGGCATTTTAACAGAGTGACAACACTCAGTGGTTATGTTAGAAAACTAACTATCCTAACAAAAGGTACGAATGGGATACACGTACCATAGGTTTTTCTTATTCTATAGATTTCATCAGTTTTCACTTAACGAACTTTTAAATTCATGTATCCGTTCCCATTTAACTATCTAAGTATAGAAGCGGTAGTCTTTTCTTTGATTTTCCATTTTAAAACCATAAACCACCCAACTCATGTGCACCTGTATATGATTCTTGGAAATTACAGAAAGCTAATGGAAATCTCCAAATTTATAGCTTCCTGCATGATCATGATCGGCGACAAAGTGGCACCAGGTCATCAGCCTACTTAATAGTCAAAATCTATTTCCCAGGGATCACACGTGTGCATTGGCCTAGAACTTTCGGGCAAGTCCGAGTTTTCTCGTATGGGAAACAAGTTATCACCACTTTTCATATGTGAAGACCATATAAAAAGACCGTGGACTTTAGCTCATTAGTTCTTTTGGAAATCAAACTTTGAACCATACCGAACTCCGGACACTTGACGGTGTTCGTGGCTAAAGGATTGATATCTCGATTGAGCATTCGGTCACGTAAGTCCAGATCATTGGATCGGTCCTTGATCGTCGTAAGCACTCGTATAATCGGCATATTATTTTCTACTAGCTTCAGAAGCATAATCAACGCGATATTAGCATATAGCATCCAAGCACGTGAGCCGTGATTGTCCGTGATTGTTGTAAGTCGTGAACTAATATCAACCGTTTAGCACAGGTATAGCATTGATTATCTTCATCTTAGGTTAATCCATTTAATTTCATTTTAATATTGAATTGTACCACGAGAAACGTGAAGAATCAAAGAATATCTTACCGCAAAAATACGCGAAGATTTTGGATAATATTTTACCGCGAAGACGCGAAGAATTTGAATAGATTGGAATTATTTTACCGCGAGAGGTGTGAAGACTTTTATTTTATTTTAATCTACGAGGATTGAGAAACGCATAAACATTTAAATTGATACACCAAAGCATACTAAATAAATAAATAAATCAATAAATTAGAATCACATTAATCAACCACGAGAACGCGTTGTGAATAAGTGCTCTGTGTTACTGCTGACAGCCCTGACTCCTCACCTAAACCTGTTTAGGGTAAGTTTTAAACATGGTAACCATTATCTGGTATTTTCTAAATTTATTTTGAAATATTTATAATTCATATACATGAAACATTTACTTTCATATTTACTATTCTAAATATTGCCATTTGTAACCCGTTTGCACTTTGAGAATATTTAGTCTTCAATGAAGAAATACTCGTTAACGTAAAACATATGAAAGCATTATTTCTCAGACAATTTTACTTTAACAGTGAGATACTAGCTTCACGACGCTTTTCGGCAGCCCACCTTCCTTGAACCCTTATTCTCTAACTGTTTAGCCGTTCAGACAGATAGTTCACAGTAGGGGCTACACAATCATACGTCACCGCTCGACGTTTGATTGTGAAATTAAATCAGTCACATCATAGATGGAAATTTGCTTTGGGTTATTATCAGAATTGTCTTCAACAATGTTGTGTAGGCGTGATTTAAATATAAAATAGAATAAACTGAGCATTTGGTCACGTGAGCCTAGGTCATAGGATCGGTCCTTGATCAATGTAAGTACCCTTTTATTCACTACATTTTATACGAATTTCGTACTTACACCCATTACGATTTCCAATCGTGGCAATTGATTGCAAGTGTCATTACGAGAACTAATGATGATTTTAAATGTTTTAATCGTTTCAAATACTCATGAATTGTCAATTAACGATTAAAGAGCATTAAACCTCATACTGGACCAGAAATCGTAATAGTATTTTACGATTCATGACGATTAGAAACTTTTCATCGTCATGAATCGTTTTTAATCCTAAAATAATAGATAATTTTTTGATGATTAGAGATTATTAAATGTGAAAAACCATGAGGATTATGAATATTAAAGTTTAAATTTTTTATCATTTTTAATCATCACAAATTGTGTTCCTAATTAGGGGTAATATAATTATCTATTATTCAATATACTTTTTGTTATTATATTTTATAATTATGTAAGCTCAACTGTGTGACTTCATTTCGGAGCTTGCTGTTTTCAACCTAAACTTGTTTGAAACTGTAGTAAACTAATTGTTTTAATCCGATTAACAATTATTGGAAGTACCTGAGCGTTAAATTCGGATCATATCAATAATAATTATAATATTATATTACAATAATATTATAATTGGATGCCAGATATAGACATCTGCCTCTGTTCAGTCACGAGCTTAATCATTTGAAAAGCTTCGTGTACTTTCACTTCGTCCGGAAGCTGCCGAACTTACAACTGACTTCAAGGTTAGAATAGTGCCAGGTCACTCGCTATTGGGGTCCGGCATATACAATTTCTTGTTCATGGTCGTGTCAAGCCGGCATGAGAGCCCTACTGCCAGTCAGCCAATAGGAAAAATTAGCGGCTAACTACATCCTGTTGGTGCACTTTTAAGCCAATGGGAAAATTCGCTTATGCAGCCACGCTGCACGAGTCATTACCGAGTGGCAACGAAGGAAGAAGACGCCGCCATGATACTCATTCTGTATCGTAAAGACTTTCGTGTCACCATGTGCTTGACTATCGCTTTGAATCTAATTGATTGTTACTAATTGCTCATAAGTTTTAATTCCGCTGAATTATAACGATAATATTCTCAATATTTAGCTCGTAAATTAAGATGACTATTTATTGAGATGATTGACTTTGATTCTTAGGCAAAAACTTGATGTGAGATGGCATCACCATAGCTTGCATTGTTATATCATCCAATTAAAAAATTCCCTGTTGCATTTTATTATTTTCACTGCATACAAAGTGCAATGCTGATTGTGTGTTACATTTAGTTTCAAATTTTTTTTGACTTCATTAGTTCTGCTAATACTATACTCATGATGTATGAATAAACTTATGAGAATAAAGCGACATTCAGGAAATTTTGTTATTATTTTGGTATTATCAACGTAGTAAAATTAACTTATGGTCTAGTCAATATACATTTTCTTCTGTGGAGTAAGTTTTAGTCTTTATCATATTGTAATACTGATATTGCTGAAAGAGCAAAAAATATCCCGCGAGCATAAATGCTGTTCTTTGACTATGGTGTTGAGGCTGGGTCGTATCTTACAAATTCTAGAATATTAGACTTTTATCAATTCATTAATTGACTATCATTACACTGATTTTTTAGCTCCCGGAAAATGCATGAGACGAACTTCCTCAGAATATTTTCATCATTCGAGTCCCACAAATATTCAAAACGTAATTAAAAGTCTCAAGTTCAAGAATTTGATAATACGACCCTACTGCTTCAAAGAGATATAGCAAAGAGGACAAAAATTTGAATCATGACTCGTATTACAACGTGAAAATTGAAGCTGACATGGAAATAAACTACATTTCAAATTTAAACTTTCGATTCTTAATAATTCTAAAGTAATTAAATAAGTAATCATTGACGTACCGGTATGATCATAGGTTTTCGTACAAGGCTTTTTGTGAATTCTTCAGTAAAACCACAGTGAGCATGATGAGCTTGTGATACTTGAAGAATAACATCATAAACAGCTAGTTGTTTATTATCAGCATCTGATTGATCGGCTTCAACTACGGTAGCCGTTGGTATTCGTACAGTTATATTTTGACTGCTATTGTTATTACCGTTACAATTATTGTTGTTGTTTACGACATTGTTGTTATTACTACTACTACTACTACTACTATTATTATTATTATTATTATTACTACTATTACTGTTGTTGTTATTATTATTATTATTATTATTATTATTGTTACTGTTATTATTATTATTATTATTATTACTTATATTATTTATATTATTGTTGTTATTAACGATACTGTTATTTGCGTTTGTAGTACTATTATTGTTTTTATTGTTAATGCCGGAATTAAGCTGTTGATTTGAAACTGTTGTCGTTGGAATCGAATCATCAGACCCACGTTCTCTCGAACGTTTTGGTACCCGACCGTATCGAACAGCTGTAAAAAAAATGACAATAAGTGAGACACACTTTAATTAGTGATATATATATTAGATGCTAACATTTTTTCTGATTAATGTCTAAAATTATTTATTGAATATTATTGTAATTTATAATATCAATATATAGGGTATTTAGACGGAAACCCCAATTATGTTGGAATACCTAAAAACGTTTACAAGCTAACTTTTTACTTCAAATATTCACAAATTTCAAATGATTCAAACAATACGTTCCAATATTTAATATTAATCACTATTATTATTACTGAGAAATATATAATTCGTATTCGTATTAAAATAGAACTCGCATTGAGTATTTTAAAACATGTAAGAAATAGCATTTTCGTCTCAGAATGAGAATGGGCGTTCTAGTACCATTACTTATTAACATACTGTAACTCGGTGAAAAATGGTCGTAGAGTAAAAATTAAGAAGCAAATTGTAGCCTCAAGTTTTTGGTTTTCAGATCTGGACTTCAAATTTTTAACTTCCCGCTAAGAAAATTGCAAATTTTCAAAAATTCGGGAAGTTATTAGTTTCAGTCCGATTTTCGAAAATTGAATTTCTAAGAGATCTTGACGTTTTGAGGTTCTAGAAAGCTATCCTGACTAATTTCACGATGATGTCCGAGTGTATGTATGTATGTATGTAAATATCTGTAACTTCTGAACGGATGAACCGATTTTGATCTTCAAGGTGCCATTCGACGTGGTTTGCAATTATCTTGGAGCTGAAAGAAAAACAAACTTGATCGGTAGGGCTCGTTCAGAGATATTCCAAAAATAAACTTTTTTAAAAAATGATTTTTTTGCATAACTTTTTATGTTCTTGATGGATTGATTCCAAAATGAACTGGGCTTTGAAGCTTCATAAACCGCGTCGAATGCCACCTCGAACATCAAAATCGGTTAATTCTTTCAAGAGAAACCGTTGTCGAAAGAATTAAAAAAAAAAATTTTTTTTAGTATTTTGAAGATTTCTCAAAAACGACTCGATGAATCAATTTCAAAATCTCATCAGTTGTAGAACTCAATAAAACGCGTCGATTGCCGCCTTGAACGTCTCAATCGGTTTATTCGTTCGAGAGATATTGTTTGAGCCATACATGGCTTAATACGACCATATATGACTATGTATAGAAATTTAACTAAATTAAAAAAAAAAAATTTTATTTATTTATTTTTTTTTTTTATTATTTTGGCGACGCAGAGATTATCAGATATGTGATTAATTGGATTCCTAATCGGAATGGAAATTTTTAATTCAGAGAAAAAACGCTAGACTTATTAATAACCGCACTCGCTTTAGTAGGATTCGAACCCGGGACCTTCCATACGAGAGACTGACGCTTTGACGACTAGGCTATGCGACCGACAGTTACAACAAAGTTTGGTTGTGCTACGTAAGGTTCAAAGAATATAATCACTTTCGAAAAAGAGCAATATCAATCATCAATATGCTGTTAGTGATATCAAAAAAATTTCTTATTTTTTTAACACTGCAACATCCTGTTTATAAGTAGTTGTAATAGTCCAAAAATTAATCATACATGGCCATGCATGACCATACATGGAGCATATATGGCCATACATGGACATATATGAACCATACAAGGCCATGTATGACTGTATATGGCCATGCATGACTGTATTGAAAAAGTTTGTATGCCCACGTATGATTCATTTAACACAGGACTAGCGTTCAAGGCGTGCATTCCGGTGAAAAATGAATCATACATGGCCATACATGGAGCATATATGGTCATTTATGGACATACCAACTTTTTTAATACAGTCATACGTGGCCATATATGAACCATACAAGGTCATGTATGGCCATACATGGTTTTGTATGACTGTATATGGCCATGCATGACTGTATTAAAAAAGTTTGTATGCCCATGTATGGCCATATATGCTTTATGTATGGCCATATATGCTTCATGCATGGCCATATATGCCCCATGTATGAGCCATATACGGCCATGCATGGCCATGTATGATTCATTTTTCACGGGCAATAATATAATTTATATTCAATGTGTCACTTATTCACGAGCTTAATCAGTTATCAGTATTAACCCTTTAACGGCGAAGTCGGACAAAATAGTACGCACGACGCCAAAGTGGGGATAGCCTACAGCGTGCACTCACATTCCCCACTACTTCAATTTATGAGATTGGGGCTCAGTCATTACCGAAATTCACTTTTGTTGTGGGTTCCTTTAGTACCCTTTTACTTGCTATTTTAATGTTTTTAACGATTTTATTTTATTAATTATTTTCAATATTATCAATTATTTCAAGTTTTAAAAGAAATTTAAATTCAACTTTTTTTTTTTTTTTTTTAAATATGAATTTCTCGGAATTTCTTTTCATTTTAAATTCTTATTTTTACGTACGGCACTGTTGGCCAGAGCTCACGGATACACACTAACGCAGATACGCACCACCCGCTTGACAGGCCACAAAGTGGGGGAAACGCCCAGAAGCGTTAAAGGGTTAAATAAATTACATCAACAAATTATTTATGTAACCCAGTGATATTATGTCCTGTGATGAATAAAAATATTGTTAATAAGCGTATTTTTCAAATATCCTAACCACCAACCAGTCCTGGTATGTATTTATATACTAATTATTACAACAAACAGGGATCACACAATTTAAAAATGTTTTCTCTTTACGTTCTTTGGATGATAAATTATGGTCCCGATTGTTCAGAGAATAATATAACTATTAAATTAAACTTTTTATTGCAAATTTATATGTGTTTGTTGTTAAATACTACATAATGCAATTATCATTATTGAAATAATTTATATGAGTGAATAATTTATAGCTAAATTATCCAATATATCTTTGAGAGTATTAAATTTTTATTCTTAATTGATCAATAATTTACAATACACATTTAATAATTATTTTTTTAAATGACAAAATATTAGTCGTAAATCGGCTAAAGTCGAATTCAAATGGAACATGGAGGAACTTGATATCTAAATAAAGCTAGAAACGAAGAAAAATGACTTACAACGAAACTGTTTATAACAGGACTTGGCTGTAATACATACGAATTTAAGAAATAAACTTATTTATAAAAAATACTTACAATCTCGTGACATCCCGACTGCCAGGCACTTTTTAAATCTGCAGTACTGGCAACGGTTTCTGTTCAATCTTATGACTAAACATTTGCCATCCCTTAGACATCGATATTCGATTTGTTTCTGTATACTCCTTCGGAAGAATCCCTTTAACAAGAATATAATTTTATATTAATCACTGATACAGCTGTTACGTTCCAGCCTGCATGTCAGATGACGCGAGCATATAATTTCCTGATTACCAAATAACTAAAGTAGAATCTAACTCATAATATGGTAAATCGATTATTTAGTAACCCGCATAATTTTCAAGTCATTATATAATATAATATTATTTAAAATATTCGAGCTATATTAATATGAATAATAAGTAGACAAAGTTATTTTTTCCTATTTTTATCAATTACAAATAAGCGCTGACGCCTCGAGTAAATTCCCGCAGACGTGCAGTTGCATAAGCATCTACTTTGTTTTAAGGTAAGCTTCATTGACAGATAAGTCACTTATTTGTTTAAAAAAATAACAGAGAGAACATGAGTGTGAAATCATTTAAAAAATAAAAAAATGGATCATTTGAGAATGTTGATTATCTCGAATGTCCCTTCCCTATTCGTTATCGGGCGGATCTTACGTCCAAAACTATCATGATAAAAACTTTACTTTATGATCAAAATTGATCGGACAGTCGTAAATATAATTCGATCTCAAGTAGTCAGACTCGATAATAACACTCTCAATTCTCAGATCTCAAAGCTATTGGTAATAATATTACCGATATTATAAAATCACTTCGAATGTAATTCTCGCATTTTCTAACAATCTCTTTATTTATGAATAAATCGGTTTCTTGTATTATATTTAATAACGA
This sequence comes from Microplitis manilae, assembly GCA_030273425.1. NCBI lineage: Eukaryota > Metazoa > Arthropoda > Insecta > Hymenoptera > Braconidae > Microplitis > Microplitis manilae. The sequence continues at coordinate 22,659,893 of CP092725.1, read as the reverse complement.
ATTTTAGCAACCAGATTATTCCAACCACCAATTGATGGTTGGTCACCTCATTCATTATTTTTAAATATAGTTGTATATTAGCTTGCGACACGTCCAATTTTGCGTCAACCCCTAATTTATTTCAGCACCAAATCTTAAACTAGAGAAAAACCAGAACATAACACAATTATAGAAGCTTGCACAATATTTAAACTAATCAATAATGTTGAGTCCCTAACTATACTATACGCTATACTTAAAGTTTCTTCAGTACGATAGCTACCTAAGAAAAAATGTGATGCGATTTGAACTAATGTCATTGGCTCCGATCATCAGTTTTTGGCTGCATATATTTTTGTCAACTCATTCCAAATGAAAAAATTAAACATATTGAAATTACATAGACTCACCAAGTTTGCTGCAAACATACGAAATCTTAACGAACTCTTATAAATCTTCCGAGGAAACATTCTTAAGTGTCTCTCTTCGATTTCAATAATATCACAGTAAATAGGGATCTCATGAGAATGAATTGACCTTCATTGAGATCTAAGAGAGTATTCCTTTTTTTGATTTCGGGAAAAACGTTTCTAGAAAGTTAAGTCACCCCTCTGAGCTTATGCTCTAAAGAGATGCTTTTTATATTTCACATACTTGCCGATAGAATAATTGTATAGGATCAACAGAATTATTTTCCAAGTCAAAAATCATGAAATCGCCAAAAAGTTTGGGTATGTGTTAGAGTATAAATAGTGGGTTAGTGTGAATACAAGTATGGGTAGTATCTCTTTGAGTTGAATATGTTGTATCTATGAGTGGCCAAGATAACGAGCCTCCCGACTGGTGATGACGCTTGGGCGTGGCTCTTTGGGTGACATGGTGACTGTGGAGGAACAACTGAGATGTCGCACCCTCTCGAGGTAGAGCTTCAGGGTCAGCTCAAGACAAAAGTACGGACATTTATGTGTGACAGGCTTTGTTCACGGTGCTCGAGTAACCCAGATATGACTGAGCTGAGGTTCCGCGGGGAGTGGTACCACGGGAAGCCCTATGAAGTTACATCTTATGTGTGGCGAATGTACGAATGGATAGATAATGGAGAATGCGAGTGCGCATGTAGAAGGAGTTAATAAGAAAGTAAGTAGGAGAGTGGACTAGAGTGGTATGCTGTGGAATATCGAGGAAGAGAGTTGAGTATTGGAGCTGCAAGTTAGTAATATATATAGTGCTGTTAATTTAGCAAAACGAAAATAAGAAATGAAATAGTCTCATTTATATAGAATGGTACATTACTATCTAAACAAAGAATAAGTTATTAATATGTTCCTTTTGAGCCAACGAATGACAAATATCGTAAAATAACTAGTGCTATTCTTTACCCAAAAAATTGTATAGGTGAAAAATCTTGCAATTAAAAATCTAGTCGTGTTCATAAAAAAAATTCTAATCAGATAAATATTAATTTTAGAACCTGAATTGATGAATTCGAATACAAAAGAAGTTAATTTCATCTACATTAAAAATTTTAAATGAGTCTATCATTATTTATAATAAAGTATTTTTTAAGAATACGAAATATTGCTACCCAAGTGATTATTTTAATGATATGTTTTAAAAATTAATAGAAGATTTTAAAATTAAAGCTGAGTCTTATGGATTCAAAAAATGTAAATTACGTGCCAATGTATACTGATAAGTGTTGACGTAAATAGTTTTCTACCACAACCACTGAGTTCTATCATTGATATAAAAATTTGCCACAAGGCAGCAGGTCATGAATGAGTATTATGATGATTATGATGTATACTATACTTCTTTCTCTATCTAATCTTGAATAGTGCAAGATAATAAAACACATGCATATTGTCAAATAATATCGCTAATTATTTATCACATCATCACAATCCACCTAAAATTATTAACAGATTATTGGCCTAGGTGGTGTATGGATGATGCTAAATAATTAATTTATAATAAAAAAGGCGGTGCTATCAGAATACGGAGTGAGTAACAATTTCGAGGTTAGCGGGCCATGTGCGAAAGTGCGAATATATAATCAACTTAAGAGTTGAAATAACGCTACTGGCAAAGGAGGTGGATATTAAGGCCGACGCGAAGGGACCACAAGAGCCGAGAAAAGCCGGGGTCGCTGCACCAACAGAAGTCCAGATCAAAGCATATGAGCTTCAGTTCAGAACTTTGAAGCATCTTGAGGCGCAATGCCAAAGTATGTAATCACGTCTAACCCAAGTCTGGAGGCTGTGCTCCTTATAATAAACTGCAAGACAGCTCAGGACATCTGGCCTAAATTGCAGCAGGTATATGAGAGTAAGCTAGACACCGGAATACGCATGTTGCAACAACAATAGTACACAATGATGAGGAATGACGCTGACAACATTGCTACACACGTTGCGAAAGTAGAGGATTTCGCGTATAGATTGAAGTCAATGTGTGAGACCGTTTCAGACAATGAAATTATGATAAAAATTCTCGTTACGTTTCCATCCGATTAAAGACATTTTACCACAGCATGGAAGTCAGCGGCGCAGGCTGCTCGAACGCTACTAAATCTGGTGGCGCGACTCACAACGAAGGAGACGCGGATGGAAATCTGTGTCAACCAGCACTAGCTGCAACAGGACGGTCAAGAAAATTCATGCGTACAAAAAAATTTAATTACTGTGGTATTTCGGGGCACTGGGAAAGAGAATGTCGGATCAAGATAAGAGGCCAAAAAGGGTCCGGCAAGCACGAGAACCTTAAGTCCACGAAGCAAAAAAACAGTAACGCACTCATCAAAGTAACGCTGCAGGCGGTTTTAGTAAATGCTAAAATTCAATATAGATGGTTCCTAGATTCAGAGCACTGCAACAGAAATTCAAGGTGTTGGCGAGCCATTCAACGCGCCGGGCTGACCTTAGATCTGGATTAGGGATGGCAAAGTCAATTCCGATTCTAATCGAGAATCGATTTTTCTGAAAGAAAAATCGACTTTTAATTTTTGAAGTCTATCAAGAATCGATTCTTAACATTCGAATTTTAGATTTATTTTTTCCTTTTACAGGGTTTTCATGCCCAGCTGGCTTTTGTACTTTTAGATAAATATGTACTTTCAACGAGGCGATTGTAGCGCCAACTTTTCCGGTGTAAATAGTATAGGTCGTTAATTTTGTTTGTTAAATTTTTTAAATTGTGTATAACCGTTACTCTAGCCAATGCGGCGTTCATAATTCTAAAACAGTAGTATTATCGGCTGCAGTGGCTGTACGGAAGCGCTCCCTCAGGCCAGCTAGGGAACTACCAGAAAGAAAAAAAAATCGTCACCCGTCTGTCTAGAGTTGATTTACATTTACGTAATGGCACCAAGCGCAGTTTGGATTCATTTAAAAAAAATAAAAAATGGACTAAAAGTGAAATATATTATATGCAATGAAGAACTTAAATATACTAACAGCACATCTTTATCGAAACATCTCACTTCCGTTCACGGGATCGATATTAATGGATCAAATAATTCTCGCAAGAGACAATTGAGTGAAAAAGGGAGTGAAGATGAAGCTGATCTACTTTCTCAATCTAAACAGGTAAATATATATCAACTAAAATATATATTCCTCTTTTTCTTTATTTTTTTCGTTTTTCTTTGGCTGTCTCAGCTGTATGAATTTTGCTCATTTTTTCATGCATATGTGCTATTATCAATTTATTTATTTTTATTTACGTTTTAATATCTGTGTCAAAAATTATTTATCGGTGAATTTATTTGAAAAATCAAATGCACTGGTACCATGTACCTCTTCGAATACTGATCCAAGGGCTAAATCACTGTTTCAAGATCCCATTGACCGTTGTATTAGTAACGTCACTTCATTTTCAGGTAATAAATTGATTTCTATATCTATTTTTATAAATGAATAGATTGAATATTACATACATATAAATAAATATATATATATATATATATATATATATATATATATATATATATATATATATATATATATATATATATATATATATATATATATATATATATATAGAAGGTGGACACAGGAATAATGATGTCACGAATGCTTTGATGTATATGATTGCTGTTGACAATCTACCTTTATGTACACCGAAAAAAAAGGCTTTAAGACATTTATCAAAAAATTACAACCTCTATATACTCCACCATGTGAGCCAACGCTACCAAGACGAATGGATAACAAATATAAAGACCTTACAACGAAAGTTAAATTATAATTGCAAGAAGACGATTCAGTTTGTTTGACGACCGACATTTGGACACACCAACATACGATGAGAAGTTATCTTGGACTTACTGTCCATTATTTAAAAGGTTCATCTTTATTATTATTTATTTCTTAATAATTATGCACTTAATTTACGAGGTAATATTATAAATTTTCTACAGAATATGAAATGAGATCACTTGAACTAGGTGCGTATTACTTGGAAGATAAAAAAACCATTCTTAATCTCAGAGTGAAACTTCGTGAAATTTGAAACAAGTGGGAAATTAAAGACGAAAAAATAAGTGCAATACTATCTGATGGTGGGGCTAACATAGAGGGTGCAATTAAACAAGAATTCGGATAATCGAAGCACATTTTATGCTTTGGCCATATTATAAATAATATAGGTCAAAATTTAATCGACATGAATCCCAGTAAACCCTCGTCTGAATTAGACATTGTTGACGAGTTTGAATGCTCTGGCGACGAAGATAGTGAAGAGTGGAATGAAAATTATCCGGAATCTTCTCTTAGAAATCTATTAGTTAAAGTAAAAAAACAGTAAAATTTTTTCATTGTAGTGGAACAGCAGCTAGAGAATTATAAACTTTACAAGAACAATCAGGGTGTAAGCCAAGTTTAAAATTAATACAAGAAGTAAGAACAAGATGGAATTCTTGCTACGAAACGATAGGCCGTTTTATTCATTTAGCTGATTACGTAGGCCGAGTTCTTTTCAAAATTCAAAGAGATAAAAGTTCTCGATCAAAAACACCAGATATTTTATCAGGTGATGATCTCGATACATTAGTTGAAGTCAGGGACATTTTTAAACCTTTGTGGCTTGTCACTCATGAAGTAAGTGCAGACAAGTATGTGACTTTAAGTAAATGTATTCCATTAGTTACAGGACTTAAACGAGTGAGTAAATTTGTTTATTTATATTAATTTGTCATTTTCATAATAAGTTACGGTAAATTTTAAATCATTATATTTTGTAGCAAAGTGACGGACTTTTCCCTACAACATCTATTGGGCAACAATGGAAAAAAAAATTAATTGCCGAAATTAAACAAAAATTTTCCAATATAGAATCGATGAAGGTATATGCTATTGCAACTCTGCTCGACCCACGGTTTGAAAAACTCGGTTTTCAAAATATTCGTGATTGTTCGCGAGCTATTCAGACTGTCGGTACGTTATTTCTGTACGATGTATCTTTAAATTTGGATAAACAAAGCATTAGTGTCAACAGGACTTTTGAACGAATCTTATTCGAATCAAACAACTGGGAAAAATTTTGTCATCTACATTTAATAATTTTTGAGTTGTTTTTGTTTTTTCAATTTCATCTCTATAGATGATTGTTTAAGAACAGAAATTCAATTTTCGAAAAATTTATCTATTGAGTGTGCAAGATAACACGTTTCACATAACCGAGAATTTTCAGATCTCTGGAATTTTTTAGACCATGCTGTGCTGCAAATAATCAGTGTAATGATACTGATGAAGCGGGTGAGTTGCCAATTGAATTACGACAATTCATTAATCGTCCAACTGTTGACAGAAAAATTAATCAAAACCCCATACTTGCGCGGAATACTGTGGAAAATAAATACCCACATCTATCGAAGATGGGAATAAAATATTTATCTATTGTTGCCACATTTACACCATGTGAGCGTTTATTTCCTCACTCTGGTCTGATCGCAAATTAACTTCGGAGTCTATTAAAGTCAGATCATTTAAATAAGTTAGTTTTTTTGCGATCTGTACCAGAAAGTATGTGGAATTTGTAATATAATTGAAAATTTGTCAATTTGAATTTTGTTTTTGAGAATTATTTCATTTTATTTTTGTTTGTAAAAAATATTTAATAATTTTAATTTAATAATGAAAATTGTAATTGAAAAATTATAAATAAAATTATAATTTCAAAATAGTGTTTTATCTAAATACAAGTATATTTTTCTCAAATTATAATTACTTATTCAATTTTACAAAATTAGCAAACATTTACATTAATGATGATCCATTTTTGAGTTTCATATATATGTACATGCAACTGTAATTGACCTCCCTCACCCTCACCCTTCCACTGATGGTTCGAGCAAGTTGTTGGGTGTCAGGTTGGTCGACATATCGTGTGAGTTATTTGTTATATTACTTTTTCTTTTGATTTGTGATTATTACAGTTCTTTTATATACCCGGTACATAAGATCTAGGTATAAATATTGAGTTTAATTTTCAGGTGACCGAGGGAAATGCAGGGTCTGGCCCGTGTTCTATCAGGGGCTAAAACACGGCCTGGTGAAAGGGGTGTCACGTAACGATTTAATTTGCTCAATATTAATTAATTAGTAAGTAAGAAATTTAATTCTGAGTTTGAATTTAAATCTTCATGAAGGCGTTTTACCATCACACCGGCGTCGAGACGGCTGTCTGCTCACAAAAAGGCACATGCGCGTCACGCCTTGTAAGTGTGCGCGTATATGAATGAACTTTAATTAATTACTTAAAAATATTGATGAATTATATTTACTAGTTTTAAGTATATATTGCACGACTCTTGCGAAGCATTAGAGTGTACTTTAGAATCGAAAAAGTCGGTTTGCCTCTTTTTCGCTGCTGCCTTTACCGGTCCACTCTTGTTAGTCCACTGAAACAACGAAAGGCATACTCGAAATGGCAAAAGCTGATGAGTTTCTCTTTGGAAACACTTGATTGAGAGTATAAAAACAGTGAAAGAAGCAGACAAAGTTATATCCACTGTCAGAAAACCACTTAAAGGGAGTTTTAGTCAAAACAAAAATTTGAACTCAGTGCGCCCGGTGGGACGCAGGCCAGGTCTCCACCAACAGGGCAAATGGAGCCAGAATCGCCCACGACTAGTAGTCAGGCAAAACCAGAAGGGACATTCCGGCTAAATTATCAATCACAGAGGAACATGGCCCCTCCTGCAGAGAATCAAAAGACCAAGAGTCTTTAAAAATACCAGTAAGTAAAGTTGTGGGTAGACTGACAATTTTATGGAGCTTGGAGAAAGATGGCGGATAATAAGTTTATTCTAGGCTGTATAAGAAGCTATTAGATAATATTTGATAGATAGGTTGTTCAAGTAAAGGAACCTAGAGTAGCTATTGATAGTAGTCAGATCACAAGATTTGAAAGGGCAATTCAAGCCTTGCTAGTTAAGGGTGCCATCGAGGATTGCGATGAGTTTCAGGGACAGTTTATGTCGTCGTATTTTCTGATTCCTAAAAAAGATGGCTCTGATCGGTTCATTCTAAATCTTAAGCAATTAAATGAGTTTATTTCTCCATCTCATTTTAAAATGGAAGACTTGAGAACGGCTAGAGTTTTGGTTGTCAAAGATTGTCATTTAGCAACACTAGATATGGAAGACGCATATTATCTGGTAGCGGTACACCCATCGAGTAGAAAGTTTCTCCGATTCAGATTTAGGGGCATAATCTATCAATTTACGTGTTTAGTCTTCGGTCTGTGTACGAGCCCATACGTCTTTGCAAAAGTGTTGAAGCCGGCTATCAAACAGTTGAGATCCAAAGGCTTTAAATCGGTCATATATTTAAGTGATATCTTATGAGTAGAGGAGTCATAAGAAAGATGTGAGGAAAACATCAAGGCCCCGACTAAGTTATTAGAATCTCTAGGATTCTTGATAAATAAGATGAAAAGTAAATTAAATCCGGAAACAAGATATATTTCCTAGGCTTCACGTTAGACTTAGAGAAGCAGCTGGTTGAATTGACAGTAGACAAGCGACTGCACTTGAGTAAATTATTAACCACGTTTATATCTAGAAGAATACACTATCAGAGACTTATTCGAGCTATTAAGGAAATTAGTGGCAGTCTGCCCAGGTGTAGACTACGGTTGGCTATACTTAAGGCCTCTAGAAGGTTTTAAGAGCATAAGTCTGGCAAGAAACAATTTTGACTACGACACGAATGTGATTATTCCAGAATACCTACTTCAAGATTTACATTGATGGGTAGAAAAATCAGAAGTAGAAAGTAGTAAGATTAAGAAGGTAGAGTTTAGTAAGACAATTTTTATAGACGCGTCAGATACAGGATGAGTAGCTACTGTCGGTATAAATAATATACATAGCTTTTGGATAGGAGACCAAGAGCGCTGGCATATTAACTATAAGGAGCTGTATGTAGTTAAACTAGCACTAGAATCATTAGCTGCAAATTTTGTTAAGAATAGATAATATAACGGCTATCGAATACATTAACAAAGTGGGTGGTACTAGGCATCAGAATTTAAACAACTTGACTAGAAAAAATTTGGCAATGGACTGAGAGAAGAGAAAATTTTCTATTTACTTCTTACATCCCTCCAGAGGAAAATGTAGAAGCTGATTGTCTGTCGAGATAAGCTAACGATGATACGGAATGGGAGTTAGCTAATCACGCATTTGAGAGGATTATTAATAGTTTTGGTGAACCAGAGATAGATTTGTTTGTAACAGCAGCTAACAAGAAATGTAGTAATTTATGTTCTCGGTTTCTAGACGTTAGTACGGTCAAGATAGACGCGTTTACAATAAAATGGGCAGACAGATTATTCTATACGTTTCCGACGATCGCACTAATTCTTAGAGTCTTACACTAGAGAAAATTGGAAGGAACAACTGGTATAATTGTCGTTCCAAATGGACCGAATCAAGCCTGGTACCCACTCTTTCTTAAGCTCCTAGTAGGAAATCCATTGCACTGAAAGCCTAATATCAATTTATTGTTATCACCTTGCAGGAAAAAACAACACCCGAGAGCAGCGTCTTTAGAACTAATAGCAGGACTATTATCAGGCAAGCCTTCATCAAGACTGGCTGCCCAGAAGAATCCGCAGAAATAATTTTGGCCTCACTGACACCTTCTACCATGAAACAATATCAATCAGTTTTGCAGCAATGGTGTAAATTCTGCAGTCATGACAAGCTAGACCCTTTGGAACCAAACAGCAGCGCTCTTTTACGTTTTTTAACTGCAAAACAAATAGAAGGAGTTTCATACTCGTGTTTAAATACATTGAGGTCAGTAGTTTCATTGTTGTACAAGGAGAAGGTGGGAGCCGATCTACTAATATCAAGGTTTATGAAAGGAGCATTTAAATTAAACTCGAATGCGTGCGAAGTTTGATCGTTATTATAATTCAAGCCTCGTTCGAAGAGATTAACTTCCCACCCACAAAGATATCCTTTGGTCACCCAACCCGATGGAAATAAGTCAAATGATTCAAAATTTTCTCTTCATCCTTTCTAGCTTACTGTAAAATATGAAAGTACAAGATGGATGCAGTCAGAGAGCCTGGTATTGAGCAATAATATCCCTGACAAAATATCCCCGAGCAGACGCACTGTGGTTATTATCTTTTGCTATTGTGTTTCGTTCTACGTTTTGGTTCCATTTTACAATTAATTAAGTAATATTAATTGATTAATAGCCACCGGGAGATTTAATTATCCATTTTATCGGTTTGATCGCTGTGTTGCTGAGATTTATTATTTCCGATTAAGTGCCTTGTATTTTTTTCGTGGTATTTGACCTGTGAATACCGGTAGCTGTTGGTCGCTATCAGGTATTCGCATGCTTGAATTGCACCTCCATATTGATAAAACTAATTAATCGATGACCTGAATGATAAGTATGGATAATCATATTATTTAGTAGAAAAATTGGTAATAATATTATAAGTATTTTCGTAATTGTTATTGACTAATATCTAGATACGTATAGAAAGCGTGCATAAGTAGTATAGCAATAATGGGGATGGAGTAAAATAAAAGCTCAAAGGATGTCAAGCCGGATTCAAGAAGCGTTGACAGCAGAGATGTTCCGCTGAAAGGCACTGCCAGTGAAAAGTACAGCAAGTTATTAAATAGGGAAGGAAGTGGAAAAAGCAGTAGTGCAGAGGTGAAGGGATCGGAAAAGTCAGGTGATTCAAACAGCGCAAGGGAAATCCAGAGGCAGTTCGGCACACATAACATAACGGAGCGGGCAGTGAGACCAAAGCTGTTATCGAAAGAAACGTGGGAGCGAGAAAAGAATGAAAGAAATTATAGAAGGAATAGGACAGTGGTGTGGGAAGATTTAGGGAAGGAGGAAGTGTTAATCGAAGAATTTAAAAAAACTATTTGAGGAAAAGCTGGATGAGAGGATCATCATAGTCAGAAACACGAGGGACATAATGAATAACAAGGTTAATTATATTCTGCTACTGGATAAAGTGGAGACTAAAGTACGGTTGATAAAATAGAAGGAACTGCTAAAAGAACGGGCATCTAGGTGGACGACGATCACACGGAACAGCAAGCCAGAGTACTTCAGTGGCTGAAAGAGGAGGTGCAGAGATTGAGAAAAGAAGACAAGAGGGCAAGCAGAAACTATATGAAAGTGCTGTTAGAAAGTGAATGGTGGTACTGGGATGAGGTACTTGGGAGGACAATGAAAATGCCGGAACTAATTAAAAGACAAAAGTACAGAGACGAGTTTTAAAAAAAGCAAAGAAAATCGAGGAGTGCATAGAAAAGAATGAGGTGGTTATCCTGCAGTATAACTATTCTAGTTATTTCCATTTTAATGCCAAGCTCTTTAAATCGATCAAAACACTATTTTTTTAGGAGCTTGGCATTAAAATGGAAATAACTAGAATAGAACACAGAATTTAAAAAAAATTTTTCAAAGATAATTTGTCGGAAATAAAATTGTCTACAAAAAAAGATCTTATGTCATAGTATGATTAGTCCGACAGTTTCGCAGGAAAAATTATTATTTTCGATACAATCGTGGTTTTTTTTAAATATCTCATGGAATATGCAGATTAAAGGAAAAAGCTATAGGAATTGATTTGTAGAAAATCAAATTGATGACAAAAAAGGTCATGTTCATTTTTGTTTTTTGCACAGATTTTTCGGTCTCTGAATAAAAGTACGATTCAGTCAGAACTGTTCTATCGCTAGCCACATCAAATAATATGTATGCTGAACAATTTGATATGAATACGGTCTCTCTGCACGGTAAGTTCATAGAGTTCGTATACATGGAGCACCCAGAAGGCATCAACAATGGGTACGAGAGAAGCTGCAAGATTGAGAAAGAATCATATGGCCTCAAGCAAGGACCGAAGCACTGGAGTCGAAGAATTACAAAAAGCTTCGAGAAATTCAAGTCAAAAGCAACAGAAGCAGACCCTTGTGAATTCAAGTCACCAGGGAACATCAGAGAATGCATAATAGTAACACTTCACGTAGATGATGGACTCGTGATGAATGTAAATAAATATAAGGTAAAACAGTCAATTGAGCTACTGAAGCAAAAAGTCAAAATCACGGTGTCAACGCCAACTATGTTCCTGAGTTTTCGTCTAACAAGGATGACAAATGGGTCAATTCTGGCCGACCAAGGCCTATATACAACAAAGATAATGTCGAGATTTAGCATGAAAGAAGCCAACGCGGTTGGTGTGCCAGCCGACGATTTTCGAAATTTGAACGCGTCGAAGAAACCAAAAGAGCGAGATCTATCACCCAAGGTACCATATCGCGAAGCAGTAGAAGGACTACTCTTTCTAGCAATGGTGACGGAGCGAGGCATAGCATATGCGGTCAACGACGTAAGTCAGCACCGTGAGGGTCCACGCAAAATTCACTGGCAAGCAATAAAAAAGTTATTTAAGTATCTGAAAAGAACAAATGGCTCTGGAATTAAGTTCAACGCAATAAGAAGCAGCAGCGTAGAAACATATTCCGATGTCGACTATGCAGCTATCATGAGGACAAGAAAGTCCATGCCTGGATATCTTCTAAAACTCGGAGACACAACAGTGATGTGGGGGACCAGAAAACAGAAGTCGGTGACTCTGTTTACATCTGAAGCTGAATTCGTGGCAGCATGTCACACCATATCAAATCTGATCTGGCTGATCAGACTAGTCAGCGAGCTGACTGAAGGAGAGACAAAACCTATACTTTATGCCAATAATCAAAGCGCCATTAAGTAGCTACGGTTTGGAAACTTCCAAGCGCGATCCAAGCACATAGACATGAAGAAGAGGTTTATTGCAGAAGAATACGAAAACAAGGAACTGGAAGTGAAATATCTGCCACCCGAGTCACAACCAGCTAAGATATTTACATAAGCGCTGATTAGAAAAAAATATGAGGCTCTGAAAGAGGCAATAGGCATAGTGAAGCTGATAAACATGCCGAGAAACCAAAACTGCAGCATGTAGCCACTTTTATGTCAGAAATTGACATAAATGACGTTTTGTGGGTTGGCCCAAGCCGAAGCCTATAGACCGGGAACCTCGGAGATCATATTAAGGAGGATAGGTTTATTCTTAAATTAATCAAGCGATGCGTAAATTTTAATTTCTAACCATATTGTCAACTCAATTACAAAATAGTTGAGATTAAAAGATTATTCTCTAATAACACTGTTTGCGATAAGTACTAGATCATTTTCAGTTATACAATTTTTCGTTACGTTATTTAAATCAATTCTTAACAATTATAGAAAGGAGTATTAGGTGGCTAGCAGCCGACTCTAATCACACCATCCAAAAATTATATTTACTATTTTAATTTCAAATTACATGTGTTCGAATTTTTTAATTTTAATATTCTGTTCTGACTGAACTGAACTTTTCAAGATTTTATTAAGCATTTAAATGTTAAGTTACACATGTTTAAATTTTTATTTTATGACTCTGAAATAATTCAATTGAAAATTTCAAATTTTATTTAACATTTAAAATTTAAATTACAAGTGTTCGAATTTTTATTCTATGATTCTGATTTTGTTCAACTGAACATTTTAAAATTAAGGTAGTTCACTCGCAAAACGACTTTTCTTAGGAATGCGATGAAATTAAAACATGAGATTAACATAAATGTCTAATATTTAATGCAAAAAAAACGAAATTTTTTCACCGATTATAAGTCGAGATATTAACAATCAAAAAGTGCATAATTAACATGCTGGAGATCTACCAAGTTCAAGAAAAACATGTAGTTTCCTGAATATCTTTGAAACGGTTTTTACGATTGTTTTTAAAAACTTATCTACTGTTAAATGGAAAAATTAGAAATTTTTTGAAAAAAACTCTGAATTTTTTGACCAATTTGTTTAAAAATATTGATTTTTGAAATATAAATAATTTTACAATACTTGACGTGTGGTGGGGTACAGCAATCACAAGTCGGCAACGTTGCAGTTGTCATACTTAACCCGCGGAAATTCAAATGTCACTTAGTTAGGTTAATTTTTGAGCATGAAAGTATTGGAGGTCAAAAAATTTTTCGAAATAATTTTTATAATTGTTAAACATTTATTCAATGGTTTTAAACAACCAAAAAAATTATTTTTTGATATTGAAAAATGAGCGAATATTACAATTGTGGATCTGGTTATGGCGAGGAGAATTAAACAGTTAAAATTAAACAGGATTTTATAAGAAATAAATTAGATATTTATTTACGCTTATTTACACTCAAAAATTATGAGAACTTATAATTAATAGCGAATGCGACTAGATACATATTACGCGATAGCGAATTCAACTTAAAGTATAAATCACGTATAAAATGACACGTGGTCAGTAGCGGTTAAATTTACAATAATTAATTTACTATCAATTATTAGCGTTAGCACAATTTATTTATGCTCAATAAATAGCAGCCTTGATATACTGACTAAATATTGAGTATAATTCAGCGTAGCGGTTTAGAATTATTTAACACAAGTAAAATAAGAGAAGCGATTTCAAGCACGAGGTTGCAGAAGCAAAGACACGTTGTAGAATGATTAATTAGTGGCGGAAAACGCAGTCCTCAACGGTTTCCTTGTGACGTCAGAGCGATAGACCAATAAGAAAATTAATTACAGACGCTAATGAACTTTCAGCCAATAGCGAAAATCCACGTAGCTTGTTGAGATCTTAAACCAATGAGAATGTTTCACGTCGCAACTCTTTTATTCAAAGTTGGAACTAATATTCAAATGATGGAATTTTCTCATTGGCCAAGATCTCGCGTGTAAGTTTAAATAGCGATAGTGCTGCCGACCTATTGGTGAGGCTCGGCGTTCGCAGGTGGTAGCGAATTGGGTCTTGATTGAACAGATATTAACTTATATTAATGATAGCTCGGCTGCCAAATTCCAAAACACAGTAAGTGACAAATTTTTCAAAATCGAATTTTTAGTATTTTCAGTTTCAATGGAGTTTTGTGAATATGATTATATACATATTTCAAAAATTTCATTTTTGTCAGTTACTGTGTTTTGAAATTGGACAGCCGAGCTTTTCTAATAGTTTTAGAATTTTTAAAAATTATGATATTGAAAGTAGCACACATCGAACAATTTTTTTCTTTTTAATTGCAATTTTCTAGTAAGTTCAAAAAAAAAAAATTATGAAAATATGCACAAAAATTAATTCTATCCAAAATTTGTGATTGTCAATAATAACAAACTACATGTAAATTGAACTCACACTATATAAAGATTGCTACCTATACGTTTAATCTATAGACTATTCAATTTAAATGTTTGCACCGTTGCCACATTTATTATACTCATCAGTGTGATTGTATTAGTGTGTATCTGTATATTGAAAACTAAAATGTGTTGGATACAGTCTCTCACAAAAATAAAATATTCTCGCATTGAGTATATAACTTTTGGTAGTTACGATTACGCTATACTTTTGGCTACGAATGTCGCGAGTGAACTACCTAAATATTTAATATTTTAATTTTACCCAGTTTATTGAATCAGTGTTTTGAAAATTTCTTATGAGTATTAATTATTATTTTTGTCTCATACTTTTTGTTATTAAAATCACTAACATGTATTTTTTTGTCTTCATTGTAGAAAAAGGTGATTTTAGCTTGACGGTTGTAGTGAAAAGAGAGTGAGAGTTTTTTTGTTACCCAGGCCCAAAATTTTCTTATCTGCCCCTCCATATTTTTCACTTTGATCGGCGCACGCATTATTCTCTCCACTTCTAAGATTTTCCTTAACAGATGTTTTGATGTTCACGTGGCTTATTGTTTGTTATAAAATTTCATGAATTTGTGACGTTTGCTACGTAAATATTAAAATCATTGGGTGTTTGATGTCGCAACACTGAGATCTCTAACGAAAAACAAGCCCAAGGCTCCAGCTCTTTCGAACGCCCCACTTATGGTGAAAGCATTGGAGAGATCTGGTAGCGTCACAAAGTGAATGTCCAAGGGTAACCTACCCCATTTGGTACCATACATTCACTTTACTTTCTAAACATCCCTTTCAGAGGCTCAGGGTGCGCACTAGGCCCCTAAAGTCTGTATATAAACACCCGAGAATCTTCCAAAGTCAGTGAGTCGCCCTCAGTTGTAACCAAGTAAAGACTGTGCTCAGTAGTGTGACCAAGTTTGTTCTATGCTCGAATAATACCATCATCCAGATCTAATTGGCGCAGAGAAGTTGATTCACCAAGCGAATTGAGCCCCATGGTGACAGCAGCAACGCTCAACTTGTGAGTACCCTGCAATCGATTCGCTATAAAAGAATTACGTACTTGTGAGTACGTTCTTCGGTGATCAAACACCGACCTGTATCCCATTTGGATTCTGTGGCGAATTACCGCTCCGTGTGAGTAGTATTTCCGCAGATAACGCTCAACTTGTGAGTACGTTCCGAATCTGATTCGAGCAGCGAATAGGCTTGTTCATTGCAAGTGACTAGAAAATTCTCGGGTCACACCGAAAGGGGTAAGCAAACGCACTACTTAAAATCTACCGCAGTACTAACACTAGATTGTAATAGGAATTTATAAGCATTGTAAACACACAAGTAACAGAATATATGTAGCGACCACGTCAATTATCGATCGTCATCGATCGCCGAATATTTCCCCCACGCGGATACGATATTCGGTAGCAACAGTACACACAGTACACGCGTACAATTAGAGAGATACACAGCAACTTGCTAACACATATCTAATGCAACTAGCATTACCTTGTATTATATAATTCTAGTAAAACTCATTATTTATCATTTTGTTAATACTAATAATTGGAGTCAGATAATTTATTTATCGTAGTGATTAAGTTTCAAGGACCTCATCCCAGTCACTACATTGGTGACTGCCCGACGTGATTTTCAAGAGGACGCCATTTCGTGCACACATTCCACGTGGCAAATAGCTCGTTGAGTGTAAAATACCGCGTCTACGCTGAAAGCTAATCGCGACATATTAATTCCTCGAGGTCTTTACAACAGTGAAGTGCGTGAATTAAGTGTTGTTTAAGCCTTTTATCACGGCTGGTGAATTGCGGGGCATTTTGGACATATGCCGCACTGGTTTATAATTTAAGGGGCACCATCGTGGTGCAAATTAAATTGTGATAAAAGTGATCAGTGAATTCCTATGCAAATACAGTGAATAAAGTTATCGTTCGCGTTAAATTTTCGCCCAGTGATAATTTTCGTGCGACTCGAAGCGTCTCGAATATTCCTAAACGGTGAGTCAGCTTTGACGGATACTAATCCGCTTACAGTGGTATTATAATTTTGTGTTAGTTTTATTGTGTTAGTGCTCCTCGTATATTAGCTATGGCGGATCCAGACGGCAAGAAAGACGATGTCTTTTTGGACGCCAAGCCAGTGATTATCAACTCTCTCAAGGCACCTCACTTCAACCCGAAGCGAGTGAGTTTATGGTTTGCGCAGCTCGAGGCTCAGTTTGCGATCCACGGCGTAGCAACTGAGAAAGAGAAATTTAACCACGCGGTTTCTCTCATCGACACTGAGTATGCTTGTGAGGTTGAGACCCTGATTATCAATCCACCAACGACGACGCCATACGCCCAGTTGAAAGCCACGCTCATTGCGTGTTATTTAAAGTCAGAAGAAGCCAAACTGCGTCAGCTTCTAGATGGCGAAGCGATCGGCGACCGATCACCTTCGCAGTTCCTCCAACATCTTAAATCGCTCGCGCCAACCATCGATAACGCAGTCCTGAAAGCAAGATGGCTGGCAAACTTGCCAAAGAAGACACAAGAGCTTCTAGCCATCTCTCCGACCACGGCTACCATCAATCACTTAGCCAAGACAGCCGACAAGCTACACGAGATGTTTCCGGTGACTCATACCGCTGCCGTAGCTTCATCATCATCTTCTCAGGCGACGATAGCGCTGCAAAGACAAGTCAGCGAATTATCTCGACAGATAGCAGCACTGACGACAGCTTTCAACAAGAACCGCGGCAGATCTCCTGCTCGAAAGCCAAATCAACGCTCCCGAAGCAATTCGAAGCCACGCAAGCTTGATAAAACAGGCATCTGCTATTACCATACAAAGTTTGGTGAAACCGCGTACAAATGTACACCAGGCTGTAAGTTCTCGGGAAACGTAAACGAGAGTCACTAGCGGTGGAAAGCGACTTTCTCGCATCTTCAAACCACCTCTTCGTCGTCGATCTAACCACGAATACTCAATACCTCGTGGATTCTGGTTCAGATCTCTTTGTTTATCCATACGGGCGGATGAAATGCAAGCCTACGCCAGTAGGTTACCAACTACATGCAGCAAATGGCTCGTTGATAGAAACATACGGTTGCATCACCTTTTCGTTAAACCTCGGTTTACGTCGAGAATTTACGTGGAGATCCACCTTCGCTGACGTCACGAAACCAATAATTGGCGCCGATTTTCTACGTCATTTTAACTTGTTAATCGACTTCAAACACAAACAATTACGTGACGGCTCCACTGGTCTCCAACACGCGTAGATTCAATACGCTCGGATGCAAAATGCATTAAATTGATTGAAGGTGATACAGTTTACCATAAACTGTTATCAAACTACCCGGCTATAACTTGCCCTGAAGGAATAACTTCAGCCAAGAAGCATTCCACGGTGCACTATATTTAAACGACATCGGGACCTCCAGTTTCGTGTAAAGCACGACGTCTTGCGCCCAATAAATTGAAAATTGCTCAAGAGGAATTTCGCAAGATGGTTCAACTGGGTATCGCACGTCCATCGACCAGTCCTTGGGCATCTCCACTCCATCTTGTTCCCAAGAAATCTGGAGATTGGCGACCATGTGGTGACTATCGACCACTCAATGCGCGTACGATACACAATAACTACCCGGTCAGACGACTCGACGATTTTACCGCAACGCTGCACGGTAAAAAGATATTCTCAGTGCTAGATTTGGTTAGAGCCTTTAACCAAATTCCCGTCGCCGAAGAAGACATTGAAAAGACAGCCATCATCACTCCTTTTGGCTTGTTCGAATTCCCATACATGACGTTTGGACTTCAAAATGCCGCGCAAACTTTCCAAAGTTTCATTGATAAGGCCACACGAGACCTACCATTTGTCTTCCCGTATATTGACGACGTCCTAGTAGCTTCAGAGAACGAAAAGCAACACCTCACGTACTTAAAAATTTTATTCCAGTGCTTACAAGACTACGGACTTGTCATCAACGCAGCCAAATCAGTGTTGGGTCAGCATGAGGTAAGATTTTTAGGTCATCACATCAGCAATAAAGGTATCAAGCCGTTGCCCGACAGGGTAGACGCAATTACTAACCTAAAATTTCCTAGTACGATATCTGTATTACGTGGTTTTCTAGGTACCATAAATTTCTACAGGAAATTTATCAGAAACGCTGCAGAAATCCTTGCACCACTGAATAAACTGCTCGAGGGACCAAAAATGAAAGGATCAACGCTGATCGTCGAGACACCAGAACTTCGACAGGCTTATGACAATGCGAAGCAGACATTAGCCAACGCTGCAATGCTTGCGCATCCAAACGACGACGCAACTTGGGCTATTTTCTCAGACGCATCAAATACAGCCATTGGTGCATTTCTGCAACAACTAGTTGACGGAGAATGGCAACCACTTGCTTTCTTTAGCAGAAAACTTCAACCATCCATTCAAAAATTATCGACGTATGATCGTGAACTTCACGCCATCTACGAAGCTGTCCGACACTTCCGTCATATTTTTGAAGGTAAACAAGTTGCAATTTACACGGATCATAAACCATTGCTCTTTGCTTTCCAGCAACGTACTGAACGAGCGTCACCGTGGCAATTTCGTCGCCTAGACTTTATTGGCCAATTCACGAGTGATTTTAGACACATCTCTGGACACGAGAACATTGTTGCAGACACGCTGTCGCGCGTTGAAGCCATTTTGACGCCAATTACCACGCACGAGCTGGTAAAGGCTCAGAAGAACGATCCTGAACTTCGAGATCTTCTTGGCAACGCTGCAACGTCACTACAGTGGCAACAAATCATCTTCAACGACCATCCGGCCGCAGTTTATTGTGATGTTTCATCAGGTAAACCACGTTCATACGTTCCTGGTCAACTACGAAAGAAAGTTTTCGATGCGCTGCACTCTCTGGCACACCCTGGCACCAAAGCATCTCAAAAACTAGTGAGCAAACGCTACGTCTAGCCATCAATCCAGAAAGATTGTCGAGAATGGGCCAAAGCTTGCATCAACTGCCAGCTAAACAAGATCCATCGTAATGTATCTTCACCTCTCGCACGTTTAGAATTGCCGACGCAACGTTTTGAGCATATCCACATCGATTTGGTCTCTCTACCAGTATCTCGCGGCTACAACAAGTGCCTGACGATCGTCGACAGATTTACCCGGTTTCTAGACGCCATAGCACTTAAAAATGGAGACGCAGATACTGTCGCACGCGTGCTATTCAGAGAGTGGATCTCAAAATACGGTGTACCAGCCAGAATAACGTCCGACCAAGAAGGACAATTCAAATCATCGTTGTTTCAATCGCTGAGCAAATTATTTGGCATAACACATCTGGTAACGACGCCGTATCATCCTCAATCTAATGGTCTGGTGAAACGCCTACACCGACAACTCAATGCCGCACTGCTGTGTCAAGATGACACTTGGTATGACGCGCTACCTGTTGTCTTACTTGGTCTACAAGCTGCCTGGAAAGATGACATACAAGCTACCCCAGCTGAGCTTGTATACGGTGAACCGATTCGCCTGCCACGTGAATTACTTGTTCCGTCAAATAAACATGCAAATGATGAAAGCGGTTTACGTGATTTGAAAGCACATTTTAATAACTTGGCACAGGCCGAAACCTCGCGTCATGGACAACGTTCTGTTTTCTGTTTCAGAGACCTCAACACTTGTTCCCATGTACTGGTTCGAGTTGGACAGATTGGACCATCATTCTCAGCTCTGTATGAGGGTCCATACGAAGTCGTTGCGCGACACGATAAATACTTTATCGTCAATAACAAACGCACAAATACTGCGATTTCTATTGATAGACTGAAACCAGTATATTTCATAGCCGACGACGCATAAAATCATTTTGTATTTTTTTTAGAATTTAAACCCGTTTAAATTCAATTTTTTTTCCGTTTATTATTAATTCTATTCTCTCTAGTTAGTACTTTCTTCACAACGTAGCAAACATGCTCAAATTATTGTTTTTTTTTTTTTTTTTTCATTGTAAATATTTCTTATTATTTTTCATTTGTAAATAAGCATTATATTTTTTTTTTTTTTTTTTAAGAGGGGAAGTACTGTAGCGACCACGTCATTACTTATATTATTTGATATTCATAATTTCGGATAAGTCCGTCAATCATCGATCGTCATCGATCGCCGAATATTTCCCCCACGCGGATACGATATTCGGTAGCAACAGTACACACAGTACACGCGTACAATTAGAGAGATACACAGCAACTTGCTAACACATATCTAATGCAAGTAGCATTACCTTGTATTATATAATTCTAATAAAACTCATTATTTATTATTTTGTTAATACTAATAATTAGAGTCAGATAATTTATTTATCGTAGTGATTAAGTTCCAAGAACCTCATCCCAGTCACTACATATATTCTTCTCTTTTTCTAAAAACAAGTTTCGTCATTTCCTTAAAACCTTTCACTTTCCCAAATCGTAGAAAATAAGACTTCTCGAGGTCTATTCGGCAGCCTACCTCTGTTTCATTCCTAATACCCTAGTAGCCAGGCAGGGTAAATAAAATTAGGAACTAGATAGAATTCGCATCCGCTCGGCGAATTACTATCAAACTAAAGTCACGTCCATCTAGGTAGACAAATAAAGTACTAATCATAATAGCGCGAGTTACGATACATGTATGCAACAACTCTCAATACTGAGTACGTTGTTTTGATATATTTATTTCTTTACGTCTAAATTGGCGCATATTAATTAAACGGGAACGAAGTAGCCCACTATTTACTTTTATTGATTTCTTTATGATGCATCGATAACTGCGGATTATCTAAATAAAGTACTAAAATACTACCCCGGACGTGATAAACTAAAAAAAAATTATTCCGAAAATTATAAAAATTAATCGGACGTAACACTACTCATTAATTTTTTGTTTTATTACTAATCAATTTATTTGTTAAAGTTGATCAGTATTCCAGAATATAGGTCAGCAGCTGATCACCAAAGAAAGAAAAAGAAGACGAACCTGGCCATTGTTCATCCAAAAATTGAGTCTGATAATTTATATATTACTTTTTTTTTTATTTTATAAATTTTTTTGTGAGAAACTAAAGTGAAAGTGTTAAGATAGTTTCCTACCTCAACTACTGAGTACTATCATTGATATAAAAATATGCCACAGAGCGGCATGTCATGTAATGAGTATTATAATGATTATAATATATACTATACTATTCTCTCTATCTAACCTCGTATAGAGCAGGGTAATAAACCACACCCATGAAAAATGAAACATATATGGTCATGCATGGCCGTATATAGTTCACACATAGGCATATATGGATCATATATGGAGCATATATTGCCATGCATGGGCATTATGGTGTCCGTTATTTACCAAATTAGATTTTTTTACTCGGCCATAATACAAAACATTTATTTGTGATCTAAAAATAATAAATAAACATGAAAAAGTTTATTCTAATGCCGTTCAACCCTGCCTAAGTGATGATACATTCCCATTTTAGTGCAATGAGCATAATTTGATTAATCGCTTAAAAATAAGTGTACAGCAATGAGTAATACTTATTTTTGTAGGAAATATACCGCTCTTCAAAAAAGGTCTCTTATGTTTTTTGCGTAAATCCAACTATTTGAGAGATATTTACGGTCAAAATTTGATTTGTTCAAGAAAATTGGTGTTTTTGTTTGAAATTTTATTACTCTTTAATACATAGACATAAAATTAAGCACTATAAACTTTATTGTAAGAAATTTATCGCTCTTCAGAAGAGGTTTCTTACACTTTTTTTCGTAAATCCAACGATTTCCCATATTGGACCCAAAACGCAGTGGACCGAATCTAATAATAAAACTATTTTTATTTACGTTTCTTCACAGAGAATTATTGTTCCTGTGATACTTTGTCGCAAGAATATTATGTGCGGGGATATTATATCCAGGGGTATTTTGTCTGGGATATTAACGCACGTAACTAGTTTTAACCATAACAAGTAATTAACCATATGAAAAAGAAAATTAAAGTTATAATACTGAGAGATAAATTTTTAATTGTTAAACGAAATTGCTAATCATAATTTAGTGTGTGTGACAAAATTTAAGTTTATATAGAGTCAAGTGTGTGTGCGATAATAGTCCGGGGGACTCATGCGTGTATGTGTGTGTGTGTTTGTCAATAGTCCAGGAGACTTAGGTGTGTTAAAAATCGTCCAGGGGACGTAATTAGAAAAATCTTGGGGATCAGTAGAAAATTGTCTAGGAGACATAATGAATTAAGATCCAGGGGATCAATAAATTATCCAGGGAATAAAATAAGAAAAAGTCCAGAGGATCGAATGAGTACAAAAGTCCAGGGACTAAATTTAGTTGTAGTTTTAAATAAAGCCCAGGAGACTGAAATTTTAATTTTATCGATGGTTGTAAATGAAATTGTAATATTTTTATAATTTGTTTAACATTTATTGAATTCTTCATCATTTCCTACTCTTACGATTATTACAACGACCCTGAGAAATTATGAATCTAACATCCGGTTCTGGAAAACTATTTATTTTCCGGTGACGCTCTAATCAATATTAAATTATGAAAGAGGCCAAACATAACAGTTTGAAAATGATTCTATTAAAACCGGGACAGCAAACATATTTAAAGTGGTAATTTTGTTTTTGCCAGGAATTTTTAACGACTAGATTTAGTCAGACTAATACGATATTTCTAAGGAAATAATAAAACTTGAAACAACCCAATAATAATAATAATGACAATTGAAACCAGTTACTTCCTATAGCCAACGCCTTCAGATATATACACGCTGCTCACATTTTGATTTTTCGCCCTAGATCATTTGGGCTAGGTGGCACTCCTTGTTTCAAATAAAGTCAAGTCACTAAGTATGGACATTATCCAGCGATATATACAAAGAACGAACCATATTAACATGTAAAATAAAACCACAGCCACCATGAATGCATACCTCGTGGAACTAACACTGCATCCGCCTGAAGAAATAGAGAAACTCTCGACGAAGTTGGCTTCGAGAGGTCTGCCTATGGTACTTGTTTCTTGTTCTGATAAACAGATCGTTTTCAGAGAATCGGTTCAACACAACTTTGCCTTAATACAGCATAAATAAGGATCTCTTCATTTATAATCATTCTTTATGGACGAAATATTTTTCACTATGTTTACAGGTTGAGCAATAATTACTTTTTGAGCTTATGGCACTCTAACTTTTTAAAACAATTAATAATAGTGCCCACTAGGACGTACCACTGAAGATTAATGTATAGGAGCTAACTGGTGACCCGTTACTTTCAAATGTTCACTTCTTTCTACGGGATGACGGTTTCCTCACCTGTTTGGATATTAATACGTTTCGAGCACACTCATCTTCCTCCCCAGATATATATGGGGTGTCCAGCCACAACCACTATGAATACATACCTATGCAGGCCGATTACTTTTTTCATCCCAGCAAATAAAGATATTGCAGACAATTTCGGTTTGGAAAGAATATTAATTAATGTGACGAAGCCAAAGATCACCTCCTTTTTACAGAAGGCGGTTTCTTTGCCTATTCCAGTTATACACAAGCTGCGAGTGTCTGTCATGTCTACTGTCACGCAAAGATTCAATTTATTTATTATTAATGAGTTATTACCTCCCCCGATCACCTTGCGACCAGTGCGTCCAGACTATAGGAAATTATCTTACTGTATGCTACTTCGGCTAATTAAATACCCGATAAAAAACGTTTGGATCCAACCAGATATGTCTGGATCTGGTTATATCTGTTTATATCCAAATACATCCAAATATTTGATCTTGCTAGATATAAACATATATAAGTATATCTGCTCAGATCTAATTATATATAAGCAGATATACAGATGTATTAAGATTGATATCCAAATAGATATACGTATATCCAAGCATATTTAAATATATCTGCTCAGATCCAACTATATATAAGCATATATAAAAATTGATATCCATGCAGATATGCTTATATCCAAGCATATACAAGTAGATATAGTTATATGTGCTTAGATCCAACTATATATAAGCAGATATAAAGATTTATATCCAAGCAGATAAACTTATATTCAAGCATATACAAGTACGTATAGTTATATCTGCTCAGACCCAACTGTATGTATGTGGGTATATAGATGCAAAAATAATTCATATCCAAGCAGATATACGTATATCCAAGAATTTATGACTATATCCGAAAATGTGTGTATATATGTAGTCATATTCGATCAGATCCAATAATATTTAAATACAGGTAAGGCTCCTGAATCGTCAAACTGTCAGGGTTCTACTGCGAATAAGACATTAAATACAAAGTTTTTTTTTATCTAATTATACACGAATATCTGAGTAATATACGAAAATTAAAAACTTTTATCCAAGCAGATATAAATATTTCCGAAAATAAATTATTACACATTGGTAGTATTATATCTGTTTACATCTAACTATATAGATTAAGGTGAATAAAATATATTTAGTCCCATGTAATAGATAGAAGTTTACGAAAATATTCATGATTTTTTTGATTATATGTAATTAAATATAATCGTAAATAATTGAATATAAAAGTATCAATGTTTCTAAAGTATTCATCTATTGTTTTTACTTAAATATCAATTGACTTTTGTTACATATGTTATACATTAAGTTCATTAAAAGCATTAAGAGGCAATAGCAATAAGATCCAAGATGTGAGTAGGTGTTGTTTTTAGAATGGTCTAAAGTATAATATATTTATACATGCATTCATTAGAATGTAGTGAAACTTCTTTAGATATGGGTACTTAAATCTATATAGTTTTTTTTAAAGATCGACATTTATGCAGATCTGCTTGGATACACTTATATATTCGTGGATATAGTGAGAGTATTTAGATCTCTTTTGATATTTTAAGATCTGTTTGGATATATTTAGATATAGTGAGATCTCTTTAGATATTGTCAGATCTGTTTGGATCCGCTTGGATCGCGCCAAAATTTGGATCCAAGCATATCTGACTGTTTGGATCCAATCATATATGCTTGGATCTAAACATTTTTTATCGGGTAGATAAATCAATTGTTATTTACTTAAATAAACGACTTCAAAGTTTAATTTAAATTAAAAATTACATCGTTTAGTAAAGATCTGTTCAGTCACGAGCTTGATTAATTTAAATAAACTTCGTGCATTTCTGCTACGTCCGGGAGCTGCCGAACTCGCTACTGATTTCAAGGTCAGAATAATGCCGGGTCACTCGCTATCTGGGTCTGAGACACACAAGTTCTAGCTCATGCCCGTGTCAAGACGCCATGAGATCCCGCTACAAGCCGGCCAGTCAGATAATTTGTCTTACATTGGCCAGCCAATGAGAAAATCTGCTATCAACTACTTCCTGATGGCGCGCTTTTAAGCCAATGGGAAAATTTGTCTTATGCAGCAAGGCTGCCACGTCAACACCAAGCGTTCACGATGACTCGACGACACTTCCATTATAATTATTCTACAACGTGCTTTGTATCGTACAACCTCGTGTCTTAAAACCGCTTTAATTTCAGTAATTGTCTCTTGTGAAAAACCGCTAATGATATTATGCTAAATTCTCTCAATATTTAGTCAGTATATTAAGGCTGCTATTTACTGAGAGTAAATTAACTGATTGCCACGTATAATTATTTGATAAATAATTACCGCATTGCTAACCGCCATTGTCCACGTGTTAATTTTATTGTACGTGATTCTTTCTTATAGTTTGCATTCGCTAACACGTTTTTAATTAGTCGCATTCGCTTTATCAATTCAGTTCTAACAATTCAAAATGTTAATAGTGTAAATAAGTAACAAATTTATTTATTGATAAAAATTGTGTAATTTTTAATTGCTTAAATCCCTCACGCCTAAACCAGATCCACTTAGTTTGTTCGCTCATTTTACAAGATCAATTAATTAAATTTTGGAAAGTATTGTTTATTGAATAAAACGACTATTGAGAGGCTTTATTTGTTTAATTTAATTTCAAAGTTATGATAACAAGAACAAAATATTGTAAGTAAATCCTGATTTATTTATATTTAATACATAATTGGACATCAATGGCTACAGGGAATATTCAATATTTATTTTCCTGAATCTTTCCTGTCTCTTTAATTCTATTTTATTATTATTTCTAAAATTTACTATTTATTGCTACTATTTATGGAAATTTAATATTTATTTTTCCTATCATTGTTTATAAATCCGCTTTGGTATTTATCGACTCGCTCCGATTTTCCCTCGCAACTTTTCCCTCCTGAATAATTATATTTTTGTCCATTTATAGAAACGGTCTGGCGCCTTCGTGTACTAACCCAGCCTGAGGGACTGGCCCAGGCACAACTTTGTTTTATTTATTATTCTTGAAACATATTGAAAATTTTTATTTACGCGTGAGTGGTCACATACGTTTTCCGGTTAAATCGCGTTTTCGTCCAAAAACTTAAACAGTTTTCGTTATACTACCATAATATAATTATAGCCATAATATAATCATAACCATAATATTATCATAGCATCATATTGAGCATAAGCTCATTAATGGCATTCCCTAGAATCTATGATCAGATCAAAGATCCTTTTGTTCATAGGTATAGAACCTCAGCATTCAGTTTTCCGCATGCCGGCTTATGTAGATTGTCCCATTGTACGAACTTCATGTATTGATGGGCATACCACTTGGTCAAGAGATCACGAAGTTTTTTCCTCTGCCTTCCTTAGAACACGGCCAGAATTGACTTGGGAAGAAAAAGAAAATTAGTGTAACAAAGCTGAGGCCCACCCATTTTTACAAGCAGTTTTTTAAATTTTGTTCACTATTTTGCTTAATGAAATCAATAGATTCGGACAAAAATTAATGAATGCGATTTAAATAGGAAGTTCAACGAGTTTAGAATCAGATCAGAGCGTGAAAATATATAATATCCGACAAGCGTGTGAAAAGCAGTGATTTTTCTTACATTTTTTCGATAATATTACTGTTCATAAACCGCGCCATTCATACTAGTAATCATGGTGGCATCACCTTTTGACTCTTTCAACTAACAGAAGTACTTCGACTAATCAGAAAATTGCTTCGTTTGGATTTACTGACACATGCGCATTGTAGCCTCAAGCACGATAACTTGTAACGAATTCTATGATTGGTCGTCTCATCACGCCACTTTGTTACAGACTTCTCTATCAGCTAAAAATAATTCTGGCTTCTTCATTAATTTTCTGATTGCCAGAAAATCAATGACTTCGGCAGTAACGATCCGGTAAAAACGAAAAGACGCTAACTGTTACTATTACCAAGCATTAAAAAAACGAGAGTTGACCTATACCGACACAATTATTTTTTTTATAGACGCTACCGTCGATAATTTAGCCCATCTTATTCATAATTAATTGATTGAAAATCTCAGTCAACTCAATAATAGTTAATTTAAAATAATTTTTATTTATTTTTGTGTCATCTCAATACATTTCTCGCACTAATAAATTAATTGATCAGTGCTTTTTATATTAGCCACGTGCTAATCACGCGGGTGTAAACTTCACGTGTACTAACACGAGCTACTATATGAGCATCAAGCTCTTAAAAAATTGTTGTAAATAGTGTAAAATAATGTAACAGGGTATTTTTTTCAACCTTGCTAAATTTGGCCCCTTAATTAATAGATCTTAATTAGGGCGCCACTGGAAGATAAGACTCGGCCTTCCAGAACCGGAGATGTTAAATTTAGAGAAATCAGGGTCGTTGAATTCTACAAGAGTGAGGAAGGATGAGGAATTAAATTTATTACACAATATTTATTCAAAATAGTTAACAATTTTATTTATCACAACACAATTTCAGCCACCGGGCTTTTACTTCACTATAATTATTTTATATAACAATTGAGTCCACCGGACTTTATTACACTGACTAACCTACGAATTCCCCTGGAATTATTTATAAACTTATTTAAAAGAAAAATTATTTAGTCCCCTGGACTTACAATAACTTTGGCCCCTGGCCTGATCCCTTGGATCATAAACAATTTTGTCCCCTGGACTTTTCAAATAAAACTGGCCCCTGGCCTGATCCCCTGGATCATAAATAAATTTAGTCCCCTGGACTTTACTATTGAACTGGCCCCTGGCCTGATCCCCTGGATCATAATTAAATTTAGTCCCCTGGACTTTACGATTATTTTAATTAAAAATGGCAACTTGCCAGATCCCCTGGATCTTCATTAAAATTTTAATTCCCCTGGAATTATTTTATATCACACACACACACACGTTTTAATTAATCACTTTACTGTCCCCTGGACAACTCACACACACACATAATTTATTTAATCAATTTATTTTGCTTCACAAAAATTCTCAGTAATTAATAATTTTGCCATCAAGTGATAGATTTTACTGACTCAAGCGACCGACGCTATCTCTCTCCATTTCAGGCGTCTATTCTTATCTCTCTCTATTTCGCGTCTTCCTTCTTTACATTCAATTGAGATTTCTTTTAACCATTTATAGACATCAACTTATTACTCAAAAATTTATTAAAATCTCAATCTTTCACTTCGATTTTCATAACACTTGATTTTTAGTTTTTGTAAATTTTATCTTATTAATTAATACTGATTATTTTATTTTATATAACAATGACTTAAATAACTATTATAATTTCTGGCCTCCTGCCGAGAAATTTGACTCCTTAATTTACGGCTCGGGTAACTGACCAGCCGCGGAAAATCACGATTTTCCTTGATGTTAAATTAAATTTTACCCCGTTACAATAATTATAGTGTTATATGTACATTTTGTGTAACGAATAAAAACAAACAATCGATAACTAATTTTAAACCGATATTATTCTTCTAACTCAATCACAAATCTAAATATTCACATACAGTCATACTAACATAGTCCGAACTAGGAGTTGAATCCAGACCATGTTGTTTGCGTACCAAGTATTCTTACAGTTGAGCTATCCGAGCCATAATAAAATAACTCATATTCTTATGTAACTCTCTTTGATTTGTTAGCGTCATCGTAAGTCTCATCAATACAAATTACGTTCGATTGATAAAACATATAGAGAAGTAAACTTGGCGCTGCAGAAGTAAGCTTAAGTGACTTAATTGATAGTGCTTTTTCGAAGAGAACAAAATTTTCTATAAAATTCTCATTAACATTTTTGGTGTACTTTCATTAGTTTACGCTCTGCAAGCCGAAGAATAACAGCTAAGTTACTCAAGTTACTCTCTAAGAAAACTAAATTTTCTACAAATTGAGACTGATAGCACTCCGATATCATAAAATGCAGCTACGTATTAGAAAGTTAAAAAAAAAACAAGTAATTCAATTCACGTGTATTTTGGACTGAAAATCTTTTAAATCAAAAGGGAAGTACTTAGATTTGAAATCCAGAGCCCAAACTCAGCAAAAATTTTTTTTTCAGTATGAAAAACAATATTTTGCTTGATGAGCAAAGAGTAACTTTTACCGGATACAAAGCACCTAGTACTTATTGTGAACAACGTTCTAACAGCGATAAAAGAGTTGATTAATTTTTTCGTATGTTGTGCATCTAGTTGAACCATTTTAAAATAAAATATCTTTAATATTCTGGAATTTGTAAACTATTTCAAAAACCAAGAAGTTTGTTACTTTAAATAAATAAAATTTACAATAAAAATAAATAACAATAAGAAGAAGAGTATGTGAAATTTTGTGAATGATACTATTTAAAAGAAATCTCAAATATTTATTTACCTTACAGCCCTCGCAACTGGTCACACCATAATGAAACCCGCTAGCTTTATCACCACAAACTTTACAAGGTACAAAGCTCTTGGCAGGAGTGGAACTATTAGAATCTGCAGCTGCATAATGTTGCTCTGTAATTATAGAAAAAACATTTTGTAATGAGTGTCTTATATTCTTTCCAGAAAGTAAACGATATTTTTTTAGTGTCCTTTAATAGAATACTTTTAAGATTATAGAGATATCAGACACTTTTCTAAGAAAACGTTATAAATAAATAATATAGGGTTCGGTTAAAAAAGAGCGTGGACGAGTGATGTATCACGTATGCACGTGACTACCAAAATAAAGATAAAATATACCTAATAATATAAAACCAATAGATGCCATTTTTATCGATTGAGGTGAAATACATACAGAAGCGTTATGAGGATTAAGAAGAAAATAATAAAAAAATTGTTAATATCGGTTTTGAATTAATGAAAAAGTAAAGATTATGAATTGATAATTTTTGTTCAAGAGAGTTGTAAAATGATTAAAGGTGTACAATTCTAAAATACTTTCGAATATTACAGTTCACTCTAAAGGATACTTAATGCATAAAAATTTTTGATTAATTCAAATATTCTCATTTCTGTCTGGGATTGTAGCTCATCATAGAAATATTTTTCATTTAAAGCTGACTATTTGAAAGTATTTGGTTTGAATGTTTGAACCATTTTTAATAAATTCAGATCATAATTTTAAGATTATAATGTATTTGATTATCTCATGTCATTTATATTCGTTTATAGGAGATGAAAGTGCCAAAACAGGTATGTATTTTGTAAGACAAAACTGAAAATTGACACCGAAAGTTCAGAACTTCGTAAGAGATGACGTAAGTACAACTCCGAAGAAATCAGGATGTCTGAGTGAATAAAAAAGGAGGTGAAAATTTTTCACAAAAATCTGATTAACGGTTGACCCAATGGGCCAACTCTAAAACTTTCGCTGTTTTTGAACACAGAGAGCTCAAAATCGTTATTATTTGTAAATTTTGGGTGACGGCAAGTATTGTTTTCTGTTTCAAGAATCTTAGTGCTTGCACATACGTACTGGTGTGCAATAAATACTAGCAACAATAAACACAACAGCTGTGACTTAGAAACAGAGAGCCTAGTGTAATATTTGAACAAATTCACGCGATTTTAATTTTTTTTCATTTTTACGGTTTCTCTTGAACGAATGAACCGATTTTGATGGTTAAGGTGGCATTCGACGCGGCTTATAAAGTTTGAGAACTGATTAGATTTTGGAATTGATCCAACAAGCACATTAAAAGTTATCTGAAAAAAACATTTTTACAGCATCTAGATATCAACAAGCCGCGTCAAATGACACCTCGATGATCAAAATCGGTTCATCCGTTCAAAAGTTACAAATACTCACATACGTACATACGTACACGCGGACATCATCGTGAAATTAGTCATAATAGCTTCCTAGAACCTTAAAACGTCAAGATCTGATCGAAATTCGGTTTTCGAGAATCGGACCGAAACGAATAACTTCCCGAATTTTAAAAAATTTTCAATTTTCTTAGCGGGAAGTTAAAAACAAAGTGAATGCTGTGGCATTTGCCACTGAAACTGCGATTAATAAATTATTCGGCAATGTTCGTAGCCGGATCAATGATTATTGGTTTTCCGTCATATTTTTTTTTCTATTCTACTCCTTTGAGATTTTATAAATTAAGCGTTTTCAAGTGAAACTGAGCACACACATTCTTGTTTTATACTTAATTACTGTTTCTTTCCTACTGTACGTTGTTTTTTGAATAAAGGATTATTTGACAATTAGTTTAATCAATTTACTTATAATTAAGAACCTAACAATTAACTATACATGTATATAAGCAAATTACCACTCACCCACCCATCACAAGACCTCCGAAACTATAGGTCCTATTGACTTTAAATTTCCGTATACATTTTATTTTATTTTTAACCTTATTATCAAACCCCCTAACGATTGGTCTATAGCAACGGTTGTTTTGACAACGATTAGTCCTTAAAAACAATTGTCATGGCAATGGATTGTCTTTAGCAACAGTTGATATGGCACCTGTTGGTCCTTAGCAACGGTTTGTCTTCAGCACTTCTCAAGCTCTGATATGGGTTTATGGCAACGTGGAAAATAAAAGCTTTCATGTTTTTAAACCAAAAGATCTACAAGCTCGAAATTTTGAATTACTATTTTCTACAGTACGAGAAAATCGATAGTACGATTTTTTTTTAAGAAAATTGAATCTTAAGAGGATTGCGGGTAAGTAAAAAATGAAAATAATCAGGATTTTTAGTCAAAAACCAAACTTGAAATTGAAAACGGCTATTACCTATGATAGAAGAAAATCGAAGGCGTAAATTGTCTTCAGAATATCCACTCTTACGAAATTCGTGAAGGCGTAAAAATTGGAAGCTTTTATGTTTCTGCTCTTAACGCCCTACAGGCCTAAAACTCAAAATAAATACAATCTACACGACGTGAAAATCGAATTTGAATTTTTTTTTACCATAATAAAAATGCAGTTCACGCTACGTTATTAACAATCGCAACGTTTTTTCTATAGAAAATTGTGATATGATAAGAATATTGCTGGATATGTTCGAACGGTCAATAATAGGATGTTGATATCAATAATCAAAACAAAATACATAATCATTTAACATTACAAAATGCCTAACAATAAAGGCTAGTAACGGCTAGTAAGTATATAAACTTTTGAGCCAATAGTATTTTTCAATTCTACTCGATAAAATAAAACATACACTCTGAAAATTTTCCATTAATTTTTACTTTTCATGGGCATCACTTTTTACTATGGTGCATATTACTGGAGAACCTTATTTACTCACTACTATTTTTTACAATGACACTTTGTAATCTCAATAATAAGTGAGGCTAGCTACAGTAAATAAAAAAAAAAATAGAAGGTACCATAGGTGAACTATAGCAAAATAAGTTAGGGTGACGATTTAAAAAATAAAAAGTCTCACTGTAAAAAAAAATATACAGCTGAGAAAAGAGACCTACTATCTGGTCCTAGTATTGACCCTAAATTTAAAACATGAATAACTTGTATTTAAGAAAATGGCATTAGAACGTGAAACATATAGATCGATAGATTGAAGTCTCTTCTACTCCTATCCAAAATTTCATAAACCTAAAAAATTTTTTACCCGAAATATAAACAATTGAAGGTTGAAAAACGTGGTTTTTTAGGGGTATAAATTCAAGCACCGTGACAGAGAAACATTCAAGCAAAACTGTGACAAAATTTTCACAAAGTTACGTAAGAAGACCCAATGCAACAGGCTTATTTTGAAAAGAAATCTACCTAAAAACTAGAATAAAAGTTGTTAAATATTTTTGTTTTATTTGAATTGATGTAACTGTCGCATTCTACCTATTTTGTAAACTAATAATTTAAACTGTATTGAAAAAAACACACACACGCATGCGCATGCACGCATGTCATCCCAAATGTAGCAAGTATTGGCTTCCTCAGACTTAAAACTGTCAACATCTGAAAGAAATTTGACGGTCGAAAATCAAACTGAAAGCCACGGCTTCTCTAATTTTTTTTAATTTTTTAATCAGAAGCTAAAGAAGTTAATTTGGAGCACGAAATGGTTTATGGAAGAAAATTAAAATTGTTGAGTACATAAAACTGAATTGATAATGTAGAATTTATTCAAATGAAAAATAAATTCAATTATTTATTACTTTTGTTTCTCATACATTGCTCTATTCGTTGAGCTATAAAACGAAACAATTGCGTTCTGATGACGGCTTAACTCTACGTGAATAAGCATTATTACGCACGGTATATAGATATGAGAATATCGATATTACTTTCACCGACTCTCTGCTTCTTCTTTCCGTTCGTCATTTGCATACAACACACAATGCATTCTTGCAATTATTATCAGTCTTAAATATATCTCATTTGTCAGGAATAACTTCATTGTTATCATTCCATAATAACAGTTCCAGCAGTTATGATTGAGAAGGATTAAAATCAGTAATAATTGATCACGAACAATTAAGTACATTATTTTTTCACTTTAAAAATATAAAAATTTTCTATCGTATAGTATATGCTTTTCACATTAACCTTGGGAAGCATAATATATAATTTATACGGAGATTGTATAATGTTTTAGATTGATGTTATACATAAAATAAAAGTGCTAAGCAAGAATAAAAAGAAAAAATATTACCTGACAGCCAGATTGGAAAGTAAATTTCTCAAAAGAAGTTTTAAAAATTCTAAAGTCAGTCGGACGTAATGAACGTTGGAGTCGTAAATCAGACGAGCGGACGTTGAAATCGTCATCTTGATATTCAATTTTCAAAAAGATGGACACAAGCAATTTCTTTCTGATTTCCTGTGGTAGGTTTTAGTGGGTTGATAGATAAATATACTCCTGATTTTGCAGTATCCGGCTTACAAACTTGAACTGTGGGACAAATATTCCGAACAATTTTACAAATCCCCCACCAACAGTATTTTTTCGAAAACTAACTCCAAGAGGGGTTTCTGTGAGGTCAAGATTTAAATACCCTCGTTTATTCATTATTTGGCTTACAGACTTGAACTTTGGCATAAATATTCTCAACAATCTTACGAATTTCTGACCATCGATAATTTTTTCGAAAACATTTAAATAACGAAATAAAACGAGAGTATTCCAACCGTTGACTTCCCTAAAACCCCCCTTGGAGTTAGTTTTCGGAAAAATACCGAAGGTGGACGATTCGTAAGATTTTTGGGAATACTTGTGCCAAAGCTTAAGCCTGTAAATCCAAATACTGAAAAAATGCGACTATTTTAATTCTTGACCCTACTGGAACCCCCCTGGAGGTTAGGTTTCGGAAAAAATACCGTTGGTCGGGAATTTCTAACATTGTTGATACTATTTGTGCCAAAGTTCAAGTTTGTAATTCGGATATGTATTCCCTGATTAAAAATACTCATTGAAAAGGATTGAAAATTATTTCAATTCTTTTCAATCCATACGGAGGTTTTGAAAAGTATTGAATGGAATTGAAATTTTGGTCATTTGAATACTTTGTAATTCTTAAAATGAAATTCGAAAGTATTGAAAAGAATTCAATCTTTCATCATTTCAATACCTTCGAATATGGAATTATTTTGGTATTGAGAAGGATTCAGAAAGATTCAAAAATGTCAATTCATTTTAATTCTTTTCAACCCTATACTCGATCCAAAATATCGAACTGCTTTGGTATTGGGAAGGATTCAAAAAGATTCAAAAATGTCAATTCGCTTGAATCTTTTTCAATCCCACACGTGACCCGAAATGTGAAATTATTTTGTTATTGAAAAGTATTCAGAAAGATTGAAAATTTCAATTCATTTGAATCTTTTTCAATCCCACTCTTAACTCGAAATGTGGAACTATTTTGGTATTGAGAAAGATTGAAAAAGATTAAAAATGTGATATTATTTTGATACTGAAAAGTATTCAGGAAGATTAAAAATATCAATTTTTTTGAATTTTTTTCAATTTCGGAAGTTTACAAATTCTCATCCCGATAAAAAAAGATTTTATCTGATTATATATAAGTATATATGAGTATATATGATTATATATAAGATCATATATAATTATATATAATCATATATGGAATTATATATGATTATACATGGTCATACATGGAATTATATATAATCATATATGAACCTATATATAATTAGATCTGATCAGACCTGGTTGATGAAGGCTAGGTATAATCACGTATAAGCCTATATATGATCATGTCTAATTATATATAAGTCTATATATAATTAGATCTGATCAGATCTAACTAATGAAAGCAAGGTATAATCATATATAAGCCTATATATGATCAGGTCTAATTATATATAAGTCTATATATAATTGGATCTGATCAGGCTTCAATGATATGAAATCTATAAATATTTAATTACGTATGGGTATGGGGGGGGGGCAAAGCGGGGTACTTAAGAAAATACTATGGTTCCAAGGATCAAAATACGCTAAATCTTTTTGTTTTTAATGATATGCGAAGTAAATGAACAAAAATTTCAGTTGCTGTTGAAACAAAAAATTTTCACTTTGGCGGGCAAAATAGGGTATCCCCTAAAAAAGGCCCAAAAAAAAATTTCTGCATGTTAAAAAAATTGATCAAATTAAAGTTTTTTTGTGAGCAATTTTTATCACGAAATATTACATCTTACACGATTGCTGGATGCAAAAGCAGAAAAAAAACTTTTTACTGGTTTTTATCATAAATCAAAAGCCATCAACATTTTTTGACTGAAAGTCGATTTTTGAAAAAGTTTAACAAAAATATATAAAATATTACTTAATTATGTTTACAAAAGTGCTTTTGGAATAATTAAAAAATAAAATTTTCTCTTATGAAATTTTGGGGGTACCCCGATTTACCTACCCTACGCCTTTTGCGCCCCCTTCCCCTACATGGGTATATATACATATTAGACTGTTTCAAAAAAAACAACTATTTTTTTTTCTTCATTATATCGAAAATATTGTTGGAAATGACGAAAAAAAAATACTGTGAAAGTTTGAGCTCTTAATATTAATATTAACAACTGCCGCATCGCAATTTTCTGTTTCCCGTTTAAATAACATAGGAAAATTTATTTTTTAAGCTTTGGAATTTTTTAGCTCATGGTGGGACCAATACTTCGAAATGTTCAAGACATGTCCTCATGGGAAATTTGACGCTCTACAAAAAAGGTCTCTTATAATTTTTCGATATTTTTATTTCTTCAAAAGTTATTCAAAGTTAAAGTTAGATTGATGATAAATTTTTACATTTTTTGACGCAACCATCAAATTTATGGGAAAATTTTATTGGACATTTTTTGTAGAGCATTTCATTTCCTATAACTTATCTCTAAGAAAATTTTCAATATTTCTCACAAGTCGTAAGTTTTTTGCAATTAACTGAAAATTTAATATAATTAATTTTATGCAACAAAATTTAGATTATTTAAAAAAATTTTCAGTTAATTGCAAATAACTTTTGACTTGTGAGAAATATCGAAAATTTTGTCCGAAATGAGTTATAGGAAATGAAATTCTCTACAAAAAATGTCTAATAAAATTTTCCCATAAATTTGATGGTTGCGTCAAAAAATTTAAAAAATGTAAAAATTTATCATCAATCTAACTTTAACTTTGAATAACTTTTGAAGAAATAAAAATATCGAAAAATTATAAGAGACCTTTTTTGGAGAGCGTCAAATTTCCCATGAGGACATGTCTTGAACATTTCGAAGTATTGGTCCCACCATGAGCTACAAAATTCCAAAGCTTAAAAAATAAATTTTCCTATGTTATTTAAACGGGAAATAGAAAATTGCGATGCGGCAGTTGTTAATATTAATATTAAGAGCTCAAACTTTCACAGTATTTTTTTTTCGTCATTTCCAACAATATTTTCGATATAATGAAGAAAAAAAAATAGTTGTTTTTTTTTTGAAACAGTCTAATATATATATATATATATATATATATATATATATATATATATATATATATTAGGGTGCTGCATTTCCGGCAAAAGTATTTTTTTCGTTGCTCATCAAGCAAAATATTGTTTTTAATGGTGAAACTAAAATTCCTGCCAAGTTTAAGCTCTTAATTCCAATCCTAAGTACTTTCCATGTGATTTCAAAGATTTTCTATTTAAAATACACGTAAATTAAATTACGGTTTTTTAAATTTTCTAATACTTGGCTGCTTTTTATGATATCGATGCGGTTTTGGTCTCGAATCGTAGGGCATTTGGTGTTCTTCAAAAGTGCCCAGAGTAATTTAGCTGTAATTCTAGCTGTTTCACTTATGTCCGCTCAAGAAGTCATTTTTCCTATGGCATTGACCTTTATTGGCTTGCAAAACGTAAACCAATGAAAGTACACTAAAAACATTAATGAAGATTTTATAGGAAACTTTATTCCCTTCAAAAAAGTCTTATGAATCAAGTCGCTAAAAACCATAGTTTCCGAGTTGTAGTAATTTTAATAATTTAAAAAATTTAATTTCAAGAAAAAAATGACAATAGATATTTTATTTTTTAAATTATTAAAGTCACTGTAGCTTTTAGATCAAAAACAGGACTTTTTATGAATATAAATGATAATAATAATAATCTAGATATATAAATTTATTTTAATTTTCTTGGTATTTGAAACATGCTAATGAGCTTCCGTAATAAGATGTCACAATAATTTTGATTTTTTCTAATGCTAAAATATTTTCGATTTCGTCCAGTAAATAAGAAAAATTTCTTGACATTTTTAGAGTTATTTCATCACTTTTATTCAATGCTATAAATATTCAGTCAAGACAACTAAAAATGATACCTAAGACAATCAAAAGATACTAAGTAAATAGTAAACAAAACTAAATAAATTCTGTAGATTTATAATTTTTATGTAAATATTTTCCATAAATAAAAATCTTATAAGTCCATGATTTAATCCAGTTTTGTCTTTGCAAATTTTTAGAACGAAAATTTTTAAAGTTCAAAAATTAATCTACACTGATAGAAAAAATATCTCGATTCAAGAAAAATTTTTTCTTCAAAATGTGGTTCTTGTTTTAAAATTTTCAATTGTTTTAATTTAAGAAATAAGTTTTTGAACCAAAAAATTGAATTTCTCAAATGGAGAAAAAAAATTCTTCGCTTGAGAATTTTATTCTTCGATGAGGCCTTTATTGTTTTGAAACAAAATCTGACATATTTGGCTTAAGAATTTCTTGCTCTTGGATTGAGATAGGCAAAATGTAGGTTTAAGACATTACCGACTTGTTTCGAGAATGGCGCGATTTTTAAATCAAGATCTCAATTTACTCAGCTTGAAAAAAAACTTTTTTTTTTATTTTAAAAATAAAAAATTTCAAAGTGATTTTTTAGGACTACATTCATTTACTTCAGATATGTTAAAATAGAAATTTATTTCAAAAAAAGTTTTTTTTTCATTACTTTGAAAACATCTTCCATCAAGAAATTATTACTTGAACCAAAAATTTAAAGTTCTTAAAATAACAATACGACATTTTTAGCTGAAGAGACAAGTGGTCTTGCTTAAAGAATTCAATAGTATCGATTGAAGATAATTTAGTTTCGGGTCAAGACACGAGAGTTATCCATCAAAGATACAAAATCTCTAGAGCCAAGAAAATCTAAATCAAGACAAGAATTTCTTGAAGCAAGACAATTGCTTTTCTTCAGAAATAAATTCTTGGCTCAAGAAAATATTTCTTAAGCCAAGATAAAATTTCTATCAGTGTAGTTTTGTCTGCCCGTAACACAATTGTTTTTTAAAACAAGAGATCGAAAACAGCTTAAAATTTTTGTAAAAGATCAAAACAGATCAAATAGTCCAATTAGACTAAAATCAGATCAAATTTTTTGGTTCGGGTAGGTCAAAAACAGATTATAATTTTTATAGAAGTTCAATAACAGACCAAGTAGTCCAAATACAGTCCAGTTAGACTAAAATCAGATCAAATTTTTCTACCCGGGATAGGCGGCAGAGGCAGTCATTCGGTTCCTGTGTGGCTCGGACGATTACTAAATTAAGTGGTATTGAGTATGGTTGCTACTTGGTTGGATAATTTCTTAGCTACGCGTTGAGCTTGAGTGGAGGTCTCTGTGCGCTAGACGCGGGTAGAAGATCCAGTAATCGGTAAAATGGACATTTTATCGATCACTGAAACTTCATCGGATCTGAACTGTTCTGGGAATGGGTTTTCTCTGTGATTTTTCCTTGCCACTACACTTTCATCCAAGGGGCGGTGTAGGGCATCCTGTAATGATGCAGTATAGCGGGCACAAGTCAGTCCACAGCCACACCAAAACCGGGTAATAGGAAACTTGAGTTAAGTAATATTGTAAACCATGCGACAGATAATGCCTACATACATGGTGAATTATCATTAAAATAAAATAAAATAAAATAAAAAACTTTACAGAAAATACATCAAAATTATCGATTTTAGGTATCATTAGATAAAAGAAAAAAATTAAAAAGAAAATTAACATTCATTTAACACAGAAAAATTAACTTGTAAGACGTCAGCTCAATTTTCGAGATATCCAACAGATATTCCAAGAAGATTTTTTTTTTTGTCTTGAAGGAACTTTTTAGACTATGAGACATAAAAATAAAAATAATTTTCGTTATAACAAACCCTTTTATATATATATATTAGACTGTTTCAAAAAAAACAACTATTTTTTTTTTTCTTCATTATATCGAAAATATTGTTGGAAATGACGAAAAAAAAAATACTGTGAAAGTTTGAGCTCTTAATATTAATATTAACAACTGCCGCATCGCAATTTTCTATTTCCCGTTTAAATAACATGGGAAAATTTATTTTTTAAGCTTTGGAATTTTGTAGCTCATGGTGGGACCAATACCTCGAAATGTTCAAGACATGTCCTCATGGGAAATTTGACGCTCTACAAAAAAGGTCTCTTATAATTTTTCGATATTTTTATTTCTTCAAAAGTTATTCAAAGTTAAAGTTAGATTGATGATAAATTTTTACATTTTTTGCCGCAACCATCGAATTTATGGGAAAATTTTATTGGACATTTTTTGTAGAGCATTTCATTTCCTATAACTTATCTCTAACAAAATTTTCAATATTTCTCACAAGTCGTAAGTTATTTGCAATTAACTGAAAATTTAATATAATTAATTTTATGCAACAAAATTTAGATTATTTAAAAATATTTTCAGTTAATTGCAAATGACTTATGACTTGTGAGAAATATCGAAAATTTTGTCCGAAATAAGTTATAGGAAATGAAATGCTATACAAAAAATGTCCAATAAAATTTTCCCATAAATTTGATGGTTGCGTCAAAAAATTTAAAAAATGTAAAAATTTATCATCAATCTAACTTTAACTTTGAATAACTTTTGAAGAAATAAAAATATCGAAAAATTATAAGAGACCTTTTTTGTAGAGCGTCAAATTTCCCATGAGGACTTGTCTTGAACATTTCGAAGTATTGGTCCCACCATGAGCTACAAAATTCCAAAGCTTAAAAAATAAATTTTCCTATGTTATTTAAACGGGAAATAGAAAATTGCGATGCGGCAGTTGTTAATATTAATATTAAGAGCTCAAACTTTCACAGTATTTTTTTTTCGTCATTTCCAACAATATTTTCGATATAATGAAGAAAAAAAAAAATAGTTGTTTTTTTTTAAACAGTCTAATATATATATATTCAAATCAAGAATTATATTTAACTCAGTACCACGAGCATGAGACAATAATTGATGATAGCATTTATCTGATCACTTCCTTAATGCACTTTCTATAGTTGGTCTCTATAAGACTTATAGTTTCTATCTTTTGACCTCTCTGAATTCATTGTACTATATTTTGTTATATGATTCTATGCTTTATAGAAAATGATAGACGTATGTGAAAAAATTAATATTATTGGAAATAATGATTTTATCGCAGATAAAATATGGTGATATTTGAATAGTTCATTTTTTGAATTGAAATAAAGATCGGACAGGTGTTATGAAATGAGAACCCGGAAACGTGACTAAGCATACGCTTAAGACTTAATTAGTCTAGTCAATTCGGACGCTAATCTCGACTCTCTCGTTTTCTTTATTCCCTTCTCTTCTCTTATTTAATCGCGCAAAGAGTATACAGAAATACTCTCGTAAAATTGTGTCACGTATCTGTGAAGACGTTTGCACTTTAGATTCCTACAACTGCTTTATCCATTATTCTATGTGTTTTACTTCTGTCTCTTTATACACTTATACATTTATTCTATTTCTTCGGCTCATTCTAGCTGGATAGTTTAATAACTCGTGATTATTTTCAAAAC
The DNA here is from genome assembly GCA_030273425.1 of Microplitis manilae. Classification (NCBI taxonomy): domain Eukaryota; kingdom Metazoa; phylum Arthropoda; class Insecta; order Hymenoptera; family Braconidae; genus Microplitis; species Microplitis manilae. The sequence continues at coordinate 22,617,380 of CP092725.1, read as the reverse complement.
GTTCAAATTTAAGCATAATATATTACATTTTACGAAACTGTATTTAATATTTTATTAACTACACAATGTATTTTTTTTTCTTTTTAAAGTATATTGCTAAACGAAATAGGTGTGCAAACGTGTAAAACTATTGGAAGAATGAATATTAAGACTTCAAAATTGAATTCGTATTGATTCAATTTTTTTAAACATTACTACTGTATCTTAGATTTTGGAAAAATGAATAGGTCTTCGCTTGATTCTGATTATAGTAAATGTAAACTCATTTGGTTAACTTCATTTTATTTATTTTTTTTTCAACTTCATGTGAATTATTATAGCAATAATAAATAACTCGTTCAAATATTTTAATGAATCCACATGAAATAATAATACTTTAAATTGCTGCATCATTTCTTTGTCTTATAATTACAAATATTAATAACAGCATCGTTCAATAGGTGTATCATAATATTTTTTTGAATAAAATTAAAACAATTATAAACATGTCAGTACAATATATAAACAAAACTTCAATATAATCAATGGTTATGATGTGTATTTTATTATAATGATCAACTCAACAGGAAGTAAAGTCAATATTAAAAGCAAAAAAGTTATCGAAGTTAACTTTTATCTAAAAGTAATACCAATCTGTTGTGTAATTGGTATATAGTATTAAATATTATGTAATAGCATAGGTCGGTGGATAAGACGCGGTGAATGTCTTTACTCTTTGAAATGGATTAGGAGTCGAAAGGTTGACGTCAAGAATAAATTGCCATAAATTTGTTCTAAGTACATAAAAAATTAAGTAAAAATAGAAAGAGAGAGGTATATGTATACAGAAGAGTTGTCTTATAGCTGCTTGATACTTTTTTCTTGCCAACCAAGTAGGTGGCTCCATCGTCTGTTGTAAAGGTTATAGTTTCAAACAAGAGTCTTCCGGGAGAGTTTAATGAGACTTCATCATCGTAATACCGATAATATTATTTCATAAATTTATTATTTTCTATATATATTTATATATATGCTTTAATTCAGATGTTAAGTAAAGAAATGATAAAAAAAAATAGTGATAAAAAATCCACATTTTAAAAATTTAATACATAATAAATATTAATAAATAAAGACGTAATTGGTAATGATACGATCGTGGAAGAATATGTAAGCAGCTAAAAGTAAAGAAAGATTAGTGCTGTATAGGGAATAGAAGGAATAAAACGAACAAGTCATAGAACGGTAGACTGGAGCGTGTTAGCAAACAAGAAGAGAAAAAACATAAGCGGAAGAGAAATAGAATAAAGGAGCAAAGTGGTGAAACATCATGTTTTTTTGCTAACCTCTATATAACTCTCTGCAACGGCCATTGACCTTTTCGTATTGTCCAACATTCTATAACTATCGTTTATCTTTTGAATAATTTAAACTAAATAAATTATGAATATTACTTTTGAAAATTTTGATATTGTGAACCATACTACGATTTATAAAAGTATTATTAAATAAGAATCCATTTATAGAATGAATAGAGCGTTACAATGATGCTCAAATGCCACGCATAGATCAAAAATTATCAAAACAATTTCGATTTTAATTGACAATTGATCACTGTTAAAACTTCATATCTTTATTTTCAAATACAATGATTGATTACCAGGTTTGGATAATCTTTTTTTCCGAATTAAGTTATATTTTTATTTAAACAAAAAATATAAATAGACGTTGATAAATCCAACAATAATTTTTTCTTGTGGTTAGAATATTATACATAGATCCCACGTTCGATTGTCCTGCATAGATAAGCACCCGCAAATAAGTGCAACGACCCCACCAGAGCAATTATTTACGTTAATGAAAAGCCGGAAAATGGAAGAAACGAAAGAGTAAACAATGTAGCTCTTACAATCGTACAGTAGGTTCGATGTCGCTTCGATGGTATGGTGTTTAAAAAACTTCCTGCCACCCCCCTCCAAACCCCGGCTCTGTTTTACATTTACAGTTTTTCAGAATGTATTTATGAACCCTTTGCTAATGATTTCTCATGTAGACAAATTTACTAGAATTATAATCCATATATTGTGTGTACAAACTGATAATTTTATTTAATAATTTTATAAAATTATACTCTAATTCCATAAATATTCAAAAAATCTGAATTTTCTTTGAGTAATCAAAAAAAATTATTATAAAAAAAGAAAGGGTTGAAGATACTAACATTGTTTCTGAAAAAACTAGATAGAGAGATAAATCTATAAAAAAAGCATCTGGAAGATGCATGACCCTTCGGGCCAACCCCGACACTTCCCAAAGTTTTCGAACTCTTTGAGCTTGAACTAATTAGTCCAGCACTGTGAATGCATTTGCGAACTCAAAAATGCACTTCTATATATTGATTTTTTCTTTCTTTGATTTACGGAAAATCACAAAATCGAGAATAATTAAAAAAATTCAAATAATTGTTATTTCTTTATTTTTCATCGTCAATATCTTTTGAAGTAATCAACCGATTTCAATGTTCACTGCGATATTCAACGCATTGCTTAGCCTCTATCGCTATGAGAATCAATCAGTTTAACAATTCTTTCAACAAAATGATCTGATTTTGTTAATTAAGAAGGAGTTCAATGCGGATCTTAAAGTTCTAGAGTTGATTAAATTTTGAAATCAACCCATAAAATTCGATGAAAGTTATCCAAAAATAACTAATTAATGTAGCGGGACTGATGTACACCTCCGTTCTATAGGACGCCGTTCCCTTGCCCTTCTGAGCATTCACGCGCTTCGTAACACTCTTATTTCTTACCATAATATCATGATAGCAAAATATGAGCATAAGCTCATATTAGCTTACCCTGGGATCAAAGATACTTTTGTGTGTGGGTGCCTCACCAACAACCACCACGAGTCCATACCTCTCTTGGGCCAAACACTACACTGTAAAGAAAAGATTTCTGATGCCGAACCAAATTCTTTTGGATCAAGTACACCGTGCATTTGCATATAGCCGAGCGCGTCAACCGATTGAGCCTACCGCCTACGATTGACAGTATACTTTGCTCCAACCGAGAGTTTTTTGAGGATAGGTACCAAGTCGTTTGAACTAACTCTATAGTATTTGATATAACTCAATAACGTTTTTCACTTAAAAAAAAAAAAAAATAGAAATTAGTCCAAGTCATTAATGCTGTTGATAGGATAATGATTTTTGTTTTGTATAAAATAATGAAAAATTTCACTCAAAGTAAATTGTAAGGTGATTGAAGGTATGAATTTTCAATCAAGTCAAAATTTTATTAAAGCAAGTAAATTTTAGTGTTGAAAGTAATATTTCTTTAGGTCCATAAAAACTGTCCTTGCAATTGGTTCAATAAAAAATCGAATTATTTCAAAATGCTGTATCGCATTGATCCAAAAGAAACAGTAAACTGAATCATGAGGATATTGCGTTTAATTATTCCATTAATAATTAATTCAAAAAAAATTTTTTTTTATGTATTGGTTTATTTTTTATTTTATTATTATTATTATTTTATTTTGTCTTAAGTATTGGGACAATTACATTATATATATTACATCGATTATACTTTACAAATAATCTCGACATACTGAACTTTTTAGTAATAAATTAAATACTCGTCATATTGATATTTGAAGGATTCGAGCACAGCGCCCTACGCGCGAGAGTCAGACGCTTTACCGCTATGCTACAAAAATCTAAAAAAAACATTGATCTAAACGAGATAAATTGAGACAATGTGAATTCTTCGTCGTCCTCAGCCTTGCAAAACAATAAGTTATAAGAAAAAAATATTTCAAATCATTACGCCTCTAGTTTTTCTAAGTTTCTATATGAAATCGTGTACAAAATAAATTGTGTATTGTATCCACACCAAACTATTTTAAAAATATTTCGAACTGTAATTTCCCAACTAGTTTGGTGTTAGATTCGAATCCTCCGTAGGGTAGTGGCGAAAATCCAATTTTTGGAGAGAAGAGCGAGCATGTAAGTATAATATTAATAAGTTAATGCAGTATAAACGTAATTACCCTTGTATTAATAGTGGTTACTATATTTATATTGTGATGATAATTATATCGAATTAGGCTTGATAACTATTGAAGTATGGTCGTCATTACGACGTTCTTCTGGACATGCTGAATAAGAAACTGTTAAATTTACGACTAAATAGTCCCCTTAACTATGTTTTTCTGTTACTGTTAACTAATATCATATCAGTTAACGAAACTGCAGTTAATAGTGGACATCTCATTCAACTATGTTTCTTATAGTTCAGAAAACAATTTTGTTCTCTCAGTGTACTGTATATAATTTTATATTAAATAAGCCAATATATAATTTTTTATAGTATAAAATATAATAGAATATATATTTTTCTGTTGCAGACATATATGATTTTATATATTTTAACCATATATTGTTATTTCATACAGGTAATATACATTTAAAATTTCAAGAATGTAGGTCTTTTGGTTTAAAAAACATAAAATTGCAATTTTTACGACCTCGTGAACCCCCGGAAGAGTTGATTTTATGAAAAAAATTGACTTCATTGAATTTTTCGTATTGAAGCTAATATTTATCTTAAGTTTTAAGTCTGCAGATCTTGGTTAAGAAGCGTGAAAATGTTGATTTTTCGTTAGTAATGGATGCTATGGAAACTGTTACTATGAAATCAGTTGTATTTTATGTGTTCCCAGCCAGCTTACCCATTTAAGAATGCAAGTTTGTAATATCCGCTCTTAATGGGTGTCTTCGTCATAAAAGAAACATGCCAAATTTGAAGTAAATGGCATCTATAGTTTCGGAGATCTTGCGATAAGTTAGTGATATAGATAATATATATTATAATTTTATGTGTAAGTTTATGTGGCAGCTCCCTGGTGATGGAATACCGAAGATTTTTCGAGCGAGTGGAAGTGGCGCTGACTTCATTACAAAATGATTGCGGAACACAAAAACTCGATCGAATCTGCAGGATTCTGCTGCCTCTATGACTAGGCTAACGGGTTGGGCTTCTTATCAAAGAAGAACACCTGTATCGGCCAAGCATTGATGGCGGCAGAGGCCTACATACATTCGCAGAACCTCTAGCTTTGGTGTAAGCCAACGTGTCAAAGCGATAATAGAGGGAGTCCTCCACCACCAACGTTGCCCTTGGATAACAGGCATCCTCCATTGTATAAGTGCCTTATCTTACACAGTGGGATCTGCAGGATGGACCATAAAACACCCACATTAACTTCCTAGGAGACATAATTTCGGATGAAAAGACCCCCCGATGACAAAGACACGACGTAAGATGGCTACGGCAGCTGGAAGCTTGGACTCATAGCGACGGGAGTACGACGGTGGGATTAGTTAATGCCAGGTCCCGGTTCTTCCTGAACTAGTGGGGACTACTGACAGCGGCAGTGTACCGCGACGTTTTTCCTTAGACTCGGGGCGGAAAATCACCAAAATAAAAACTACGTCTACTCCACCAATCGACTCACAAACAATAGTATCTACAATAGTTAAGTTATATATAGTTGTCGGAAGGACAGTGGGCTTGCTAAGTTCACTGTTAGGTGGACTGGCAAAAAAGCAACGCCTAATAACGATGATCATCAGGACCGCGATCCTCTCCGACAACTGTAAAAATTGTCCTCAATGGTCCCGGGTACAATGGCTAACACAAGCTGAGTGCCCGGTTAAATTCAATTCAATCCTTATTATTTAAAAAGAACATCAAAGCTGATAGAATAAGCTATGTTTTTTCCTTTTCTCAAACTCGGAATCTCGTTGTTGTAATACAAATAATAAGAGAAATTAATTACTTTGATTAAACTTTGGAAGGATCCAATGCATTTAAATCTCATTAATATTGCTGCAAACGGTCGATCGAAATTCGCATCTGAAATATTAGATTTTGAAACATTTCATATCAGGAGTTTTTGATATGATCAACTAAGAAAGGAGTACATAATTTTAGAAATATTTCATTTACTGTATCTTTCGAGCGAATTCATTAATGGAAACGTGTTGTGCAGGCATCAAAAAGGCTTTTGTGCACTAATGCACTCGGATTTAGAGATCAATTGGTCTAGTAATTGTCTAGTTATTCGAAAAAAAATGTTTTGAGAATGTTTTCATTTTTAATACTTTGAAATCATTTGACCGGTTTGTTTAAAACTTGGTTCAATTGTAAATATTAATTAATACCTTCAACTATCGTCAGACCTAATTGAAAGACTGCATAATTTAAACGTAGTAGAGTATTTGTACGCATACCCAAACCTTAGGCTAAAGTTAGAAATGCATCTTAAGATTTTATACTATAGACACCTGTCATATACAAAAATTCCAAAAAAAAAAACCGTAATCAATAACTTATTTTTTCCTTTCAATTTTCACTTTTCACCGTCACAAGTTAAAAAAATAGACAAAGTACATTTGATGAACCTTAATAATGAGAAAATATGTTGAGATAATATAACAAATATCGCAATGCGGAACAAGTTTATTCCCGTCATTCTGAAAGCTTCGAGTCTCTGATTCAACTCATGACAAAACAACTAAGCAGTTGAAGCCAGAGGCGAAGATGAATTGAGAGTTCGTAGAGCTACAAAAATAGCTACCATAAGGATTTATAATTAAATCTCGATATTATTAAATAATTACAAGCAAAATATACGCTACAATCAAGACATTTCCTATCGCTCAGATCAGTTAATTTAAATGATTCTTATATCTCATACCTGTTTAATAGATAAAATGATCAGCACAGCTCAAGAAAATTTTAAAAACAGATGACCTCGTGAACTAATAAAAAAACTTTTAAGTGTATTCAAGCTCTCCGATCTCACGCGGGGAATAAAATATACAAGGAAATTTAAAGAAAGTAAAAATAAATCGTGATTTTTCAACTGTTAAGATACTGCTAAATATAAATAAAAATTAAATTCTCAAGATGGTAAAAATTACACCATTTCAGCACTGGTAAGATTTTAATAAGATTATTTATAAATGATAAAAACATTGATTAAGCTTGATGATTAGCTGATTTTGGTAGATATCATAAAAATCGAACTATTACAGTCGTTCTCGAGGTACAATTTCCATATAATTTTCCATAATACCCATAATTGATCCTAATTAATCTAGTAGCTACCAAAAGTATTATTGGTTCGAAAGCGTGCATATATATGTATATATTAGGGTGTCCGTTATTTCCCAAATTGGTTTTTGACTCTGCAGCGCCCCTAAAATTTTTAGTAAATGATCCAAACAAAAATATCCAACCGATATAAGCCCTTAATATTGATAATAACCCGTGCCACAAAGACGATTCATTTCTCATTTAAATAACATGGGGTTTTGGTACTTTTTGCAATTAATTTTTTCTTTGCAAAGCAAGTTGATGCATTGCTGCGGCATCAACTTATTTTTGTAGAAAATTGAACGCTCTACAAAAACTTTTTCTTAATATTTTTCGAAAAAATCACTTGCGTCAAAGTTATTCAGGGTCAAAGTTGAACTAGAAATAATTTTTTTTGTTTTGAATAAAAACTTATCATTATTTATATCAAAATTTATTGTTTATTGCCGAAAATATCTTATTTTGAGTATTTTTTTGCATCTGTCAAAACTATTGAAAAGAGAAGAGTCGAACATTCTCAAAAAGAAATTCCGATGAATTAAAAATTTCGGATTCACATTTACTTTTACGAAAAAATAAAATTCGTGCCAACGCATGCGCATGAAAGAGAAATGTAGTATCGTGACTAGCCGGCGTCGTGTATTGACTATGGTCACCCTGGCGGTCCTGAATCACGGTGTATTACGGTGAATCACCGGGAATCACCGTGAACTTTTACCGTGATGCTACTGTGAATCACGGTGATTTGCCGTGAATCACTGTGATTCACGGTAATATCACGGTGATTTACCGTGAGAGTTCACCGTGATGTCGTAGATCACGGCAACTCCGCGGAAATCACTGTTATTGTATAGAAAAAAAGGCAATACACTAATTGTACTCTTTAAAAGCCGTAAGATGGACGGTGGAGATAAGGTCCGTCAAGGTCATGGAAATCACCGGTAACGGTTCCCGTGATCTTCCAACCTCATGTAGACTCATTAATGTATTGCCTTTTTTTCTATACAACAACAGTGATTTCCGCGGAGTTGCCGTGATCTACGACATCACGGTGAATTCTCACGGTAAATCACCGTGATACTACCGTGAATCACCGTGGACCGCCAGGGTGACCATAGTCAATACACGACACCGGCTTGTCACGATACTACATTACTCTTTCATGCGCATGCGTTGGCACGAATTTTATTTTTTCATAAAGTAATTGTGAATCCGAAATTTTGACAGATGCAAAAAAATACTCAAAATAAGATATTTTCGGCAATAAACAATAAATTTTGATATAAATACTGATGAGTTTTTGTTCAAAACAAAAAAAAAATTAAAAACTATTTCTAGTTCAACTTTGACCCTGAATAACTTTGACTCAAGTGATTTTTTCGAAAAATGTTAAGAAAAAGTTTTTGTAGAGCGTTCAATTTTCTACAAAAATAAGTTGATGCCGCAGCAATGTATCAACTGGCTTTGCAAAAAAAAAATTAATTGCAAAAAGTACCAAAACCCCATGTTATTTAAATGAGAAATGAATCGTCTTTGTGGCACGGGTTATTATCAATATTAAGGGCTTATATCGGGTGGATATTTTTTTTTGGACCATTTACTAAAAATTTTAGGGGCGCTGCAGAGTCAAAAACCAATTTGGGAAATAACGGACACCCTAGTATATATATTTTAGGGTGATTCAGTCTAGACTAACATTTTTTTTTCAAACCTCCCTTCAAAAATTTTGTAGCACATGAAAAATAAATAATTCTCACCAAATTTGAGTTCTTAATTTCAATTTTCAGAGGTCACTCAACAAGCTTTTAGTTTTTCCATTTAAATAACGTGGAAAAACCTTTTTTCTTATTCTTTGCTTCCGCAAACCGCCAAGAAATATTTTTTTTTAATTATCTTGTAGACGTTCTTATAGTGGGCTAAATTCTCTGCATAAAAATTCACTGATAAGGAGATGGCAAGGGTATGGGGTACTCAAATCGAACGGAAGTTCCACGTGTAATTAGTACTCTGTAAGTGTATCCATATACTCAAACCGTAGAGCGCATGACTTGGTCATTGTCGAGAAAAAAAAATCCTAAAGTATGAAAAAAAATTTTTTTATTAAAATTTAATAACTCGTTATAAACAATTTCTTTTCGACATTTATACATTATTGAACTGTGAATTCAATAATTTATAACGCTTTAAATTCTCACACCAAACAAACAATTCGAACAGCTAATTGCACATCAAAACAAAATAAAGAAATCGGTCTATCGGTTAACCCTGCGGGCCAGCCCCAAAACTTCCCGCAGTTTTCGAACTGCTTGAACTCGAAAACATTGTTGTGAATGCATTTTCGAGCTCTTCGAGCTCGAAAATCTTATTGCATGCGATTGTTTTTTTATGAGTTTTTCAAATTCTAACAAGTTACGATTTATGCTAAAGTTTAAAAGTTTAAGAATCGAAAATTATTAATGACCAAGAGGTTTTTAAATTTTAATTCCTGATTATGTTCAATAAACTAAATATCTTGATGCAGAAATCAATGTCAGTGCTCAAAATCAAAATTTGAATGAGTTTTGGCTTAGGTCAGAGCAATAATATATAAAATATTCGATAAAATGATTAAAAATTGTGTTTTTTCAATTTTTTCGTTGATAATATGGTTTAAACTAAAGAACAAGTTTGATGGCATTATATGATGATCAAAAGAGACCATAAAGAAAAAAAGTTTGTAAGATTTTAGACACATTTTAGTATAGTACATTTTGATTTATCTGGAAAAAATAACATAGAATGTTATTGTTTTAACTTTTCAACGCTGATATCTTTTGAACTAATAAACCAATTTTGACGTTTGAGGTGGCAATAGGCGAGTTTTATTGAATTCTAGAGCTGACTAGAATTTGAAGATCGATTCAGCTGTCTTGAAGATATTTGAAAAAAACCGTTTTTTACCATTTCTTTCTCCAACGATATCTCTCGAACAAATCAACCGATTGAAATGGTTAAGGCGGCATTCGACGCGTTTTATTGAGTTCTAGAGCTGATCAGATTTTGAAGTTGATCGTTCAATTCGTTTCTGAAAAATCAATAAAAAACTAAAAAAAAAAATTTTTTTTTTTTTCGTAATTCGCCAATATTTTCGAGTCTACTTGATCAAATGATCTGAAATTTTCGAAAAAGTTGATGGCCAACAAGCTCTTTCAATCGCCGCCTTAAACATCCAAATCGATTCATTAGTTAAAAAATTATAGACCATTCACACACACACACACACACACACACACACACACACACACACACACACACACACACACACACACACACACACACACACATACAGACACTCGGACATCATTCTGAAAATAGTCAGAATAGCTTCCTAGGACCTCAAAACGTCGACATCTGATGAAAACTCGATTTTCGAAAATCGGGGTGAAAACAATAACTTCCCGAAATTTTTGAAAATCATCGATTTTCTAAGTGGGAAGTTAAAAAACTGAAAACTCAAATGCTACCAAACCCCCTAGAGTCACTACAACTAACCGAACTACAAAATGAAATCACAGAGAATCAAAGAAATTACCCCTTGACTTATTTACAACTGACAAACTTCCTTAAAAAAGTAATTAGTAAAGTGCCACCAAAAGAAGCTGCAGCCGAAATCATAGAAGACAAAAATAAATTAATAAATATGATGAAAAGTCTATACCCACGCCTATCCAGCAAACAAGCAAAAAACAGATTTAGTGGGACCATCAAGTCCCTAACTAAACCTGAAGAAGAAGAAGAGCTAGAATCCACAGACGGCTCTTACGCCTCAGACTCCAATTTCATGGAAACTTAGCATCCCAAGCAAAAAGTTTACTCCGAAACCAAAAAATAACACCATCACTTTCACCCCATCCAAAGGACTAATATAAAAAAAGACTTAAATATTATTACGATTCCAAAACCAGATTCGAACATCGAAAAATTCTACAAAACGAACTTAAACCAGATATACTATGCATACAAGAAACAAATTTCAAACAAGATACAATAAGTACATCAAAGGGATATACGAATTACCAGAAAAACCGAACCAACACTGAAAATGCGAGCGGTGGGGTACCCATCTTCACCAAAAATTTTATCCTAGCAGACGAAACTACTCTGGGCGCTAACCTAGAAGCAATAGCCATAAAAATCAAGATGCCAAGCAAAGTATCCATCTGCAACATCTATCTTCCGTACAGCCAAACATCAAACCTACCAAAACTAAAAAATATAGTAAACCAACTCCCAAAACCATTCATCCTTCTAGGTGACTTTAACCGCCATAATCAACTCTGGGGATCTAGATACGCTGACGAAAGAGATAAACTAATTGAACAATTATGGGATGACTCCGAAATCGTTCTCCTAAACAACGGCGCCCCCACCCTTTTCTCAATTAGACCAGGAAACTAAAGCTGCATTGATCTCTCCTTCTGCAACCCATCTCTTGCCAGCACTCTCAGCTGGAAAACTTCAAATGATCTATTCGATAGTGACTATTACCCCATTATAATCAAAATCAACACGAACACAGCCTCACAAGAACAACTATTCAAAACATATAGATGGCAACTAAAAAAAGCAAACTGGATTTTATACAAAACAAACATTCAGGTCTTAGTCAGCGAACTTGAAGAACCAACGGCATCCACAGACACAATTGACATGATATTTGATACCTCCATGAACTTTATTCACAAAGCAACTAAACTAGCAATCCCCATAACAAACACAAACTCTCTTAAATTGAACAAATCCGTACTGTGGTGGAACCCAAAATGTGACGCAGACAGAAAAGGAAAAAAGAAAGCCTTTAACACTTACAAAAAACATCAGACCGAAGAGAGTAAAATAAAATTTTTTTGATCCTTTTTGGCTATCGTCCTGATCGGGCCACGTGCCACCTAAAATAAAATTTTAAAAAGCCAGAGCAAAAAGCAGAAGAACCATCAAAGAGAGTTATTAGTTTTCTTGGAGAAATCTACAGAGTTCTTTTAATTGTCACACATGTTCAGCTACTTATTATAAATTCTATAAGCAATTCCAAAGGGAACGTTCAAGGTTCTCAACCATCCCCCTGTCGGACGAATCAGGTAACATCGTAAAGTCAACCTCAGAAATTGCCAATATTCTGACCCACACTTTCGCAAACAACTCCAGCGACAACAACTACTTCCAAGAGATTAAAGACCTAAAACTAGCAAAGGAAAACGCTGTAAACTTAGATAAATTTGTTGACGCCAAAGACAACATTCCAACAGCCTTGATAAAAAAAAACCTACCAGAAGCCGGACTCAAATATCTATTATTATTGTACAATCACATTTAGACTTCTCACTCTTTCCCCAGCATATAGAAACTGGCAACAGTAGTGCCCTTAACAAAGCCAAATAAAAATCACACCCAGGCTTCGAACTACCGTCCAATCTCACTGACGTGCAACCTTTGTAAAATTTTCGAAAAAATAATAAACCGCAGGCTCAGATGGTTCCTCGAATCCCAACAGCTGATCTCAGAAAATCAGTTTGGATTTCGACAATTCAGTTCGACCAACGACCACCTCAACCACCCTGTTTAAAAAATCTCATAGAATCCAATAGATACTCATGAATTCCGATAGAGATTTTATAAGAATGAATGAGTTCTGTGAGAAGTGCTATAGTTAAGTATAGGGCCTTATACATACAGCTATAAGAATCTATCGGATTTTTTAAACAGGGCAGCTACATTCAGATATATGTAATGCCTTTGCTAACAATCTCTAATACATCTTGGCATTACTAGACCTTGAAAAAGCCTACGACACGGTTTGGATTTACCGAGTCATAGAAATACTCCAAGAACTAAACCTCAGTGGCCACATACTCCATACGATCAAAAACTTTCTCACCTACAGGAAAATCCAGGTACGCATTGGGTCAGTTTACTCCAGTATCATGGAATTAGAAAATGTTCTTCCTCAAGGGGCAGTACTAAGCGTAACACTCTTCCTAGCTGCTATAAACAATATTCTTTTAATAGTAACAAAGCCCATAAAAATAAGAGCCTTCGCTGATAATGTCCCCCTCCAATGTACTAGACAAATACAGTCCACAACCAAAATCTTACAAATGGGCTTAAACATCCTAACCAGTAATAAAACACGCTTCAAGTTCTCACTTACAAAATCAGAGTATATGATCTCAAGAAAGCAGAAACTCCCAGAGACCAGACTCTTCCTAGAGAACATCGAAATACGCAACACAACCAGGATGAAAATACTAGGAATGACCTTAGACCCAAAACTGGCATAGAAACCGCATATCCAAGATTTATACTCACAATGTATTTAATGAAAAATTAAAGATAAATAAAAATAAGTGGCAAAATTTACAAGACTTGAAAAAAGTGTTGCCTAAAGACACTCATTTTTTCTACGATAATATAAAATGTCATAAAGACAATGATAACTCTACTACAGACCAATCTTTGTCAAGGGAAGTTTTAAAAGACGTGGATGAGAATATTGATAAAGTAACCAAGACCTAAATAAACGAAAAGCTAGTCCAGATAATTGTGAAGTTACGAGGAAAGTATTACGTCGCAATAGTAAAGAAAAAAAATTGAAAGTGATATTAATAATAGTGCTATTAATTATAAGGAAACCTGTGATAGAAAAATGAGAAAAAGAAAAAATCAGGAACCTGAAAAAGAGAATGTACCTAATATTAAAAAAACAAAAATTAACAAAAAAAAAAAAAAAAAAAAAAAAACAATGGTAAGAAAGTTAAAGACAATGTTAGCGACACTAAAAATATAAAGTTATCGGAAAAAAAAAAAAATTCATGTTGAATCCTGTATCTGTATAAAAATATAATATGTTAAACTCTGTATTAAAAACTTTTTAATTTAAAATCGAATAAAAGCAATCATTTTTACAAAATTTTCTTCTTTTTTGTAACACTTTCAATCTTATTGACAATATGTCGTATCCCACACAGGTAGCAGCAATCAATATGTCGTAACCCACATAATAATTAAATAATTTATCAAAGAAATTTGTTTTTACCTCTGTTATTCCTACTTATGCATTAAAACAAACGTCAGAAAAAAAAGTTACTAGTTTTCTTTTATTTGCGACCGTGAAAAGTTTTTATCGTCTCCCGAAAAATTTCTCAAATGTGGGATACGCCATATTAGAATAGCAGTATCGATATATAGCCATATATAGGCATACTTACTTTTAAATAAAGTTATAAATGTCCATATATGAATCATATAAGGTCATATATGTCCATACGTAGTTATTTCTGACCATGTATGATTGTGTATGCCCATAATTAATGAATAATATATGGTCATATATGGCCAATCATGGGCATACCAACTTTTTAATAAAGTTATGCATGGCCATATATGAATCATATAAGGCTATATAGCGCATACATATATAATTATAAATGATAATGTATGCCCGTAATTAATGAATTAAGGGAAGGGGGTGGGGAACAATTAGTTCTTGAGGAAATACTAAGTTTTCGAGGACTAAAATACACTAAATCTTTTTGTTTTTAATGATATTTAAGGTAAATAGACAAAATATTTAACTACCGTTAAAAAATAAAATTTTTATTTTTGGCGGCAAAAATGGGGTACCCTTTAAAAAAGTTAAAAAAAAGAAATGTCTAAAAGTTGATCAAATTACATTAAGTTAAATATTTTATATGTAATATACATAAAGAAAAACTACATGTCATATCATTGGTGGATACGAAGGCAGAAAAAAAATTTTGTTGTGGGGCAGAGAGGCCCCCCTCCAAAAAATAATATTTTTTTTTATTGTTTTCATCATTAAGAATGTATTTCTTTCGCTTGGTTACTATTTTTGGTTTTTAAAATACTCAAAAAAAATGTTTTTAGTTGTAATAAATCGTTCCCCCTCAATTAGTTTATTTACTAATTGTTATTTAATAAAAAAAAAACAATTCTATATTTCTCATTTGTCACTATTTTTAACATCTAAAAAACGTGTTTTTTGATTTTTTAGATTAAAGATTATTTTGCATTGTTTAAAAAATTTTACCAATTGAAAAATAAAATATTATTTATGAATATTTTTAGTAGCCAAATTTGCCCCAGCTATAGAAAGTCAGCCGAAAAATGGATTAATAAATTAAATTTTTTTAAATTTGACGAAAAAATATATCAGATTTATAATAATTAGACGAAAAGAAAAAAAAAAGTTTTTTTTATAAAATTTTGGGGCACCCCGTTTTGCCTACCCTACCCCCTTTTGCCCCTGCTCCCCTAAATGGGAAATCAAATTGCTAAAATTTAAAGTTTATGCTGATTTACCCGATCTTTTAGACACGTGAGCAGTTTCTTTTTGTTTTAATTTCAATTTTTTTCGATAGCGCATGTGAGCGCCCTTGGCATATCTTAGTAATAAGTATGATATTTTAACTATTGAAATATTATATTTGCGAGAAATTTAGGTGGTTTTATTGATAAAAACATTAATTTCAATGGAATTGCCGTTCTAATTAAAAGTTACTAACATATCTATTCATTATTAAATAATATTTAATTGAATTGGATAGATTAATCAAGTATATAATCTATTTGTATTAAATACTCTAAAATTTTGTCACTGTTTAAATTATGACTATATATATTTATTATCAATAATATATCTTTGATATGAATAAGATCTTATTGAAAAGCATCAACTCCATCAATATGTTTAATGTAAGGAAATTGTTTTTTCAGTGTACTGTGCTAATTAAACTTAATTCTACATAGTTTGTAAGAATCAATAAGCCGCTTCGAATGCTACCTCAACGATTTGAATCGGTTAATTCGTTTAAAAGTTAGAGAATATTTATATGCATACCTACATATGTACACACATACACACACTCGGACATCATCTCGAAATTAGTCAGGACAGCTCTCTAGGGCCTCAAAACGTCGAGATCTGTTGAAAACTCGGCTTTCGAAAATCGGACCGAAATTAATAACTCCTTTATTTTGAAAATTTTCAATTTCATCAGCGAAAAGTTGAAAAAATATATTCATACTCAAAAGAAATTAAAGTAGATGAGAGGCTTAGCGCATCAAGAAATTCGATTTTCTATTTAAATAGCATGGGAGTTAAAAGCTGGATAACGAGATTATTGAGAGCTCATGTCACAAGTGAAAGTGCGCGGGAAAAACAGGTCTTTTTGCTCGTATTCTTATCCTACCTAAATTGTATTTAAGCTGTTATGTCGTTATATATTGATTAATGAATAATTCATAAATATTTAATATGAAAGTTTTACCGATATTTGTTTAGTAATGTTTTTTATTCAATTAACTATAAATGTATACATAATATAGTTAACAATAACAATTAAAGTGTGGATTGGTGGTGTCGATACCACTTTTAATATAGGGTCTCAAAAACATCACAATATGTGTATTACATATGTATATATATTGTGATGTTTTTGAGACCCTATATTAAAAGTGGTATCAACACCACCAATCCACACTTTGATTGTTATTGTTTAGTTTAATTAGTGTTAGCTGAATTTTATAATAAAGTATATTATAGCTAGTGGATAATTTACGCTAACAAATTATAAAATTCAGAAAAAAGATAATTTCAACTTTTTATTAATTGAATAAACGGTTTTAAAAAAAGAATTTTAGAAAAAAGCTCAATAAAGCACGCTTTAATTTATTTCAAATACCAAACTAAAAAAAAATTTTATTTCACAATGTATTAAAGTTAAAATTGAAGTTTCATTAATTCTTTGTAAAGTATTGAGTTCGCTACAAAATTTTTATCTGTATTTTTGTGGAAAAGTTGAGAGCTTGAATTCTAACATCCAATAATCATGCTTTTTTAATCGAAGTTTAAATTGTTCGAGTTGAAAGCTTTCATATCTCAAAAACTATTGAAAAAGCAGTCATAACTCCAATAAACTATTAAACATGATTTAAGCCCTACAAAATCAGTCCACAAACAAGTCAATAACTGAAATGTAGGGTGAGTAAGAATTTTTTTCAAAAAAGATGGTGTTCAAATGCTATTTAAATGGTAAAACTTTGAAAATAGATCGTAACTTCTCAAAATTAAAATCAGAAATAAAACTAAGACAATTTTGGTTTTATTGTCTACAATAAAATTTTTATATTAGGCTATAAAAAAAAAAGTATTCGAAAAAAACAGCATCTTATAAATATCGAGCGGCTATTTCAGAAAAAAATTTTTCATATCTAAGACTAACTTCTAAGGCTGTAAGAGTGAAAAAAAAATATACGTTTTTTGTTAACCAACAGAATATATATATATATATATATATATATATATATATATATATATATATATATATATATATATATATATATATATATATATATATATATAATATTTTTAATTTATTCGATCTAAATAGCAAGACATAAATCCCTGACCTATCTTTTAACTGACATATAGATAATACCTTTCGAAAGATTGAAACGGTGAAAAAACGTCGACCCTCGAACCAGCTGTTGTAAGCTTCGAGGCAAGGTCAAGATCTTTCTCTCTTTCTTTTTCTTTTTGTTTGTAAACACTACGCACGTGCGTTTGTACAGCGAGGTCCCTCTTGCCTTACGAACTCTTGATTTATATGAAAGTCCCATAAAAATCCACAAAATCTGTTGCACATGTTTTACTTGTTCAGTTATCTTTTTCACTTATTGCACAGAAAAAAATAAGTCACAATTTGGAATAATAATAAAAATGCCAGATTAACATTGTAAGTTGTAAAAATAAATAGTATACAACGAAATCTCTTACTGAGTGTAAAATTTTAAAACTTCGAAAGTTATAGCCAAATTCAAATACACTGTAGACACTTCTCAAACACTCAGAATTGTTAAGGAAATGACTGCAATTATTTTAAATTGGTATTTAATGTAAGGTAATTAAACGCAAGGTATTTCGATATAAAGCATCATCCAAATCAAGATTGAATAATAATATTAAAATCTGGAAAATTACTTTATGTTTATTTGATAGTTTGCCCAAATTTTGGAAATATTGAAATCAAAAGCACACAAATTAAACAAAAAGTATGCATTGAATTTTATTTCTTTCTGGTTTGAAAAATACTTGAAAAAAAAAAAAAAAAAAACGAATAATTCTAATTATTAATGTTATATTTTAAAATACATATTCTTGCAACATTAATTTTTATTCTGGTATAAGATGATTCATACTTTAACAGGAAGAATTTTTGAATTCTGAAAATATTGAATGCTTATCATATTGAATTCGGAAACTAACTTTATTATTTTGAATAATAATAATAAAACTACATCATTTTCAGATGGATATTATAATTTTTAATGTATGCTAAAAACATTATTTCATTCCAGAAACTTTGGAAAATTTATTTTCATAGTAAATTAATTACTTCCTTTTCACTCGTACACAGTTATTTTGTAGTAGTTTGTACTACTCAAATCTAATTGTTATTAACTTAATTACACTTTCGATTGTAGTAATTGATCACATTAATAAAACATAATTTACTAAAAGCTATCAAACTTTTTTTGTCTGGCAGTGCCTTTATAAGAAAAAAAATATTGACAACGGAGTCAGTCTTGGCACAATACTGGGCTACCCGGGCTCGGTCTCCAAAAGTTGGTCCGAGATCTGACTAACATTCAAGTGGCAAGTCTCAGTTCGCCAGTCTCGGCACAAGGTTCAGCCAGTACTCAAGTGACCAATCTTGGTTTGTCAGTCGGGCAAAGATTCAGCCAATACTTAAGTGACAGCCCTTGGTTTGCTAGTCTTGGGCCAAGATTCATCAGACATTTAATTGACAAGCCCTGGTTTACCAGTCTAAATAACACATGGTACCTAAAAACCTCTGGCTTCTATGTATATTGTAACAGTCTAGTGGATAAGACACTTGCTTAGGAGCCATGGCAGACCAGGTTTGAGACCTAGCAAATGCAAAAAAAAAATTAGTTTTATCGATCTACCCAATTTCTCTATTGAACAAATTTATTTCCATATGTTACCATCATGCACATGTCAACTAATATTTTTTTTTTTTATTGATTTTTAATAAGTGTCGGTGCTTATTTAGCTGCAGTCTCGCACAATACTGGCTCTCGGTATTGGCCCAATACTTAAATAAAGTCTTGGCACAATACTGTCACTCAAGCTTGGCTCGGTGTTATAATTTCGATGCTTAGAAAGACTTGAGCACTTGGATTTCAAGCTTCCTCCAGAGTTAATAAATCTTTCGCCGAGCCTTGGCCAAGCTTGGGCCTATCGTTTTTTCGTAAATGCAATGGCAATGGAACTTCACACCCAATAAGTTATCAATAAATTTAAAAGTAAGAAATTTTTTATATTATATGTCAATCATGTCTAGTAGCGCACAGAACGTATACATATAAAAAAAAGTATATCTTTACAAAAGAAATTTTTTCTTGTCGCAAGAATATTTTTTGTAATTTTGAATGAAAACGAAAATTTTCTTAATTCAAGAACAAAGTTATCATGACATAAAATTTTTTTTATTAAGCCGATATAATATTTGTTTCTTAATTAAGAAATATTTTTTTAAGGTGAGAAAAGTGAATATTTTGCCCCAAAATCAATTGTTCGAAGAGTAAAATATTCTTTCTTTAAGATTAATCAATTTTGAATCAAGATGATCTGTGATTCTAGTCTAGAATTAAAAGTACTCAACTCAATGGTAAGAATTATCTCGGTTTAAGTATTTTGTTGTGTTGCGGCAAATGAACGTAGACGTTTGAACCAACAGCAACTGCACTCACGACTCAACGCGAAAATTCTCCTGGGGAAAGCCAACTGTACTATACTAAAGTGACGGTAGTGTAGACTCTACATTGTACAGTGTGCTTAATGGATATAGATAAAGCAAACCCTCAGGAAGGGTCGGATAGCATAACTGGTAAAGCTCTCGCGTAACGCCGAATCTGTCTCTAAAGTAATTTTTAAACTTTCAGCTGAGGTAACGGAAAATTTCCAAAAAGAGGGTGAACATCGTTTTCGGTCCAATTTTCGAAAATTGAGTTTTCAGCATATCTCGACGTTTTGAAGTTCTACGATGTTATTTGGAATAAATAAAGTAAATCGTTAATTTTCTTATTTTTAATCACCAATATCTTTTGAAATAATAGATCAATTTTGACGTTCAAAGTGACATTTGACGCGGTTTTTTAATCACTAACGTTCAAAAAAACACCGTCATCAATTAGTTCAAAAATTTAGAATTTATTAGAAAAAAACACGTTTTTGCAATTTTTTTGACAACGGTTTCTTTTGAACGAAAGAATCGATTTTGACAGTTGCGGTCACATTCGACGTGGCTTATAAAGGTTTAGAGCAGATTAGATTTTGGAATAAATCCATCGATTACATTGCAAGTTACCCAAAAAAAATCAGTTTTGAAAAAATTCAAAGAATTTTATTTTTGAAATAGCTCCGAACATAGTGTACCGATCATGCTCAATTATTGAAATTATTGAGCCGTTTTGGAGGCCACCTCAAAAAGCCAAATCGGTTCATCCGTTCGAAAGTTACTGTATACTTACAAACAGACATACGTACGTACGCACACATATACATACACTTGGACATCATGTTGAAATTAGTTAGAATAGGTTCCTAGAACCTCAAAACGTCAAGATCTGTTAGAGATTCGATTTTCGAAAATCGGACCAAAACCAATAACTTCCCTTTTTTTTTTTTAAGTTTCAATTTTCTTGGCAGGAAATAAAAAATATTATTTTTATTGCTATCAATATTGTTTTTTTAGATACATTGTCATTCTTATTTAAAAATTAAGCGATTTTTATCAAATTTTTTTTTTTTTCGTAATCGTTATTAAAACACGCATACTTGCTATCCATAATTGAATGATTATGTAACATTTGTGTTGTGTCTACTCCAAAAAATATGTGTAAATGTTTCATACATGCAAGAAATGCATCAAGTAAAGGTAACTTTATGAATGTATATAGAAGCCCATCTTCATAACTCCCTGTATATGTAATGGTATAGATATATACAGAAACGTATGTGCATAAGTAGCATCGCTCCTTCGATTATATACCCTCGAGTTCATTGCTCTTCGAGACCGAAGAGAGGGAAAAGAAAAAAAGATAGGTAAAGTTGAAATGAAATGAAGACGAAGACACAAGTAAAAAGAAAAATAAAAGTACATTAAATACTGAAACGATTCATTAAATGTTTATTTATTTTTTTTTTTTTTTTCGATTTCCTAAAAGTTTTTATTTTATCTTAATTAACTATCCTTTCATGCCGTTTTAATTTATAAAACAATATAAATATAAATTAAATTTTATTCAGAATTTCTTGAACTTTAGTGTAGTATATAAATAGAATAGTGAATAGGTGTAATAATAATAGTGAGAGCAATGAAGAAAATTTACAAGCAAGGGCAATGTACCTAGATTCCATTCATATATATTTAAAATGAGCTCATTATATAATATTTAAATCATGGATATTTGTTTCGTTATTTTTTGAATTAAACTTTTAGTTATCAAAGTGCACCGTCGGAAATTTTGTGTTAAATTTTACACAATTTACATGTCCCAGAAGGAATAACACATGATCTCTTTTTTTTTCCTTTTTGTTTTTAATTAAACTTAACACTACAAGTTTACTAGGTTGCGTAACAACATATCCGCGGACAAAATATCCGCGACATAATATCCGTGACAAACTATCTATAGACAAAATAATCACACGACAAAATAACCACACGACAAAATATCCGCGGAAATAATATCTACAGACAGAATATCCTCAAAATGAACATATCAAAGATATGAATTCATAAGATCAAAATTTTCATAGATAAAATAACAGTAGATGAAAGTTATTAAAATGATATTTTATTAACATTTATCTTCAATTCATCAAATACTTTTATGCGAAAATTCATATGATTGATACATACATAAAAAAAGTGTGAATTATAGCGCTCTTTTCTCACGAATTTTGTGTATGTGCAATTACAAAAATATACCCACTCATAAAATGATGTGAAAGATAGCGCCCTTTTTCCAAGAATTTTTTGTATGTGCAATAAAATATCTACGGACAGAATATCCTGGAAACTGACATAACAAAGGGATGAATTCATCACATCAAACTTTTCATACTTAAAATAACAGTAAAAGAAAGTTATTAAAATCATATTTTTTGAAACATTTATCATTTAATTTATCAAATACTCAATACAAAATTACATATGATTATAATAATAAGTCTTATTATCATTGGATTTTTTTAGGGACATTTTGTCTACAGATTTTTTGCCCGCGGATATTTTGTCATGTGGTTATTTTGTCGTGTGGTTATTTTGTCTGCGGATATTTTGTCGCGGATATTTTGTCCGCGGATATTTAAGCGTGTCACCGTTTACTACTATTACTATTACTATTTCCTACTCCAAGTTTCTACTACTACTATTACTATCACTATTTATTAAATCTACATTTTTTTTTTATTTTAACTTGCTACATCATGATGAAAAACAACAAAAATATTCTGAAAAAAGTTCAACAAGAAAAATTTTGTATTAAATTTTGTGTAAATATAACATACCCGATAAAAAACGTTTGGATCCAACCAGATATGTCTGGATCTCGTTATATCTGTTTATATCCAAATACATCCAAATATTTGACCTTGCTAGATATAAGCATATATAAGTATATCTGCTCAGATCTAATTATATATAAGCAGATATACAGATGTATTAAGATTGATATCCAAATAGATATACGTATATCCAAGCATATTTAAATATATCTGCTCAGATTCAACTATATATAAGCATATATAAAAATCGATATCCATGCAGATATGCTTATATCCAAGCATATACAAGTATATATAGTTATATGTGCTCAGATCCAACTATATATAAGCAGATATAAAGATTTATATCCAAGCAGATAAACTTATATCCAAGCAAATACAAGTATGTATAGTTATATCTGTTCAGATCCAACTGTATGTATGTGGGTATATAGATGCAAAAATAATTCATATCCAAGCAGATATACGTATATCCAAGAATTTATGACTATATCCGAAAATGTGTGTATATATGTAGTCATATTTGATCAGATCCAATAATATTTAAATACAGGTAAGGCTCTTGAATCGTCAAACTGTCAGGGTTCTACTGCGAATAAGACATTAAATACAAAGTTTTTTTTTTATCTAATTATACACGAATATCTGAGTAATATACGAAAATTAAAAACTTTTATCCAAGCAGATATAAATATTTCCGAAAATAAATTATTACACATTGGTAGTATTATATCTGTTTACATCTAACCATATAGATTAAGGTGAATAAAATATATTTAGTCCCACGTAATAGATAGAAGTTTACGAAAATATTCATGATTTTTTTGATTATATGTAATTAAATATAATCGTAAATAATTGAATATAAAAGTATCAATGTTTCTAAAGTATTCATCTATTTTTTTTACTTAAATATCAATTGACTTTTGTTACATATGTTATACATTAAGTTCATTAAAAGCATTAAGAGGTAATAGCAATAAGATCCAAGATGTGAGTAGGTGTTGTTTTTAGAATGGTCTAAAGTATAATATATTTATACATGCATTCATTAGAATGTAGTGAAACTTCTTTAGATATGGGTACTTAAATCTTTATAGTTTTTTTTAAAGATCGACATTTACGCAGATCTGCTTGGATACACTTATATATTCGTGGATATAGTGAGAGTGTTTAGATCTCTTTTGATATTTTAAGATCTGTTTGGATATATTTAGATATAGTGAAATCTCTTTAGATATTGTCAGATCTGTTTGGATCCGCTTGGATCGCGCCGAAATTTGGATCCAAGCATATCTGACTGTTTGGATCCAATCATATATGCTTGGATCTAAACATTTTTTATCGGGTATGTATAATGTTAAATTTGTATAAACAAATATATTATTTATATATACTATAAATAAATAACATTTATTTATGTTGAAGTTTATTAAGCTCGGACATTGACATAAGACATTAATATTATGTTGATTTGGCGTGAATTTTTTGTAATTGTTTTAACATCAGTCATGTATTTTAAACATGTAATTAAATCAAGCCGACGATGTCGCTAGTAATATAGTTGTCGTAAGTAATAAGACAAAGCGCGCAAGAATCGTGAGCTTTATCCAAATAACACAAATTCACTATTGATCTGACAGCTTACAAAGTTTTTATTAACTTTTAATACCACACTTTTTGTGGAAAAACATACACAAATTTAATGTTGCAAATAATTTGCAAGATCCTTTTCGTGTCTAATTAACGTAGATCACATGTAATAAGTATGCAATTAGTTGAATATATTCTTGGAATTAGTTAACTGTTATTTTGTGTTAAATGTCAAAATACATTTAAAATGTATTGTTTTTGCTACTTTCTCATATCTCTTAATACAGAACATTCATTGAAATCAGTGAATGGTGTGGCGAAAGTATATGTAAAAAACATATATAGATATACAAAATTACTTAAGTTCTTTTTATTAATTATTATTAAACGGCTCCGAATTTGATGGCCATTTATGACACACTTTTTCTTTGGCCCTAAAATAATCTTTTAAAAAATAAAGTGATCCAAATAATGGCTTTTTTCTCGAGTTTTTGTGTTTACGGGTTACGGACACTTTTTCTACTGCTTGATGGAAATTTTTTTTTTGCATTTGATGTTTTTTAGTTATTTTATACATCAAATTGGTCTTTATCAGTCATAGAATTAATCCTTATTAAATTCTCTATCCAATGATGTGTAACTTGGTTGAGCTTCGTGGACTAACAAGAGTGGAACAGTAAAAACAGTAGCGAAAAAGAGGCCAACAGAATTTTTTGATCGTAAAGCACACTCTAATGCTTCGCGTTAAAAGTCGTGCAATTTATAGTTTGATCCTAGTACGTTTATGAACTATTATCCCATACCGTTATGGCAATGATTACTTGGAATTATGGAATATAGGTCCATACTTTCTGGGAAAAGTGCCTATAAGTATGGGAACAATTCCCATCATTATGGTAACAGTTCCTACATCGCATGTTAAAGAATTATGGTAATGATTACCATAATATTATGGTAATCGTTCCTATTATATTATGGTAATGGTTACCATAATATATTTATCCCGAATAAATCAATTTATTTGTGGCTTTTTTTTTAATATTTCTCAATGACAACCCTGTTTAAAATGTTTGAAAGATTCTTATAACTATGTATAAGACTCCATGCTTAACTATATCACTTCTCATGGAACTCATTTATTCTTATAAAATCTCTATGGGAATTTTTGAGAATCTATTGGATTCTGTAACAGTGCATTTCGATTTTCGACTTAGAATTCGAGCGTGAATATTTAAGGTCATTCTATGACCATCTATTATGAAAATTGGATGTTAATTGACACTTCTTAGTCACCCGGGGCTCTAGGGGGCCATGTCAGAGGCCCCCTAGATCGAATCCTACTTGAAATTAAACGACAGTGGGGTAGTTCCACGTCGCCAAAATCTACCTATAAAAAGGCCAGCAAGCACTTGCTCAACGACTAAGGGCCTGGTCGCCAACTAGAGCGAACCAGTAGGGTAGTGGACTGATGACGATAAATCACATCTAGTCATTACTTCCCAATGACGAGTTTTATTTAATTTATTGTATATCCTTGAGTTTGGTCGTCCAGTATTGATAGCCGCAGTTATCGCACACCTCAAACGTGAAGCAGATAGGTACTGCTCTATTATCACCAAATCAAAAAATCGCGATTCGTTTACTTTAAATCACTTTCACCAGCTTCATATTGTACTTTTTTAAAACATTATTTGAAGAACATTTGCATTCACCATATAATTATATAAGTGGTCATTAAGTTTATATTTAAAAGTTTAATAAGTGAATCATGCCGATAAAATTTGGAGAGTCCTACATCATAGCTGGTCATTTCCTGGGTTTTTCTACCCCCAAAGATTGGGCCTACATCGTTGCTGCAGCATTTGCTGAGGGTCATTTTCCACCTACGACTACAAGGATGGAACACGTAGTAAGGTACACTATAAGTGGAATTCTGTTTTTCCCCAATTAAAATTATACTTGGCCTCCTCCCGCGTAAATTGAAATATCCAACTTAACGCGATATTTGTCCCAAATTAATTCAATAGTATAAAATTGGGGAAACTTTCATATTGAAAAATAGGGTACTTGGTTAAATAAATAAAATATTTATCTGTGATAATGAAAACTCAACCTGTTACTAAATAAACTAACAGGTCCGTTTCGTTTATAATTGATAAACGCAGGTCTCAGGAGAATGAGACGAGCCCTCCCCCTCCCTCCCTTCATCTCACAAAATAAATGAATTTAAGTATTCTTAAGCCAGGTATTATATCTATGAGATTTTCTGAACAGGGAAATAAATATATTTGGTACAATTAAATATAACCGTTGATTAAAATAATTTTATAGTTTGACTGACATATACCATTTATTTGTGATACGTAAATGAAATACTTGTGGCAAAGATATCAAATTTGTGACGAATAACGGGGAATTTGGCTATACTTAACATATATTTGGAGCGCATAACCCAACTAACATTTATTTGCAGCAATTGGCTCATTTTTTTACCATAAATGAATCATTTATTTCACGCAATAAAATTGCTCAAATATATTGTCTTTCTCACAATTAAATATTTTTTTTGCCATATCCAAATATACAACATCTTCGGTTCAGATAAGTCTTAGTCGGCTCAAATATCCCTTAACGGCCACACCTCACCCAGGCCACACAACGGCCACATGGGGTTTAAGACCTCTAATTCCACTTTTTTTATTCTATTTATTTGAAAGGTTTAAAATCTCTAATTTCACTTTTTTTAAGCCTGGGGTGATTAATCACCCCATGTGGCCGTTGAGGGATAAATCTTTTTTCCAGTGTATAAAAAATATAGGTAGATTATTCACCCTAAATAGTATGACCATTTCAAAATTTTCTCTACTAAATAATTTTTATTGTGTCTCCGTTGTAGGAAAAAAAATATTGACAACGGGACCGGTCTTGGCACAATACTGAGCTACCCAGACTTGGCTCCAAGGTTGGTCCAAGGTCCGACCAACGTTCAAGTGACAAGCCTAGGTTTGCCAGTCTTGGGGAAAGGTTCAGCCATTACTCAACTGACAAGCCTTGGTTTGCCAGTCTTCGGCCAAGATTTAGCTAATACTCAAGTAACAAGCCCTGCTCGACCAGTTAAAATAACAAATAGTACCTAAAAATCTCTGGCTTGTATGTATAGCGTAACAGCTTAGTGGATAAGACACTTGCCTAGTAGCCATGAACGACCAGGTTCGAAACCTAGCAAATGCAAAAGAAATTAGTTTCATCGATGTACCCAATTTCTTTATGTCCAAATTTATTTCCATATGTTCTCATTACGTATATGTTTACTAATATATTTTTTTTAAATTTATTTTTAATAGGTATAGCTACTTATTTAGCTATATTCTTGGCACAATACTGGCTCTCCATATTGAGCCAATACTTAGATGCAGACTTGTAACAATATTGGTACTGAATATTGGGCCAATACTAAGATGCAGTCTCCGCACAATACTGACTCTCTATATTGAGCCAATACTTAGATGCAGTCTTGGCACAATACTGTTACTCAAGCTTGACTCGGGGTTATCATTTCGATGCTTAGACGGACTTAGGCCAAGCTTGGATTTCAAGCTTTCTCCAGAGTTGATAAGTTTTGCACCAAGCCTTGGCCAAGCTTAGACCTATCATTTTCTCCGATAAGGGTTACTGTCTAAATTATTCCATTACAAATTGGTAGAACAACTGACTTGAAAGTAACAAAAATATTTAAAAATATTTTCGTTCATTTAATTAAATATTAAAAACTTGAGTTTTGATATTTAAATTATCCCGGACGGATTTGAAGTACGGTAACTTGCAGAAATCTGCCGTATCTATCGGTAAATTACAGAATTTTTGCCGTAGAATGCCCTGTTTTCCGTAAAGAACTGTAAAATATCGTATTTTACGGTATAATACCGGAGATTACGATAGAATGCCGTACTATGCGGTGTAATTCCGTGTTTCACGGTAAAATCCGAAATTTTTTCAGTATGGCAAAATACCGAATGTTTAGGATATAGTATCGTAATTTTGCTGAATATTGACTCCGTTTATCGTAAGATACGATACAACATCGAATTTTCACCGTAAATTACCGTTAAATATTTTGCATTAGTGCAATATACAATACCATTTTTATAATATCCCGGGAAAAAATGATCAGACATGAACGGGCATGAGTCTTCAGGCCTGACCAGGCCTGATCAGGCATGTTCATGTCTATTCATGCCCATCCAGGAAAACAAATTATATATAAAAAAATGTCCCTATATAATTATATATAATGATGTATAACTATATTATATTATATACAATTATTGCTATAAAAACAAAAAAAGCCCATTCGGCAGCCGAAATGGAAGGTAGATTTTCCGATTAATCTATATATAAAGTTTCATATATACATATCTTGTAATACATGTTAGTGTATAGTCATGATATGAAATTAGACTCGTTTTTCTAAGAGTCAGGGTAAAAAAAGACAACGACTACTTTTGATAGAGAACTTCAGATAGTTGATTTGACAAAACATTTTATAAGTAATGTAGCAAACTAACTATCATAAAAACAAAGTATCAATAATTTAATTAGTATGAGATCATAATGATAATCACTATTACGATGGTAAGACCAGTTATAATTATAGTATGTACAGGTACGATTGAAACATAATAAATAACAAAAAAATACTTTTACAACATAAAATAGCTGTGAAAGTTACAGGTTATTTTGATCACAATAAAATATAACTGACAAAATTGTATTTTCAACATTTTTTGATACCATTAGAATTTCAAGGCTTTCAAATAATTAGAAAAAATGGTCAACACATGAAGTTTAACGACAAAAATTAAAGCTTATTAAACAAGCTTTAAAATACTTTTTACTGAAATTGTCTATTGATTTTAGTTTTAATATTATATGAACTTCAACAGTGAATGAAAATTTATTTTTTCGAAAAATCGTGAAAATTTCAACAGCCATTAATTCAAAACTAATCAACCGATTGAGCTCATCTTCGAATTTGATCAAGATAATAGCCTATAGAATAAGTGTAAAAAATTTCCATAAGATCCGATGAGAACTGTGGGTGCTATCGTAATGACAAGACTAGTGATAATCACAGGGATTCGAGGTACATGTAATACATCATAAATAATAAAAGAATTACTTTTAAAATATAAAATAGCAGTGAAATTTACAGGTTATTTTATGAGCAATAAAATGCAATTGGCGAAATTGGATTATAATGGGACAATCATAAGTTATGAGGAATGAAAACCATATTTTCAACATTTTTTGATTCCATTAAAATTTTCAAAGCTATCAAATTATTGGAAGAAATGGTCAAAACATAGAGTTTAAGGTCATAAATTAAAGCTTACTAAACAAACTTTCAGATATTTTTCACGGAAATTGTCTATGAGTATTAGTTTTAAAATTATATGAACATGAAAGTGGATAAAAATTAATTTTTTCGAAAAATCGTGGAAATTTCAAACAGCCATAACTTCTAAACTATTTGACCGATTTAGACCATCTTCGAACTTAACGGTTACAATCGCCTATAGAATAAGTGTAAAAAATTTCATTAAGATCCAGTAAGAACTGTGGGCACAATCGTAATGACAAGACCAGTGATAATCATAAGGATTATAGGTACATTTGATACATCATAAATAATAAAAGAAATACTTTTAAAATATAAAATAGCAGTGAAATGTACAGGTTATTTTGTGCTCAATAAAATGCAATTGGCGAAATTGGATTATAATCGGACATGCAAAAGCTATGTGGAAAGAAAACCATATTTTCATCATTTTTTGATCTCATTAAAATTTTCAAAGCTATCAAATTATTGGAAGAAATGGTCAAGACATAAAGTTTAAGATCATAAATTAAAGCTTACTAAACAAGCTTTCAGATATTTTTTACGGAAATTGTCTATGAGTATTAGTTTTAAAATTATATGAACATGAAAGTGGATAAAAACTAATTTTTTCGAAAAATCATGGAAATTTCAAACAGCCATAACTTCTAAACTAATTGACCGATTTAGCCCATCTTCGAACTTAACCGTGATAATCGCCCATAGAATAAGTGTGGAAAATTTCATCAAGATCTAATAAGAATTGTAGCCGCAATCGTGTCCTCAAAACATGGTTATATTACATATATATATATATATATATATATATATATATATACATACATATATAAATTTTTCAACGAATGGTATTTTCGAACTCCATTCAACTAATTATGATAGGTTATGACAAAATTCTTTGAAAAATCAACCATGAGGACAAATACAATACCTAGATTTTTTTTAAAATCTACCTAAAAAAAATTAAAAATTCGGGCGTGTGCAGGATTTGAACCGTGGACCTTGCGCTCGAAAGTTTAACACGCAACCCACTGACTTAAGAGATTTAGTTGAAAAGTAAGTTTCGTATGAACTTTAAGTAATAAAAATCTTATACGTGATAGATTCTTGGTCAACAAAATTTTATATCTATGAGCAGACATGAACAGCCATGAACATACATGATCAGGCATGAACAGACATGAACAGGTATAATCAGGCTCGAGTGTATTCAACGCTTCAGACATGAACAGGCATGACCAGACATGAACATACATGAACAGCCATGAACAGACATGAACAGGCATGATCAGGCCTGAGCGTATTTAACGCTTTAGACATGAACAGGCATGAACAGACATAAATAGGTATAATCAGGCCTGAGTGTATTCAACGCTTCAGACATGAACAGCCATGAACAGACATAAACAGATATGAACAGCCATGAACAGGCATGATCAGGCCTGAGTGTATTGAACACTTCAGACATGAATAGAAATGGACAGGTATGATCAGATCTGATCATTTTTTCCCGGGATGTTATCGTAAAGTACCGTACCGTAAAATAGTCTATTACTGCATACTTAATTCATAAATATTTGAATACGTATGCTGTCTGAAAACAATAGTATGAGTTCCAATATAAAAAAATCTGGGCATCGGTTGACCCTGCGGGCCAGCCCCAAAACTTCCCGCTGTTTTCGAGCTCAAGGAGCTCGAAAACATCGTTGTAAATACATTTTCGAGCTCTTCGAGCTCGAAAATACTTTTGCATGCCATTATTTTCGAAAAAAACAGTTTTCAGCATTTCTTTCTCGCGCAATAACTCTCAAACGAATTATCAGATTTTTAAGTTTGAGGTGACAATCGACGCGTTTTAATAGATTCTAAAGCTCATTAGATTTTTAGATTTTTAGGTTGAGTCGTTTTAAAGATATTCGCAAAAAACTGTTTTTTCCTATTTCTTTCTCCAACGATAACTCTCGAACGAATTATGCGATTTTGATGTTTGAGGTGGCAATCGACGCGTTTTATTAAGTTCTAGAGCTGATTAGATTTTGAAGTTGATCGTATATGTCGTTTCTGAGAAATTAATAAAAAACTAAAAAAAAAAATTTTTTTTTTTCGTAATTGGCCAATATCTTCGAGTCTACTTGGTCAAATGATCTGAAATTTTCAGAAAAGTTGATGGCCGAAAAGCTCTTTCGATTGCCGCCTTAACCATCCAAATCGGTTTATTAGTTAAAAAGTTATAAAGAGTTTACATACATACATACACACACACACACACACACACACACACACACACACACACACATACATACAGACACTCGGACATCATTCTAAAAATAGTCAGAATAGCTTCCTAGGACCTCAAAACGTCGACATCTGATGAAAACTCGATTTTCGAAAATCGGGGTGAAAACAATAACTTCCCGAAATTTTCGAAAATCATCGATTTTCTAAGCGGGAAGTTAAAAATCTGGGCATCGGTTGACCCTGCGGGCCAGCCCCAAAACTTCCCGCTGTTTTTGAGCTCATGGAGCTCAAAAACATCGTTTAAATACATTTTCGAGCTCTTCGAGCTCGAAAATACTTTTGCATGCCATTATTTTCGAAAAAAACAGTTTTTAGCATTTCTTTCTCCCGCGATAACTCTCGAACGAATCATCCGATTTTTAAGTTTGAGGTGGCAATCGACGTGTTTTAATAAATTCTAAAGCTGATTAGATTTTTGGATTGTTTGGTTGAGTTGTTTCAAAGATATTCGCAAAAAACTGTTTTTTACCATTTCTTTCTCCAACGATAACTCTCGAACAAATTATTCGATTTAGATGTTTGAGGTGGCAATCGACGCGTTTTATTGAGTTCTAGAGCTGATTAGATTTTGAAGTCGATCGTATAAGTCATTTTCGAGAAATCAATAAAAAACTAAAAAAAAAAAATTTTTTTTTTTCGTAAATGGCCAATATCTTCGAGTCTACTTGGTCAAATGATCTGAAATTTTCAGAAAAGTTGATGGCCAAAAAACTCTTTCGATTGCCGCCTTAACCATCCAAATCGGTTTATTAGTTAAAAAGTTATAAAGAGTTTACATACATACATACACACACACACACACACACACACACACACACACACACACACACACACATACATACAGACACTCGGACATCATTCTAAAAATAGCCAGAATAGCTTCCTAGGACCTCAAAACGTCGACATCTGATGAAAACTCGATTTTTGAAAATCGGGGTGAAAACAATAACTTCCCGAAATTTTTGAAAATCATCGATTTTCTAAGCGGGAAGTTAAAAATGTTAAATTAGTAAAAAGCTATTCTGTCACTATTTTCTTATTACGTTACTAAAATTCACGTAATTATTTTTTAGGCCTTCTCGATTAATTAAAATATTTTCTATCAAAACGACCCAAAAAATTCAGCATTGAGAAGCTCTAGGGATAAAATAATTACTTTATCAAAAAAATCAAAACCTATCGGGTATATTTTTTATTTTATACAGAGTAAATTTTGCATGGTTTTGCAAGGTTTTTTTTTATAATTCTCGTATCGATCGAGTTATTTAAACCAACATATTGAAAAATGACTCAACAAGTGCGGCATCTCTGTCACACTCACTTACCTCCGCTGTCTGTACTTTATGCTTTCACTGCGCCTGTCTCATACTTATTGTTACGAGTCGACAGAATACATTGTGCTTAGAATAATGTTTAAATACCCGGAAAAAAAATTTTTTCATGAAATTTTATAAAATTTTACCAGGCCATTTTTCGCATAAAATTTCATAAAAAAATTGTTTCCCAGGTATTTTCAAAACTATTAGAAATTTATCGTGACTTGTAATGAAAAAGTTGTGAATAATATAATAATGAATAGAATAATGTTTGTATAATTCTTTATGACCCATGGTTTATAATAAATTCATTACTTTCTAAAACTGAATTAGTGAAAATTAGTAAATATTCACTAGTCGCTAATGAATTTTGTTAATTCATTTTTAGAGAATACACATCTTTCAACTCTATTCAGAAAAAAAAATTTCGATTTATTTCAAATAACATTTTAACTCATTGATCCATTCAAAAGTAAAAGGATTAAATATTGTTGTTATAATAATTCACAATACAAACTTTCAAAATATAAAAAAACAAAACATTACCTTTAAATATTAGGAAACAACAATGTAGACCCCTATCTTGGGACCCATTTGAGTAGTTTCTATGAGAGCTTTTGGATATGGTTGATATTTTTTTCTAAATAGAGTTCAAAGGTGTGTAAATAATTTTTTTTAAACGACGATTTTTTTATCAATTATTGGTACTAGAGACTTAAAACAAACATTATCTTAACAATTACTACATTTTTCGGAATTTTATTACTGCATGTCTCAATAAATTTTTAATAATTATTGTAAAAATATTTTAATTTGAAGTTAAGCGCAACGTGATTTTGAAACTGTTAACAATGAGTATGGAATAAACGCAGTTAGACGTAAAGGACAGACAGCAGAGGTAAGTGAATGTAAGCAAGACGCTACACTAATTGAGTCATTTTTCAATTCGTTGGTTTAAATAAATCAAAAAATAATTGAACTATTAAAATAATTATTGTTACGAAATTTATTTTATACAAAATAATAAGTAATCTATGTTAAAATTTCTTAAATAAAATTATTGGACCATCTGCCAGATCGATTTAAACAATTAAATTGCTTATAACAAAAGAACAGATCAGCTTACAGAAAAGTGACACATATTCGATTCCATGTATGAAAATCTACAGAAATCAACAATAATATTTCGTCGATTTATAATTGCCCACAGAGCCTCACGTATAGGGTCCAATATCAAAAAAGGGTTATTGAAATGTACACGGAGAAATATAGCGACTTTCGCTTAAAAATTTGAGTTAACATTACTAAATTCATATTGCAATTTTAAAACGCTATTGAAATTGCACTGTAGAAAATCCGAAGTAAATCCGGAATCAATTCAGATTGAAATTAAATCCGAATTCACTCCGCCACTCGGAGTTCCGGAGTTTTAAAAAAATCACTCCGCATGAGGAGTAAATTGGGAGTTTTTTTAGTAAAGTGATTGTGGAGTGACGCGAATTTTATTTCACTCCCAATTCACTCTGGTCCGGAGTTTTAACGTTTATATAAATTTATATTAAATTGTTAAACAGCGTGTGTGTGTGTGTGTGTGTGTGTGTGTGTGTTTGCGAGTGGGCGTGTGTGCGTTCGTAAGTGTGCGTGCGAGAGCATGTTTGTGAAAATGTGTGCGTGTGCGTTCTGCTGGGCGTACGAATGTGTGCGGGTGTGCGTGCGGGTCCCGGTGTGTGTGTAAGTGTGTGTCCCCGAATATGTGTGTGCGTGTGAGTGCGCGCATCAGCTGATCAGTAATGTAATACGCGAGTTTTTACTTTGATTATATTTAATGGAGTTATATTTTTAAAACTCCTCTCCGGAGTGAATTTCACTCCGAAGAAATTAAATTAATAAAAAAATTATCTACTCCGCGAAAACTCCCCTCCGGAATGAATTTCACTCCGAGGGGGGTGAATAATTGAAAATTCAGTCACTCCGCATTCACTCCGGATTTTACTTTTACTTTCTAAAAAAATTAATTTTTAGTTATATTTAGTAATTTTTATTATTTAAATATGTAATTAAATATAAACTGCATTAGTAAATTTTACTATCACGTTTAGTAAATTTTACTATATTAGAATGGAAATAAGTAAAATCAAATATTTCTTAACTGTTCAACTTTTGATCATTATTATTATATTATTCATGTCATCTGTATTGGTACTGATGTCGATTTGTATTTTTAACAAATCGCTTGTTATAACCGTGATACAAACCCTGATCTCCCGCACGTGAGTCTTTTCCTATGTCTGACGGTCCGATGTCTCCTTTAAATGAAGGTTTCTGAACTTGTAATACATATTTGTATATGATATCCCCACCAACTTTTAATTTTATCGATCTGCTTCGAAAAAATTACAAGCCGTTTAGTAATTTGTTAGTTGCTGTACAGTACTTGAAACTACGCTATTCATCTGTTGTACAGAAATTACTAAACAGATTATAATTTTTGAATACTGTTGGGTACTTAATGCATATTTTTAGTTAATTTTTATATTTTTACAGAGCAAAAATCGTTGAATCGTATTAACAAATATAGTCCTAAACGTTTAGTAATAATTTAATATTTTTTTTACAAAATTTGCTGTTTGATTAACAAAGAATAGGTTATTAAAAATACAAATAAATTAGTAATAAAAGTAATAATATAGCAATTTTTCAGATAAAAATATAGCATTAATTACTGTTTTGTAATTTTTACTATACATTTAGTAATAAATAGTAAAAGTGATGTACTTATTGATTTCCATTACTCCTTCTTACTTAAATATATTAAATATTCAAGTATTCTCAAGACTCGTTTTCTCCATGTACACAGAAAAGGAGGATTTTTTGACACAAATAATTTTTACTCGGCCTAAAAAAATTTTTACTTCCCCTAAGAAAATTTCTGTATTATAAACTGAAAACGAAAATTTTCTTGAGGTGATAAAAGATTTCTTGGGACGATAAAAAAATTACTTGAGGCAAGAACAAATTTTTTGGGGCGATAAAAAATTTTCTGCGTCAACAAATTTTTTTAATTCGGAATTACTTTTCGCTTTCGATTCATAATGCAAAATATTTCTTGTGCCAAGAAATTTTTTTTTGCAGTGTAATATTTCGAATTACAGTAGACTCTGGTTATAAGTTATATTTCTGTCTATACTCTTACTTACTGGAAAAAATGAAATTGACGTGAGAGTGTGTAGAGCGTCCGATGTAACTTATAACCAGAGTCTACTGTAGTTCCAATAAGTGAATATTTACTAATTTCTAGTGAATTCCATTAGATCACTTTTAGAGAGTATAAAAAATCGTCTTTCGTAACTTATGAATGGCTCTTTAATACCAAACATAAAATTATGGTGCGAATCGTAATTATCGGTTATGCTCTCGGTAATACTATTTAAATTAAGGCTGTTTTGTATATTCGAATACTTCTCACTAAGCCTAATACATGAATCTAGAGCAATTACAAATGAGATACTCATGTGTTGACAATCTCGCTTTCGGCTCGGATACTAATTGTTAAAACACGCGTTTTATGCATTATTGTACAACAAATATTAACTTCAATCTCTTATTATCATTTTGTGTCAATGATATCTCTCGGATGAGTCACTAATTAACATTAATTTTGTGGCATTTGCCAAGAGTATAATTTAAAGCTGATCAAATTTTTAATTAGTTGTTAAGTTATTCAGAAAAAAAAAATTTATTTTTGGAATTACTTAAAATTTTTTTAACAGATCGATCTCAAGTTTTCAAGAAATTCAAATTTTTAATAATCTATGTGAATTAACTTAGAATCACCAAGCGTGTCAATTCTATTTAAAAGCATTGTACGCATACACCCACACATATCACAAAGGATGACAACCAAAAAGTTTTACCGCGATCTAGATCTGGTTAATAATAAAAATCATTTGAGTTTGCTCTTAAAGATGTTTAATACAAATAGCGAAATATACTAGTGTCAAAATTTTGTTCATTATATTTATAAAATTAATTAACAAAGTCAGATTATTATAGTGGAAGTTGAAAAATGTTGTAGAAGTAAAGAAATATTAAAATATTAAGAATAATCAAACCAGTATACTTGAAATTATTTAAAAACAATGTTCAAAACGGCTATTTTTCTAATCTTCCAGCAACGATCCGGCTGAAAAATCCTTTCGATAATTCTTGAAATATATTCAGACCTGATTTAGCAACGAGAAACGTAAAAATAATATGAGTCCTGACTAACTAAGTCAATTCAGGACCAATGGATCAGGATGAAATCAGAACTCCCATATTTGAAAAAATTAAAGTCGACTGAGGTTTAGGTAATTGAGATGAGATTAGAACCAGATTAAAATCTTCCAAGGTAGTTGTTTAGATGTATGGCTCCACACATTTTTCAAAGTTCCAAGTGCTTGCACATTAAAGATCTATAATTAAACTTTTTCCACGTGTTCTCCTACACGGCGGAAAGAATTTTCTGTATGAGTTTGTGTCTCTAACACTCGATATCTATCCGAACCTTGTAACTAATGTGCAAAAAATTGGTAAAAATAACACAAAATCATGTGGATTTTCAAAAATAAATTTTTCTAATAATAATAAATAATTTTATTTAAAGCCGTAAGATGGACGGTGGTGATAGAAAGGTCTACCTAAGAGTTACAAATAATTTTTGAACTCTTGTAATAGTGAAAATCAACATATTTGTGTTATTTCAATGCTTTTAAGGTGTACAACAGCTCACCTAACATTTTGTTACAGGCAGTTTGGACGGTATCCGCCTCCCTTTGCTAGTATAGTGTCTGGCTGAAACCTACAACACTGTTTCACGCCGGCCCGTACTAGTAAGAGATGTAGTCTAAGGCAAGAGTACGTTAACATAGCCTTACTGATGAGTCCGTTAACGTACTCAGGACGAAACTACACAAATTATGGCAAACAGGCATATACCTTAAGTTTTGGTGGTTGACTTAAGAGTCAATACATAGAATGAAAAGAAAAATATGTCAAATAGTGCATTGCAGCACGGAACTAAAAAATCTTAAAGAAAAATCCAAAATATGAGCATTTTTATACCATAGGCATACACTTATACAATACCAACGCTTAATAAACACCTAATTAAGCAAATGTAATTTCAATCCGCCGACAAAGGCTTGCGGTTGAAATTGGTTTCGAAGCCATTGGTCTATTTTTTGATTTTTGCTCCTAAAAAACAGGTGGAGCCATGGATCTACACAATTACCTCTTCCAAATCCAATCTGCTACTGTCGCGCCAAGCTATGCACAGGAAACCTCAATACTTATTATCGTACTTTATTAATTTACCACCGTAATAACTCAAAAGCTACCTCATTCTATAACTAAATTGATTGAAAATAGTTTAAAACTATAATCTTATGACAATGATCCGGATAGGATTTTTTTAGAGTATGCAAATAAATAAGTAATTTTATAAATTATTTTTTGCAACTCAT
This sequence comes from Microplitis manilae, assembly GCA_030273425.1. NCBI lineage: Eukaryota > Metazoa > Arthropoda > Insecta > Hymenoptera > Braconidae > Microplitis > Microplitis manilae. The sequence continues at coordinate 22,578,477 of CP092725.1, read as the reverse complement.
GGTAAGAAAGCACGTCTTTGATTGGTTAAAAATGACACTACAAAGAATAAATATCGTGAAGAATGTCCACATGGTTCGTGAAGCGAACTGTATTTAATTATAATGCGCAATTCACTATATGAACCTTGACTCGAAACTCTAGTTATTTTTGCTTAGTATCTATATATTGAAAACAATTAAAATAATTTTAAATTATGATAAAAATCAATTAAATCATATTTAATTGTTATTATTATTATTTAATAATCTTTTGCATCAGAAATAATACAGGAATTAATTTTATATTAATACAATTGAAAATTACTTTAGGTTAATTAAAAAATTAAATTTAATGTAGTGTCCGTTTTTACCAATACAAGACATTCTTTTTTACCATTCGATGCAAAAACTATTGTAACGGATTGAGTAGGAAGGGCTTTCGACACTCGTGTGTTGGCAACACTCGCTTAACGGCTCGTAAACCAATCACACTCGGTGTTGAAAGCACCTTCCACTCAATGCGTTAATATACTATTTACGCACATACGGAAATATATCGCATACTAATGAGGAAACATTTTTTATGATATTTAGAAATATTAATTTTTAAAAAATTATAGCCATGGCTCCTTAATATATAAGAACCATTCATTTAATTTTTACTTTATATGATCACGACCATTTAATTCATAGTTATTAACAATTGCTGTTATTTTTAAAAGCGATTAATATTATTAAAATTGGTTCTTTTAGACAGTTAGTGGTTAAAAAAAAAATATTTTTTTATGCACTTAAAAAGATAATACATCGATATTTTTAAATCAAATCTAAAAAAATTTTTGTTATTGATTTTATAGAATATTGCGTAGCAAGGGATGAAAGAAGACGTCTTCAAACGAGGGTAAAGTTGACTGCCCGAGCCGAAGATGAGGATTAACATCATCCAAAGTCTGAAATCATGTTTTATCCCGTGACAAGCACTATATGTTTTATATTACCTGCATTGATGCTGGGAGTTTTAATGTATGGAACCACCCTGCTTAAGGAACGATAAATTCTCATAATAGCCGTATGTATAAATCCTATATGGGGCTGTAGCTCTTTCTTATAGAACTCATTTATTCTCATAAAACTTCTATATGAATTTATAAGAATCTATTTGATTCCATAAGATCTACAAGATCTTTCTTCAGATATGTATTGTTTCGATTTTGAAGCTTAGATTACTATTTTTTGAACCAATTTCAATTAAATTTTTGATAAAAATGTTGTGTATTTTTACAATTAGTTCCAATTTTTATATGTTTTTAGAATAAGCCTTGTTTGATTACAACCCTATCAAAAAAATTCATATAGGAATCCAGCCTAGATTTCTATGTAGTTTCTCACATAGCGTTTTCAGATGGATTTCCATATGCTTTCTTTTAGGAATCTAACGTAGATCCCGATATAGATTCTTACATGGGTTCCTATGGGAATTCATAACATGCCAAATCTGTGTGGGAATCTAGAATGGATTCCCATGTAGATTTTTACCTCGATTTCCCATTGGAGTCTGCACTATCTCAAAACCCATATGGGAATCTTGTCTGGATTACAAATTTAAAAAACTAACAATAAGCATCACGTTATTGATATAAATATCATAAAAGGCGTATGTGTTTTCATAAATTATCCTGGAGTACAATACTTTTATACGATTCCTAATTTAGTGTTTTATTAAAATTATTTGTAATTTCTATCAAGATGTTATCCTTTTTGGGTAAATTAAGAAATCAATAACTTATTACAAATACTGACATAAAGAGCATAAATTAATCATTTTTTTGTCAAAAAGTATCCTACCAATAGAATATTTATAAGTTTTTTAACTTCCCGCTTAGAAAATCGATGATTTCCAAATGTCGACGTTTTGAGGTCCTAGGAAGCTATTCTGACTATTTTCAGAATGATGTCCGAGTGTGTGTATGTGTGTATGTATGTGTGTATGTGTGTGTATGTGTGTGAATGGTCTATAACTTTTTAACTAATGAATCGATTTGGATGTTTAAGGCGGCGATTGAAAAAGGTTGTTGGCCGTCAACTTTTCTGAAAATTTCAGATCGTTTGATCAAGTAGACTCGAAAATATTGGCGAATTACGAAAAAAAAAAAATTCTTTTTTTTAGTTTTTTATTGATTTCTCAGAAACGAATTGAACGATCGACTTCAAAATCTAATCAGCTCTAGAACTCAATAAAACGCGTCGAATGCCGCCTTAACCATCTCAATCAGTTAATTTGTTCGGGAGATATCGTTGGAGAAAGAAATGGTAAAAAACGGTTTTTTTCAAATATCTTCAAGACGGCTAAATGGATCGCTTTCAAATTCTAATCAACTCTAGAATTCAATAAAACGCGCCTATTGCCACCTCAAACGTCTAAATTGGTTAATTAGTTCTAAAGATATCAGTGTTTAAAAATTAAAAAAATAACATTCTATGTTATTTTTTTCAGATAAATCAAAATGTACTATACTTTTTAATTAATTTCTCGGATATTTTATATATTATTGCTCTGACCTAAGCCAAAACTCTTTCAAATCTTGATTTTGATCACTGACATTGATTTCTGCATCAACATATTTATTTTATTTAACATAATCGGGAATTAAAATTTAAGAACCGCTTGTTTATTAATGATTTTCGATTCTTAAACTTTTAAACTTTAGCATAAAGCATAACTTGTTAGAGTTTGAAAAACTCATAAAAAAACAATCGCATGCAATTAGATTTTCAAGCTCGAAGAGCTCGAAAATATAGTCACATTAATATCTTCGATTTCCTTGAGCTCGAAAACAGCGGGAAGTATTGGGGCTGGCCCGCAGGGTCAACCGACAGACCGATTTTTTATTTATATACGCGTATCAAAAAACGATAGACATGAAGTGGAGATCGGGGCAAGGAGGCTCCCCTGAAATTTTGATCAAAAAAATTTTTTTTTCGTCTCATTACTGTAAATCCGATTATTTGCGCATTTTAATCCTACGAATGACACCTGAGGCAAAATGGACCAGCCGAAAATTCTGAAAAAATGATTCTTTCATATTTTTATCGTTAAATTATAAAAAATTACATATGTTAATCCATTCTTTGGCTGATTCTCTATAGCTGGGACAAATTTGGTCACTAAAAATACTCGAAGATAATACCGTTTTTTAATTGATAAAATTTTTTAAATGAAGCAAAATTATCTGTAATTTAAAAAGTCGAAAAGTACGTTTTTTGAATTAAAAATAATGACAAATAAGAAGTTTAGAATTGTTTTTTTTTTTTTTTTCATTAAATAACAATTAGTAATTAAACTAATTGTGGATGAACGATTTATTACGCCTTAAAATTTTTTTTTGTTTAATGTAAAACTAAAAATAGTCGTCAAAAGAAAGAAATACATTCTTAATGATGAAAACAATTTAAAAAAATCGGTCTATCGGTTGACCCTGCGGGCCAGCCCCAAAACTTCCCGCTGTTTTCGAGCTCCATGAGCTCGAAAACATCGTTGTAAATACATTTTCGAGCTCGAAAATACCTTGTTGTACCTTTGGTTTCGAAAAAAAACCGTTTTTAGCATTTCTTTCTCCCACGATATCTTTCAAATGCATCAACCGATTGAGATGGTTCAGGTGGCAATCGACGCGTTTTATGAAGTTCTAGAGCTTCTTAGATTCTGAAATTGATCAGATGACTCACTTCAAAGATAATCGAAAAAAAACCGTTTTTTATCATTTCTTTCTCCCGCGATAACTCTCGAATGAATTATCCGATTTTGATGTTTGAGGTGGCAATCGACGCGTCTTAATAGATTTTAAAGCTGATCAGGTTTTGAAGTCGATCGTATAAGTCGTTTCTGAGAAATCAATAAAAAACTAAAAAAAAAAATTTTTTTTTCGTAATAGGCTAATATCGTCGAGTCTACTTGATCAAATGATCTAAAATTTTCAGAAAAGTTGATGGCCAAAAAGCTCTTTCGATTACCGCCTTAACCATCCAAATTGGTTTATTAGTTAACAAGATATAAAGAGTTTACATACATACATACACACACATACATACAGACACTCGAACATCATTCTGAAAATAGTCAGAGTAGCTTCCTAGGACCTCAAAACTTCGACATCTGATGAAATTTCGATTTTTGCAAATCGGGGTAAAAACAATAACTTCCCGAATTTTTCGAAAATTGTCGATTTTCTTAGCGGGAAGTTAAAAAAAAAAAAATTTCCAGAGTTTCGGCAAAATGTCCAGAAATTTGTTCGAAATAGGACAAAAGTAAAGTGATCTGATGGTTGAAAGCCACAAAAAATAATAATCGGCTTAGGGGGGCCGCCCTGCCCCGGTCTCCCGTACAGAAATCTAGATACCCTGGAATCTATCGAAAGTACTTATATAAAAACCCAGATTCCTGTATTAATTTCCGATGAGGGAATCTAGGTACCCACAGTTTCCTATGTAGGTTTCCTACATAGGAATCCAGGTACCCAGTTTTCTATATGGATTTCTTACATGGGAATTCAGATACCTATGGCTTCCTACTAGAATTCTTACATAAATCCATACACTCCTATATTAATTCCTATGGATTTTTATATAAATCCATGCTTTTTCATGGACTCTTATGGGTTCCGATGCAATTCCAAATGAATTTGTTTATTAGAAAAGTCTTATCAAAAAAATCACTAAAAACATAATTTTTTCTGTAGAGTTCATTTCTGGAGAGAGAAGTAAATTTGAATATGATAATTAAAACTTCTCGGATTTAAAATCAGTGATTAATAACTGGCAGTCGGTAATTCCGACTAGTCAAAAATCTCTTGCTCTAGTGGCTAGATTTGTCAATTGAATCGAAAATTATTATTGACTAAAAATCAGTTATTACCGATTCGATCAGCTGTATACAAGGACGCACTATTTACAATTACTAATTTAATCAATGAATCTAACCATCAAAATCGATGATTCCAATTGGTTATCACTCAATAAAGGTTACTAAATATTGACCACTAATTTACAAATAATTTTTCATTATGTATGCATACCTATTAAAAAATGATTTACTTAGTAATAGATTGTGTTAATATAAGTTTGATAATTTTTTTCAATTTATATCGGTAAAATATTATACATAAATGCTCAGTCTATAAACTTGAACAAAGCGGTCGTATAATGTTGCAAAAGTCTAAAGTGAGAGTGAAATGTCAAATCGCAATAGAAACGCGTGGCAAGAAGAGGTAAAAGGCCATCAGAGTGAAAGTAGTTGAATGTAAAAAAAAATAAGGAAATATAAATAATAATAATGATAACAATAATAATATTAATAATAATTATAATAATTATCATAATAATCATAATCATAGTAATAATAATAATATTAATAACAATAATATTAATAATAATAATGTCCTGTTTAATAATAAAATAAAAGCAAACCTTGTTTAACGGTAATACCCGAGGGCACTTGAACTACTGGTAAAGTGACAGAATTCGTCGAATTAACAGTAATATGAGCTGGTGTACCAGGCGGAGATGATGCACTTGCACTCCCAACTGATCCTGGATCACTAAAGCCTTGGGCACTATTGTCCTCAGGACCATCGAAAAAACTCAGATTAAACTCGCTTCCAGCATCAAATGACACTTCCGGCGTAAGAGTGTCCGGTGCCGGGGTACTTCCCAAGCCCACCGTTAATGATTGATCGATTTTAAAAACATCCATTGTACAGCCTTAACTTAGTCTTACTAATCACTATTCACAATTATATAACCTTATGTGGTTGAATTATTGAAAATTTTAATCGTAAGACTTCATGTAATTTTACTTTGAAATATTAATATAAAAGTTCATTACTTTATTTTACACGCTATAATTTGAATCTCAGAACGCTAAAAGATTCTCAGTTTATACTGGTAAGTTTAAAAAAAAAAGAGGCCGAAAAATACAAAGAGAAGAGTGAGAAAAAGTGAATGTCATTGCCGTAATCTTCGGACATTGACTTAACAAGTCTTGTCTCTTTTCTCCGGTCTTTCTGTGTACTCACAATCCTTTATCGTTATTTATTTTTTTTTCTTTTTACTTGAATAATAAATTTTTCTCTTTTCAATTTCGTATTGTTATTCGTACTCTCATATTACTTGCTTGCCGATTTTAACATGATCATATACAATGTAATTGTCAATGATTCATTGATGAAAAAAACTAAATTTTCGATAAAAATTTTAGTAAATTAACGAAAAGAAACTAAATTACACTATGAAAAACAGATCATCTTGAGAAAATGTTTTGCAGTTAGTAAACGGCAATTTGTCTCTAACGCAATGTTTCACCGCGGTTCCGCGTTCCATTTATACGTCACTAGTACAGTGCATTCACCTTGGATACGAGCATTGTCAAAATCCTTTCATAACTCTGCGTGGTTTGATTTTAAATGGAAAATTGTATATTTATATGTACATAATAAAATGAAAATAGAAAAATAAATAGTAATACTTTTCTAATAAATGTGATATATTATCCAGTGTACCCAAAGTGTTAATTCCAATAAAATCAAATGGAAAAAAAAGATAATAAACGTTAGTTTCAATAAATTATTGAATTCAATTAATGAATATTTTTAAGTTTGCACTGGTGGCATTTTTAAAAGAGTTTTTTTATGATTTTTTGCTTTCAGCAGTCCAATTAGTACTAAATATTTTAGTTGTTCAATGGTTTCAAGAAAATCACTTATATTTAATGTCAAAAAGTAGCAATAGGGTATTTAAATAACATATTTGCAATTAACTGTTTTAATTCACTTAAACCATGTGTTTATATATTTATACACTATTACATCGAATATAAATTAAAAATAAACCATCCGATTTGTTTCCTTTAAGCCAAAAAACAATTATTAGCTTAGATGAATATCTAATAAACAACAATGATGATATGAAAAATTAGTAACATGCGTATGTAAAAACCATGTGTTCACGTTTTCACTGGTTCAAGCGAATTTGAGTTTCTCAAGTAATCCTCACGTATGAGCACGCTTAAACGCAAGTTGCGCGAGCTTGGTTTACCTGTGAGGTAAGTAAAACCCGGCATGTTACGGCATTGCAACTCGCGCGAGAGATTCGAGAGGTAGTCCGGGGCGTGGGGATACCACCGGCTCATGTACACGAGGGAGAATGATGACGACGATGACGACGACGAAAACGCCAACAACGAATAGTATATAAGAAGAAAAAGGTAAGTATGAGTTAGGCGATGGTACGCTTGAGAGAAAGAGAATCATGATGATGAGGTAGAGAGTTAGGGATGGAATGGAAGGGGAATTAAATGAACGAAGTAGACACGAGGTAAAGAGGGAGAGAGTTAGTGGGGAAGATAGGAGGTAGTAGGCTCCACTCGTTCGTTTGGAAGGTATAGAGACGTAAAGAGGGAGAAACGAGTGGACCAACTGGGTTCACCAGTAACGATAGTTCATTGACCGAGAAGTGCCGAGCTAGCCCGAGCGAACGTTTTATCCCGATCTCATGCTAAAACTGAATTTTCGTACTCGCTAACTCATCAAGACTGTGTATGTTTTTCGAATCTTCTTTATTCGCACCTTTAATATTTTGTGCAAACTTTTACATATTTTTTACGATACCATCGAAACTCGTTTTAGAGAATTTAAAATAGAAAAAAGTGTAGATTTTTGACAATACTTCTACAAGAAATAAATCCTAAAAAATAATTATACGAACTATTCAAATTAGGAGAAATCGATACATATGTTTAATTTATTTCCCCTAAACTATGGTTTTTTTATACTTTCTTAAAATTTTTTAATATTTTAAAAAATTTTCAAATGGTAATTATTGGACTCTAGTTTATCGGAATTAATTTGCCATTTTTATCCAAACTTAATATATTATTAGCTGATAAGAAATTATTTTTTCAAACTATAAGTAGCATGGATTAAGTTTTTCGTTTGAATTGAAATATCTAAATGTTAATAGAACTTAGTTACTCAAAACCACAGTCATAAAATCTATTTACGACAGATTTTTTGTTTTGTATTTGTTTATTTTCACGCGAAAACTTGCTTTCATGATATTCTTTTTTTGTTGGCTTTACAAGGGGATGAAGTTCCACATATATACCATCATGAACATGAAGATCTTGGTATATACACTTATTCAGGAAAGGATATGCACCAAGTCAGAGTAATGAACCTGAGAAACCGGTTACATCCTTGCATACTCTTAGCTTTCGTATCTATACTTACGGTATATGAGCTATTGGTAGTTTAAACCAGCATGAAATTACTTACATATAATTACAAGCTTTCTGTATTTAATCAATTAGCAAAATGATGAAAATAAAATGTTAAAAACGATTAGACCCACCAACCAACCCTCGATCATCCTGCAGATCGGCTTTAAAACATCCTGCTGTATTTGAGTTCATAGAGCTGGAAAACCTTTTTTGATATGTTTTAGAGCTCTTCTAACTCAAGAAAATGTATTTTTTAACTTCCCGCTAAAGAAATCGATGATTTTCCAAAAATTCGGGAAGTTATTGTTTTCATCAGATGTCGACGTTTTGAGGTCCTAGAAAGCTATTCAGACTATTTTCAGAATGATATCCGTGCGCACGCGCGCGCGCGCGCGCGTGTGTGTGTGTGTGTGTGTGTGTTGTCTTTGAAAGGTCTATAACTTTAGAACTAATAAGAACTAAAGAGCTTATTAATCATCAATTTTCCTGAAAATTTCAGATCATTTAATCAAATAGATACAAAAATATTTGTGAATTGCGAAAAAAAAAATATTTTTTGTGGTCTTTTTATTAATTTTTCAGAAACGACTTAAGTAATCTACTCAGCTCTAGAACTTAGAAAAACGCGTCGATTGCCGCCTCAATCATCTCAATCGGTTAATGCGTTCGAGAGATATCGTTAAAAAATGGTAAATAACGGCCCGTGAAAAAATTTTCTGATATGGCCTGATCTGAACCACCCATATCAGGCCTGATATGAGAATTGCCCATATCAGACAATATATGTACAGATCAGATTTGATGTCTTGATATGGGCATAACAGAACATATATAGTGAGATCAAGATTGTTATCTCGAGAATAAAATTTATATATAATTTTATAATGGTGTGTATAACTTTATCAAGTTGTATACACAATAATTGTCATAAAAAGAAAAAAAAGAAAAAAAGATCCCGCTGACTCATGGGCTCAATCCCGAGTCTTTTAGATTTAAAGTCTGTTCTATTAACCGTATACCGAATCAAAAACTTGAAATGTGGGGTTGATTAGATTTATTTCACTAAACTGAACTTAAGAAAATTAAAGACATCAGATAAACGATTAATTTTGTTATTTGTATTATGTTCTATTATGATATAATTTGTGGAGTAACGAGACTATTAGCAATATGCCCACTAATAACGGGGTAAGAACTACTTCTTCCGGTGAATTAAAAGAAAAACGAGACGTAAAAATTTTTTAAACTTGATTTAATAATTTTCAATTTAATATCTCAGTTTTTTATATTTAAATTTATTATTGAAACTTTGAAATTCCCGTTGGTGTTCAAAAATTTGTCTCGTTAGCTTATTGAAACATTTCTAAATGCGGTAAATTAAAAAATTTAATACTCTCTAAATCTGAAACAGTGACTATTCACTGTTTCACCACTATAAGTATACCATGTGAGCTTGAGCTCGTAAACAGCGGGAAGTTTTGGGGCTGGTCCGCAGGGCCAACCGACGCCCAGAATTTTTGTAATTACATATATTAGGGTGTGTCATTTCAGAGCAACACTTTTTTTTTTAAGTGCATGAAAAAAAAATGATAGTTCAACACAAAAAAAAAATTTTCGCGCAGGAAAAAAAATTCTATGTCGATTACAGACCTAGCTCATTGAAAAAATCGATTTCCTGTTTAAATAACACGGGAAAATTTTATTTTCAACTTTGAGTATTTTTAACTCGTTAACTAATCAATAGATCGAATAGACTAATACATATTTTTGTAGGAAATTGTACGCGCTACAAAAAAGGTCTCTTATCATTTTTTGATAAATCTATCTGTTCAAAAGTTATTGGAGTTCGAAGTTAAGCTCTAGTAAATTTCGAGATCTTTTTACTTTTCTGGTGAAACTATCAGACTTATCACAAAATGTCATAGGATCTTTTTTATTGGAAATTTTATTGCCTACAAATTATTACGAGTAATATTTTTTCAAATACCGCATTGTTTTGTAGTTATTTTTATTTTAATTTCAAGCTTTGAAAAAAGTAGTGTTCTGATCGATTTAAAGAGCTCAACATTGAAATGGAAATAACTCGAAAACAATACGAAGTTGAAAAAATTTCATTCATTATAATTTGTAGAGAATAAAATTTCCACTAAATAGGATCCTATGGCATTTTTTGATAAGTCTGATAGTTTCACCGGGAAAGTAAAAAGATCTCGAAATTTAATAGAGCTTAACTTCGAACTCCAATAACTTTTGAACCGATAGATTTATCAAGAAATGATAAGAGACCTTTTTTGTAGCGCGTACATTTTCCTATGAAAATATGTATTAGTCTATTTGATCTATCGATAAGTTAACGAGTTAAAAATACTCAAAGTTAAAAATAAAATTTTCCTGTGTTATTTAAACGGGAAATCGATTTTTTCAATGAGCTAGGTCTGTAATCAACATAGAACTTTTTTTCTTACGCGAAAATTTTTTTTTGTGTTGAACTATAATTTTTTTTCCCATGCACTTAAAAAAAAAAGTGTTGCTCGGAAATGACACACCCTAATATATATATTAGAGTGGCCCTTAAAAGGATGATATTTTTAATCTTCTATGACCAGCTCATGAACAGGTCTAAATACGGAAAAAAATCCCTTAAGGTTTTAACTTTCAATTCCAAATAGAACACGTGCTACAAAGTTTTTTTCGTGATGTTTATAATTTTTTTCTTTTCAATTTTTCTTGACTTCATATCTTTTTTCAAAAACGTTAAATGTTCCACATTGATAGTATATCTTTACAACTGTCCATGTTTTGCTTGATTTTTAATTTAATGTCATAAATAAATTTCTTTTGAATGGACAAAGAAAGAAAAAAAAATTTGGGCGTCGGTTGGCCGAGCTCAAGGACCTCGAAAACATTAGTGTGGATATATTTTTGAGCTCGAAAATGCAATTGTTTTTTTATGATCTTTTCAAGCTCTAACGAGTTACGTTTTATGCTGAAGTTTGGAAGTTCAAGAATCGAAAATCACTAATGAAGAAGCGATTTTTACAATTTAATTCCCGATGATGTTTAATAAAATAAGTGTATTGAGGCAGCAATCAATGTCAGGGATCAAAATCAAGATTTAAATAAGTTTTGACTCATGTCAGAGCAATAATATAGAAATATCCGCGAAAAATATTAGAAACTGCGTTTTTTCAATTTTTTTGTTGATATGATTTAAACTAAAAAACAAGTTAGATGGCATTATATGATGATCGAAAGAAACCATAAAGAGGAAGAGTTGGTATGATTTCAGACACATTTTAGTACATTATATTATGAATTATCCGGAAAAAATAACATAAAGTGTAATTTTTTTAATTTTTCAACGCCGATATCTTTTGAACTAATCAACCGATTTTGACATTGGAGGTAACAATCGGCGCGTTTCATTGAATCCTAGGGCTGATTATAATTTAAAATCGATCGGCTTAGCCGTTTCAAAGATATTTAGAAAAACCCGTTTTTCACCATTTCTTTCTCCAACGATATCTCACGAACGAATAAGCCGATTAGGATGGTTGGGACGGCAATCGACACGTTCTATTAGATTCTAGAGCTAATTAGATTTTGAAGTCAATCGTTCAAGTCGTCTCTGAGAAAGTCGACATATGATGAAAACTCGATTTTCAAAAATCAGGGGGAATACAATGACTTCCCGAATTTTTGAAAATTTTCATAGCGGTCAAAAGATCATATTTTGCTTATAATAGGAGCTGCCCTGGTCGTTTAGAATCACGGTGGAAACACGGTGGGTTTGATCCATTTTACCACTGTGATTACGTGCAACCACGGTGGATCCACGGCGTTTACACTTCCACGGTGTTTCCACCGTGATTCAAATATGTGAGGGTGATTCTTTATGCCCAAAAAGTCCCTTTCTTTGAATAAGTTATATATTTCTTAACTTAAGAAAAAAGTTTCTTTGGTTGGAGATTGTAATTTCATTGAGTCTAGAAAAAAAATCGGTCTGTCGGTTGAACCTGCGGGCCAGCCCCAAAACTTTCCGCCTACTTCGAGCTCCTTGAGCTCGAAAAGTTGTTGTAGATGCATTTTCGAGCTCTTCGAGCTCGAAAATACTTTTGTATGCCTTTATTTTCGAAAGAAAACGTTTTTTACTATTTTTTCTCAAACGATAACTCTCGAACGAATAAACCGATTGAGACGTTCAAGGCGGCAATCGACGCGTTTTATTGAGTTCTACAACTGATTAGATTTTAAAATTGATTTATCGAGTCGTTTTTGAGAAATTTTCAAAATACTAAAAAAAATTTTTTTTTTAATTCTTTCGACAACGATATCTCTTGAAAGAATTAACCGATTTTGATGTTTGAGGCGGCATTCGACGCGGCTTATGAAGCTCCAGAGCCCAGTCCATTTTGGAATTAATCCATCGAGAACATAAAAAAAGTTATCCAAAAAAAACATTTTTGAAAAAAGTTTATTTTTGAAATATCTCTGAACGAGCCATACCGATCAAGTTCAATTTTTTTTCAGCTTCAAGATATTGACAAACCGCGACAAATGACACCTTGAAGATCAAAATCGGTTCATCCATTCAAAAGTTATAGATATTTACATACGTACATACATACACTCGGACATCATCGTGAAATTAGTCAGAATAGCTTCCTAGAACCTCAAAACGTCGACATCTGTTGGAATTTCGATTTTCACAAATCGGACTGAAACCAATAATTTCCCGAATTTTTGAAAATTTGCAATTTTCTTAGCGGGAAGTTAAAAAATTCTTAATTTAAAACAACAAAATTTTTTAATTGAAACTTGAAATCCTTGAATCAAGAAAAGTTTCTTTGGACAAGAAATTTTAATTTCAGCTGAAGAATACCTTAGTCTTAACTCAAGAAATACTTTATTTGATTGAAGGTTGTTAATTTTATTGGAATAAGAAAGCCTTTCTTGAGACATGAAATTTTAGGCCTTCGATACATTGAAAAAAAAATCAATTAGTTAGAGATGGGACTCGAGCCTAGGACTCTTGCCGAGAGGCAATATCATGCTTCGTGCCTATAGCCGCAGTGGACGATTGAAATAAGATAACATTTTTAAATACAAGTAGCCTAAATAGGGTTTTCTCCTCCTCTTCACTTTTAGCTTTCTTATGACTTTTGTATCCCTACCGCACGTTAGAAGTTCGGCCTTTAGTGGTGGAGCTTTCTACCGAGAAACTTCCTTGATGCAAGAAAGTGAATTCTTGCCGTAAGAATTTATGAACGTAAAACTTTTGGTTGAAATATGAACATATTAGAATTAAGTAAATAATAGTCTAGAGTGAAGAGAACTGTTTATCTAAATCATGAAATAAAATTTTTTAAAGGAGTAATTAAAATTTTATACGAAGAATAAATATTCATTAGCGAAAGAATTTTTTTTTCAATTCACGATTTTAAAATTCAAGAAATTTTTCTACTTGACCCAAGAATTCGACGGAATTGAGCAGAATTAATATTTTAAATTCTTTTAAATTCTGCCTTACCGAATTTAATAGAATATAACAGAATTGAAATTTTCAATTCTTCTGAATTCAGTTGTTTAATCAGGGTATATCAAGCATTCCACCCTACTTTTGGACGGTTTGAAAAATTTGAATTTTTGATTTAATCATTGAGTCATTACATGACTTTTTAACACACAACAAATCAAATAAGTTTACAGTCAAAGCCTATACGGATTTATATAGTAGTATTTCGTTTGAATGTATAGTGGGTATTTTTAATTTTTTGGATTTTCAATACAAATCGCCTTTGGCTGATTTGTGTCTCAGTCTCATTTAAGGGGAGTTTTGGAGAATATAAAAAAAATGTAGTAATACATAGTAATGATAATAATAATATTTATTCATTTAGCATATTGCTATTTACAGTATAATCCTTTAACATTTATATTTACAAACTTAAATATTTTTAGACTTTTTTATGATATCTTTTAGTAATCTTTTGAACTTAACAATATTAGTTTCATTTTTTAATTCATCGGGTAATTTGTTGTACCAATCGTACCCTCTATATGTTATGGATTTTTCCGCTGAATGAGTCCTAGTATTATCGATTTTAATCATTGATTTGTACCGAGTATTATACGAATGATTCTCACTATTTAAAATGATACGATCACTCAAGTACGTTGGTGTTAATTTATTAACCATTTTATGAATCATTATACAACTATTATATTGCATCCTCTGTTTAACTGACATCCATCCAAGAGTTGACAACATTCGTTTAACCGACGTGTATTTATTTACCTTTAATATTATTCTCATTCCTCGATTTTGTAATTTTTGTAATAACTCTAATTTAGAATTAGTATAATTGATCATAATTGTGTTACAATATTCAAAATGCAGAGAAATGATTGCTTTATAAATTATGCACTTGGTATAACTTGTTACAGAATTTCCTAATCGATACAATAAATTAATTTTTTTTTGCAACTTTACTAGCTACATAAGTCACATTACTGTCAAATGTCAAGTTATCGTCAATAATAATTCCGAGATATTTAGTTTTATATACATATTTTAAATAACTATCATTAATTTTAATTGTACATTTATTTCTGATATTTTTTAAACGTTTATAGTGTAAAACAGTATATACAGTTTTTTTAACGTTAAGCTTAAGTTGATTTATAATTAACTAATTGTGTAAGTCTTTAAGACAATCATTTAAAACTATTTCAATATCTTGTAATCTATTACTAGAATAATATATCATCATGTCATCTGCGAACAGCTTGCATCTAGTTTTTCTATTTTTAAATATATTAATTACGTCATTTATATATATAAGGAATAACAAGGGACCCAATTTAGAGCCCTGAGGGAACGCCATGTTCAGTCTCCTGTTCTTCAGATAGAGTGTCATTAAACTTTACCCTTTGTTTCCTATTTGTTAAATATGAATCAAACCATTTTAGTACCGTGCCTTCAATCCCTAGATTTTTTAGTTTTGACAGTAATCTTTTCCTATTAATTGTTTCAAAGGCTCTTGCGAAATCTACAAAGATAACACCTATAAAAAGACCTTGATCAAGGTCTTTTCTCCATTCGATTATTGCATTTTGAATAGCAGTTTCACAAGAATGTTTTTTTCTGAAACCTGATTGTTCACTAGATAATATGTTATTATCCTCTATGAATTTTTCAAGTTGATCTTTAACTGTTTGTTCTAAAATTTGTTCAAAAGCTGGTAGAGTATTAACGGGTCGTATGTCTTCTGCTTTAATGCTGTCTTTAATTTTCAGGATTGATGTCTTCCAGATCGAGGGTACAAGGCCTAAATTGAGAGAACTATTTATCATACTTTGTATTACTTCATTATTGTCTTCATTAATTATTTTAATAATATAAGCATTAATATTGTCTTTAGAACCTTTTTTACTGTCCAAACTACTAATAATTTTACTTAATTCTAATGAACTAATATTTTTAAATTTATCCCATCTTACATCAGATGAAATATTATCAAACATAACATAATTTTTATGGTTAATTTCCCTCACAATATTATCAACGCTATTTATAAAGTAATTATTGAGTTTATTTGCAATAACTTTCGAATCCTTTAAAATTTTTCCGTTAAAGTCTATTTTACTCAAGGCTGAAGTCGATTTTTTATCACCCACTAATTTTTTTAATGTTTTCCACATTTGTGAAGGGTTATTCTTATTATTGTCAATTGCGTTCTCATAGAATTTTATCTTACTATTTCTTATACTATCGACAACTTTGTTACGCAATGCATTATATTTAAGGTATGATAGGTCTTCCATATCCTGATAGTTATATTGTATACGGAAACAATTACGAGCTCTCTTTCCATATAATCATATGAAATAATTTTGAAAAATCATAAGTAGCTGATAATGAAAACACGCTTATGAAATCCACTTTTCATTTTCCGTTATTAATATAATTCTACTGAGTCACAGACTATAATATGACTCACACTAACAATATCAAGCAATTACATTTTATATTGTACTGGAATCTAAAATATTCCCATAAAAACTATGTCACCATAAGTATTATAAGTAATTTAACATTTTTACTATGTACTGTATGAAATTATAATTCAGTGAACTAATAAAACATTTTATAAGTGAAAACTATAATGTTGTATGTTTAATTATTAATACCTAAATCAATGATGTATTGAAATAATTGTTTCTCATAAACAGTTATTTCTACTGAATGTAAGTTTATTTAGAAATTAAAACTCCGGACTAGAGTGAATGCGGATTCAAATAAAACCCGTGTCACTTCGAAATCACTACGCTCAAAGCGAAATCCTTTTTTTAAACTCTGGAACTCCGAGTGATGGAGTGAATTCGAATTTAAATAAAATCTGTATTTACTAAGGAATCACTCCTAATTTTTCAGAATGTATTCATAGCCCATGGTTGTTACTTGTATCTCAACGCTTGTTTAATCAGCTATAATTTTCATTGCTAATTTATTTTTCTGACAATTTTATATTTAAAATATTATTTATGTAGCTTCAACTTTTAATAACTTTTAAATCACTAATTATAATTGAAATATCTTAAATTTATCTTGTCATTCATGAAATGAGCTTCAAATTATACTTCAATATCTTGATTCAATGTGACGGAATATAAATATAATGACAAAATTGGTTACAAGATAGATTATTATACAAGATAATAAGATTGTATAACATAAACGTTTGTTATATCCTCTGATGCTTTAAATAGAATTGTTCATAATATTTGACATCTGGATTGCACAATATAATAGTTAAAATCGATGAAACTTGGAATACTTAGCATTTTGTTGATGACAACATCAGTGATAGGTAAAAGTATTCGTATCTCACTGACTGTTGTTAGAGATAAAATAACATGATACACAAGCTTTTGAATGCTTTTGATCCTTCGTGATAGAATCTAACTTAGATTATCTAAAATTAACTGTTTTTAGAAAATTACTAAAAATCAAAGAAGGCAAATATAATTGACTTTGAGAAATGAACTTTTTAGTTCGGCTGCCAGATAGCATTTTTTTTTTTTTAACTACAACTTGTGAGTTTTGGAAAAATTAATGGGTATGTAAAATATTTATTAAAAGCAAAAAACAAGAGTATACAGCCCATTTTGGCTTTAAATTTTAAAATACTTTAAAAATTATCCCCTTTGGCCCGGTAAATTTCTCTATCTTCAAATATACTCAAAAGTGGTGAAAATGGAAATTTGTAATTTGTAGGTTCAATGACGGTTTTAATTTAACATTGATGACATACACTGAGAGAAAAGTGCATGGTTGTGGTAACTAGAAAGGGATGGAAATAAAAAAATAGTCATCTTAACTAATATTTCTAGTTTCTTAAACTATATTATAGTGCCTGAAACTATTTGAAAGTAGTGCTTTAACTAAGCATTTGTTTTGTTGTGGTAACTATTTAATATTATTTCTCGGGACTGATACTTCAGCAGGATAACAAATGTTTCAGCAGTTGTACGATTATAGTTTCATTAATTTAGCATTATTTAAGTCGTCGACGAATATAATTAAGGATTTTTTTTTCATTATTTTTTTGTAATAAAAATACCATTTTTTACTTAGTTACGTTCGCTATTGTCATCGTTCATTGAACTGTAACACAGTTGAAACAACTACACGGAAAGAAAATTATGGGAAGTGTTCCTATAAATTATAGGAATAGTTCCCATAATGGTATAGGAACTGTAGCCATAATATTATAGGGATGGTTCCTATATACTACCAATAGCGCTTATGAATATGCAAAACAGTATTGGACCAAGATGTGACCCTTGTGGGACGCCAGATGTTACCCCGAACTCCCCGGAGATGAAATCCATAATCTTGACCGTTAATCTTCTCCCTCTTAGGTATGATGAAAACTAGCCAAGTAAACTTCCAGCGATTCCATTATTTCTGAGCTTGATCAGAAGTACCTCATGATTTACCATGTCGAAGGCTTTACTAAAGTCTATGTACAAAGCATGTACATCAAGCTTCCCCGACATCTGTCGTATGATGTATTCAGTATATACCATAAAGTTGGTAACGGTCGATCTACCTTTAACAAATCCATGTTGATCAATTAAGATTCCCCTGGACCAGAACTCACTATTTTTGAGAATCATCTTCTCAAAATGCTTCGGTAAAGCTGACTGAATGCATACTTGTTTGTAGTTATTCACTTCAGTTTTATCGCTTGATTTAAAAATAAGAACCACATATGCATTTTTCCAGTCCGGGAAAACTCCCCACATCAACGATTTGTTAAATATGAATAAAAGAGGTTCACAAAGTCCCACAGCACATTCCCTAAGGAATAAATTAAGAATCCCATCAGGTCCAGGTCCTTTGGATGGATCCAAAGATAAGATTTCCTTAAAAGTTCATTAAATTGTTCAAATTTAATTTATATACCATTCAAGGTAACGTATATTCCACCAGACTCCTCCAAGATATCAACCTCATTCTTGGTCAGAGGATTATCATTCCCATAAATACTGCTGAAAACAGCAAAGAGGTTGCATACTTCCTCTATTCCCTCAGCCCTCTTATCATTTCATTCCATTGTGGACGGAATCCCCTTATTTGGTCCTCTCTTTATCCTAACAAACCCGAACAACATCATAGAAGTACAAAACAATACTGTCAATGTCCTTTAACTCATACATTGTTATCCAGGTATATCAGAGAAAAAACTTGTTCAGAGCCCCATAGTCTCCATTCTCAAAATTAAAATATTCCAATACTTTTGGTTTAATTGTTCGATGTACTTGAAGTTCAGTACTAATAGCGGGGTGAAATTTGTCTTCCAGAACCAAATATGACGACTTCCTAATAGATAAATCGCAGTTGGTGAAGAATAAGTCTAGGAATTTACCAGCATAGTTGCATATCTTATTAACTTGGGTCAAGCCTAACAACGAGCAGTCCTTCATAACCATGTCAGTCTGCGCAGATTCATCGGAGAATTTCTTATCACCTCCAAAATCGTGTCACTTAACATCAGGAAGGTTATAGTCATCCAAGAGTAACATTTTACATCCAGGGTATTTATTGGACATATAAGTCACATCCTGTAATCGTTTCTCATATACTTCCTGCTCACTATTTGTAGGAATGTAAGCTGTGTCAATAATTAAGTCTTCATGCTCCAATTTAATTTTTATAAAAACCTGCTCAACATCCTGATGACTTACTGTCAAGAGATCAGCTTGGATTACGTTTTTTGTCGCGATGAAAACTCCACCTCCATGTTGCTTTTGGTTCGGAATACAGTATCTGTCTCTTCTGAATATGTGTTATGTACTGTCAATTATCTCTCTGTCCGAAATACTATTGTTTAACCACGATTCTGTAACACAAATTATATTAAATTCACTTAACGCAGATGTTGTGAATAATTGCTTTAATTTAGTCTGTAATCCCCTGACATTTTGATATATAAGCGATATGTTCTCTAATCTTCTTTTACGCTTCGACGAGCACGCGGAAAACTCTTGTTCTTCTTGATGACAGGTTCACCAAACTTGAACTTGATGCCAAATCATTCTCTCCCCCTTTCTTCTCTTTCTTTTAATTACTTGCGCAGCTTATTTAATTTATCCCTCTGCATAAATATTCGATCAAGCTTAAAATGAACACTCTCATTTTTTAAATTGGTTTTCAATACCAGCATGATGTTATCCTAGTCGCAAGATCCACTTCCACTGGTCTTGTCTTACCAACTGATGCTCTTACGATTCTATTGATTTTAACTTTATCAAACATAATTCTAAAATCTTTCGGTAGCAACTGCATTAGTTTCATCTTATCATCTAATTGTCTTTCAGCCCCTGTACTCTTGTCCGATTCCGGAATGTTGTACCCAATTACACACGAATCTCTTCGCTTTCTATCCTTAGTCTCACAAAAAACCTTGTTGATATCAGGATTAAATCATCTTTAGTTTAGTGACACGCTTTCCTAGGTCAACCATAGATTTACAGTTCTTATCACTCATTTTCTTGATATCAACATTCGATACTTTTAGCGCTTTAATTTTCATATCCAACACCATCATATTATCTATAATATCCCTCAGCTCCTGTTTGACAGGCTCTAGATGCTTCAGAAGAAGTGCTTCCATACCTTTCATCATTGCTGTTATTGACGGAGCTGTATTCTTGTCATCATCAACATCCTCGTCATCCGACTCGATGATACTAACCTCCAAAACACAAGAATTGCAGTACCACTTGGTAACGCCAGTTCTCTTAAACTCCAGGGTTAACTTTTTAAATGGCTCATTATCAAGTCCACTGCACTTTTTGTGATGCTATTTTTTACAAGTAGAACAACAAATACTACCTCAATTCTTTTTTATTTTTTCATCACATATTCCACACATGCGCCCTGTAGGCGCCATTTTGTAGACATATTGATGTTACTTAGACAATAATTAGCTTAATAACTCAACATGTTTCTCATAATTATTTTATAAAAATAATATTAACAATAAACCGTGAACGTAACTCTAGCTGTATCAATATTCTCATAATTCTCTCAGATCTTAAATCTTTTCTTCAATTAAAATAGTAGCATAATACCTCAAGACTCTGACTCGAGCTCAATTAATTATTGATAATTATAATAATTGTTTCATACCTAATTACTGATTAATAAATTATCGAGCAACCTCTTACACTGTTTTAAATAATACTTCAGTAACTACAATCTCAATCTGTAGCCTTCCGCAATGCCATGATACTGTAGCGCCATTCCTGAACACGTCTACTTGCTTCAAGTGACGAGAGTCGAATGCTCAGATCCGTACTCATTGAAGGACTTCCTTCGACCTCTTCCAATTCAAAATCCAAAATCCAAAACTCAATCATATCGCTATCAATTACTGACCTCTATACTCTAATTCGTAAATCAAATCCCAAGCTCTACTATTTTGATAACTGGAGGCTTATACCTCATCAAACGTACTCACAAAACTAATTCTAAGTATGGATATCCTTGGTAGTTGCTCTCCTGGAACAGACTTCAGCTGGGATCATAAAACTTATAACTAAATGACCTATGACTTCCTCAACAGTACAAGTGGTCATAGCTTGTCTTCTGAGGCCCGTAAGACGAAACAATTAAAAATGACCAAACGGCTTTCACAGCAGCAACGGTCACAAAATTACTGTTGAGGCCTGCCAAAAAATAATCTCCAAAGCTGATCCCATTCCGCATTCGTCAGATCCCGTATATACTGGAGCGCTAGCATCTCAGCTAGACCTCTGCAATCTACCAAGAATTCTCAGAGGGATAGAACTAGGTTCTATCATCGGATGATACCGGGTGACTAATTCAAGTCTCGCTCCACGGTAACACTGACTCGACCACATACTTAAAATACCAAAACTGTAAACCAAAACTCAAACTTTATCACTATCCTAAAGTTTAATTTCAAACCATATCCCATATTGAATTTCCATAAATCTGATTCTAATTCTTTACTCTAATTTTTCTCAATAAAAATCCATAACTGTAGCCAAACGTTACTCCATATTTAATTCTTAAACTTTTATGCAAATCAAAATCTGTATCAAAGTCGTTAATTCCTGTAAGCTAAACTATAAGTCTTGAGTTACCATGCTCGTAAATACAATCAAACTCGTTGGTGCTTGCGACATTCACTTTGATTTTACCCCTATACGAAAAATAATGTCACAATATATATATATATATATTATAACCGGGCAGCGTTGGTACGACGTGAGAGTGCGGCTCTCTCGCTGTCTTCGTCTGGTTTTGGTCTTTCTCTCTCCCTCTCGTTACAACCTGATTGCTGAGTTCGGCTGAGTTAGGCGCTAGACCATAGGGGATGATCTCGCGCAGCAGGTGACCGTGAATTGGTCCTTCGCGCATAATTAGGTAGGGGTCATCAGAGGTTGGGACCAAAGGCAGTTAAACCAAATTTAGCATTCAAGTTCAAGTGAGCAAACAGTTAGCCACGCGACAATAAAATAAATTATAGTGTTTCCCAAAATTCTTACTTATAATTAAAAAGACGTACTAAGTTTTCTGTGAGTACTGGTTAGTAAAACCAAAGAGAGTGCGAGTACTTTCATCGTTACCAGCCCAGGAACCGGAAGCAGTTTACAATCCAAGGAGTCGTCAAAACCAGGGAAGGATGAACCGTAGACCAGTTCCACCTGTACGTTTACCAGTAACCAGATAAGACATATAATAATTTGTACATATATAAATTTTCACTTTCTCTCTTCAACGCGACAATTACTTAATATTTAGTAAAATATATAATTTAGTTTGTTCAATGAGATCCACGCGATAAGTAAATTAATTACCGCGGGATACTCAATTAATTAATTAAAATTTAATTTATAAGAAAAGGGGATTTCATGTATATATTTGGGCTTGGTTAAATAAACTTTAATTTTCTTTACATTGAGTCTTTTGAACAAATTTTCTTATCACCAGTTCGTCTAGAATAAGTTGTATTACAGCCGCGTGTCCGGTAGAACGAGTGTACCCACCTCTGAGATCTATTTCCCGCCTTCCAGAACCAACAAATAAAATAATTAAAATTCATATTTATATTTAATAATTTATTATTAATTAATTATTTATTCGGGAAATTTTAGTAACTGTGGTTCGTGGCTATCGGACACGAGATAGCCAGGGCCCACCGTTATATTTGGCGCCCAACGTGGGGCCTCGTTCAAAAAATTCTAGACCTGGTGATAAAGAAAAATTAGATTTGAAAATTTTGAGAAAATTAAATTAATTATATTATACCGTTGAAGAGAGAAATAATGGTATTATAATTGAATATTGAATTGATACTGTGATTTATATATATATATATATTGGTTGCCCAAAATTATTTAAATTAAACGTATAAAAATTATAAATAATTTGCTTAAAATAGCGAGTAAAATACTAAAATTTTAAAATATAAAATACCGAGTGAAAAAAATAAAATAAAATTGAAGTCGTGGTAGTGAAGAAAAAATCGATAAATTCCGGTGGTCTCGTGAAGACCAAGACAAGGTCATCGTCTTACGCGTTGGTCGTACGCGTTACTCGTAGTACACAATAGGTACGACACTAAGTTAAGAGAGATAAATATCAAATAAAATCACTGGTTATTCTCTGATTTTTCTCTCTGAAAATTAAACTAAAATAAATTAAGTAAAAATAAAAAAAAAAAAAATCAGTAAATAAAATTTACATATTAAAACTAACAGTGACAGTAAAATTTTGTATTATAAAATAAATTGAAATAGAATAACAAAAATTAAATCTTGTAGTAAAATCACAAGTAAAATTTCAAATAAAATAAAAATAGATAATTTAATTACTGGTTTAATAAACCATCGTTTGCATTGTTAAAATAAGCTTAAGGAAAATTCACTAAGTGAATGAGTAGTTACAAATAAACTGTTTGATAAATAATATTATTCAAATTTCAAAAATTTTACTCACTAGACTTAAGTCTAAGTAAATCTTTGAGATAAGTAAATTAAACAAATAGAAAAAATTTTAATTATCTAAAATAGAATTCGGGGCTTAAAGTTTTAAGCGTCGGAAATAAATTCAAAATTATCAGTTAATAATTGAAATAAAATCGGTGGCTTAAAATTTCAGCCATTGATAAGAATTTCTTGTCATTGTAATAATCTTAAACAAATTAAAAATTCAATAAACTTGTGGTTTATTACTTAAACCATTATAGTAAATCTAAAATAAATAAATTAAATTTTCAAAAACTGTCATTGTTAGGGATTACTGAGTCACAACTGTCGTCACCTAGTGATTAAAATAAATTCTTAATCCGGTAACAAATAAATAAATTTTAATTTTAGAAATTGACAATAGAAATATTTTAAGTTATTTGCTACTGGTAATTAAATTTTATGTGTAGTATTAGTGGGGCTCGTAAGCTGCCTGTCTTATCAGCTAATATAAATTAAAATTAAGTCCCAATAATCGTATTATGAGTAATACTCGACCACTAACGCGTCAAAATTCAAAGCGTATAACACAACAACCAGGTAGGCGGGAAAGTGAAGAGATAATCTTTGAAGGAATCAGTTCCTCAAACGGAAGGAATCAAAATAGGGTAGTGCATTCACCACCCTCGACTACGTGTACAATAACATCAAGTACTACGGTTTCGTCAGCGAGTTCGACGATGTCGAATCCTAATCCGTTACCTGGTATACCTAACCTGATCGTGACTTCGGACACCCCACAGCAAGTTAGACTGCCAGTAAGGCGTAGCTTAGGGAATATGGTAGCAACCACCACGTCTATGGTCACGACAGTGACCACCACGATACCGACTACTACCACGATAATACCAACTACTGTCACTACCACTCCAGTTATTGTTACAACTTCTTCTGGGTCAATGCAAACGGGCGACCCATCGGCCGGTAATACAAGTGACCAATTAAATTTAAATCCGACGAATACTCGTGATAATTTACGGGCATCTATGGATGAAGTATTCATAGAAAACCCCCCACCGGTACTTCCCCAACACATTCAGCCTAATGCGGGATCCGTTTTTCCTCCTGGCACCGTTCCAGTTTCCGTACAGGCTGACCAAGCGGTAACTCAAGCTGCCCTGGCTCAAATTTTAAATTGTCTTCAAAATCTGACCTTAGCTATGAGTGCGCAACCGGTGAACAATCCGCAAGTGCCTGTACAGACAATCACACAAACTGTTCGCGAGGTAACTCACAGTTTTGGCGACGGGGAGTGTGGTACAGGTCACTCGAATTTAAATAATAGGGCTGCTACGACCTCAGCCCTCCCGGTAAATTTACAATCAAGTACCAGTGGAATAAATAATGTTCACAACAATACGACCGGACTTTGTAACAACAATTTGAATAATAATTTAAACAATAATAGTAATGACCACCCCATTATTAATCCGAGCGGAAATTTTAATAATAATTTAAATAATAATTTTAACGACAATAATTATCGTTGCAATAATCCACCAGTAAACAATAATTTTGAAATATTACGGGATAATTCATTCGCCGGTAATAATTATAATAACAATTTTGGTGGAAATTATAATGGATATGGGAATAATAATGGTCAAGAAAATCACCAAGAATATTATGACCAACCGAGAGCGAATAATTTAGTAATACCAAACGCCGCGGCAGTTTCGCTACGTAAATGGCGCGATATTAGAGAAATCGTAAGAGCATGGCCGGTACGTTTTCCGCAAGGCGATTTATCAGCTAACAGTTTCTTGGCTTCATTTGAAGCCATGGCTTTTCGCGAGGGTTGGCTCATAACTGATTTCGTAAAAATTCTTGGGTATATTTTTACTGGGAAAGTTACCAAGTGGTATGACGTTTATAGCAGACACTGGTCAGATTATGACCATTTCAAACGGGAATTTTTAAGAGCATTCGGCTCACAAAAGACGGACACCCAATTATTAATGGAAATTGGTCAGTTGAGACCAGAATCCGGTGAATCGTCAATTGATTTCACTTTCAGAGTTCAACAAAAATATAGTGAGATGCGTAACCCACCTCCTGAATCGGAACAGGTGACGTGTATTCGTAATCACTTGCCAAGAAATCTGTCCACCTTAGTATTTTCTAGGTCAGTGAACTCTTATGATGACCTCTTATCGGTATTACATGAGGCCGCCGTGCTACTAGAAGAAAATAAACGCGCGTCTGAGCCATCCGATAGGTCACATACTAAGACAAAAGAAAAGTCGCGATTCTCAGCAGTACAATCGTTCCCGCGTACTCCAATTTTGGTTGAGATGATGAATGATAAACAACCACTCGTTATCGAGGAAATTAGAGAGGGTGATGATGGCAAATTAATTGTGTGCGCATCAACAGCAACTATGCAAACTTCTCAAAATAATACATCGTCTAATAGATCTCCAAATAATCGAGTACGTAATCTCTATAATATGAATAATAACAGCAACTCAAATGTCACACCACGTACATTTAGTGAGGTTACTGCTGGTCGTAATTCCGACCATTACTTTTGTTTTAACTGCGGGCAAAATGGTCATCTGTCTGAACAGTGTATGAATAACAGAGTAGATGTCTGTAACTTCTGTTTTAAAAGAGGACACGTCAGACAAAATTGTTTTAGAAGAAATGGCGGGTTTACGGGAGGTCTCAATTTACGTCCGTCAACCATTCCCGTTCGGTCAAATGGTAATTCAAATAATAATTCATATAATAATAATTTTAACAATAATGGTAATAATTACAACCTAAATCGTGGGCAACCAAATGTAAATAATTTTAATAGGGAAACCCAAATCCTAATTCAAATAATTCTAAAAGAAATGACAATCGTAACAACCGTTTTAATCGTTTTAATAATGTTGATAATAATTATGATAATGTAAATAATGTAAATAATCCAAATTGCGTCGAAGTCCAACCGACCAGTGCTGGCGATAGTAGTCGCACTGATCGTTCAAAAAAACTAGCTTCGCCCTCCTGTTCCCCGAGGAAAAAGGGCGCAAAGCGTAGAAGGTCTATGAAACAAATAATATGGGGAAATCGGAGCCCTAGTCGGAATGTGTCACATCAAGCCTGGTTGAATAAACCAATTAAATTTAAAAAAATTAGAGAAATTAAGGTAACTAATAAAAACTCGAGACCTGACGGCGTCTTAGAGAGTACTGTCGGTCCGGTTAACAAAAACTTAGTGAATAGGAATTTAATTACGAGACCTGACGGCGTCTTAGAGAGTACTGTCGGTCCGGTTAAAGAAAATTTAGTAGATAAAATTATAGCAATGGAACCAGACGGCGTCTTAGAGAGTACTGTCGGTCCAGCTAAACAATTTGAGATATTAATAAAAGAAAATTCGGAACCAGACGGCGTCTTAGAGAGTACTGTCGGTCCGATGGTTGAAAATTTAGTTAGTAAAGAATTAATAATTAGATCAGACGGCGTCTTAGAGAGTACTGTCGGTCCGGTTATTTTAACCAGTGGTGAACAAATAGGTGAAGTTATATTAGAAAATCAAGCATTAAACTCGACTAGCTCCGATATAAATAATAATGCTAATAAAATTGAGACTGAGGTCAATTTATTTGACCTAAACAGTCCAGTCATACAGAAAAATTAATTCAGATCACGATTTTGAAGGTGAAATTTGGTATGATGCTATCGACGAAAATAGTAGTGATAGTAATTTAGAAAATTTGGATATTGAAGAAAATCCATTCGAGCAGTTTTGCGATTTATATGAAAATACGAACGGGTTATCAATATTTAATAATTTATCTGTTTTAAACAATGACATACCTAATAATTTATTTATTTTAAATCATGACTTACCGATTGTAAATAACTTATCTGCTTTTAATAATAATTTATTTGTTTTAAATAATGACCAACCGATTTTAAATAATGACAAAATTAATCCATCTATTTTAAATTCCGACGAAATTAATCATTGGGAAGGCTTGAGGGAAGAAGCACAGCCCAAGGTTAATTTACCTAAGTCTAATAATTTATTCGAAGAAATTTGCGCCGGTCTTGATCGTTCTGTTCTTTCGGTCGAAATTAATCCGAATGACATACATCAGAAAATTTTAGAGACTTTGGAAGTTAGTGATTTTATTGTGTCGATTGGTTCAGACGAGTCGGAAGAACCAAGTTCAGTAGATATCCCGGTATGCCATATTTATGCGGTCTGGAGCCATTAGAGAGTGACGAGGAGACTGAAGAGGAGTGGGAGGAAGAATTGGACCCAGGGTTAGAACCTGAAGATCCAGTTCTCAGTAATCGTTCTCCACCATCGTGCTCTTCGCCTTCGCGCGCGTCGTATCTTCCTGAGATATTCAGAGATAAAACATTACCCTCACGTATCGCCAATCGTATTGCAACTCGGACCAAATTTTATACGGGTACTGGTCCTGTTCCACCAACGATTACAGCTCGTATACCGGTGTCCATTTGGATATTCGGGGTGCAAGTGAACGGTATTATTGATACGGGAAGTGAGAGGTCCTATATCAATCGGCGAGTGTATGACCAAATACGTGAGCTTAGCTCTGGTCAATTACAAGAGGATGATACGAACCGTCGGGGAGTTCTTCTCGCGAATCATACTCAATGTAAAACTATTGGGGGAGCTCCATTCATAATTCAAATCGGTACAATTGCAGGAGAGCAGTATTTGAGTGTCCTCGAGGACCTGAGCTATTCAGTAGTCTTAGGTATGGACTTCGCTCTTCAGTTTGGAATATTAATAGACTGCGCTACTAGAACTTGGCAATTTAAAGACACAATTGAAAATCATCCTTTCGAGTTTATTAATTGTTGTGATAAACGAACTAGTTGTCAAACGTTGACTTCAGTTCAACAGAAAGATTTTGATGTATTTTTGGAATCGGAAATGTTAAAATTCGCGGAGTTACCGAACCAAGGTCTAACTGACCTCGTGCAGCATACTATCGTCTTACAACCGGGAATTAAACCCATTCAAATCCGACCGTATCGGCGTAGCCCTATTATTTCGGCGGAATTAAATAAACAAATAGACGAACTGCTCGAGAGAAAGGCTATATTAGGCCTAGTAACAGTTTCTGGTCGTGTTCTCCGGTTATGGTGACCAAAGCCTCGGGTGGTTGGCGTTTTTGCGTCGACTATCGACCAATCAACAAGTATACTATTTTACCTGCGCACCCCCTTCCTAATATGCTACGTATTTTAAGTGCTCTACATAACGCGAAGTATATTACTACCATGGATCTCAAGGAAGCGTTCCATCAAGTTTTAATGGCACCAGAGTCCATTCCTTACACTGCCTTCTCTGTGGAAGGTAGGGGGCAATTTGAATGGGTCCGTATGCCTTATGGTCTCGCGGGAGCACCATCAACATTTCAAAAGGCTATGGACAAGCTTCGCGAAAGGTTTATTGAGCGAGTACATAAGAGAAACCTACCGAGTTCTTGGACTGAAAAGGTCTTCGCGTACCTGGACGATTGGGTAATTATAAGTGAGACGTACGATGAACACAAAGCTATTTTATCTCTTGTTTTTGAAATCTTTCGTGAGACTGGATTATTAATTAATCCAAGTAAATGTAAATTCGCGCGATCCGAGGTAAAATTTCTTGGCTTCATCGTAGATAGTGAGGGTCTACGGCCTGACCCTGAAAAAATCGCACCTATCGCGAATTTCCCTCGTCCAACGTCTCGTAAGCAAGTACGCAGTTTCTGCGGCCTTGTAAACTGGTACCATAGGCATTTACAAAATGTCGCGAAGGTCCAAGGACCTCTGAATAAATTATGTAGTGTTAACACTGAATGGAAATGGGGTGATGAGGAAGAGAAGGCTTTCCAGGATCTTAAACAAGCCCTGGTTAATGCTAAGCCTTTGGCTGTACCACAGCCAGATCTTCCGTATTATTTATATACTGACGCGAGTGATACGGGGTTAGGCGCGTTCTTGGTTCAAAAAGAACCACATACCGGGAAAGAGTTCCTTATTATATGTTTAAGTAGACCGTTACGAGGTGCCGAAACACGATACACAACAACCGAGAAAGAGTGTTTGGCGGTTGTATGGGCCGTGAGGAAACTCAGATGTTACCTTGAGGGGTTTCCGTTTGTTGTAGTTACGGATCATGCCTCGTTAAAGTGGCTTCATACGTTGAAAAACCCGAACGGTAGGCTTGCCCGCTGGGCCATGGAACTTTTGGCCCACCAAATTACGATTGAACATCGTCGTGGGACCGAGAACGAAGGCCCGGATGCCTTGTCGCGTCTATACGAGGACCAGGAGCCAGTGGATTGGTCCGAAGTCCTCGATGATATTAAAAATAAAGGTGTGGACTTTGTACATATTCAAGTTCGCTCTTGGTATGATACAAAGAAAGCTAATGTACGGAAGTATCCCGAGAATTTTGTTGATTGGCGTATAAATAGCGAGGATAGACTAGAGTATTATAAGCCCGATTATTTAAAAGAATTCATTGACGATCAAGATGCGTGGAAATTGGTTTTGAAAGAGAGTGAGATCCCAGACATATTAAAAGAAAACCACGATGTGCCGGATGCGGGTCATTTGGGTCGCGATAAAATGTACCATCGGATACGTACACGCTACTATTGGCCTGGTATGTATCGCGATGTCGGCGAGTATGTAGAGAGTTGCGAGACTTGTAAAAAGGTCAAATATAAACAGACTTCGTCTCAAGCGCCGATGCGCACGCGACAACCAATCGAACCCTGGGCCATAGTCGCTGCCGATGTGACTGGCCCATTTCCGCGATCCAAAGCCGGTTATCAGTATGTTTTAATCGTGCAAGACCTATATACGCGCTTTATTGAGGTCTTTAGACTTCGTAAACAAACGGGATTAAATGTTAAGAAAAGTTTACGTCGTGTTTTCTCACGTTGGGGATACCCTCTGTTTTTAATTACAGATAACGGCAAAGAATTCATTAATCATGAGATTAAAGATTATTTAAAAGAAACGGGAGTGAAATCAATACCCACCGCGATCGCACATCCTCAGAGTAACCCGGTTGAAAGAATTAACCGTACTCTGAAACCAATGATTCGGGCATTTATTTCGAAAGACCAGACGTCGTGGGATGAACATTTAGGCGAATTCCAACTTGCCTACAATAGTAGTTATCATGCATCTTTGCATATGTCGCCATACTATTTGGTTCATGGCAAAGAACCACGGTTGTCAGGAAAAATTACTGGACTCGAAATAGATGACATGGATCTTGATGATATTACGTGGCGCGATCGGGTTAACCGTCTCGATCAATTACGTCATAAAATCGAGGACGTAATGAGAAAAGAAAGTGAAAAGCAGGCTGTATATCACGATAAGGGACTTAAGGAGCCACCTAAACTGCAAGTGGGTGATCCGGTATATTACCCAAATCGGAAATTAAGTAACAAAGCCGATAAATATTCGTCTAGTTTGGCTAGTAAATTTCTAGGACCAGCCATTGTTAATAAAATCATTAGTCCATTAGTCGTTGAGCTTAAATCAGAGGCTGGTAAAATTTTGGGCAATCACTATGTTCCAGATTTAAAATTGCCCAGGCGCAGCTCCTCGGTTTACAAAATTTGTTTAATTTTGTTTCAGAAAGAAGAACGTGATCGACGAGTGCGAGAGCGTATGGCTCGTGAGCCTGGCAGATTCCGGGATGAAACCCACTGCCGAACTTGGATGCGTCGGGAGAGGAAAATGCCTTCTTGGCTGAAGCCGCCCGCCTGGGACTGCCAACCCCAGTGCCACGCCGTCCACCTGCGCCTCGACCGACGTTCCCACTGGTACCCACTCCTGCAGCGTCCTTAGAAGTCGCCCAGCTGCCGTCCCACCGTTCAGTGGTTGCTTGCTCGGTAAAACCCGGACCCTCCGAGCGTTGGGCCAAGAAATGCACCTTGTCCCGGGAAACCGAGTCGACTGGTCGGCTTTCGGTAGCTCGTTTAGTTCAGGCCAGCTACAACCCACCGGCTCGCCCGACATCTTCGCCGGATGTTACGCAAGCCCTCAAGAGGACCCGATGGGATTTGCTGATGACTGAGGAACTTCCACCAGCAGAAGCCGCCACTGTCTCGCTCTACAGGCCTGTTACCCCGGAACGAGCCACGCCACCGGAGACAATGCCCGAGGTCGGTTTTGTGGTCCCGGAGGAGGAAGTGGTTTCAGGGAAACCAGAGCTGGAGGAGGATCCCTTAGCGGAGGACGAAGAGGAAATCAAGGAGTCCACGGATTTCTCGGACGATCCGGATGTCCTCGTCATTGATGAGTCCGTCGAGGTTGATCCGGTCACCGTCCCTGAGGAATAGAACCTATCATTTAATATTAATTTTGTATTTTTCAAATAAAAGGGTTCTATAAATTTAAACTTTATTTGTACGAGAACCGTTCTGAATTTTTTTTCAGCTTCCGAGCCCCAATCTCAGTCTGGCGACGGGGAGTATAACCGGGCAGCGTTGGTACGACGTGAGAGTGCGGCTCTCTCGCTGTCTTCGTCTGGTTTTGGTCTTTCTCTCTCCCTCTCGTTACAACCTGATTGCTGAGTTCGGCTGAGTTAGGCGCTAGACCATAGGGGATGATCTCGCGCAGCAGGTGACCGTGAATTGGTCCTTCGCGCATAATTAGGTAGGGGTCATCAGAGGTTGGGACCAAAGGCAGTTAAACCAAATTTAGCATTCAAGTTCAAGTGAGCAAACAGTTAGCCACGCGACAATAAAATAAATTATAGTGTTTCCCAAAATTCTTACTTATAATTAAAAAGACGTACTAAGTTTTCTGTGAGTACTGGTTAGTAAAACCAAAGAGAGTGCGAGTACTTTCATCGTTACCAGCCCAGGAACCGGAAGCAGTTTACAATCCAAGGAGTCGTCAAAACCAGGGAAGGATGAACCGTAGACCAGTTCCACCTGTACGTTTACCAGTAACCAGATAAGACATATAATAATTTGTACATATATAAATTTTCACTTTCTCTCTTCAACGCGACAATTACTTAATATTTAGTAAAATATATAATTTAGTTTGTTCAATGAGATCCACGCGATAAGTAAATTAATTACCGCGGGATACTCAATTAATTAATTAAAATTTAATTTATAAGAAAAGGGGATTTCATGTATATATTTGGGCTTGGTTAAATAAACTTTAATTTTCTTTACATTGAGTCTTTTGAACAAATTTTCTTATCACCAGTTCGTCTAGAATAAGTTGTATTACAGCCGCGTGTCCGGTAGAACGAGTGTACCCACCTCTGAGATCTATTTCCCGCCTTCCAGAACCAACAAATAAAATAATTAAAATTCATATTTATATTTAATAATTTATTATTAATTAATTATTTATTCGGGAAATTTTAGTAACTGTGGTTCGTGGCTATCGGACACGAGATAGCCAGGGCCCACCGTTATAATATATATATATATATGTATATATATATTAAGGTGGGCCAAAAAAAATGACTATTTTTTTTTTTTGTTCAGTCACGAGCTTGATCAGTTTTGAAAAGCTTCGTGTACTTTCGCTACATCCGGGAGTTGCCGAGCTCGCTACTGACTAAAGGTCAGAATAGTGCCAGGTCACTCGCTATTTGGGCCCGGCGAACACAATTTCTAACTCAGGACCGTGTCAAGACGCCTTGAGAACCCGCTACAAGCCAGCCAATCACGTAATTCGTTATATATTGGCCAGCTAATGAGAGGCTTCGCTATCAATTACTTCCCGTTGGCGCGCTTTTAAGCCAATGGGAAAATTCGTTATTTGCAGCAAGGCTGCCACGTCGACACCAAGCTTCTCGACGACTCAACGACGCTACCATCTTAAGATTCTACAACGTGCTTTGCTACTTGCAACCTCGTGCTTTGAAACCGCTTTCAGTAATTTATTCTTTTGTGATATTAAACTAAAACGCAACGCAAAATTATCCTCAATATTTAGTCAGTATATCAAGGCTGCTATTTATTGAGAATAAATAAATTGTTCTTTCACTAGGAATTAATTATAAATAATTACCGCTCTTATAACCGCTCTGACCACTTACCAATTTTATATACGTGAAATTTATCTTTGAGTTGCATTCGCTATCGCGTATCATTTCTAGTCGCATTCGCTATTAAATATAGTTTCTTATTATTTTTCAGTGTATATAGTGTAAATAAATCTAATTTATTTCTGATAAATACTGTGAAATTTTTAATTGTTTAATTTACCTCGCCTAAATCAGATCCATCTGAATTATTCGCTCATTTTTCACTTTAGTTGCAATGAAAGTATTGTTTGAGATGATGAAAAAAAATTCTGTTAAAATTCACGCTCTTAATACTAACGGATCGCAAAAATTGATACTTAATCTTGTAGGGAAATAAACGATCTACCAAAAAGGTCACTTGTGATTTTTTGCTTGTTCTACTCGGCTCAAAATTATTTAATGTTAGTGCAACCTTAAATAGTTTATTGGCAATTTCACAATATTTTTAATTTTTACTTTAAAAATATGGTTCGAAAATGAAAAAAATATTTTACTATATGAAGTACACGTCACGTTTTCTGAAAAAAACATCGAATTTTTTTTTGTAATCATTGATTTAATGTTTAAACTTAAAATTTCTTGAATCTTAAATTAAAGTAAAAATAAAATAAAAGTATAACCTTAATTATCTTTCAACTGTATACTATCACAATACTACAGTAATATAATATTTATTAAACAAAAATATTAATTAAAATAAATTTGACTTCCGTAAGTTGGAAATAGGCTTTGAAATTTATATTATGATATAAATAATTATTTTCAATTAAAAAATTATGAAGACAATTTCTTTAATCCTTAGACTATTTATTAGTTGAGCATACAAATTACTGATTAATTAAATTAAAGTACTACAATAATTATTTTGGATTTTATTGTTTTTGTAGAAGTTATTGTTCGTGTAACGAAATAAATTCAGAATCCTAATTTAATTAAAGCGTGAGAAATGATAATTATTGCAAACGTGACGTGTACTTCATAAAGTAAAATATTTTTTTTATTTTCGAACCATCCCGGGAAAAAATGATTAAACCTAATAAAACATGAACAGACATGAGTCTTCAGGCCTGATCAGACATGAAAAATGACCATGCGTGGCGAGGCATGCTCAGGTTTGATCATGTATGTTTATGTCTGTTCATGCCCATCTGGGTAAAAAAATTATAGATAAAACATGGCCCTATATAATTATGTATAGCTATATATTTTTTTTTTATTAGTTTCAAATTTTCCCTTACGGGTTACAACCAGATTTTCCGTCCACAGCTACATAAACTTACAAAAATTAACAATATATAAATATCCAAATTACATCAAAACAATTCCTTAAACCTATATTCTTATCCTATCCACACTCCTTTACAATTAACATCCTTGCATCCTCTAGAATTTCCATCCTTCATCTTTCACACTCCGGGCAACAAGAGAAAAAGAACTTTCAAAGAAAAAACTCTTTCGCCTTTCTTCATGCCTCCACTCCCTCACACACATCCGTGGCCTCCACTTCCGTTGCTCTTTTTCTAACTATCCTCCCCTCCCTACCCCCTCATCCTTTCCAATTCTTTGAACCACTCTTCTCCTTGCCCATCCTTCCCTAACACTTCGTTCCTCATCTCCTGCCACCCACTCTCTACCCCGAAACTCGAACAAGCCCCCCACACGTGCTCCCATGTCTCTTCCATGTACCCACATACCCTACATTTCCTTTCTTCCTCTTTCCCCCAATACCTACCCCCATTCATTCCATACTCTAGCCTGAACCTCACCACCCTTCTCCACCTCTCTTCCTTCCAGCCCCTTTTCAAATACCCAGGAATCCCTATCCCCTCAATAAACTTATACTCTTTATTTCCCTTCGACTCCCTAATCTTTTCCCATCTATCCTCCCACTGCCTTTTCCTATCTACTTCTATTAACCTTTCCCCTCTCATTTATCCCCTCTCGAATTTCTCCTCTACCTCTACTAAGTCCCAACCTCTTTTCTCATAATATTCCTTCCTTACACCTTCCCACCCCTCTAATCCTTTTTCCCGCTTTCACTCTTTTCCTCATTTCTAGCCTACATCTTCGCGTCAGCTCTCCTCCTTTTCCTTCCTCTATTCTTTTTTCATACCACACGCTCTCATTCCTGCTCTTACCATCATCTCATCCCTGCTTAACTCCTCCCTGATCATATATCCCGGTACCCTCCTTGAAACCTTTAACACCCATCTCAAGTACCTTTCCTGCAATTTCTCCACCACCTCTCTTTTCTCCTACCCCTAGATCTTCACCCCGTAACTCACCACCAACCACACTAACTTATCAAACAGCCATACCCTTCTCCCCCAGTCGTTCCTGAACTTTCTTTTTCCTATTCCCCAGATCTGTCCTAACACATTCGCTCCTTTCCTTACCCTCTCCCTCACATGCTCCTCTTGACCCCCGTTCACTTTCAATACATACCCTAAATACACATACTTTCTCACTTTCTCTATCTCCTCTCCCATCCATCGCCAATTCACTTTCTTATACCTACCCCCCTCCTTTCCTACACCTCATGATTTTTGTCTTCTCTGTATTGACTTCTAAACCTTTTCCTTCTATATCTCTCAAGTGTCCTTATCATTCCCCTCATTTTCCCTTTTCTCCTTTGCCATCAAGACCACGTCATCCGCATATTCCGAACCATTCACCTTTTTCCCACCTCCCAATTCTACTTCTCCCCATCTTTCCTTTTCTAACTCCTCATCCATATCTGACAAAAATACCACAAACGAAAAGGGACTTAGCGGGCATCCCTGCCTGACTCCCCTCTCCGTCCGGAACTTCTCCCCACTCTTCTTTCCCACTCTCACTTTACTAGCTGTCTCACCTAGTACTACCTCACACTTCTTTACCAGTCCTTCTCTGACCGCCCTGTTCCTCAAACATTCAAACAACTTCCTCCTATCCACCGAGTCAAAAGTCGCCTTCAATTCTACAAACAACATCATTAACTTCCCTTTATCCTTCCTGACCTCCCTATTCATCAAATAATTTACTACATAAACGTTATCTATCATTCCCATTCCTTTCCTAAACCCAGCTTGATTCGGTGGTAGCAACCCTTTGCCTTCTACCTCCTCTCTCAGTCTCTTCTCTAGCAATCCTACATACACCTTATACGCCGTCTGAGTTAGCGTCACCCCCCTATACTCTTTGACTATGCTACCCTCTTCCTTCTTCACTATTGGTATCACCACACCCTCCTTCCAATCCTCCAGCCACCCTTCTCCATTCCACAGTTTACTACATAACTCCCCCCATACTTCCATACTTTATTCGGTATACCATTCTCCCCCATTGCTTTCTTATCCCTTAACCCTTTTATTACCTCCCTTATCTCTTTCAAAGTAATGCCCTCCTCCTCATCTCCACAACTCTCTTCCCCCACTACCTTTCTGACTATTCTTCCCGACACCCCCCGCCACCCTAGCAAACCCCGAAAGTATCTATCCCATTCCTTCATGTCAATACTATCACTAACTTCCTTCCTTGTCTTTCTGCCCTTGTTAACCACCTCTCAGACCTGTCCCTCCGTCCTTATTGCTTTACACTTCTCTTCCCACCTCACTCTCTCCTCCTTCCTTTTGTCCTCACATAATTTCCTGAACCTTCTTTTTTCCTCTTCGTATTTCACCTTCCTCTCCATCCACCCTTTTGCCTCACTTTTCCAGCCCTTCCTAAATCTATCCCTTCCTTAACCTCCATCACCATTCCTCCTTTCGCTCTACCTCTTCCTTTACTCCTCACTGCCTCCTGTATTTCCCATTTAAATCCTTTTGTATATCTACCACACACACCCTTCCATCCTTTGTGATCCAGCCACATTTCAATCATCACCGACACATCCCAATCCTTTAACCCCATCCTTATAAATCCTCATCCTTATTTTTCAGTCCCACCACATTCCAAAAACCAACATTATAGAACTTTTTCCCCCTTCTTCTTCTCCACCCCCCTCCACCTCCCCTACCTTCCTTTCCTTTATCCTTATTCGTTTCCCGCCCTCGCTATCCAAACGTCATTCACTTTATCCCACACTTTCAATTCCCCATTTACCCACAACTTCATATAACCTACTTTCACCCTCTTTTCTTGCATTCTTTCTTTCTGTGATTCTCTCTCAATCATCGACCTGGCCCTCCTTTTATCTGCCGTTAAATCATCGTTGATTCTTTCCCGCTCCCCTTTTAATTTGCTTTTTGCATTCATAATTTCTTTCTTTTTCTCAATACCCTCTCATTCCACCCATACTATATCCCTTCCCTCTCTATCTACACCTCCTACTTTTCTCATTTTTACCCTACCCCCAATTTTTCCCAAATTTTTTCTACCTCCTTCTCATAATCTTTCCCTTCACCTAATTTAGCTCCTTAGATCACAATATTTTGCCTTCTCGTCTTTCTTTCCTTTTTATCCATTTTTACTTCTAACTCCCTAATCCTTCTTTCCTCAACCCCTTTCCTCCTTCCCCTTCCTTCATTCTCTACTTCTCTCACCCCCTTACCATTATTCCTACCTTCCTGCCTGTCCTTTTCTAAACTTTCTACTTTTTCTCTAGTTCCTCTATTTTTTATCCCATTGCCACCTTCTCCTCTTCCCACCACCTCCTCATTTCCTTTCTTTCCTTCCTAGTCTCGGATGCTAACTCCTCTACTCTCGTCCCAATCTTACCGCACACCAACTTCATTATTCCTTCTACCATTTTCATCATCTCCTCCATTTTTAATTCCTTCTTTTCTTTCTCCTGCGTCCTTACAACTAATTTACTTCTCTTAAAAACCTCAACTTTTTCTAACTCTTTCGACAATATAATTTCTCCCTCTTGTTCCCTTTCTTTTCTCTTACCTCTGAGTATTGCCTCTACCAGTTCCCCTTCACTTCCCCTTCTACTTAGCTTTACTCTTTCTATAAGTGGTCTTTTCACGCTTCCTTCATCACCCATCCCCCTCTCTACTCACCTCTTTTACTTACCGCCTTCTTCACCTACTCACACTACACTTGAAATCTTTCTCTTTACTTTTCTACCTTATCTTCCTCACTACTCTCCCTTTTCCCACCCCAGCGTCACTACCTGACACTTCCTATTTTACACTCCTGCCTTCCCTCTTTCCCGCATCTCCCTCAAACTTACCTCTCTAACCTCACTTTCCTGATCCCTCACTAACTCACCCTAAAAACTTTCCTTTATTCCTTTCACCCCTTTCAACTCTTTATTTCCCCGCAAATCTAAAAAATTCTCTCTTTCCCACCGACTATTTTCCACTTTTCTATTCCCCCTATCTTCACCTACTTTCCAAAATAATTTTTGCCTACCACAAAACCACTCATAGTTTCACTGTCACCGGAAACGGAAGTCCGTATATCTATATACAATTATATATAATTATTTTATAAAAATAAAAAAAAATTAAAAATTCGGGCGTGTGCAGGATTGGAACCGAGGAACTTGCGCTCGGAAGTTATACCCGCTACTCGTTGACTTAAGGGATTGACTTGAAAAATAAGTTTCGGATGAACTTCAAATAATAAAAATCTTTTACGTGATAGATTCTTGGTCAACAAAATTTTATACCTAATTTATTAATTATTGATTAATAGTTATATGAAATTCTATACAACTTAAGTATAATTATAACTACGTTAGCTATATATAATTATAACTAAGTTAGTCATATTTAATTATTACTAAGAATTTTAATTTAATCCCGTATATTAGGCGTGAACGAGCATGGATAGGTATGATCAAGCCTGATCATGTCTGTTCAGACATTCTGTCTGATCATTTTTGCCCGGGATATTTTTAAAGTCAAAATTAAAAATATTGTGAAATATTGCCAATAAACTATTTAAGGTTAAATTTTAACATTAAATAACTTTGAATCGAGTAAGATAAGCGAAAAATCATTAAAGACCTTTTTTGTAGATCGTCCATTTCCTTACGAGACACTATGAATGGCAATATTAATACAAAAATTCTTTCCATGTAGTTTATTGTGGCCAGAAAGTATCCAATCATTTCGAAGTCATTTGTATTATTATTGAGTAAGTTCTATGATGAACTCACCACTATAATATATTGAGGAAAATAAAAAGTAAGTTTTAAGATAATTGCATAAAAC
This sequence comes from Microplitis manilae, assembly GCA_030273425.1. Lineage (NCBI taxonomy): Eukaryota > Metazoa > Arthropoda > Insecta > Hymenoptera > Braconidae > Microplitis > Microplitis manilae. The sequence continues at coordinate 22,538,462 of CP092725.1, read as the reverse complement.
TTCTCACTAACAACGTTTGTAAAATTGATGGAAAGAAATTAATGATTTCCATCAGTTCGAAACGGTATTTTTTTCAAATTCATAGTTGTTCTTATCACATACATAGACGACTTCAGCACCATCTCTATTTTTTTCTGTAATCTCACATTTTATTTCATCAAATCCATGGTTCTTAACAGAAGTATTTCTATAGTAAGCTTAAAACCGTAAAGTCTTTTATTAAAACCTCCCTGTGAACCCGTGAAAAAATTTTCTGATCAAGCCTTATATGACCTGATATGGCCATATCAAAAAATTTGATATATTTATAGCTGACCTGATATGATCTGATATGCCCATATATAATTTTTAATATATTCTGATATAGTCTGATATAAAAATTGGCCATATCAAGCCATATCAACTTGATATGTCCATATCAACTTGATATTTCGATATCAGATTTGATATGTCTTGATCTGACTTGATATGCTTGTATATAATTTTTTTTATATGTCTTGATATGACCTGATATAACTTGATAAGGGTATATAGATTTTAATATGCTTGTCAAAAAAATCTTGATCAGGTTTGATATGGCTTGATATGCCCTGATATGGGCACGTATACTAGTTTTTTCGAGTTTTCCGTATACATACGTTTGGTAAAATAATTTAGAAATGACCAAATAACGTAACATTGTTCGGAACAACCGATTTTATAATGGTTCATAAAATCTTATGAAGTCTGTTAAATATTTTAATTTACCGCATTTATAAATTGTATAAAGTGCACAAACTTTGTTGAAAAATTTTTCCAATAAGCTACCAAGATCAATTTTTAAATCTCTGAGAGAATTTCAAATTTTCGTAATGAATTTAAATATAAAAAATTGAGATTTTAAATTGAAAAAAGTTTAATTATTATTAAATTTTTATGTATACTTTTTTAAAACTTATAAGTTAAAAAATCTTGAACTTTTTTTTTTTTCTTTTACCAAAAGAAGTAGTTCTTGCCCCGTTACTGGTGGGTATACCGTTAATGGTCTCGTTACTCTATAAACAATAACAATTGAATATAATACAAGTAACCAAATCAATCATTTATCTGATGTCTTTAATTTTCTTAGTTTCAATTTTATCCAAATAGATATAATCAACCTTACATTTCAAGTTCATGATTTGGCAGAGTGGTTAATAGATCAGACTTAGAATCAGAAGTACTCGGGTTCGAACCCATGACCTGGATGGATTTTTTTTCCTTTTTTTTTTTTTTTTTTTTCATGACAATTATTGCATATACAACTTTACAAAGTTATACACAATTTTATAAAATTATCTATAAATTTAGTTCCCGAGATAACAATGTTAATCTCACTATATATAGTCTGATATGTCCATATCAGAACATATCAAATCTTATCTGTACATATATTTTCTGATATGGCCAATTTCCATATCAGGCCTGATATGAACCGCCGAAATCAAGCCATATCAGGCCATATCAGAAAATTTTTTCACGGGAACTTGTTTCAATTTCCGTGTTTTCGAATCAATTGACATTCAGTTGACTCAAGTGCGAATAGGCTAAGTACACAGCGTATTTTGGAAGAAAAAACGATTTTTATCAGCGCGTATTTGGCAGCCCTGATTAAGAAATCTAATTTGGAATGATTTGAGATTACGTAACTCTTAAGCATTTTGAATCATTCCAAATTATCTGAATTATTTTGCTTTTGAGTATAAATTTTGGAACGAATCATTTTCAATCATATTGAATTAAAAAATAACAAAATATTGTTTTATGGTTTGAAATAATTTGAACGCTCGAATCATTTTAATTTAAATTTAATTAGAAAATAATATCGCAATTTCTGGTTCCTCGGACAATTCAGAATTATTTGAAATAATTCGAACACTCAAATCATTTCAAATTAAATTTAATTATAAAATAATATTTCGATTATTTTGAATTACATCAAATTATAATTTTATGATATGATACAATATGAAATAATTTAGATTTTTCAAATCATTTCTAATTAGATTTCTTAGTCACGGAGGGTAGTGAAATTCTTTATAAATAATAAATAATTCTCAATTACGTAATGGAATTTAATGATTAATGGAAATGATTTCCATTAAAATATTGAATTAAATAGTTAATGGAACTTTTCACCACTAAAAAATAGAGTCTCAAAGTTCGTGGAAGTTTTTCAACTAAAAAATTTAATTTAATAATTAATGGAATCGCCGATGCATTAAAAAAAGTGATGCATTATTTACAATCCTGCTTGTAATTGGGATGAATCGGTTTTTATCGGAATGTTTAATTGGGGATTTGACATCCTTGGTTAAGAATACTGATTGAAAAGAATTGAGAAGCGGTCACTCCATGCAAACTGTATATCTGTATATACAAATAAAAGAATTTAAATTTTTGAAAAGAATTCGAATTTCATCATTTCTAATTCTTTTCAGACTTTTCAATATTTTTTAATATTTTCAAAATTTATCAATATTTTTGAACGGGGATTAATGTACTGAAATATATTAAATATTAATCGTTTTTTGAACCTCGTTTTCTTTAGGGGAGACCGGGACACGGGTGCCTCCTTAAGCTAGTAATTACTTTTTACGGCTTTTAATCTATAAGTCAACCTAAGTTGGTCCTCTCTGAAGCAAATCGATTAAGAATTTACCAAAACTAAAAAAAAAAAAATTTTTTTTTTCTGGGACATGAGACCCCTCTCCAAGAAAAGCTTAAAAAAAAATTTTTTTTTAATTGAAAAAAAAAAGATTTTAAGCACAAATAGATTATTTCTTTATCATTATAAACCCATAGACTTCAAATATGTTAAAAAAAATTTATTTAGCTGATATAAACAGTTTTATTGAAATTTTAATTTTTCGATTTTAACCACAATATAATCTATTGACCTAAAAGAACTTCAATCAATAAATTTTTCAAATTCCTATTTGGTTAGGAAAAAAAAATAATGTTTTCTGTAGCAAATCTTTTTCAGTTGGTCCATTGTGCCCCAGACATGGCAAATCAGCCTAAAATATCTTTAAAACATCTGAGAGGTATCTTGATTTGACCGAAAATGAAAAAAAAAAATTTTTACCAAATTTTTGAGGTGGGCCGCCATGCCCCAGGGGGCCTTAGCACCCCGGTCTCTCCTATATTCTCATTTTCTCGGTACCGATTGAATTTTTTTTACTACCAAGAAAAAAATTAGTTAAAAATTAGATCTACTTAAGGAGGGTCTACAGAAATTTTTTTCCAAGCTCTTCAATTTACTCTATAATCTAGCAATCTACGTTTTCGTTTTTAAAAAATATTCATTCGTTTAAGAGAAAAACATGGACAAAGTGGAACTGATCGTGATAGAGAAAAAAGTTTAGACTCCTTTTAAATTATAATATATCTATTGGATTGATAATTTATATAAGCTATCTTTTTTCGCTTTCAACTTCATTTTTTTGAGATAATTTCATTTTTATAGCAGGAAGTAAAAAGGTATGTTATAACCAACGGAAAAAGTACTGAGCATCACTTTTAATTATTTATATTTGTGCAAAAATATCATATCGCAGCATTGAAAAATATAAATGCTATTGAAATTCTGCAAGGTTATAAAAAAATACCAATTATTTAAAATTTAATCACAACGACAGGTATGGATATTTGCCAGTTCATGAAATCATATCACGAAGTCTTTATGTATATAAAAAGAATTGAAGAAAATTTATACTTTTGGTGATATTTTTTCATCGTGAAATTATCAAATATCCTGAGATATTAGGACCCTAATAATAATTGTAGCACTTCCCTACATTGCTTTAAAGAGAGAAAAGATAGCCAGATTCAAGGAAAACTCATTGTCAATACCTTGACACAGATTGTTGTTATTCAATCATAAACGAAAAAGGAAGACGGAATTTAATTACAAAGAACATTGCAAGCACATTTCCGGTTACCTGTATCGTAAACCGTTGCAGGCTCACAGTAGACAGAACAAGGGAGATGTCAATAAGAAGATAGAAAAAAAACCCAGAGGCTGTAGATGCTCACTGGGTAAGAAGAAAACATAATAGGGTGGGGCGCTATGCTGCCGCTTCTGAATCGATCGCGAGAGACTACAGCTGGGAAACTCATTTTACCTCCCGCACACGTTAACAGAGGTTCTCACTTTATCAATTACCTGTATCAATGACATTACGTATAATGGTCATTAAAATTTTTCTATCTTATTACAAATTTCAAAAAAAAAAAAAAAAACTTACCATTATTACGTAAAATCGATCCAGGACTATTTGCTTCTAATGGGCTGCTCGGTTCTTCAGTGCTAGGTTCTCTTTTTATACTGAAAAGTGAAAAATTTGTAATTAATGAAGGAAAATAATTTAGTACAAACACTAAATACAATACCTACATAAAATGTCTGTTTATTTTTTATTCATAGATTTCAAAATATATATAAAGACTGCACTACTGAAGCTTGCGAATATGTAAAAAATGAAATTGGAGCAGTGGTGTGAAAGGTCCCTCGAAAGATCCTGTGATAAAGAAGCACTGACCTACTTTCCAATTAAACTAGCTTTTTTACCTTGACTATATACGCGGCAAGGTTATGTATATAATAGTAATGAAAATGAGAAAAAAAAAATACCTAAAGCAATCGGTGAGTGAGATAAAAATATTTAAGCGTATATTTTAGGGGTTTTAAAAATATAACAATTTTTAGATTGTTCTTTGAAAACAATTTAAAAATTTTTTTATTTATAAATTTATTTTGTCATGCACAATATCTTATATCCACTACATTATGAGTGTTACCTCATAATCTAATTGGTTTGTTTATTTGCCTCACAAAAGATACTTAAGCTTTTATCTCATAGCTATGAAACAAAACAATCAAAAGCTGATATAAAAAAATAACTAAACTTTTTTAATATTTTTCTCCATATTCTATTGACAATATATACACAGAAAAAAAGGATTTCTTGGCACAAGAAATATTTTGCATTATAAATAAAGAAACAAACATTTTCTCAGGACCAGAAAAAATTTTATTTTGCGCCTCCACAAAACTTTTTATCGCCCCTAAAAAATTTTTGTTTTCAATTTATAATGCGAAAATTTCCTTGGGACGAGTAAAAGTTTTTGGCGCCGAAGAATAATTATAATATAAAAAAATTTCTCACTTTGTTTTAATTTTAACATTGCCTACGATAATGTATGACTCAACAAATAGTCGTTAAATTGCATTAATTTTATATCTGATGTGTACACATTATCCACGATTAATTATTAAATTTTGTTCTACTGTTAAATTGAAAGAGTATTATAGGATTCATGAATAATATTTGACTCTGATAAAAAGTCTAATTCCAGTTGAAAATACACAATGTATATTTGAATTTGTCATGCATTGTAAATAAAAATACACTGTAAAAAATCGGGAGTGAATTCGGAATGATTACGGATTTTATTTAAATCCGCATTCACTCCGATTAGGAATTTTGATATTAATATAAACTCGCCTTCGAAGTAAATTTCACTCCAAGGGGATTAAATAAATAAATAGTCATCCCTTCCATATTCACTCCGAATCTACTCTAGATTTAATCCCGAAAATTTCTTACAGTTTATACAACGAATTTACATTATATTTAAGCTATAAAACCTATATTCTCTTGTTTTATTTATCACGTTAAACTTACCTTAACAGCTATCAATCGGTTTCCAGAAATAGGCTAGAGAGATTGCTTCTCAAAGACTACTTGGATGAACCCGCCATCCGATTATTTACTAATAGAACCGTGGATGGGAATCGACGTTAGGATTCCATCAGTATTTTTTTAATGGTATTGATCATGCATAAAATAGTATCGAGTAAAAATCGACTGTATTGAATTAAATTAAGTATTACAAAAAATTTTAGTCAAACCAGAGTTTTATAAATACTGGTTTAAAAATAGAACTTATCGATTTTTCTTAAAAAATACAACGTATATTAATTCACTCGATTTTGCAGTAAGATTTAATGGAAAACAAAAATTTTAAGTCTATACTAGCATTGGCTGCAGCTGAAAGCTCGATAATGACAGTTACTTATTATGAAAAAGCCATCCACTATTATTTGAAAGATTATATAAAACCTTGAAAAAATTTACTATTCTGATACTAGTAATATTATTAAATTCACAAGAAAATTTTGACAAATCAATGTAAAATAAAATAATATTCTTTAAGCGAATTCTATTATAAAACTTATACATATTTTATTTAATAGTAAAAATTTTTTAAAATAAACAACGTATAAGTAAATAAATGTATTAGACCTATAATGAAAAATTAAAATAACTCCAAGATATTCACCTCACAAAAGTAGAGTCCGCAGCCGGACTAGATGATCTCGGCGATGAGCTTGCGTTGGAGACGGTATTATTTTCCTCGACGTCCATCATATTTCATATCCACAGAGGTTTAAATTAAAAAGTAAGTACAACTAATTATCACGAATACGACACAGTTCTTAAAAATATTCCTGAATGTATTAATGGATAAAAAAAAAATTAATTAATGTAGCCTTCACAACGGGGCTTGAAACAAGTAGGGGGGGTGGAATTCACACGCCCGTCCGCGTGCGCGGGCTTACGACTAACAACTGACAAACGATATTTCCCCTTCTTGCAATGATAATCAACCCCCTGAACAACCCTGCGCTCTTGCTTGCTGGCTAGTACACCTGCTGTTTCAATGTTTTAGAGATACGCCGGCGCAGTTCAGAATAATGTAGATATTTATTTATTATTCTTTCAACTCCAGCTTCTCAATTCCTGTAGATTGAGTTAAATTTTTTTAGTTGTGTAGTCCGTTTAACGTTCGAATTAGTTATTTGCTACTCTTAATCAAATTTCAGTCTTTCTTATGAACTTGAATACATATGCATATATTAGGGTGCTTTATTTGAATCGAACATTTTTTTTTTTTTAGCGGACACAAGAAAATTTTGTTATTTATGTTGAGACAAAAATTCCCTGGAAATTTCAGCTTTTAATTTTAATTTTAAATACTTCCTCTCGAGCATCAAAGTTTTCCCATTTAAAAAGCATATAAATCGAATAACTTTTCTTTTAAATTACTATAAATAAGCCCAATTTTGAGCTATCGTTTTGAAACCAGTTTTTATTTGTAGAGTAATTGTTGCTTTTTAAATGTATCTAAAACGGTTTTGGTCTAACTCGATCCATGTCAATTGTATCAGCTCCGAACGTCAATTTTTCACTGTTTTTATTTATTTTTGTTAATAGTGAAGAAACGGCTTATCTTACGAAAAATATGCTAAGGACCAATCTTTTAGTAAATTTTATCCTCTCTAAAATTACTCATGACACTTATATTGCTAAAGTGCACTGTTCATGAGATCTATGCATTTTAACATTATATAGTAAAAAAAAATTGTAAGCTTACTATAGTACTAATCTTTTTTACTGTAAAATGTTAAAATGCATGTATCTCATGAACAGTGAACTTTAGCAATATAAGTGTCATGAGCAATTTTTTAGAAGACTAAATTTACTAAAAGATTGGTCCTCTGCATATTTTTCGTAAGATAAGCCGTTTCTTCACTATTAACAAAAATAAATAAAAAACGTAAAAAATTGACTTTTCGAGCTGATACAATCGACATGGATCGAGTTAGACCAAAACCGTTTTATACACTTTTAAAAAGCACCAATTACTCTACAAATAAAAAGTGGTTTCAAAACGATAGCTCAAAATTGGGCTAATTTATACACTCAGAGAAAAGTCGATAGTCATATTAACTAAAAAGCTTCAACTATTTAAAATTAATTCCTTATACTATTTCCGATACTAATATTAACTATTCATTAATTGCTGAAGCATAATAAAATTTATTGGTACTACTAAAATTTCATAGTCATTAAAATTTTTTATCGCAACTACTGAAATGTAGTTACAATTAAATAAATTTTAAGTAATTACAGCAAATATCTCGTTAGTTGAAGTTACTAAAAAATTGTTTCAATTGTAAGTGTTGATTCATAGTTAATATTAAATAGTTATTCTAATTATCGAGTTAATTTTTAAAACAAAAATTTTTTAGTTGAAGCTTCATTACACTATAACTTTATAGTTAATTTAACTCGTGAAAAAATTTTCTGATATGGCCTGATATGGGCGGTTCATATCAAGCCTGATATGAAAATTGGCCATATTAGACAATATATGTACAGATAAGATTTGATATGTTCTGATACGGACATATCAGACTATATATAGTGAGATTAACATTGTTATCTCGGGAACTAAATTTATAGATAATTTTATAAAATTGTAGATAACTTTGTAAAGTTATATATACAATAATTGTCATGAAAAAAAAAAAAAAAAAAATCCAGCCGGGTCATGGGCTCGAACCCGAGTACTGATTCAAAGTCTGATCTATTAACCACTCTGCCAAATCACAAACTTGAGATGTAAGGTTGATTATATCTAACTGGATAAAATTGAACCTAAGAAAATTAAAGACATCAGATAAATGATTGATTTGGTTATTTGTATTATACTCAATTATGTTATTGTTTATAGAGTAACGGGACCATTAACGGTATACCCACCGGTAACGGAGCAAGAACTACGACTTTTGGTTAAAAAAAGGAAGTTAGAGATTTTTAAATTTAATTAAATATTTTTCAATTTAAAATCTCAGTTTTTTATATTCAAATTCATTACAAAAATTTGAAATTCTTTCAGATATTTCAAAATTGGTCTCGTTTGCTTATTGGAAAAATTTTTCAACAAAGTTTGTATACTTTATAATATTTATAAATGCGGTAAATTAAAATGTTTAACAGACTTCATAAGATTTTATGAATCATTATAAAATCGGTTTTTTCCGAACTATGTTACGTTATTTGGTCATTTCTAAATTATTTTACCAAACGTATGTGTACGGAAAACTTGAAAAAGCTAGTATATGTGCCCATATCAGGGCATATCAAGCCATATCAAACCAGATCAAGTTTTTTTTTCACAAGCATATTAAAATATACATACCCTAATCAGGTTATATCAGGTCATATCAGAACATATAAAAAAAATTATATACTAGCATATCAAGTCAGATCAAGACATATCAAATCTGATATCGACATATCAAGTTGATATGGCTTGATATGGTCAATTTTCATATCAGACTATATCAGAATATATCAAAAATTATATATGAGCATATCAGATCATATCAGGTCAGATATGGATATATTAAATGTTTTAATATGGCCATATCAGGAAATATAAGGCTTGATCAGAAAATTTTTCACGGAAACTAACGAATTGGTATTAATGAAACAAAACAACGTAGCATTATGAATCGTTTGATTACAATTAGTATAAGTAAACTCATGATTGTAACTACAACCGTCACGTAGTTAAAATAACAATCTCATTACTATATTAATTATAATTTTTTTTTCACGATAGCTGAAAATTTTTTCTATTTATTATAAATATTAAAAAAAAAAAAAAAATATTTAAAGTATTTGAGTTCTTAGAAATTTACTATTTCCAGAAGTACCCCGTTTGCCCCTTCTTTCCCCATATATTAGACTGTGTGAAATAAAATCGATATTTTTTTTTTGTTCCATACGAAAATTTTGTTGTACGTAACAAAACAAAAAGTAAGGAACTTTTTTGTAGATCATTTTATTGTCCGTCAATAATGTTATCCAATCATTTTTAAACCTTATAATTCAAAAGTTACAAATCTTACAATTAATTGTTTGGAAAAAAAATCGCAATTTTCGTGACAAACGGATGAAAATTCTTTTATGTCGCATTAAACTGTATCGAAAATTGTTATCTTTGATTATTATATCAGCCAAATGACGGATTTCATCTGTAAAAGAGTGCAGTGAGTATGCACATATTGTAGTAAAAGAATTTGAGGTCAAAATATTTAACTAGTATCTAAGCAGCACAAAATAAAGCCGTTAGCTTCATATTCAATTTAAATTAACAATTAATACTTTTTGATATCTTGTTTAATCAAATTTAACAAAAATCTAACGATTTCTTTAGCTGTGCTTACTGCAAAAATTATTATATATTATTATTTTCATTTTAATGCCAAGCTCATTAAAAAAAATAATCTTCTGATCGATTTTAAGAGCTTGAAATTAAAATGAAAATAACTAGAAAACAATGCGGAATTTTGAAAAAACTTTATAGATAATAATTTGTAGGAAATAAAAATGCCTACAGAAAAGGTGCTATAATATTTTGTGATAAGTCTGATAGTTTCGCCGGAAAAATAAAATGATCTCAAAATTTAATATGAATTCAACTTCAACCTCAAATAACTTTTGAACAAATAGATTTATAAAAAAATCATAGAAGACTTTGTTGTAGAGCATTCAATTCCCTACCAAAACACGCCTGCTGATTTTTTCTATGATGCATTGTTAGCTAGTTATAAAAATCAGAAGCCGCAAAAAAAAATTTTTCCATGTTATTCTTATGGAGAATAGAAAATTGCAATTAGGGATTGCAATCCAGCACTGTTTTCAATCCAGCGGGATTTTTGCTGAATTGACTTCAATCCAGCGGGATCCCGCGGGATCCCGCAAAAATTATAGCTTTTATTTGGAATTTAAATAAGTATTATTTGTCATGTTATGATCACATATTTATTAAAAATTACATATATCAACAATATCTTACTACCTCTAATTGACTAATTATTTTACTGTTGGACTACTTATTTATTAATAAAAAGTTCAAAAACAATTGCAAATATCAATATTTGGTAATTTTGTAGTCTTTGTACTTTAGTTGACTAGTAATATTACTTCTAATCTTTATCTGAGGTAATTATAGTCAGTCTTCTTTATTCAGAGATATAAAGTATCATGTGAATTTAAGTTTACTTATTGTCTTAACTTTTCTTACTAAAGTAAAAAATTAATAAAAACATGTAAAAAATTAAAAAATATCAAATAATAAGTCACTTATCTTTTTGGAAATATGATCTTAAAAAACAAATAGCATCAATAGTGTTATCTCCCAATCTACTTCTTATAGAACTGCATATGTAGCCAGCGGCTGAAAAGGCTCTTTCTGCCTCCACGCTTGTTGGTTTAATAGTTAATAGATAGTCGTATAACAAAGTTAAATACTTTTCTTTCACTCCATCAGTTTCAAATGCTGCCATTTCTTTTTTTAATATTTTTTCGTAGTCTTTTTCTTTTCTGGCTGCTGTCTGTTTAGTATAATCTTCATTGTCTTGCTTTAGCTGCATTTCTAATTCTTCTTGTAATGTTAAATTATTTTCCAAAGACTGTTGACTATCTGCATATACATCATCTACCAGTTGTACGTTATCAGCATCATCTTTAATAACTCGGCATAAAATATTTTTCATCTCTTGCCGTAGCTTATTTTTTTTCGGCATTACAAATGTAGAATTGGGCGTTTTCAATCCTTGGTTATATTTTTGTGGATTCTGCAAGTAAGTTAATATGGCACTAACTTCAGTACGTCTTTCTTTCACTCGTGCACGCAGTGCCTCGGATAGTTCATTGCTCAAAACTGTGTCTTGCTTTTCCAGTTTCTCTAAAATAAATCGAAACGTTGTGTCTGCAGTTATTAGGGTAGACTCTTTTCTGCATAATGTTTCTACGGCCAATTTAAAGGGTTGCAAGCCCTCAATGACATTTTTGATTTTGTACCATTCTTCGTCCGTAAATTTTATGTCAGATGCTATGTCGATTAGAGCCTTCTCAATGCATGCTTTAAGACTATAAAACCTGTCCAACATATCTAGCAAGCTGTTCCAGCGCGTGCGGCAATCTAGAATTAAACTTAATTCTTTTCCTGTTTCTTCTTTTATATATTTTTGTAAATACATATCATCTTTAGTTGGCGATCTTCGAAAAATCTTTACCACTTTCCGAACTTTTTGAATAACATCATTGTAGTCGGGAATCACTTCAGCGGATTGCCTATCGATGTTGATGGCCAAGCCTTGTTTATCATTTATTTCTTCCATATCTTCGTCGTCGTCATCATCTATATCCAAATTAGTCGACGTATTTTCTGTAAGTTCTACATCTCTTTCAACATTTTTTTGTATAAAATATCGACAACAGCCAACTGTATGCCGTGTGCAAAACACAGTTGCTGATAGCAAGATACAAGTTTACCAACTTTTACCATGACACTTGCACCGTCAGTCGTTATACCAATAATATCAGTTTGTAGGTCAAGATCAAAACTCGCCAAACGTTTTTCGACCAATCCAATGCAATGTTCAGCAGTACACGAACCATGTATTCGAATAAGACCAAGATTAAAATGGGTGTCTTTATGATGAACATTTATATTCAAATAACGGCGATTTCTTTGAGATGTCCACTCGTCAAAACTCAGTGAAAATCTTTGGGATTGTATCTTAAGACGTGAAAATTCCGTAATCATATCAGCTTTAACAGTATTTGAAAAATTCACAACTATAGATCTAATTGTATTGGGAGAGTTCGGAAGTTGAAACCCACTCTTCGTAAATAAATATCTTAAATCTGTTGAAGTACAAAATGAGGTCATACTGAAACCATCCTTACAAATCATTCTAGAAACTATTTTTTCCATAGAATTTTCCTTTACGAAATAGCCATCAATAGTTTTTTTACTTTTCTTGGAACGGATTTCTTCTTCAACAATATCTTGTGATGATATGAATGCTTTAGATAATAACTCAGAATTTTGTTGAGATGATTGACCTATTATTATACAATGTTTAGTTTTTAAATGGATTTTCAAGCCAGTGGTAGATCGTTGACTAATTTTCAATAAATTAGAACATAAAACACATTTTGCACTCCCTCCACCTTCAGACTTTTTGAAATAATGCCATAAGTTTTTTTCATTTTTCTCATCAATAACCTCGTGTGTCGATTTTGAAAAAGACATTCTTTAATAGTATCTGAAAAGAATAATTTCGTAACCTGTGAATATTTACACAGAAAAGAATTTTTTGGCGCAAATAAATTTTAAGTCACTCCAAGAAAATCGTTATTTGCCTTAAGAAATTCTTTGCATCATGAATTGAAAACGAAAATATTTTTGAGGCAAAAAAAAATTTTTTTGGGCCGAAAAAAACTTTCTTGTTACAAGTCTAGTCCTAAGAAAATTTTTGTTTTCATTTCATGATGCAAAATTTTTTTTGCGCCAAGAAATCTTTTTTTTCTGTGTAGAAATTTATATAAACAGTTGACAATCGGAAATAAAAATAAATCATACTCAAATCAGTTAAAGTTATTTATCTGTCTACCTACTTATTAAGAAAGAATTACTTTAAAAAATACGATAATACAATAAATTTGACTTGAAATGAGAGTAAAAACTGTAATTCAAGGACAAGTAAACAAGCATTATACTTACTCTAGGTTGTTGATTGACTTCAAAACAAAATCAAACGTTTGTTGTTATGGTAAGTGCCAACCTAGCGAGTCAAATGGCAACTAAACTGTTTCGCGCGACGAGTGGCGGTCAGCATGGAGCGGGTTATGTATGTATAAACAGCGATAACGTCGCGTCAACTTACGCCACACGAAGCGCTGCGAAGTAAATTCAAGGCGGCAAATTTGAATGAATGTGCGTGATTTTATGCTTGCGGATCCGCAAGCTGTTGCGAGATCCCGCAGTAGCTAAAATTATGCTGGATCCCGCTGGATTGCGGGATCCCACTTTGCTGGATTGCAATCCCTAATTGCAATGCGGTACCTCTTAATGTTAATATTAAGAGCTCTAATTTTTACAGGTGTTATTTTTGTTTTTTTTGAATCACCCTCTTACACATAATAATATAAAATTTTTTGTTCCCAAGTAGTTTTGTACCTTAGGGGGGTTCTGTAGTAACTTTTGTCCAAGCTTTTCTCTAAAAAAAATCTGGGCGTTGGTTGGCCTTGCGGGCCAGCCCCAAAACTTCCCGCTGTGTTCGAGCTCAAGGAGCTTAAAAACATCACTGTGAATATATTTTCAAGCTCGAAAATGGTATTACATGCGATTATTTTTTTATGGCCTTTTCAAGCTCTAACAAGTTTTGTTTTATACTAGAATTTGAAAAGTTAAAAATCGAAAATCATTAATGAAGAAGTGGCTTTTCAATTTTTATTCCCGATTATGTTCTATGAAATAAATGTATTGAGCCAGAAATCAATTTCGGCGATCAAAATCAAGATTTGAATAAGTTTTAATTTAAGTCAGAGCAATAATATATGAAATAGTCCGAAAAAAATATTAAAAACTGAGTTTTTTTTATTTCTTGCTGATAATATGATTAAATCTAAAAAACAAGTTAGGATGACATCATATGATGATCAAAAGAAACTATAAAGAGAAAGAGTTGATATGATTTCAGACATATTTTAGCACATTATATTTTGATTGATCCGGAAAAAATAACATTTTATGTTGTTTTCTTAAGTTTCAAGCTCTGATATCTTTTGAACTAATTGACCGATTTAAACGTTTGAGGTAGCAATCGACGTGCCCGACTAGAAAAAAACTTGTAAGACCTATTGGAATCCAATTGGGTTCCCAATTGGGAACCCAACGTTGGGTTGTAACGCATAGCCCAAGATGATCTCAATCGGGTCATCCCTATTGGGTCCCAATTGGGTATACCCAACTGTTTCCCAATTAGGCACACTCTATAGGGTTTCAATTGGGTTCACCCTACAGAAACTTTAGGCCAACCCAATAAAATCCCACTAAAATCCCAACATAAGAAAAATTTGGTTAAATAAATTTTATTTAAATCCTCTCATTCTAGTACAATTTTTTTTTTATTTATTCAATTTCCGTTATGACTGTTGATTTACAATAGTGTTAGCTCACAAAAAAAATTAATTATTTCACAAATTCTCACTTTGCACGAGACACAATTTTTATAACCTATATTCACTATACTAGCACTTTAATATTATTTTGATTAATTATATTGCACTGCACTAGCACTTTCTTTATTATTAATTCTATCAATTATATTGCACGGTATTGTAACTGTAGAGATGTCAAAAAATTACGCCTTGATGAGTTACTTAGAACGTTTTCCAATGCAAGAGTCACGTGTATATGGGTTTTTGTCCACTAGTTATTTGTTTTATGCGCGGACCTGTCTGAACTTGTCTACGCTCGTATTATAGTCACAAGATTTTGTCGCCACGTGCATCATTGGTGTTAACATACACAACTATTCGATTTTTATCTTTACATATAATAATATATGAGCATAAGAAAGTTAGTAGATATTTCATATGGATTATTTTTCCCTTAAAGTTTTAGTTTTTTTTTTAAGTTTATAATTAAATTTATAATCTGCAAGTGATTAAAAATACGTTTTACTATTGTTAAGTTTTTTTTCTATATTATTAAAGTTTAATCAGTTTTTTTTTTTTTTGTTTCGTTTTCATGTTAAAATACAGAATAAAACGTAAATATTTTGCATTTAAAAATTATTTTTAATTTTTAGAAGTAAAAATTTTTTTTTTTATAAATTTCATGTTTAGTTTTCCTAACGTGATCCCAATTATTCCCCAATTGGGTAAGACCAACAGCTAGTTATTAATTTTGACGTTGGATCATCCTAACAAGTTCCCAATTATTTCCCAATCGGGCAAACCCATTGTCGAATCATTAATTTTAGCATTGGGTTTTCCTAACAGGTTCCCAATTATTTCCCAATCGGGTAAGCCCAATAGCAAATTATTAATTTTGACGTTGGGTCGCCCCAACAAGTTCCCAAAAATATCCCAATCGAGTAAACCCATTGCCGAGTCATTAATTTTAGCATTGGGTTAACCCAACATGTAGCCAATCCTATCCCAATTGGGTAAACCCAATCGCAATTTTTTATTTTAATGTTGGGCTTACCCTATATGTTCCCAATCAAATCCCAATAGGGATAACCCTATCGGGCTTGCCCCATCAGTACCCAATGGGGTCCCAATGTATGCTTGGGGGTAATTTCTAGTCGGGTGCCTCATTAAGTTCTAAAGCTGATTAAAATTTGAAATCGATTGGTTCAGCCGGTTCGAAGATATTTGGAAAAACCCGAATTTTACCATTTCTCTCTCCAAAGATATCTCTCGAACGCATTAATTGATTGAGATAGTTAAGGTGGCAATCTACGCGTTTCATTAAGTTAACTAAAATTTTAGAGCTGACTAGATTTTGAAATTGATCGGATGAGTTATTATAAAGATAATCGAAAAAAACCGTTTTTTACTATTTCTTTCTCCAACGATATCTCTCGAACAAATTAACCAATTGAGATGGTTGAGGTCGCATTCGACGCAGCTTATAAAGTTCTAGAGCTGATTAGATTTTAAATTCGATCATTCAACTCGTTTCTGAGAAATAAAAAAAAAAAACCAAAAAAAAATTTTTCGTAATTCGCAAATATTTTTGAGTCTGCTTAATCAAAAGTTCTAAAATTTTTAGGAAAGTTGATGGCCATAAAGCTCTTTCGATTTCCACCTTAACCATCTAAATCGGTTAATTAGTTAAGAAATTATAGACCATACACACACACACACGGGCGGACACACACACACACGCACACACACGCGCGCGCGCATACATAGATATAAACACTCGGACATCATTCTGAAAATAGCCAGAATAACTCCCTAGGACCCCAAAACGTCGACATCTGATGAAAACTCGATTTTCGGTAATCGGGGTGAAAACCATAATTTCCCGAAATTTTTGAAAATCATCGATTTTCTTAGCGGGAAGATAAAATATCCTCCAAATAAAAAATAAAGAAAGAGGCTCGATGCTTCATTCTATAATCTCGTAATCTACGTTTTTATTTTTCGGAAATATTCAGGTGTTTAAGATAAAAACGTGGACAAAGTTTCCATTTACTTGCAGGGTTTATCTCTCTGCCAAGTCTGATCACTCTTTCATATAATGGTCGAATATAAGGGCGCCACTGGAAGATAGACTCGGCTTTCTAGAACCAGATGTTGAAAATTTAGATGAATTGAATCAGGGTCGTTCGTAAGATTTCGTCAGAGAGGAGAGAAATAATTAAATAAACTGGAGTAATGTATAAAAAAGTTGATTTTATTTTATTTATTTTAAACCATAAGCACCTTACTTTTTTTCCTTTTATTATTTTTGCTTATGACAACTAATACTTATGACATAACCAATTCCTCATGACAAACTAAGATTCCTTATGGCACACTAAAATTCTTATGATAAACTAATTTATTTTTAACCTTTTCCTTTTATTTATTTACCAATTTACCTTATGATTTCCTTTATAAATTAATCGTCCACCAGACGCTCTCACACCCACACTTTGTAAAAAAAACCGTCCATCGGACGTTAAACCTTGAATCTTAATTTTTACCTTTTGTTAAAAAATCATCTACAGGACGTTTACCCGCATTTTTCCTTAATTTCTAGTGTCCCCAGAACACAATCTTAATCATAACAACTTTTGTCCACCGGACCTACATTACAGACACAGTTCACTTTAATTAACATATTTCTCTTTTATCACTTTACTCAAAATATAAGTTCTAATAGATCAATTCCTTTAACGCTAAATGTTTTTTTTCATTTATAAATTATCTTTAATTCACTTAGTTTTAACTTTTAAGCAATCTTTCACTTATCTATTTCCCAAACAGAAGAATTTTTTGATGAAAATTACTCTGCAGTTTCGAGTAATCCTGAGCCATTCCAAAAAATTGGTATTTTTTTTTTCAACAGTTAATATTTTCCGTTGAAATATTAATATCACTAGACTATATTCTGCTCTACTAATGAGTAATTTTTTAAGAGCAGATACACTGAGAGAAAAATGCATAGTAGGTTGAACTACGACGTCACAGATATTAAATATTAGTTCTGTGAACTAATTTTCGTAGATACTGGTACTACACGGTAGTGCTCAAAATGAATACAAAATAGCACCACCAACTATTCTTCACGAATAATTTTAACCTAGTTTTAGCAATTATAAAAAAATAGTCTTCGCTACTTAAGATGAAATAGTAATAGAAACTACTTTTCATAGTTTGCGTTAACAAATTAAAATAGTATCAGTAACTACTTCGGCTTACGTAATGTTGAGTAATTGATGTAACTTAAAAAAAAAAAAGTTATTGCAACTGAAGCTTAGGCAGTACTGACAATAATAATTTTGTAGCTAGCTTCAATAAATTAGATTAATGTTGAATTGAATTGAATCTAACCGGGCACTCAGCTTGTGTTAGCCATTGTACCCGGGCCCATTGAGGACAATTTTTATAGTTGTCGGAGAGGATCGCGGTCCTGGTGATCATCGTTATTAGGCCTTGCATTTTTGCCAGTCCACCTAACAATGAACTTAGCAAGCCCACTGTACTTCCGACAACTATATATAATTTAACTATTGTAGATACTATTGTTCGTGAGTTGATAGGTGGAGGAGACATAGTTTTTATTTCGGTGATTCCCCGCCCCGAGTCTAAGGAAACAAGTCACGGGACACAGCCGCCGTCAGTAGTCCCCACTAGTTCAGGAAGAACCGGGACCTGGCATTAGCTAAGCCCACCGTCGTACTCCCGTCGCTATGGGTCCTAGCTTCCAGTTGCCGTGGCCATCTTACGTCGTGTCCTTGTCATCGGGGGGTCTTGCCATCCGAAACTATATCTCCTGGGAAGTTAATGTTGGTGTTTTATGGTCCATCCTACAGAGCCCACTGTGTAAGATAAGGCACTTATACAATGGAGGATGCCTGTTATCCAAGGGCAACATTGGTGGTGGAGGACTCCCTCTATTATTGCTTTGACACGTTGGCTTACACCGAAGCTAGAGGTTCTGCGAATGTTTATGGGCCTCCGCCGCCATAAATGCTCGGCTGATACAGGTGCTCTTCTTTGATAAGAAGCCCCACCCGCTAGCCTAGTCATAGAGGCAGCAGAGTCCTGCAGATTCGATCGAGTTTTTGTGTTCCGCCATCATTTTGTAATGAAGTCAGCGCCACTTCCACTCGCTCGAAAAATCGTCGGTATTCCACCACCAGGGGCTGCCAATGTAATGCACATAAATAGTATTGTGAAAAAAAATTCATTGGTGCATGCCAGAATCGAACCTGGTCCAACGCTGTGGTAAGCAAGTACTTTGTTCGATAGGCTATTGCCAGCCCATTAGATTAATGTTAGTAACTATTTCAGCTCAGCGGAAATG
This sequence comes from Microplitis manilae, assembly GCA_030273425.1. Taxonomy (NCBI): domain Eukaryota; kingdom Metazoa; phylum Arthropoda; class Insecta; order Hymenoptera; family Braconidae; genus Microplitis; species Microplitis manilae. The sequence continues at coordinate 22,519,196 of CP092725.1, read as the reverse complement.
AATTAGAAGATGTAACTATAAGTCTTTTCCATTAAAAATCAAAGAAAATAAAAAAAAAATAATCGACAAAATATTGATACCACCAATTGACAGCATTTTTTCTGAATCGAATGTCTGTCGTATCACGCCAAGAACTTTTTTTTTTGTTAACTAATGTTACAAACAAATAGATTTTTTCAGCCCTATTTGGTTTTCAAAAATCAAAGAAATGATAATACTATCGACCGACAGCATTTTTTCTCGATCGAATTTTCATCGTATCGATTCATTTATTACATTAGTTAACGAAAAAAAGTCTCTGGACGATACGATAGAAATTCGTTTCGAAAAAAATGCTGACAATTGGTGGTATCGACATTTTATCATTTTTTTTTTTTGTTTTTTTTTCTTTGATTTTTAATGTAAAAGACTTAATAGAAATATTTGTTGAGAGAATATATATGTGGGAGAGAAGAAAGTCACCGGTGCTAGGCAGTAGTGGAAGTAGTTCAGTGCTCGCCACTAGATGGCACTCAACTTCTTATGCTGTTCCTGGTTAAATATATATTTTAAAGTTTTTATATTCCAACTTAAAAACGATTCTGGTGCGGGTACTACTCTGTTATTTAACAAAGTGGTGTGCCTGTTTTGGTGGCCATATAGACGATGCTTAACTACATAATGACATTAATAATTCCTTGAATAATTTCTCGGTATTAAAAGTTAAAAAATACTTTCCAGCCAACAAAAAAACTATCGCATCGATCAATTCCAAATTCTAATCAGGTCTAGAACTCGATAGAAGCATTCGATTGCTGCCAAAAACACCCCAATTAGATAATCCGCTCGAGAGATATCGTTGACAGAATAATGAATGTAAAATCTGTATCTGCTTTTTTCATTGAATAACATCATAATTACTGAACAACATAACTCAAAACTAATATGTTCTTCTTTATGTAAGTGATTGGAAGCGACTGCTTGAAAATCATCGTGTTCGATCGTGCCACGATATACTCACACGATATTGATGCTACGTATCACGTAAACCTATTTTTGAGCTACCCTAGCGATTTCGAATCACGGTGGAAACACTGTGGGTTTGTTTCATTTTACAACTGTGATTACGTGGTGTATCCACCGTGATTCCACGGTGGCTGTACCACCGTGTATACACGGTGTTTCCATTGTGATTACGTGGTGGATACACCGTGGAACCACGATGGTGAAATGGCACAAAGCCCCCGTGGAATCACGGTGGATACACCCTGTAATCACGGTGGTAAAGCCACCGTGAAACCACTGTGGATACAGCGCGTAATCACAGTGGATACACTGTGTATACACGGTGGTAAAATGAAACAAACCCACAGTGTAACCACGGTGGATCCACGGTGTTTACACTTCCACGGTGTTTCCACCGTGATTCAATTCTGCGAGGTTAATTATTGAATATAAATGTGAATAAATATGCAAAAAAACGTTTATTTATTCATTATTTTGGATTCTAAATTTTCCAATTTTAATATAAAACATAACCCTTTTGAGCTCAAAAAGCTCTTTAAAAAAAGCGAAACAAAGGTATTTTCGTGCTCGAAGAGCTCGAAAATCTATTTATACTAATGTTTTCGAGCTCCGGGAAATTCCGGAGCGGGCCCGCAGAGCCAACCGATGCCAAGATTTTTTTAATAATTTTCAACACATATTTAATATATTATTATTATTATTATGATTTTTACTTGTATCACTTTACGTGTTTTACAAGAATGACTCTGCTTCTACCTTCAAATTCTCCACTTTTTCAATGTTCTACCACTTAATTTTTGCGGCTGTGGCCCGACTTGTGCTTGTGACTGTACTGCATCATTACGACGATGCCCTACTACCTCCCTTGTGCAATGGAGGTGTAGTGGCGTAGAAAAACCACAGAGAAAACCTATCGCCAGTACAGTTTTCGGTTTGAGTAAAGCTCCAGCGGTCGATAAAATTCCCATGTTTCCGATCACTGGATCTTCATCCCGCACCTACCCTGATAGTACGAGTTGCTCGTCAGAAAAGTTGACGGCACTAGTTGCGCGCCATTTGTCGACATGTTGTCGACAACTGTCAGCCTGTGCAAATGTTGCCGACAACTTGGCTACAAGTTGTCGGCAACATTTGCATGAGCTGAAAGTTGTCGACAAGTTGTCGACAAGTTCCTCGGAAAGTTGCCGTCAACTCATGGAAATGCTGACTGTTGCGGCCAACTTGGCGACATATTGCGGCAGTAGATTGTCGACAAGTTGCAGGCAACTTGGCTATCAGGGTAACGATCAGAGACCTTCGTTCGAGCCCGACGCTCGGCTAAACGGTCACCCAGCCAAGTTGTAATCCTGCTCGATACTACTTAACTTCGGTGATCGCCCGAGCCGCGTGCGTGCCGAACGGCTGCCTCAGCCGCTTCACATATTTAATATATTTTAATTATCTTTAATTATTATTTAATTTTTTACATAAATTTTTTATATTATAAAATATATTTTCAATAATCAATCATGCAAAAAATTGAAGGAAACGAAAATTTTTAGAATGTTTTTAGTGATGTTTGCAAGACTGTAACTGTGTGAAAAAATCTGTCTATCGGTTGATCCTGCGGTCCAGCCCCGAAACTTTCCGCTACATTTTCGAGATTTTAGAGCTCGGAAATACTTTTGTGTGCCACTGTTTTCGAAAAAAACCGTTTTTTGCCATTTATTTCTTTAACAATATCTCTCGAACGAATTAACCGATTAAGAAGGTTGAGGTCGCAACCAATGCGTTTTATTGCGTTCTAGAGCTGATTAGAATTGGATGTTGATTGTTCAACTTGTTTCTGAGAAATTAATAAAAAACCAAACAAAAAAAAATTTTTTTTTTCGTGATTCGTAAAAATTTTCGAGTCTGCTTGATTGAATGATCTGAAATTTTAAGGAAAGTTGATGGCCAACAAGCTTTTTCGATTGCCGCCTTAACCATCCAAATCGATTCATTAGTTGAATAGTTATAGACCGTTCACACACATAAACACACACGCACGCATCCACACACACATAGATACACACACTCGGACATCATTCTAAAAATATTCAGGGAACCTTCCTAGGACCTCAAAACTTCGACATCTGATGAAAACTCGATTTTCGAAAATCGGGGTGAAAACAATAACTTCCCGAATTTTCGAAAATTTACGATTTGCTTTGCGGGAAGTTAAAAAGATCATATCAAGATTTTAAAAAGCATCTACAAGCTTGAAATCTCAAATTTTAATCGGTTTAGCTGAAAAAATCTTCCATGGCCTGTAAACTCTTCAAAGGAAAAAAAAAAAAATTTGGAAGATGTTTGTCTCGCGATAATTCTCATAGTTCCGAAATAGTCGTAGCTCTAAATAAATTTTGACAAAAATATACTGCAACTAGAGATTTCAGGCTTTTAAATGCTTTTTTTCTAATCTATATTTTAATTACATTTAAAGTATATAAAATATATACAAAAATCGGCTAAAAGTTAGCTATTAATTTTTTTTCATGGGGCAAATAGTTCTCGTTTCGAGAAATTTAAATTTCTTCAAACAAGAAAATGCAATTTCGCCACAAAAAACTAACACATCTTTTATCTTAAAACAAGTAAAGTTAGTGTATTGCATAGTTAAGATACTAAGATAGTCGAAGGCCCGTGTACGTAGCCGGAGATGTGTTCTGAAATCATTGCGCTTGCCGGATAAAGACTATCTGAGTGTCCTACTATGCACTATATTTTATTCAACAATTGCCTGATTTACTCGATTAATGACAATCTGCGAAGCGAAGTCTGTGGCTGCTTAGCGACACGATGCACCCATAAAATTACAACAAACCATCGGCTTTAAAATTCCGAATGCATATTTAATTGATTTAAAATTTACTCGGATTTTAATTATTAATTTCAATATTTATTGACAAAATAAATACAACACAACCCCACGGTATAACCCACTTCCCATATGATGAATTGAAGTAACCATATTTAGTGTATGAGCCGCTCAACATGGATTTCGACAAAAAACTTCAAGTCGTTCATCGAGTTCTTACGATGTTTAATAGGTGGAGCTCAGTTAAAAATCTTGAGATGCGTGGTGAAATGTCATTTCACCACTCACTTTTCACAACGCCGGTGAAAGTCGAGGACATCTATTTTTATTTTACTCAACTTCTTTGCACCGGTCAGTAAACAGCCGTTTAGGGTTCGCAACGCAGACGTCATAAAGCGCGCAAATTAGGCCAGCGTTGAATAAATTTTTTTACTAAGGTAAAAGCCCCTATACCCGCTTACTTTTCATTGGAGTGAGATTAAATCACTCAATATAAATTAATAAATAAAATGAAAAACCATATTTTTTTTATAGTTATTTTTTGAAGTTTGGAGTATTAGAATAAAAATTTTTTTTGAAGAATAATGTTGATAATTAATTTTTTAAATAAGGTTCTTGTGTGTACCCATAGTCGCTCACTAAAAGTTGTCATGTACCATTACTTGATCAACACATGGCCCCATAGTCACTCAAAGACAATATTAATTAAACTATGATGAGTTTATTGATTTGGGAAATAATTTATAAATTATACTACTTTATTCTTTCATAATATCACATTACATGAATTTTGAAAATGTATTTAATAAAATATAGTTTTAACAATTCTTAAAAAATTTGACGTAACCTAAATTTAATCTAACGGATGAACGTTTAAGTAAAAAATGCCCGGCTGAGCGCGATTTTGAAAAGTCATTTAATTTTAATTTATAATCTATTACAAAATGATTTGATGCATCATATTTTAATATATTTAGATTCACAAATAATTATTTATCAATAATAATACTTTCAGTTGTAATTTTTTTTTATAAAAATTATAAAAAACGCCTTATATAGTTAAAGTGAGCAACTAATGGTACTGAGCGAGTATAGGAGCTTTTACCTTAAGTATCAAAACATGTTGACTTGAGGACAAAAAATTTTGATTCGGGCTAAAAATTTCAAGATAATTATTTACTTAGTGCAAAAAAATTTTGATTTTGCGAATCGTTAAAAAAAATAATTTCAAAAGTATTCGTAGCAATTCGAAAAATTGAATCGTTATGAATTATTTCTCTTTATGAAGCAGAAATTCAACTATGATTTGTCGATTCACAAGTATTTCCAACTATTCGAAAAAAACAAGTCGTTTCTAATAATTTCGAATTTCCATACACAATGAAAATACAATATTATTTGTCGATTCGCAAGTATTCAAAAGAATTAGAAAAACTGAATAGTTTTAAATTGTTCTAAATCTCCTTAGGAATCAGAAATTCAACTATTATTTGGCGATTCAGAAGTATATATTTTAGAACTATTCGAATTATCAAATCGTTTTGGATTGTTTTGAATCTAGCAAATTAGAAAGTAGTTTACTAGAGTTGTCGATTAAAATGTATTTAAAACAATTTAATAATACCTTAGGGGTGCGTTCCACTTGACGTTCACAACGCCACGCTCACGTGTATTTAGATAGGATTTTGAGGCGTTTTGAGCGTTGTGAACGCTTAGTGAAACGCACCCTTGATGTCACTAGTTGTCTACAATATTTTATATAATAACCCTGTTTAGTAAATCTCATAGAATCCAATAGATTCTCATAAATTCTCTTAGAGATTCAATAAGAATAAATGAGTTCTATGAGAAGTGCTATAGTTAAGTATAGAGCCTAATACATACAGCTATAAGAATCTATCGGATTTTTTAAGCCGAGAAATGCTCAAAATTAAAACGTCGTTAAATGCTTACACGGAGAAAAATGTCGGCTCGAAATCTAGCAATTTTTATTATGCTGTCGACCAAACTTGAAACAAGGGAAGCATCCAAAAAATTATTATGCTGTATCATAATACTTACTACGCGCGAAACACTTGTTGATAAGATTTAATAACAATTACTTCCATACATTATAATAGTTGTGATAAAAAATGACTTAAGTGTTCATCTATTTAATTATTAAAAATAAAATTTATTACTTATTTATTTAATAGAAATTAAAATAATATTTTTATTTTCTTGTTTTATTAATCAACTTGAAAACTAACCTTATAAAAAGTCTACTGCATGTATAATATAAAAACTTAAACAAGTTTTTTTCTAAATATAAAACTAACAAGTCTTAGAATTTTAGGTTAATTAATATCCTCCTTTGATTCTATTTTATTTAAATGTAGTATTTATTTTCACTTTCAATCACTTTTTAATAAAATTAGAGTTCAGGTTATAAATTTAAGGTAACACAAATTTATCAGTTAATGATGATCCACAATCGTTAGCCGATTAATTTTATGCGCGTGTGTAATCTAGAGAATTTTTATGCTAGTATGCAGCTTTAGGTAAAGGTGAGTTCACCCCGGTAACCTATCTAGAACATTTTGATAACTTGGATGGTAGAGTAGGGATATATCACGCCTATTTCCGTCGAATCTCGCGGTAGAAGGGATGCACAAATGCTTTAAGAAAGTTTAAACACTGTATTTGACCAATCAGAAATGATGAGTGTTTAATGAAAAAATTTATGAAGCCGAGGTTAGGCATTTAACGGCGTTTATTTTGAGCATGTATTATATAAAAAATTGAATCGGAGTGAACTTCATTGAATCGTCTAGTCGGACCAGAAATTCAACAATTTTTTGTCAATTTAAAAGTATTTGGAAAAATTTGAAAAATTAAATCGTTTTACATCTTTTTGTGTACGTCGATTCAGAACAATTCATTTTCATTCACTCTTAAAAAACGATGTCGATTAAGTCGATTCAAAAGTATTTAAAACCATTAAGAACTTTTTTTTTGTTTAATTGTTTTGAATCGATTTGAATTGTTTCTTTTAATCAGGACTAAGGCTTTTGAGGCGCAAAATACTTTAATTTTTAATTTTGACTCGGGATTCAATGACTTTCAACTGTCATAACCATATTAAAATTTGATTTATTTAAAAAATAATTCTGAAGCATTCATTACAAAAGGATAACGTAGATACCATTTCGTCGAGACATAGATTTGAAAATAAATTACCGACATTCATTATTGGTTTCCCTAACGGACCTAAATTACGGTAAATCTGCCGTAAATTACGATAACCCACCGCAAAATGCTGATTTACCGTAAATTACGGCGAATTTACCAAAATTTACGGTAAACCCACTGTAATTTATGGCAAAGTCCAGTAATCCATCATAAACTACAGTAATTTGGTAATCCACCGTCAAATTGAACGGAATACAGTATAGGACCGGATAACTCAATGAATGCTAGCGTATTCTGACGGTCAATTCGAGGGTTTTCTGATGCAACCTCGTATTTAAAAAACTACTACTTTTCAGGAGAAACAAAAAACGTTTTATAACAAGCTTCTGACTTTTTTTTTTATTAATTCTTCTTACAAATCTAAAAAGTAGTCAAATTTCCTATAAATTTTCAAAACAACTGTAATATTAAACGTATTTAATTTTAATCATTTTTCTTTGCTCATTTTATGAGTTACGTGTTTGCTGCTCCGAAAAATTGCTGGAAAATGTAATATACATGTTTGCGGTATTCTTAACTGAAATAAAAGCACAGACTAAAATGGACTTTTTGGATCATTTTATTCAGGAATACATTATCAACTTTTCAATTATTCTTAATAAAATAACATTATTGTTATTAAACTTATTAACGCTATTATTTATTGATTATGACAACACAGTATTTTTCTCAAATTTTTCGCGGGACACTTGATTTTTTAAATTATAGCTTATATTAATATCACGTAGTTTGAATAATACTTGTAATCATTTCAAATAAAAACTTTTAAATAAAATTATGAAATTAAACAAATATAAAATATTATATTTCACCACCGCTTATAGATACTATTACCTGTTACAGAAAAACATATGTTTATTTTTCACGGATGTATTTCAAATTATCATAAAAAGCATTATAATCTTTGGGTATCATGAGATTTAAAGACAAAAGGTTCTTGTACTTTCGACTACCCTATCAAAAAAATCCTTGAGAGATTGCATAGGAATCCATATAGGAAAGTACGGATATTTATAAGAATCCATAGGAATTATTATAGGAGTATAAGGATTTATATAAGAATCCACGTAGGAAATCATAGGTATCTGGATTCCCGTAAAGAGAAATTGTGAATACTTAGATACTCATGTAGAAAATTGGCAAAGGAACTTGTATAAATGGATTTCTTTGTGGAAAATTTTTATAGGAATTCGGGTTTCTATCTGAAGAAAGTAATTTCTATAGAATCCGGGTTATATGGATTTTTATGTCTATTGTCTATTGATACGCGTACATAAATAAATGAACAGATTAGTATTCTATTGGCAGAAAATCTTTCAACAAAACATTGAGTAATTGATGCTCTTTAGATCAGTATTGATAAACTCAAGAAGTATTATATCTTTATAGAAATGACGAATAATTGTCATAAAACACAAAATTAGGAATCGTACAAAGGCATTGTACTCCAGGAAAGTTTATGAAAACACATACGCTGTTTATGATATTTATATCGATAAGGTGACGTTTTATGTAAATTGATCTAATTCCTAATCCATACAAGATTTCGATATGGACTTTGACATGGTGCATCAGATTTTAATGAGAAAGCGACGTAAAAATCCACATGGGAATTCATACTAGATTTTTCATATGGATTTGGCATATTGTGGATTTCGTCGAATCCGTATAGGAGTCTACGCTGGATGCTCATATAGATGTTTTTGATAGGGAAGCACTCGGCGCGATACCAACATAGTCTGGGTTCGAATCCTGGTTCGGGCTATCAATATTCTTCTCAATTTATCTTTAAATTGTCCTATTGCGAAGGCCCGGCTTAACAAAATCCGATAGATTCTAATAACGGTATGTATAGGGCCCTATAATTAACTATAGCAATTCTCATTAAGCTCATTCGTTCTTATAATAATCTCTATGGGAATCGATGAGAATCTATTGGATTCTATACGATTTTCTAAACAGGGGGTTAATTGTAAGTTTAGGTTTCACTATATTTAATTGGTGTATTACCGTACGATAGACGATGTGGCTCAATAAGTTGTAAATCAAATTACCCTGATTAGAAAATACGATTAATGACGATCAAAAATGTTTTAATCGTTTTAAATCGTCATGTTTCTTCAATTTCTGATTAAAGGGTATTAAAAACGATTAAAATTTTTAATCGAAATTGCAATATTATTTTACGATTAAAAACTTCAAATCGTCATGAATCGTTTTTAATCCTCATGCGAGACCAGAAATGGTAATATCTTTTTACGATTAAAGACGATTCATGACGATTAAAAATTTCAAATCGTCATGAATCGTCTTTAATCGTAAAATAATATTACAATTCCTGGTCCAGTATGAAAACTAAAAACGATTCATGGCGATTAGAAATTTTAATTGTCATGAATTGTTTTTAATCGTAAAATAATAAATAGTCTTTTGACGATTAGAGACGATTAAATGTGAAAAACCATGACGATTATGAGTATTCAAGACGATTAACGATGATTAAATTTTTAATTGTTTTCACAAATCGTATTTTCTAATCAGGGTTAAACGGAATACAGTATAGGATTGGATAGCTCAACTGGAAGAACACTCGGCGTGATACCGACATGATCTAGGTTCAAATCCCAGTTTGGGCGATCAATATTTTTCTAATGACCATTAATGGTCACCATTCAAATATAGTAAAACCTAAACTTTCAATTAACCTTCTTAATAAGACAATTTATAGATAAATTGAGAAAAATATAGGTAGCCCGAACTGGGAGTCGAACCCAGACCATGTCGGTATCACGCCGCATGCTCTTTCAGTTGAGCTATCCAGTCCTATACTATATTCCGTTCAGTTTAATCTACAACTTATTGAGTCACGCCGTCCACCGTACGGTAATATACTATTTAAATATAGTGAAACCTACCCTAGCGGTTTTGAATCTCGGTGGATCCACTGTGGTTACACGGTGGGTTTTTGCCATTTTACCACCATGGTCCCACGGTGAACCCACGATGGTCTCATGATGTATGCACAAATTTCATTGCAAGAAAAAAATAATCCGCAGACTTGTAGGCTCGATCCCGAGACCTTTGAATTTGAAGTCTGATCTTTTTTTTTTTTTTGTTCAAAATATATTTATTGGATAATGGTGGATGTACAATATTTACATGGTGCACTTACAAATTTTCTTATTTTAGTGTAGCTCCTACTCAAATATTAATAAGCTTAATCTAACATTTTATTTTGTATTAAAAATAAATATTATTTTCTAGTTGTTTTGCATTCTATTCGATTGCAGTAGAATAGCAGCAATTATTTTAATTGTTTAAATTAATGGTTTATTGAAGATTTGAAGTTTTTCATAAGGTAATTTATGCTTAAACGTTTGAGGTATATGAAATCTGATCTGGTACCCACTGCGCCAAATTTCGCACTTGAAAGATAAGATTGACTGAACTTATTTAGATAAAATTAAACTCAAGAAAATAAAAGACATCAAATAAATAATTGTTTTCTCATTTGTTATATTTAATTATATTATTGTTTATATAGTAACTGGACCAATAGTGGTACACCCACTAATAACGAAACAATAAATACTTGGTTGGTTAATTATGTAAATGAGAAGTTGAAATTTTTCAAACTTAAATAAAAATTTTGTAAGTTAATATCTCGGTTTTATATAACTAAATTCATTTTGGAAACTTTGAAATTCCCTTAACTGTCCTGCTAATGATCTTGTTAGCCTATTTACCGAAATTTTTAAAAAGTTTATAATATTTTTGAATGAGGTATATGAAAAAGTTTCATCGACTCTATAAAATTTATGAATCATTATAAAATTAGTTTTTTCGATTAATGTTACGTTATATGGGCGTATGTTAATTATTTTACAAAACTTTATGATTCACACACCTGCACAGCATGTCATTCACTCAGAAATTGCTATTAGATAGAATTTGCTAGAATTTAATTATTAAGAGTTTTATATGATCATATAAAATTTTATATAAATTAAAAAAATTATGTAAAAAATTGAAAAATTATATCTAAGTTTTTTGACTGAATAGATAAATATGTAAGATTATATAAAAAATAATGTAATTTTATATATTTATATGAAATTGAATAATAAAGATTTATATTATTATATATAAATATCAGTGGGTATACCGTGTAATCACGGTGGAGACACCTTAGAACCACGGTGGTAAAATGGTGGACACACCGGGATTACACGGTGGATACAACGGGGAACCATGGTGGATACACCGTGATTCAAATCCGGCAGGGTAAACAATCAATCGTCAGAATACGCTAACATTCATTGAAAATTACAGTGAACCTCCCATAAATTTACGGTAAAATTTACCGTACGATACGGTAGGTTTACCGTAAAATATGGTACGTTGCCGTAAATTTTCGGTAAATTAGGTCCACTAGGGTTGGAGTTAAGCGTGATTTGATAAATCAATTTCAGTAAAATCTTCACATCAGTAAAATTGGAAAGTGCATAATTTTGTAGACTAAAATTTACTTACCGAATTTGGTTTAACTTTTAATTGATAATAACTATGAGTATTTTTTTTCAAATCTGTATCTCAGCAAAATTGTAGTTACGTTACCTTTTTTCTAATAATGCTCTACAACTATTTTGAATTAATTATCGAAGTTTCAGTACAGTTATGACAGTTAAAAGTCATCAAATATTTTCAAAAAGTGGGGAGAGTGATATTGTCCGAGAATAACCTTATGTGTAAATTAGGAAATGGGCAATAAAATTCATACTTCGAAAAAATTTGAATCAATGCTATGAGGAGCGAACAATCGCTAGTCCAAAATATATTACAACAATGTTCATATTTGATTATTTGTCATGACAGTTATTTATTTTGATTTCTTTGGTGCTTGAAGATGATAAATTTTTAGTTGAATGAAATTCTCGGGCAAATGTTTCACCGACAAGTAGAGGAAAAACAAGAGAAGCTTCAGCATATATCTGTAATAAATAAAAATAAAAATAAAATAAAGTTTGTTAAAACGAAATAGATCGATATATTGCACGCCTCAAACGCGACACGCTGTTTGTTGTGTCTTACGATCAAAATTATTTTTTCGACTAATTCAATCACGTTAAATCATCTTTACACTTTTTTATTACACTAAAATTGGTTAAATTGTGCACGAATACGAAGATTATTGATTAAGGAATAATTTTGACTCGGTATTAATCGATTCGTGATTGCATTGATTTGAAATGAATTATTTTAAACCTTCGTCACTCGCTCAATGAGCGCGACGCCGCCTTTTTAATATTTTAATGTTTTTCTCATAATTTTAACAATGAATAAATTTAAAAATTAAAAAAGAAATTTTACAACTTTGAAGATAAATGTACCATATATCTACTATTAAAATTATTTGAGGATTTACCATACAGTTATTAAGAAAAAAATGATTAAAAACCGTGTTTTTAAAGTCATATATGGGTTCTCATGACAGAAACACTATGCTCCTAGCAATATGAATTTTTTTCACTGTCAACTTTCCGACTTTGAGCTCTCAAAAACTAATACAAGAAAGTTGAATAAATGTAGAGTAAAATTATATCTTAAAAGTATATATACTTTTAAGTTATTGTCATGGTTAAAAACAATGAAAAAAATTAAGTTGAAATAGATATTTACGTCATAAGGCCGTGAAGTGGCGGTTTTCTGACAGCGACGATATTTCGATATGAGCTTAAGGTTTGTGGCGGGAAGGTCCGAACGGGCGTAATGTTAACGTCCGAGGGAGGCGTAGCCGAGTCGTTAACGAAAAAAAGTCGTTGTCAAAATCGCCACTAAACGACCGAATGACGTAAAATATTTTTTGTTATTATCGCTCCATAAGTTTAACTTTTAAGGGATGGGAGGCACATAATGACATTTTTTTTTTTTTTTCAATCAATCACTTGTAGGTGAATATAGATATTTCTTAAACAAATAATTAACTAATTTGTATTACTTGCTTTAAAAATATACGCTGATAATTTACTTGTATCGTGTATTTATGGTTAATAAAATGGCGTGGTTATTATTTTATTAACATTAGGTCCGCTTCGTAATAAACTGCCAGCAGAGAAATAATTAGCGCCACTTAATAGTTACTAATTTTAAACTTTACTCACATTCATTAGTCGGTACACTAGAATGCGACTTTTTTTTACGATCTCTCTCACTTTCGTCTGGGTATAGTAGTCTCTAAAAAAGAGCCTTCTTACGGACGCCACCCAGCGCTCAAAAGTTTAACCTTTGGAGCGAGTATAACAAAAAAATTATTTTAGTGGTTAATAAGTTGAGGCGGCATAGAGGATAGACGCCTTGGCAACGCTGCCAGAGACAGCTGCTACGTAACGCCAATTTTAAAAAACATAAGGAATAAAAAGAACAATATATAGTGACAATTATATAAGGTACCCGTGGGTAATCAGGCCTGTCGGGTAATAAGGCTTAAGTGACAAATAATATTTAAAATAATCGCTTTCGCTAAAGGCAACTTTAGTAGAAGGGTCTTGCATAGAGATGTTACGACAAGTTTATAGAATCCCGATACCACGTTCCCTGTCTTCTAGATTTCGTCATCCGTGATATGCTGTCATAGCGCAGAAGAAATTATTAAAAACAATCTAGTCTTCTGACTCTTAAAAAGTATTGTTGCTAAATTTAAGTGATGATTCATCTCTAATACCAATTTTATTAAGTATAGTTAAACTATTCCAGTTTGTTTAACCCGTAGGACTTATTACCCTACCGTAGTAAAATAAGGCCTATTCGTATAGTTTTTGTAAAAGTATAATTTTTTGTTTGTTTATGGTAAAAACTACCATTACTCCATTACATTTTATGGCTTATCTATTGAAATTAAGATTAATGATACATTTCGATAATTAAATGCAATATTTTCGATTCTATTCAAAATCTCCCTTAGCTATAGGCCTTATTACCCGCCAGTACCTTATAACTTATATATAATGGTATATAACTATGTATCAATAATGAATAAATTAGATATAAAATTTTGTTGACTAAGAATCTGTCACGTATCTTATGATTTTTATTACTTTAAGTTCATACGAAACTTACTTGACAAGTCATCTCTAAGGTCAACGGGTAGCGGGTTAAACTTTCAAGCGCGAGGTCCACGGTTCTAATCCTGCACACGCCCGAATTGTTTTTTTCTTATTTTTATAGAAATAGCTATATATAATTATACATAAATAATTATGTATAATTATACATAAATAATTATATATAGCTATACATGATTATATATAATTATATAGTGTAATAACAATAAAAAAAATTAAATATTATTAATTATCATGAGCGATTGAGATGTGCAGTTTTGAATTTCCTAAAATTTTATCTATTTATTTTTAAAAAATTACTTTAATTGGCGTGGCGTTTTTACGAATTTTGCCCCATGATATTGCTTCATCTGGTCGTGCTCCACTGTCACTACCGTCAAATTCAGATGACGTATTTAAAAATACAGCGAAATCTGCTCCATTTCTCTAGAGAAAAAAAACATTGTTTTAAAAACAATAAATTTTTCACTAAATAAATAAAATGAAAAGAAGACCCATAAATTATTTTCTGAATTACCATTAAATTAGCATTACAAATATGGTGTTTAATAAGTCCACCGCCAATAATAATTATACCAGTATTGATTGCTTTAACAGCGATTGTATTTAATCGTTTTAAATCTGTAAAAAATTTTAAGTCATTAGCTACGTTTTAAATTTATTAAAGAATTTTAAATATACCCGAAAGAATGTCAACAATAAGTCCTGGATTTTTAAATGAATGAAAATACATCATATCTCCAAGACTACCATCTGTCAAGGCTGGACTAAAAATAGGAATTTTATTTTTTGCTGCCCAATAACAAATTGATTCTGGATTGTCAATTTCTTCACCAAGTCTTGCTATTATTTTAGAAGGTGTCCACAACATTCCCTAAAATAATAATTCATCAATAACACAAAACAGTACTGACGAAAGTGAGAATGATTTTGATTTTTTATGTTTTTGTTTAGTAATAAAAATACTAACGTTTTCTTTTTGATCTGCAAGCATTTTGTCTAATTTAGGCATCAACCAATCTTCGAATAGACAGTAATTATTATTAGGAACAAGTAAATTTCCTATTCGGTTAATTCCTTTGTCTCGAAGATCTCTCCCGTCCAATCCAAATTTACCTAAGAATGTTGGAGCTAGGCATTTTATTAAATCTTCTTCTACACCACCAGCAGTTGTTACGATACAATCAACCTATTAAATAAATTTATTAATTATAAGTAATAATAAAATATGATGAATGTGCAAGATCTTATATTACACACAGAGAAAAAAATCTATATTTTCAAGAAAAAAAAAGTCAAGTATTTCAGTTACTAAAATGATACCAAGCAATTGCACAACTCAATTGTGGAGCAATGAGATGTGTTCTGCTAACGCTTACTCGGTCCCGGCTGATTCACTCACGTAAAATTATATTTACACTTTCCAGATTAAAAAAAACGATTTAAAACGATTAGAAATGATATAAACGATTCAATTTTAATAATATATAGATATACATTAGGATGTCCGTTATTTACCAAATTAGATTTTTTTACTTGGCCATGATATAAATCATTTATTTGTAATCCAAAAATAATTAAATAATTAAAATAAAAATTAAAATAAAGTAATGTTAACCCTGCCTAAGTAATGACACATTCCCATTTTAGTACAATGAGCATAATTTTATTACTCCCTTAAAAATAAGTGTACAGCAATGAGTAATACATAACTTCGTAGGAAATTTACCGCTCTTCAAAAAAAGTATCTTATGTTTTTTTCGTGAATCCAACCATTTCAGAGATAATGAAGGTCAAAATTTGATTTGTTTAAAAAAATTGGCGTTTTTGTTTAAAATTTTATTACTCTCTAGCACATAGACATAAAATTAAGCGCTATGAACTTTCGTGTAGGAATTTTATCGCTCTTCAAAAAAGGTTTTTTACACTTTTTTCGTAAATCCAACCATTTAAGTGATACCAAAGCTCAAAGTGGATAGATTTAAAAAATAACGTTTTTCGATTAAAATTATAAAACTCTTCAACAAACAGATCTGTACTTATAGTATAGGGGCTTCAAATTTAAAGGTACATTTACCTTAAATAATAAAATTTAACTATTCAATAGTTTATAAAAGTAGCTCTCGATAAAATTAATATATTTTATATTTTTATCAATACCAATGATAGATATCATTTTATTATATAAATTATTTTTTTCTTAGCGCAAGAATTTTTTTCTAATTTTTAATTATAACTTTCATCAATTCCTTTTTTTTTATTTAACGAAACAATTGTTTCATTGAAGCTTTTAATTGTAATAAATCTGAAAACGTACACTGAATAAAAGGTAATCTTGGTTCAAAGAAAATTGTCTTGAGTCAAGAGATTATTTAGGAAAACGGAAAATATATCTTGATTGAAGAAAATTTTCTCTTAGTTTTGATTATTTTGATTCAAAAAGTTATTTTTTCGACCCAAATGGGTTCAAGTTTTAAGTTAAAAATATATCATTTTAGGTCAAAACGAAAAATTATTAAAAAAAGTAAATTACTTTTTGAATTTATATTTTGAATTTCTTCATTTATGTATAAAATATTTTATTCTATGAAATTTAACTTCTCTATGTAAGAAGTCAGATTTCTTAAACCAACGAGTGGCTATTGCTTGAAACAAAAATAAAAGAAATTCAAGTCAAGAAAATCAAGCTCTTGGTTTCCGCTCATAGCAGCATTCGGAAAACAGTGGCACTCTGGGACTATACTGCTTCTCTACTTCGGATAACAATTTGTGTATACACGTAGACGCCCGAAAATCCCAAAAAAATGAAACGAGTCTGTTCAGCGCTGGCACCGTATATATGCAATTATATACTATACACCAATATTCTAATAGTATTAGTTTATTAATTGTACAATTAACTTATTCATATACATATATTGCTTTGAATTGTAGTGTTCAGTAAAAATATAAGTTATTGTAGTTATAAGTCATTATATTATATCCGGTGTTTTTTTTCCTGATTCAAGTTAAGTTAAATGGTGTCGTTTCAATCGCAAAAAAGTAAATTATTTATTATTTATCCTGTTTTTAATCCCCGTAAAACATGAATCATACATGGCCATATATGCTCATTAGGGTGCTCCATTTAAAACGAACATTTTTTTTCTTTAGCGGACACAAAAAAATTTTGTTATTTATGTTGAAAGAAAAAGTTCCTGAAAATTTCAGCTCTTAATTTAAATTTTAAGTACTTCCTATCGAGCATCAAAGTTTTCCCATTTAAAAAGCATGTAAATCGAATAACTTTTCTTTAAAATTACTATAACTTAGCCCGATTTTGAACTATCGTTTTGAAACCAGTTTTTATTTGTAGAGTATTTGTTGCTTTTTAAAAGTGTATACGACGATTTTGGTCTAACTCGATCCACGTCGATTTTATCAGCTCTGAAAGGCAAATTTTCACTTTTTTCATTTATTTTTGTTAATAGTGAAGAAATGGTTCATCTCACAACAAATATGCATAGGACCAATCTTTTAGGAAATTTTATGCTCTACAAAATTGCTCATGACACTTATATTGCTAAAGTCCACTGTTCATGAGATACATGCAGTTCAACATTTTACAATAAAAAAAATTGTTAGCTTACTATGGTACTGATCTTTTTATTGTAAAATGTTAAAATGCATGTATCTCATGAACAGTGGACTTTAGCAATATAAGTGTCATGAGCAATTTTGTAGAGCGTAAAATTTCCTAAAAGATTGGTCCTATGCATATTTGTTGTGAGATGAACCATTTCTTCACTATTAACAAAAATAAATGAAAAAAGTGAAAATTTGTCTTTCGGAGCTGATAAAATCGACGTGGATCGAGTTAGACCAAAATCGTCGTATACACTTTTAAAAAGCAACAAATACTCTACAAATAAAAACTGGTTTTAAAACGATACCTCAAAATCGGGCTAAGTTATAGTAATTTTAAAGAAAAGTTATTCGATTTACATGCTTTTTAAATGGGAAAACTTTGATGCTCGATAGGAAGTACTTAAAATTTAAATTTAGAGCTGAAATTTACAGGGAATTTTTCTTTTAACATAAATAACAAAATTTTCTTGTGTTCGCTAAAAAAAAAAATCGGTCTGTCGGTTGACTCTGCGGGCCAGCCCCAAAACTTCCCGCTGTTTTCGAGCTCAAGGAAATCGAAAATATTAATGAGACTATATTTTCGAGCTCTTCGAGCTCGAAAATCTAATTGCATGCGATTGTTTTTTTATGAGTTTTTCAAACTCTAACAAGTTATGCTTTATGCTAAAGTTTAAAAGTTTAAGAATCGAAAATCATTAATGGACAAGCGGTTTTTAAATTTTAATTCCCGATTATGTTAAATAAAATAAATATGTTGATGCAGAAATCAATGTCAGTGATCAAAATCAAGATTCGAATGAGTTTTAGCTTAGGTCAGAGCGATAATATATAAAATATCGGAGAAATTCATTAAAAACGGTGTTTTTTCAATTTTTTCGTTGATAATATGGTTTAAACAAAAGACTAAGTTTTACGGTATTATACGATGATCAAAAGAGACCATAAGGAGGAAAAGTTTATGAGATTTTTGACACATTTTAGTACAGTACATTTTGATTTATCTGGAAAAAATAACATAGAATGTTATTTTTTTAACTTTTCAACACTGATATCTTTTGAACTAATTAACCAATTTTGACGTTTGAGGTGGCAATCGGCGCGTTTCATTGAATTCTAGAGGTGATTGAAATTTAAAAGCAATCGATTCAGCCGTCTTGAAGATATTTGAAAAAAATCGTTTTTTACCATTTCTTTCTCCAACGATATCTCCCGAACAAATTAACCGATTGAGATGTTTAAGGCGGCATTCGACGCGTTTTATTGAGTTCTAGAGCTGATTAGAATTTAAAGTTGATCGTTCAATTCGGTTCTGAGAAATCAATAAAAAACTAAAAAAAAAAATTTTTTTCTTTTCGTAATTCGCCAATATTTTCGAGTCTACTTGATCGAACGATCTGAAATTTTCAGGAAAGTTGACGGCCAACAAGCTCTTTCAATCGCCGCCTCAAACATCCAAATCGATTAATTAGTTAAAAAGTTATAGACCATTCACACACATACATACACACACACACACACACACACACACACACACACACACACACATACATACAGACACTCGGACATCATTCTGAAAATAGTCAGATTAGCTCCCTAGGACCTCAAAACGTCGACATTTGATGAAAACTCGATTTTCGAAAATCGGGGTGAAAACAATAACTTCCCGAAATTTTTGAAAATCATCGATTTTCTAAGCGGGAAGTTAAAAATGTTCGTTTTAAATGGAGCACCCTAATGCCCATATATGACCATACGTGGCCATATATGTAAATTTGCCAGGTATAGCCATATATGTACCCGGGACCTTACACACGAAAGTCCGATGCTTTAAGGAGGTTCGACCGAATCTAATGTACAAAGGATTTTCCAACTGTAAGATTTAAAACTTAGTATGCATGTAAAGAAGGACTTTATCTATGTACTCTTAAAATTTGAATATGATCCACCGTCTAGTTTTAATAAGTAATTGTGATAGTCAGCTTGCATTTATTTAAAAAATCTGTGTGTCTACATATGACCATATATATCCATATATGGTAACAGGGATTTTTCAAACTACATTTATTATTTTATTTAAATTTGGATTCGACTGCGCTCTCGGCCCTCGAATTACCATTGTCCCCACGCCGTTAAATAAATCAATACTGGGACTATTATATGACAGTCAATTATTTTATTGCAACTTTAAAGTTGTAGAATCATTTCAATAAAAATCGATTGTTAAAATCGATTATTTTTTAATTTTTCAGATAGTGTAAAATTTTGATCGATAAAATTATAAATTGCCTACATCTAACTTTAACCATTTCACTTAAGTTGGTTATCATTTGTTTAGCTGTATTAAGCAAACAATTTTTATAATGTTAGAGTTAATGATTTTGAAAAACAAATCTTTTCTTTTATTTATTTTATAAAAAATCGATGTTTACAAATCGTTTTCAAAAAAAAAAATCGATTTTTTTCAATTAATCGAAGGGCCTACAATCGGTTAAAAAAAATCGACAATCGAAACGAAAACATCGATTGTTCGATTAATCGATTTCGATTGCGCATCACTACTCGGAGTCGCAAGTTGCGACACTCACTGCCTGGAGCTGCTGGCGATCAGTCACCTTTTAAGATCAGCCATACATTACACAAGTATTTATAAGAGTGAGTCTTAACAACACGTTGCTACTTATGGTGAGTCGAAAGACCCTATTTTTATATTAATTTATCGGAGATCGTCGTCTCGGTAAGTCTATAATTGACCCCGAATAAATCATCTTTGTAATATCGTCTTTGAAGCTGTGACTGCAGTGGAAGACAGTTTTCCAAATAATTAATGCGCTGAGTCTAATAACCGCGTAAATTTACTCAACATTCTCCTGGTTACTGAAATATCATTATACTTAGGAAGGCAAGATCTGCGTCACAAGCTCAGGAGGACGACGACGAGTCGACCACAACAGCAAAACGTTCAGTGGATATGTGATGACGAAGGCGAGTCACCTACGTGTTAACATCAAATTTTGCTAATAAATAACAGTCCTGTTCCATTGTTAAAAGAGATCTATATTTATATTAAAAATTTAACTAGAGAGTTTTTGGTTTCTGAAAAATGTAACAATCAAGTGGTTGAGGGTAAAATATAAATTGTAAAGAACTAGTTAAATTCGCGGTGTGGGTTCGAGAGCATTCGGTCGCCATCTTGTGCAAGTTCTTGGTGTATTTTCGCTGGCAAAGTAGTATTAATTAATTAGTATAGTTGAGTCTAGCGACCACACGCTAATTAATTAATCATTTTTATGTCATTAAATTTATTTAGGAACAATAGTAGGTATTCTTCTAGAGATACTGAGTCTCACAGACCATTCACTAGAAGGTGCTGAAATTTAGCTTAGTAGCGACTAGTTAAATATCGTGACCTTGGTGCTGAGACTCACAGACCGCATTTTGGAAAACTTTACAAAAACTCGGTGATTTGACATGGAATATCCCATATATATTCTGAGAATTGAATTTTTAATCAAAAAAATTAATTTAAAATTGAACCGAGTTATTCTATTTTAGAATAAAAGTATTTTTTATTTTACATTAATGTAATTTAATTTTAAAATGAGTTTTTTATTTTACATTAAGGACGTTCCCACCGAGCAGTCGTGCTCAATTTTGAAGACGATTCTCGCTATGTTAATATAATGAACACTAGTTGAAATACAGTGCACTTTTTCGCTTGCTCTCACATGCGCACAAGTTCACAAATTTTCTCATTGCGTCGATTCTCCGATTTGACAACGTGGTTTTCTTTTCTCTGTTTATTCTTATGTGGAGACGCGTGTCGTAGAATTTAAATGTATTGAAAAATTTTTAGAGGTTACCTTTATATTGGTAATTGTAAATAAATATTTATTAAAAAAAAGATTGGTGCTAAAATAACCAAAGCCTTAGCAAGTATATCTGAGGCTAAAAGCAAAAAAATCAAGAAGAAATTCATAAAAAAGCTCAACGTGAAATTCCAGATTTCAAACTTCCCGACCAGTGTAACATTGTTAAGTCGCTATCTCTCACGACTCAAACAACGACAGAAAATTTGAAAACTGTTGAGAGTAGCTAACTTTTAGCATTTTTTAAAACAAAATAAATACCGCTTGTTTTTCTTTTCTTATTTTTACAGAAACATATTCGTTATGTCTTCAATTAGTGATTTTTAGTTTTTTAAAACAATCGTAAGAAAATTTCTATTTTTATTCACGAAAACGTGTGCTACAATACTGATCGGGGTACACTGAGAAAAAATTTCTTTTCGGACAATTAAATCGAGTTTGTTAAATTCTGTTTTAATACACTCTATTTGGTTGACATTAATATTTCTCTATCTAAGATAATAAAATTATTTGGTAAAGTTAAGAAAATAATTATTTAATAGACAACTAAATCATTTTATAGTGCCAACAAACTCAAATATCAAAGCAAAATACTATTATACTAACTCTAATAAATATTACTTAGACACAGAAAAATATATTCATTTAGAATAAATATATATTTGCTCGAGGTTAATAAATATATATTTAACCCGTCAGCACTCCCGTTATGAGCATTTTGCTCACGCTCGTTTTTAAATATGAATAACTTTTTTTTTTCAAATGGAACGAATAATTGAAATTTTTTCTATCTTCGAAGAATTTAATCTATTTTCAGATTCTGCTTGAAAAAATTTTTTTTAGATGCAATAAAAATTATAAAATAATTTTTTTTTTATGCTCCTCAAAAAATGTGAGCATTTTTCTCATCACGGGCCTAAAGGCGTAAGTAAAAAAATGTTATATTCGGTTACTCTCGGAGCTGTTCGTGTACCTTCGGTAGTCTACGGTATTCGGAGTTATTCGGTTGAAGTCGTTGTAGTTTAAATATGACAGTTACAGGTGCAATAAAGAATATAAAGAAATTTCTATAAACAGTGTGTGAATAACGATTGTCATTAATAATTTATAAATTATAATTATATGTTTAACTAATGCTGGCATTTTTTGTGTAAGTAAAATATTTAATAATATAATTAATTTTAATTCTAATTATTACTTAATGTAATGCTTACATTTTGATAACCTCAAAATATATTTATCTGTCGGATGAAACTTTTTATTTTAATAAACTATAATTATTAGAATAATTTACTGAATAATTAGAGTGTAATTGTTGCATTCAATATTTTTTTTTTCAAAAACTATTTTTAATTTGTTTTAGTTAATTTTTATTATGATACAAACTACTCTGAGTAGATAATTTATTTATTTGATATTAATTACTATTATCATTTTTACTATTTTTACTATTATTACTTATTAATTTATTATTAATTTAATAATACATAGTGTTTAATTTTCGAGATAATTTAGTCTTACCTAAAATTTAAAAAAATTTATATTTGGCGCCTGCGCGCATGCGCGTTGAGCGTGAGCAAAACTCTCACCACGGGCGTAAAGAATATCAAAAAACTGACGGGAGTGCTGACGGGTTAAACCTAATTTTTTTTTTCCCTTATTGGCTATCGTCCCAATTGGGCCACGTGCCAGATTTAAACCTAATTATTAATGATATAAAAAATGAGATATTCATTTAACTAAAATAAATAACAGAGTGCCATTATTTGCGAATATAAAAACTCTGAAATGTTTCTTACCAGGGATATTACAAACTGTGAGCGCGATCTAGTGGCGAACAACGAACTACTCCCACTGCTGTTGGCTTGCATCAAGGCTCAAACTACGAGAAACATTTTTTGGGAGAAAAGATAAATATGGTGGCAAGGAAGTTATGGTGCTAGGCAGCAGCAGCGGGAGTAGTTCGTTGCTCGCCACAAGATCGCGCCCACAGCTTGTAGTGTCCCTGGTAAGAAACTTATTTCAGAGTTATTAAGTTTGCAGCTTGAAGCATTTATGAGATGGGTTACCTGCTATAAATTAACGGAGTCACGCTAAGCCTTTTTTGATAGTAATACAGGGGTATCCTGTATTACACTATGACATTAATGTTTCTCTGAACAATTTTTGTCAAAGTACAAAATAAAGTACGTTTCAAGAAAATAAATTCTTTTTCTAAATATGCATTTATTTAATTGTTAAATAAATATTCTGTCATTTTAAAACAATATTTAATTATTATTAATAACTCATTTTCTAAGGCTCTCTAATATATTTTATAATGACTACTTTATAAGCTCTACAGGTAATCAATTTTATTTTATGCTTGCTACTTAACACGTAATTATCTTTGCTAAATATTTTATAGTTTCTAATAATTCGTTTTGTTGGTGGATTATAAAATGTTTAGTTGAAACAACCAAATATATGATTGGCAATGGACAATCAAATCATTTTGTTGTCATAACTAAAATTTAGTTGTCAGAAGAAAATTTTTTTCTCAGTGTAGGCTTCACATGTTAAACATGCAATTTTAGAAGTCAATAATTACAAATTTAGTACTGCAAGAGCTATTTTGAAAAATTTCTACGCATAAAGGATACTTAAAAGTATGTATATTCAAAATTTCAGGAAGATTGTAAGAAAAGTGATTTCGTTGGGAACGTCTTGAATGTAATTTAATTTTAAAATGAGATTTTTATTGTTTTAATCTAAAATTAATCGTTTAGAGATAAGTCTACATTTATTTAAATAAAATACAAATTTGTACTAAATGCTATCAAATCTTCAAATGAA
The DNA here is from genome assembly GCA_030273425.1 of Microplitis manilae. Lineage (NCBI taxonomy): Eukaryota > Metazoa > Arthropoda > Insecta > Hymenoptera > Braconidae > Microplitis > Microplitis manilae. The sequence continues at coordinate 22,494,672 of CP092725.1, read as the reverse complement.
TTAATTTTCACTTAGAGTAAGTTAAATGTTACTTTGTTTAAGAACTCGATGTATTAAAATGAATCGATATCGACTACACTCAAGAAAACGATGTTTTCAGAATTAGTTGATATCTTCTGAAACCAAGAGCTATATTTTCTTGAGCCAACTAAGTTGTTTTCTTATTCGGAGAAACTAAAATATTTCAAGCAAAAATTGATATTTGTAAATCAAGATTGAATTTCTTTATTGGAGAGCTTTATATATTTTTATTAACAAAAAATTTTTTTTACCAAGAGAAAATTTTTTCAAACAAGAAAATAGGATATTTTAATTTAAGAATTTATTTTTGGGAACAATTTTCTTCTTGACCCAAGAATTCCTTTTTTTTATGTGTATCAACTAAATTGAAGAAATATTTGCTTGCTGTGTAAGCTTATATTCAATTTGAGAACTGTGACAATGTTTAATTATCGTAAAAATTTTAGATAAATATAAAAATTGTGATAGTATAAAAGAAACTAAAAATTATAATTATCAAAATAGAGTAAATACCATTTTATGTTGCACTAAAAATCGTATAGATTCTCGTACACCACATGATGCCATATTTGACGTATATCCTAAAAAAATAGTACAAGAACTATCTCTCTTTATAAATTCATCTTCTTCAAACCTGTCAATTTGTTCTTCGCTTAATGGAATTTTTTTAGTTTCTATCATTTTTTTAATTTCATCTACCGCTAATCCAAAATTAGTAGCTTGAAAACCAGAATGTTTATAATTTTCGAATAAATTGTGATAATTAATGCCTTGATTCCAATCATATCCTAAACAACCAGAATGTTCATTGTTAAAATTCAGAAATAATAGTATATTACACACTAAGGGAGGAAAGTAGGACATTCCAACCCACGTGTGTAATTGGCACACGCGCATTGGGACATTCGACCTTTCTCCGTGGTGTGTATACGATCCCTGACTAAACAAAACGATTTGTGACAATTTAAAACGATTAAAAATTTAATCATCATTAATCGTCATGGTTTTTCATATTTAATCGTCTCTAATCGTCAAATAACGATTTATTATTTTACGATTAAAAACGGTTAATGACGATTAAAATTTCAAATCATCATAAATCGTTATTAATCTTCATGTGGAACCAGAAATTGCAATATTATTTTACGATTAAAGACGATTCATGACGAATTAAAAGTTTTAATCATCACGAATCGTCTTTAATCGTAAAATAATATTGCAATTTCTGGTTCCACATGAAGATTAATAACGATTTATGACGATTTGAAATTTTAATCGTCATAAATCATTTTTAATCGTAAAATAATACATAGCAATTTCTAGTCCCGCATGAAGATTCAAAACGATTAAAAATTTAATTGTTTTTAATCCTCTTAATTCATCAATTGAAGATTCTTGATGATTTAAAACGATTAAAACAGTTTTAATCGTCACAAATCGTTTTGTTTAATCAGGGATTTTTCACCAGATCTGTACCTGAAAGTTTAAATTTTTGCCGCTGATTGTGATAAGAATGGAGCATGCGCTAATATTTATTATTTATTTTCACATAAGAGAAAAGAACGACTTTCATCTTTCTAAACAAAGCAGTAATTTAAATTTTCGATGCAGGTATGGTAAAAAAAACTATTATACGAGTATAAAAACAAAAATTAAAGCTTTTTTGATAAGTTACAACATACAACTAACGAAATTTAACGGCTACATATTACTCGAAAGCTATCAAATGCTAAAGCGAAAAAAAAAATTTTCTATTTATCTATTTAATTACAATTAAACTAGACGAATTTAGATAATGATTTTCAATAGGGTTCTTGAGATCAATAATACAAAGATAATAAAAAAAGGTTAGGCCGATTAATTGTATCTATCGATAGTTATTTGGTTTACTAAGTTTCATACAGGACATTTTTTGATAACGTGTCACTGGGATTAAAATAACTTATATTTAATTAATGGAATAATTAATCGATTTAATATTGAGTCGAAATTATTCTTTAATAAATTGTCTTTGTATTGGAATAAAATTTTACCCATTTTAATGTAATCAAAAAAATCTAGAGATAATTTAATGTAAGTGAATGAGTCAAAAAATTTAAAACAATCATAAAGCAACCTTAGCGCTTTCGCGCTTGGGGTGTGCAAAATTGTTTAAAATGTTTCTTTCTAATCGTTTTATATCGTTTCTTTTAATAAGAGATTATAACTTATTAGATACTAGTTATGATAATACAATAAGGTAAATGTCCCAATACCGGAACGATTCGATAATCATTATATTATATTTTAACTCGTACGCAATGAAATTAAATAAAACTTTCTTTATTTAAAACCTTAATCTTTTAGTTACAAGATAGGGTATAAATAGATTTTAGAATATATCCGAAATATGGAAAAAAAAATGTTAATTGTAGAATAGTCCCGGATCCATGACTTTTTCATTTCTCTTGATGGTTTTGCTAAGAAATTGGTCAATTGTCTTAAGCTTATAGAAAATGTATCAAAGTACTTTTCATTAATTTTTTTTTTGCATGTACATCATGAATGACATCAAAATCAAGAAAACATATTAACATGAAAAAAATCGTATTAATATATTAATTTTACTGTTCGTCTATTGGTACACCAAAATTAACCCCTGCCCAGTACCAGAACAGTCAGTCATATTAATGTTATCGATGAACATTAACGGTGAGTTTTATTGACTGGCTTAATCAAGTGCAATATTAATTATTACTGGAAACCTAATATTTAATGCAGTAAGTATGATTGTTATAAAAAATGCATTAAATGTAGATAAACTCTGATTTAAATCATAAAAAATAAATTTTTGTCTTCAATTTTTTTTTTAAATCAATTTTATAGTACAACCTCAAATGATTTATTTTGTTTCTATCTTCAATTCAAAATATTTATTTTTTATTAAATATTTAATGACTTAAACATTTTAAATGTATTTTACATTAATATTATTCATTAATTGTTAATATTTTCACTAAGAGTGAATGCATATTAGTGAAAAAAATAACTCATTTTATTTACTGTTCCGGTATCAAGACAACCGAATTCTGGTACTGGGACAAGGCTATTTCAGCGTTCCGGTATTGGTTCTTTGGAGTGTCATGGAAAAAAAATTTTTTTCATATTAAATTTAAGAAAAATAAACTAATTTGATAATTTTCGAATAGGTAAATGTCTATTCTATCTAATATAATAAATTATTTTGGTTTATAATCTGTTTGAATATTTTTAAAACGATAAAAACCAGTCGTATACCCTTCGTCGTTCCGGTTTTGGGACATTTACCTTAGTTAGATTTCTATGTAATCTACTAAAATGAATAGTAATTGACATTACCTTGAATTTTCGGAGTTTCATTTGGTAGAGATGTACTTGGCATTAAAACAGCAGTTCTCGATGTTGAAATATTATTATCATTTTTTATATTTTCCATAATTCAATTATTCTTACATATATTAATATAAATAACATGTATGGAAGACAGATGTATTTTAATTATAATAACTGCAACGTTTAATTTGGAACACGTGGAAATGAAATAAATTTATATTATTAAGTTATGAATAAAATTATTATACAATTTATTACATAACTACAGATAAAAAATGATTATGATAAGAAATAACCATAAAGTTACTTTCTTTTTGTTTATTTCAGGTATTATTATTTGTTTATTTCAGATGTTATTTGTGTTTCTACAATGAAATAATCGTCTGTCGGCAGTACTGTCAGAGTTTAGTTTGCACATCAAAACTCTCAATATGTACAGTAGATGTCTCTATTAGCCTTCTTCCAAAATTTAAAGGCTTAAAACTACATTTTCCCTAGACGACCGTGGCACATTTTCGCCGAGCCCAAAATCGATCTGCCACCTATCCCATGGAATTCAAAATGACAAAATAACGATAGAGATTTTTTTTTTTTAAATATTGAAAAATCCAAAAGTGCACACCTCAATCGTTCATGATAATTATTAATATATATTTTTAACTTCCCGCTAAGAAAATCGACGATTTTCGAAAATTTCGGGAAGTTATTGTTTTCACCCCGATTTTCGAAAATCGAGTTTTCATCAGATGTCGACGTTTTGAGGTCCTAGGAAGCTATTCTGACTATTTTCGGAATGATGCCCGAGTGTGTGTATGTGTGTGTGTGTGTGTGTGTGTGTGTGTGTGTGTGTGTGTGTGTATGTATGTAAACTCTTTGTAACTTTTGAACTAATGAACCGATTTGGATGTTTAAGGCGGCGATTGAAAGAGCTTGTTGGCCATCAACTTTCCTGAAAATTTCAGATCATTTGATCAAATAGACTCGAAAATATCTGCGAATTACGAAAAAAAAAAAATTTTTTTTTTTAGTTTTTTATTGATTTCTTAGAAACGACTTATACGATCGATATCAAAATCTAATCAGCTCTAATACTCAAAAAAACGCGTCAATTGCCACCTCAAACATCAAAATCGGATAATTCGTTCGAGAGTTATCGCGGGAGAAAGAAATGGTGAAAAACGGTTTTTTCTAAATATTTTCGAAACGACTGACGCGATCGATTCCAAATTTTAATCAGCTCTAGAATTCAATAAAACGCGCCGATTGCCACCTCAAACGTCAAAATCGATTAATTAGTTCGAAAGATATCAGCGTTGAAAAGTTAAAAAAATAACATTTTATGTTATTTTTCCCGGAAAATCATAATATAACCTACTAAAATGTGTCTGAAGTCATACCAACTCATCCTTTATATGTTTACTCTCGATACATTATGTCATCGAACTTGGTTTTTAGTTTAAATCATACTACCAACAATAAAATCGATAAAACGTAGTTTTTAATATTTTTCTCGGATATTTCATATTTGATTGTTTCTCACATGAGTCAAAACTCTTTTAAATCTTGATTTGAATCCCTGGCATTGATTTCTGCCTGAATACACTTATTTTATTGAACATAATCAGGGATTAAATTTTAAAAACCGCTTCATTAACAATTCTTGATTCTTAAATTTTCAAACTTCAGCACAACAGGCAACTTGTTAGAGCTTGAAAATATCGTAAAAAAACAATCGCATATGATAGCATTTTCGAGCTCGAAGAGCTCGAAAATATATCTACACCAATGTTTTCGAGCTCTTTGAGGTCGAAAACAGCGGGAAGTTTTGGGGCTGGCCCGCAGGGCCAACCGACGCCCAGATTTTTTCGTACAAGTTTACCTTCAAATTGAAGGAAAATTAACCGTAAATTTTTATTTTCAACTTTTGCTGTAAAATTGTCCGAAAATTCGGGCAGTAGATTTCAGGTAATTTCAACATTAAATTAACGTCAATTTCAACGCAAAGTGGCTATTAGGGTGAGTGTTATGTTCTCAGGTGCCTCCACCTGTTAATTGATTAGTGAACTTGAGATACATAAATAGGCGCGCATTTAAACTCCATTTGAAATTTATATATTAATTTACTTATTGCGTTTTATCAACATTTGGTCAATAATTTAGATAATAAATCGTCGTGGCACATACAATGGTGGTCATTAATTCTTTTCGGGTAGTATAGAATCGGGAATTAAAACATCTCTAAAAATGAACATATGTATAATTTTTTTATGCAAATGAAAGTTATAAAAATAAAAAACTGTAAAAAAAAATGCAAAATTAAAAAATTTATGTATATTAATTAAATGTAAAATTAAAAATATATATTGTAAAATAAGTAAATAAAAAAAGTCCCTATAAAAAAAATCTCTAGATTTATAAATTACTAAAAACATTATGGTCAACATTCAAAATTTTGTAAATAATTTTCATGACTATATAAAAATATCTATATTTAAAAAAAACTAAATTAAAAAGTTAATAAAAAAAAATTGCTATAAAAAAAAAAATTCCTACAAAGAAACAATTGCATAAATAAACATGTACTTAAAAAAAATATGTAAAAATAAACATCTCTACAAATAAAAAATCTATAAATAATCGCCTGTTTTTGAACATCTCTATAAATAATTACATATACAATTAAATATCTGGAGAAAGTATAACCTCTAAAAATGACAGCAGTGTATATATTTTAGCATCGTAATTTTTTTTTTAAATATTGATAGATTGTAATAAAACCCCAATAGATAAGCCTTAATTTTTTCAATTCAATTTTTTTTTTTTATTTACATATGGGGTGTTCCACGCCAAATCGGACACCATTTAGCTTTTGCATCTCGGATTTGAAACTTTTTTATCTTTTAGAATAGGTTGAAAGAGGCCCTCATGATTTTTTTCAACTTTTTTCCTCCAACCGTTTTCGAGATATCAAATTTTGAAAAATATAGAGATTTTTTTTTCAAATGCCTACAACTTCGCGAAACGTGGTTTAAATAAAATTTTCATAGACACAAAATATGTGTGTTTTTAGACATCTTTTTAGTAAAAAATAAAAAAAAATTTTTTTGAACCTTGCTACTATTAAAATTTTTAATTTTAAGTATAAAGTGTCGATTTACAAAAAACACGTACTGATCGATTTTCCTCATAATTTTTCACAGCAAACCGTCACCTTTTCTACAACGTTTTCAGCGATGCTCATAATGAGATAACGATGGGATCTATTTTGTTTTCGATTTTTTAAATTTCAAATTCCAGCTTTTTTTACAGAAAAATGTGTAAAAAAAATATTATGCTCAGGATTTACTATTAATAATTATCTGACACACAATTATCATCAAAATCTTCAAATTTTATTTTCAAAGAAAAATTATTATTAATTCATATCTATTTTTCCTCAAACGTTTAATAATTTCTCTGTGGAAATAAAATTTGAAAATTTCGATGATAATTGTGCGTCAGATAATTATTAATAGTAAATCCTGAACATAATATTTTTTTTACACATTTTTCTGTAAAAAAAGCTGGAATTTGAAATTTAAAAAATCGAAAACAAAATAGATCCCATCGTTATCTCATTATGAGCATCGCTGAAAACGTTGTAGAAAAGGTGACGGTTTGCTGTGAAAAATTATGAGGAAAATCGATCAGTACGTGTTTTTTGTAAATCGACACTTTATACTTAAAATTAAAAATTTTAATAGTAGCAAGGTTCAAAAAAATTTTTTTTTATTTTTTACTAAAAAGATGTCTAAAAACACACATATTTTGTGTCTATGAAAATTTTATTTAAACCACGTTTCGCGAAGTTGTAGGCATTTGAAAAAAAAATCTCTATATTTTTCAAAATTTGATATCTCGAAAACGGTTGGAGGAAAAAAGTTGAAAAAAATCATGAGGGCCTCTTTCAACCTATTCTAAAAGATAAAAAAGTTTCAAATCCGAGATGCAAACGCTAAATGGTGTCCGATTTGGCGTGGAACGCCCCATATGTAAATAAAAAAAAAAAATTGAATTGAAAAAATTAAGGCTTATCTATTGGGGTTTTATTACAATCTATCAATATTTAAAAAAAAAATTACGATGCTAAAATATATACACTGCTGTCATTTTTAGAGGTTATACTTTCTCCAGATATTTAATTGTATATGTAATTATTTATAGAGATGTTCAAAAACAGGCGATTATTTATAGATTTTTTATTTGTAGAGATGTTTATTTTTACATATTTTTTAAGTACATGTTTATTTATGCAATTGTTTCTTTGTAGGAATTTTTTTTTATAGCAATTTTTTTTATTAACTTTTTAATTTAGTTTTTTTAAATATAGATATTTTTATATAGTCATGAAAATTATTTACAAAATTTTGAATGTTGACCATAATGTTTTTAGTAATTTATAAATCTAGAGATTTTTTTTATAGGGACTTTTTTTATTTACTTATTTTACAATATATATTTTTAATTTTACATTTAATTAATATACATAAATTTTTTAATTTTGCATTTTTTTTTACAGTTTTTTATTTTTATAACTTTCATTTGCATAAAAAAATTATACATATGTTCATTTTTAGAGATGTTTTAATTCCCGATTCTATACTACCCGAAAAGAATTAATGACCACCATTGTACTTATTAAATTATATATTTAGATTATAAAAATTGAACGAATAGATAAGCAAATCTTTATTTTATATTCAGAGAAATATAAATACAGTTTGAGTGGTCTTGGAACGTTTACTGTCACCCGATACTTAAAATCTAAACAAAACACACGCATAAAAATCATGAATAGGCCCTTGTTCTACAGTTAACCGTAAATATGGTTATAAACAAATGCACTCTATCAACAAGTAAGAAAAGAAATATATAATTAATAAATGTTATTGACTAATGAAAACCATATCATCAGAACTTAACTATTACTGTTAGTATTAAGTAAAGAGTGACTCGTATAATAAATTAATTAATGGAAATATGGAAATATAACATTAGAATAATTATAATAGTGTTTTACAATAAATGATAATGTCAATCGTACTAAATAATTAAATATATAATAATGGAGGAATACACCTCTGATAGTCTAGAATATTTAACTGGAAGATTGTATCCAAGTACAAGAAAATAGAATAAGTAATAAATAAAATCGTAGAATGGATAAGTAAAGAACGTATATGTGTAAGCTTATATCTCAAACTTGTATTAGTAGAAAGTATAAATGTATAAGTATATTTAGTAAAGAACATAGATATATATGTATATTGTATGAGCACGAGTGTGAACATGAGAGTCGTGGGGAGAAGTTGAAGAGTGGAGGTCAGAGATCTCTCTGCCGTCTGATGTAACTTCACTTCTCTCCAAGAACTTTTTACGAACACAACTGTTATTACTGATCTAATTTTATTCATACTTTATAATAAAACTCAGTCTTCAGATAAAAGTTATTTTATCAATTACATCTACCCTTATTCATAATTCCATTATTTCATCAAATAGTAATCATAATCATCATCATCGTAGCCAACAATAAATTTATCCACTGTTTCCAAATTCAAAATTGGTCCCGCGTGACAACGAACTGCCCATTGTCCAGGAGGTGGCGTCAGCTCCGATCCTAGTAACCTCCCAGGACAATATGAGGAAAAATTAACCGCAAATTTTTCTTTCCTACTTTTACTGTCAAATTGACAGCAAATCCGAGCGGCAAATTTTGGTCATTTTAATTGTCAAATTACTGTCAATTTTAAGCTAAAGTGGCTATTAGGGAAATTTTTAATTTTAATTACGTAAATTAACAACAATTCGCTGTCAAAGTTGCTATTGGAGGAATGGGGGTCTGCGAGAACATTAAAGTCCTGCCATCTGTACTCAATAATTAGTTTTAAGAAAGTTTTATGATCGCTTACTACTCGACTATTACCACAAGTAAGTAAAAATATATAATGCTGGAAGATTGCAGAGACATGTCAAGACATAGTAAAGCTTGAAGTGAAGTGTCAGCCAAGACAAAAACTATGTATTGCTAGACATAAACAACAGGAAGTTTGTTAAATAAATAAAACTAATTAATAATTAATGAAAAAAAGTTAAAATGGCAGATTGTGTTACATCTGGATGTAATAATTCATCTGAAAAAAAACGTTCAATAAAAACGTTGTCCGATGATGAATGCCCAGAGAAACGGATCCGAATCATTGGCCGTACTGATAGATCACCAGGCGAACATACGTATTGTTTATATGAGGTATTGTATATTTATTACAATCGTAGATAAATATGTTTGTTGATTATTAAATAAAGTACGACAATGATAATATAATTTTTATAAATTAATTTTTTATTGTAGGAACATGAACCTGGTACGATTGCAAAACCTCCTGATGGTAAACGATTTGTTAAGTCATTTGCTGTACCTACAGCATTTTCACAACAGAAGACTTTTAAAATAGCTAACAGTGACAAGGTATATAATTTAATTGCATTTTGGTTAATTATTAGTTTAGTTGATTTATTTACCCGATGAAAAAAGATTTTATACAATTGGATAGAAAAAATGGCCCGATCTAATTGTATACAATCATATACAATCGTATATAATTGTATATATTTTGTATATAATTGTATACAAATATATACATTTGTATGAAATTTTATTATTCTCTTTTGCATTTTTATATAGAACTATATACGATTGTATATAATTATATAAAAATTTTATGACCCTGAAGTTAGCTCTCAGCGCTTAAAAAAAAAGTTTAGTTAAAGATATCTCCGAATTGAAGCATTTTTCAGAAATTCGCTTGGTGGGGCTTTATTTTTTGGGAAATTATTTACAAATGGTAATGATGAAAACATTTTTTCCACACACAAAAAAGTTTTTAATTTGAAAAGAAAATTTTGGGAAGCTCTCACAAAGCAACCCATTATCAAATATTTATCAAATTTGATAATTGAACATATTTTTTCATTAAAAAATGATGGTTTCAGTCATTTTTTAAATTATTATATTAGTTTTTTCTGGAGCTCATAACTTCGCAAAAATTCATTACACAAGAAAAAAAAAATTGTCATTTCTTTATTTTTGAAAAATCTGACGATGGTATTTTTTCAATTTTTAAAATTTTCATTAATTCTTTTAATATCTGCATCTTTTGATTTTTTAAAAATTTTTGATATCGAATATAAAATCAAAAAATGAAAATAAATGAAAAAAAAAAAATTCATGCCTTTATTTTTGAAAAATCTGACGATGGTATTTTTTTAATTTTGAAAATTTTCATTAATTCATTCAATATCTTCATCTTTTGACTTTTTAAAAATTTTGATATCAAATATAAAGTCAAAAAATGATAATAAATTAAAAATAAAAAAATTAATGCCTTTATTTTCGAAAAATCTGATGATGGTATTTTTTTAATTTTGAAAATTTTCATGAATTCATTTAATATCTTCATCTTTTGATTTTTAAAAAAATTTTAACATCGAATAACAAATCAAAAAATGATAGTAATTGAAAAAAGAAAAAATCATGCTTTTATTTGATTAAAAAAACAACATCGTTAGATTTTTAAAAAATAGGGGCATGAGTTTTTTTTTTTCAATTACTATCATTTTTTGATTTGTTATTCGATGTTAGAATTTTTTTAAAAATCAAAAGATGAAGATATTAAATGAATTCATGAAAATTTTCAAAATTAAAAAAATAACATCATCAGATTTTTCGAAAATAAAGGTATTAATTTTTTTATTTTTAATTTATTATGATTTTTTGACTTTATATATGAGTGTGAATGTAGCAGACATCAGACAAATTTAAAATTATTAATTAATAGAGTAAATAATTAAAAAATTTGAATTTAACAAAAAAGCACATTTAAGAAATTTTAAAATTAATAAGTGCATTTTTTTTAAATTTTATTTTTTAAATTATTTACTCTATTTATTTACAATTTTGAATTTGTCCGATGTCTGCTACATTCACACTCATCTTTATATTTGATATTAAAATTTTTAAAAAGTCAAAAGATGAAGATATTGAATGAATTAATGAAAATTTTCAAAATTAAAAAAATACCATCGTCAGATTTTTCAAAAATAAAGGCATGAATTTTTTTTTTTTCATTTATTTTCATTTTTTGATTTTATATTCGATATCAAAAATTTTTAAAAAATCAAAAGATGCAGATATTAAAAGAATTAATGAAAATTTTAAAAATTAAAAAAATACCATCGTCATATTTTTCAAAAATAAAGAAATGACAATTTTTTTTTTCTTGTGTAATGAATTTTTGCGAAGTTATGAGCTCCAGAAAAAACTAATATAATAATTTAAAAAATGACTGAAACCATCATTTTTTAATGAAAAAATATGTTCAATTATCAAATTTGATAAATATTTGATAATGGGTTGCTTTGTGAGAGCTTCCCAAAATTTTCTTTTCAAATTAAAAACTTTTTTGTGTGTGGAAAAAATATTTTCATCATTACCATTTGTAAATAATTTCCCAAAAAATAAAGCCCCACCAAGCGAATTTCTGAAAAATGCTTCAATTCGGAGATATCTTTAACTAAACTTTTTAACTTCCCGCTAAGAAAATCGACGATTTTCGAAAATTTCGGGAAGTTATTGTTTTCACCCCGATTTTCGAAAATCGAGTTTTTATCAGATGTCGACGTTTTGAGGTCCTAGGAAGCTATTCTGACTATTTTCGGAATGATGTCCGAGTGTGTGTATGTATGTGTGTGTGTGTGTATGTATGTAAACTCTTTGTAACTTTTGAACTAATGAACCGATTTGGATGTTTAAGGCGGCGATTGAAAGAGCATGTTGGCCATCAACTTTCCTGAAAATTTCAGATCATTTGATCAAATAGACTCGAAAATATTGGCGAATTACGAAAAAAAAAAAATTTTTTTTTTTAGTTTTTTATTGATTTCTCAGAAACGACTCATACGATCAACTTCAAAATCTAATCAGCTCTAGAACTCAAAAAAACGCGTCGATTGCCACCTCAAACATCAAAATCGGATAATCCGTTCGAGAGTTATCGCGGGAGAAAGAAATGGTGAAAAACGGTTTTTTCTAAATATTTTCGAAACGACTGACGCGATCGATTTCAAATTTTAATCAGCTCTAGAATTCAATAAAACGCGCCGATTGCCACCTCAAACGTCAAAATCGATCAATTAGTTCGAAAGATATCGGCGTTGAAAAGTTAAAAAAATAACATTTTATGTTATTTTTCCTGGATAAATCATAATATAACCTACTAAAATGTGTCTGAAGTCATACCAACTCATCCTTTATATGGTTACTTTCGATACATAATGTCATCGAACTTGGTTTTTAGTTTAAATCATACTACCAACAATGAAATCGATAAAACGTAGTTTTCAATGTTTTTCTCGGATATTTCATATTTGATTGTTTCTCACATGAGTCAAAACTCATTTAAATCTTGATTTGAATCTCTGGCATTGATTTCTGCCTGAATACACTTATTTTATTGAACATAATCAGGGATTAAATTTTAAAAACCGCTTCATTAACAATTCTTGATTCTTATATAAATTTTCAAACTTCAGCATAACAGGCAACTTGTTAGAGCTTGAGAAGATCGTAAAAAAACAATCGCATATGATAGCATTTTCGAGCTCGAAGAGCTCGAAAATATATCTACACTAATGTTTTCGAGCTCTTTGAGGTCGAAAACAGCGGGAAGTTTTGGGGCTGGCCCGCAGGGCCAACCGACGCCCAGATTTTTTTTTAAGCGCTGAGAGCTAACTTCAGGGTCATAAAATTTTATATAATTATCACCTCTATCCTATTGTATATAATTCATATATAACTGTATAAAGTTATATAAAATCTTTTTTCATCGGGTACGATCATGGAGTAGCTGAGCCTTGTGATTAGAGATAAAAATACCCTATTGCAGAAATCCATGTGGGATTGCATGGGAATCCATAGGAATCCATATAAGGAAGTGTAGATTTATGTAAGAATCCATAGGATCCATAGGAATTAATATAAGAGCATTTGTATTTGAATCCATGAGATTCTTATATGGGAAATCCCCATAGGAAATTGTGGGTACCTGAATTCCGATGGAACTTCGCATAGGAAACTGGGTATCTGGATTCCCATGTAGGAAACCCACATAAAATTTTGACAGCAGGATATTTTTGAACAAAAACACAAATTAATTGATGCTCTTTATATCAGTATTTGTAATAAGTTATTGATTAACTCAAGAAGTATAACATTTTTATAGAAATTACAAATAATTTTAATGAAACACTAATATTCATATATAAATCCATACGCTTTTATATTAATTCCTATGGATTCTTACATAAATCCATACTGTCCTATATGAACCCCTACGGGTTCCATTCATTTTTAATTTTTAATTCAATATCTTTGAATTACAAATAATTTTTTAATTTCTAATCCTACATTTTTGAATTGAAAATTAAATTTCAAATTTTTAATTCGTAAAGTAGCGTTAAAATGTAATGGCTTAGTTTTTAAATCTACGTTTTAAAATAAAACATTAAATGAACAATTTCAATTCGGAAAACCAGATTAAAAAACTTGTTTCTAATCTCAAATTCCATATTTAATTATTGAAATTAAATCAAAAATTTTAATTAGCCATAGCTAAAGGAGACTAAAAAATAACATTCCGTTTTTTAATTTTCTATTTTCGTACCAAAGTTTAAATAAAAAATTTTAAATTCCGAACATCGGATTAGTGTTGTTTTAATTTTAAACTCTCTGTTTACACTGAAAATTACTCAAAAGATTTAATTCTTAAATGTCTCAACTATTAATGATCTTTTTATTTCAAATTATATTATATCTGACGATCAAGAGTAAGTTTAAAAATATTTAAACTTGAAGGTCAAGTGAAATAGTATTCTTTCCTGTTATGTGCCGTCAAACTTTTTGTTTTCATTACTTATCCGATTGCATACCATATCTAAATTAAAAAGTAATTTCCAATTTTTGATCCCACGTGTTTGAGTTAACAAGTAATTTTTTAATTTTTAATCCCATGTTTCTGAATTAGAATTAATTTTTGATATTTTAAGCCCACTTGTCAATTTAAAAGTAATTTTTTAATTTTTAATTTGACTTGTCTGATTAAAAATTAGTTTTTTGATTTTTAATCCCACGTGTGTACATTTAAATTAATTTTCCAATTTTGAATCTCACCTGCCGAATTAAATATCAATCTTTAAATTTTGAATCCCACGTCTCTGGATTAAAATTAATTTTTGAATATTTAATCTCACGTTATTGAATTAAAATTAATTTTTCAATTCAAGTTGTTAAATTAAAAATTAATTTTGTAATTTTAATCGATATAATTTCAATTACGGATTAAAAATTTAATTTTTAATTGCATATATTTTTATTAAAGAATTCGCAACCCTGAATCCCACATGGATTTTTTGATATGGGTATTAGTTTTTTACTATCTGATTTTAATAATTAAAGAAATAATTTCAATTTTGTTCAAAATATATAAATAATTCTTACAAATGAAAGTATATCAAATAAATATATTATTCACAATTTTACAATGCAGGTAAAGTCTTCAAATTTGTCGAAAAATTCAAACCAAGCCCAGAATCTCAAACTAAAAAATAATGAAATATTATTTTCTGATAATGATACATCAGAGTTTGAAGTGGTACGTATTAAATAATTACAAAAAATTTATTCACTGCATTTAAAAGATACAATTAACTATTTTTTTTTTTTTTTTTTTTTTGCTGATAGATTGAAGAAATAGAATTTGATGTAATAGACGATCAAGAAAAAATAATTGAAACCTGCGATAATTTGACTAAAGTTCGAGAAAATTTTCTTCTAAAGAAAGAAAATGTAGTTGATGAAAAAAAAGCATTATCTCAAAATCAAAATCAATTGTTAAAAAGTCAGAAAAAGCTGCGTATTATTCAGAAAAATTCGATTGATAACACAGAAAAATTACATAATAGTAAAGAAATTTCAACTGGAAATGATGCCATCACACTGCATAATAAAAAAAATATAATTAAGTGGCAAAAAAACTCTTCCGATTTACAAAATTTGCTTTATCATAAAGAAAAATCATCTGAAAATCATGTACTTTTGCTCCTTAAACACGAAAATCCACCGCCAGCTTATAAAAATTTGATTGAAAATCAAAATAAGTTACGTGAAAATCAGGAAAATGATCAGAATAAAGAAAAAGTGCGTAATAATCAAGTACTTTTGATTCATAATCAAGGAAAGTTGAGTCTAAATCAAGAAAATTTAAAGCAGCACAATAAAAAGCTACAGAGTAATGAAAGTCCTGATCAGAATACAAAAAAGTCCCACATAAATCGAGTTAATTTAATTCACAACTCAAAAGAAAAATTATGTGTGAAACAAGAAAATGTAACTCAGAATAATGACAAAGTACAAGTTCAAGGAAAAGTTAGTAAAAAACAGACAAATTTGACTCAAGATAAAGAAAAGTTTAATAAAGTTCTAGTAAAATCAATAAAATGTGAAAAAGAAGAATATCAAGAACAATTAAATTCAACATCGAACGTTCAAAAATTGCCACAAGTTTTTGAAAATTTGAGTTCTAATCTTACGAACAAAGTATTTTTGATTCTCAAACAAGAAAAATCAGACCAAAATCGAGAAAGTTCACTGCAAAACCAAGATAAGTCGGGTCAAACTCAAGAAAAATCTAATTTGAAGAACGAAAAGTCTCTTAAAAGTCAAGTAATTTTAATTCAAAATCAAAACAATATACAGAAACCCCAAGAAAACTTGAATCAAAATGAAACAAACTTAGTTAAAAATCAAGTATTTTTAATTCTAAAACCAGAATCAACACCGCAAAAAGAAGAAAGCCTTACTAAAAAACAAGAAGAGGCGGTAGAAATTCAAAACGATGCAATTCAATCCCAAGAAAAAAATAATTCAAGCCAAGAAACTTCTGGTCCAATAAAAAGAAAGCTACGTTCAAGTCAAAACAAAGATACTCGGGATCAAAAAAAGTTATGTACCGATCAAAATCATGAAAAATTAAATGAAAATCGCATAAAGTTAAGCCAATATTTAAAACATTTAAACAAAACCAATGGAAATACAACTGAAGTGGAACAAAACATAAATAATAATTCAAAACCTGAAAAAAAAGACAAAAATGAGAAAAATATATCAAACAGTACAAAGGACAATGAAAATAATTTGAACGAAACAAAAGTTGAGATCGATGATGATCCATTCAGTACCAACGATCCAGAACAGTTTTCAACGAATTTTAAGCCAGGCTCGATGTCAATGCCTACAAGTAGTGGTAATGATAAAGACAAAGTAAGTTATATGAGCAAATTAATTGAAAAACAACAGCAACTTCTTCGAGTGTACAGAAACAAACTTGGTTTTGCGAGATATAAAATAAAAGATCTTGAAGCTAAATTTGATTCATGGAGATCAATGATGGAAACCATTTTCAATGAAGATCAAATAAATTACTTGGAAGCATTGCAATCACAGAAAAAACGTTGTAGATGTTGGTCAGCTGCTACAATTAAAGATGCTTTAGAAATTAAATCGATTATTGGTACAACTGGTTACGAAGAGCTATTGAGGCGGAAATATCCTTTTCCAGCGTTAAGAACATTGAGAGAAAAAACACAAAAAACAAAACTTGATGATTGAAAATTTATTATTAATGTTACAATAATATTTAATAAAGTTATTTTTTATTATCGTCACTAATCTTTATTATAAATTGAAAATTTATTCTATAGATTTTTTGATAGTTTTTTTTTTCTTCACGAGCAGCAAATTATTTGACATTGATATCAAAACTGTCAAATATATTTTTGAAAATATTTTGTATAAATTATATACTCCCGAGTAAAAAATATTTTATATACTACACGAACAAAACAATTAGTCTAAGAGCCAGTTTAAATCTGACAACACATTTTACGGTATCTGAAATTTCCTCGTGAGACTCCTATGTCCAGTAAACAAGCAATGGGTACTAGCTAAGCTCGGCTGCGGTAGGTTTGGGGTCCCTCAGGTGAGCCAGATATAAAAATTAAGAAAATTTTTTAAGTATTTTACGGCGTCTGCCATTTCAATATATTATTTAATGAACTGTTTTAAACTAATATTGAAAATGGCTGACATTTTTTCCGGTTGTAACTATCCGGTTTACAGCGAAACCTTACCTACAGTACATGCATACGTATATTCATAGTTTAGTCTAGTCGTGAAGTTGATTTCCTGCGAAAAATAGTTACAGGTCTCCTAAAAATATGATTGATGGCTTAAACGATCCGGAATGGCGTCTAGAAAAAAAAAAGCGTTTTTTGGATTTTTTCTGGAAAAGAAAATTACAATTGTTATTAACAAAAAACTGTTAAAAAAATTAGCTGTCCAGATTTTGGACAAAATCTCAAAAAGTATAAGTGATAACTCAAATATTTAAAAAATTTCTGTCAGAGCAGAAAATTTGAGTAAAAAAGTTCTCAACTCCTCGAATTGTAGCTCCAATATTTATGATTTTAATTTAACGTTGAAAATTGGCTTTTGCGCGGCAGTTTCGGCATGCGCGCGCTGCCACTCTAGTGAGCGTAATTTTTAAATAATTTTTTTATGCAATTAGATATTAATTAAAAAATTTTGGTATCATCCAGACTCTTCGAAGAATATAATTTCGCAGTTATAAAAGTTGTATCACCATTTTTCTCTAGAACATACAAAAATTACGAGGCATGGTGATAAATTAAAATATTTTTGCATGTTATGTTCACCGTTTATCGAAGTAGACAGTACACGCTCTGACAGATTATTTCCCAAAGCCCCTTATAGGAAGGAACAATAGGCCTAAGCTTGGCCGAGACTTGGCGCTAGACTTATTAACTCTGGGGAAAGCTTGAAATCCAAGCTTGGCCCAAGTCTGTCTAAGCATCGAAATGATAACACCGAGCCAAGCTTGGGTGACAGCGCTGTGGCAAGACTGCATCTTAGTATTGGCCCAATAACCAGTGCCAATATTGTACCAAGACTGCATCTAAGTATTGGTCCAATATCAAGAGCCAGTATTGTGCCACAACTGTTGCTAAATAAGCACCTATGCTTATTAAAAATTAATTAAAAAAAAAAAAAAAATATTAGTAGACATGTTCGTGATGGTAACATATGGAAATAAATTTGTACATAGAGAAATCAGGTGGATCGTTGGAACTAATTTTTTTTTGCATTTGCTGGGTCTCGAACCTGGTCCTTCAAGGCTGGTAGGCAAGCGTCTTATCTACTAGGCTGCTACGCTATTCACAGAAGCCAGAAGTTTTTAGGTACCATTTGTTATTTCGACTGGCAAGCCAAGGCTTGTCAATTAAATGTCTGTTGAATCTTGGCCCAAGACTGGCAAACCAAGGCTTGTCACTCGAGTATTGGCTGAACCTTGTCCTAAGACTGGCAAGCCAAGGCTTGTTACTCGAGTATTGGCTGAATTTTGGCCCAAGGCTGGCGATCCGAGGCTCGTCACTTGAACGTTGGTCGTACCTCAGACCAACCTTGGGAGGCCGAGCCTCGGTAGCCCAGTATTGTGCCAAGACCGGCCCCGTTGTCATTATTTTTTTTCCTACAAGGGGCTTGACGTAAAGTAATCAAACCATAGGACCTACCCAGGCGGCACAAAAAAAATTGTTAACTTTATGTTAACAATTAGTTACACTGTAACAAATTGTTGCCTTAAATTTAACAAAAAGTCAGCAATTTTTTTTTGTGCCGCCTGGGTAGGCTCAGACTAGGTCTGACCCCATGGTCACCCTCAAGCCTTGGGGGTAACAAAATAAAACCATAGGGCCTAGATTCAAACCAGGTCTGGTCCCATGGTCGCCCCTAAGGCTTGGGTAACAAAATCAAACCATAGGACTTGTTCGGACCGGGTTTGGCCCCATGGTTTTTCTAAGTGAATCAAACACTTCCTCAAAATGAGTCATCAGCTTTCCGACGATTCTAGATCATAGAAGGTAGAAGTACCTCGATCTACCCTCCATATCTTGGATTTAAAATAATCTGGATTGAAAAATTGGCCTTTAGTCTATTATGAACTATTCTATTTTACCGGCGAAATTAGTAAATGTTTTGCCGTAAAATATATTTGAAATATAAAGCACACCTGGTAAACAAACACCTGTCGCTAGACAGCTGTCATCCTTCAGCATATGTGAATAAAAAAGAAGTTAGTTTGTAATAAGTTGTCATTTTTTAGGATTGTGAGTTCAAAACTAAGATTGGTTAATGTTAAATAATAATATAAATAATGCTAAAATCAAAATCGCAAAATAGTATTTGGTACAATCTTATCAAAAAACTTAACTTTATATATTTTGTATACAAAACTTTATCTTTAACTACAAACACTGTTTTTCTTAATTTGTATATTATTCTATTACTAGTGAACAAGAAGCGAGATTCATTCAAGAAAGAATAACAGGAGTAGAAAAACATTTCGCCGAATTATGTACTTCATTCGCAGCTTATGCAAGAAAATCTGCAAGGTAAAAATTTATAATATACTTATAAATTTGTTTATATTCCCTGATTAAAAAAAAGTATTTGATAGGATTAAAAAGATTGAAATTTTAGGATTTCCAGTATTTAGCAGGATTTGAAAGTATTCAAATTTTAATCCTTTTGAATCCTGTCAAATACTTTTTAATACTTTTTTTTTATCAGGGTTAATACATTTAAATCTAGGATAATCATTTCGATAAAATTACTCATTATTTTAGGCTTCGAGATAAAAATGACGAGGTTGCCAAAGTGATCCAAACATATGCTGAATCAGAAACTATCAACATATCATTAAGCCATGGGTTATCTAATTTTGCAGCAACTTTATCAGTCATCGGTGATTACAAGTAAGTAGTATTAGATATCATTTGCACTTTTTACCCTGATAGCTAAGTTGGCAGCAAGCTGGCGACAATCTACTGCTGCAACCTGTCGCCAAGTTGGCCGCAAAAATGAAGATGTCGAATATGGAAAATTCTGAAAACCGGATTAAGAAAGGATTAATATTAAATTCTTTTCAATCCGAAACAATCCGTTTTCGTTTATTGAAGATACTCTTCGTATATTCTTGTCTGTATTTCACAGTCTCCCGAGCTTAAAAACATTTTTGTTCATAAATTTTAATTTTGTTAAATGAATGTTCGAAATATCAGTTACGTGAATTATTTAATGATTCATCTTTTTTTCTATTAATTCACTCCTCGAACTGTGAAATAGTACAGTACAACCTCGTTATAAGTTACTCAGTCATAAGTTACTTCCCCTCTATTTGTTTTCGCTCGTCTCAAAATACTACCCCCACTCCAGTTCTACTAACGCAGTTTTTCGTTTGTCGTGAAGAGATTGCTTCTGCAGTCCTTTTATAAGTTAATAAAGTATTTGCGTAGATAAATGACAAACGTCAACTTACTTGTAGAAGGACTGCAGACACAAACACGAACACGACGCATACATATGCAGAAACTGAGTGATCACCGAGTAAATGATAAGAGTAGGGGAAAGTCATTTCCAAGAAATTTTTCTCCTACAGTCCCTAACAGTAACTTATAACCAGGTTGTACTGAAGTAAGAATTGTCATTAAAATTTTTCAGGGATGCTGAAGTTCAACGTATTGATTCAAAGATAATCTCAATTCTATCACAGTATTCAATTATTTGTCGACATGCTCGTGAAGATGTTAAAAACACATTCTCAGCCCGCGATAAAGAACTTGCTCGAAGAAAACATATTGATAAGCTTCGGCTCAAGGAATCAGGAAAATCACCCACAGTTGTATATTTTATTTCAATAACTTTGATTTAATTATTTGTATACTACTCAAAAAATTACAGTATCAATATTTTATTCGATAAAATTTAATTGCTCATAATAAGAAAAGTACGTAGAAAAAAATTTTTCATAACTAGAAGATAACGTAATAAATTTCTTCCTTCATATAAAGATAACAAAACAGTCGTCAAGATAACAATGTTTTTGCAATGCTAGCAAATTGTTGCGCCCTGGTGGATCCGAATTACGGTAATTTGTCGCATTTGCCGTAATTTACCGTAAAGTATGGTATTCCTACGGTAAATTTGCCGTAATTCACAATTCTTGATAGTGAATTACGGTAAAATACGACAATCTACCATGATGTGGCATTTTTACCGTAAACCGTATATTTTTTCATTTTAACAGTTTTTACACTGTAATACTTCACTTTGCGGTAAAATACCGCAGGCTTGCCGCAATTTCCTGGTAAATCAGCTTTTTCTTACTGTGCAATTACTTTTTTTTATTTTACTTTTGCCGTAAAATACAGGGCGCCTAGCCATGATTTGTAACTGTTACGAAATCGATCTATCAACGTAAAAAAACTGATTTGTTAAAATGACAAAACTAATTTATAAACGAATAAAATTTTTTGTACTCATAAGCTAAGATTATTAACAATAAGAAAACATTCTTAGAACAAACACAAAATTGTTGATACTGTAATTATTAAAAGTAGAGTAGACTTGCTGATCTTGGACACTTTGAGTATATATTTTGGAAACTTTTAGACTTTTTATAACTTGATTTATACAATACACGATAATATCACTAATTTTTTGTTATATCCAAAAATACTTTCATTATACTTATTGCCATAACAGTAATTTTTGGATTCATCTTATCCTTAAGGTAGTACTATCGGTTACAGAATTGACGTTCAGAATTTAATGAAACTTGGTATATTGGCACATTATTATAAGATAATGAACCAGTTCAATTTTTAAAGGTCTACAGAGAACTAAAAAAAAAGATATTAATATTAAAAGATATTTGTCTTTAGCATTGATCCTTATGGGAAATCACATAGTTTATTTTATTTCACAAAATCTGACGTTCAGATTTCAATGAAAGTGGTATCAAAGGAAAGAAAAAAATGCGTAGAATACTTTGCTTTATTAAAATACGAGCTTCAGAGCTTGTGATAAGAGTAATTAGTAAATAATTAAGAGAAATTTGGCATGTTACTTTCATGTGGCAACGCTGCTAAAAAGGTTATGACGCGCGCGAAATTTAAACATGCATCAAATGCGGTATGTGGGGATATCAGTGTTTTACCCATTTTTTATTACAAAACATACGATATAGTTTTTATTAATATAGTTGCATTATTAAATAATGCAACATATTACAAAATATGTAATATTGCATGAATAAACTTTAATATTACACATTTTTTAAATATTTTTTTCTTTAGTTTCAAAGTAATTAAAAATTTTTTCTAAAATTATTGACGTTAGTCGTAGGGTTAGGAGACGTGAACTTTCCATGTTTCTCATTTAATTTATTTGTTCATGCTACTTGTTACAGATTTTTTATACTTTTTATTCTGTGACTCTTTTCTTTTCAATGAAATATTTTTTTTTATTATTTAATAATTTTGAATTAGAAATTTTAGTAAACAAACATGTAAAGCCAATAACTTGTATAATAGATGTTTGCGCAATAGATTTTACGCATGATCTCATATTTTGAGTGAAACAGAGTTACTCTAAGCATACTTCTATCTCATTTACTTTTAAGCAACGTTGCCAAATATAAATACTACAGTAGTCAAATTAGCCAAAGCACACATTTGACTCTTGTGGTATCGATAGTACTACCTTAATTAAAAATACTCATTGAAAAGGATTGAAAATTATTTCAATTCTTTTCAATCCATACGGAGGTTTTGAAAAGTATTGAATGGAATTGAAATTTTGATCATTTGAATACTCTGTAATTCTTAAAATGGAATTCAAAAGTATTGAAAGGAATTCAATCTTTTATTATTTCAATATCTTCCAATATGGAATTATTTTGGTATTGAGAAAGATTCAGAAAGATTCAAAAATGGCAATTTATTTGAATCTTTTTCAATCCCACACGTGACCCGAAATGTGAAATTATTTTGTTATTGAAAAGTATTCAGAAAGATTGAAAATTTCAATTCATTTGAATTTTTTTCAATTCCTCCGAAGTTTAGAAATTCTTTTATTATTTTCAGATTCAATATAATTGAAAAGTATTAAATTTATGTCCATATGAAAACCTTAGGGTACAAAAAGTATTCAAAAGGATTCAATTCTTATCTTTTTCAATACTTTTCAATTAGTATTTTTAATCAGGGATATCAAAACAAAATATAAATAAGTGTCCATCAAGGCCCTAGTGACCACAATTGGTGCTTCCGTATCAATGTGTGGCAGTATATAAAATTAATTTATAAAATTATTTATAAATTTATTTCATTTTAACAACCAATTTTTTGCCAAAAATCTGTAGTCGCAAGCTGACTTGAAATCAATGACAGCTACAGTTCAAGTATTAAAAGTTGTCAAAGGCTTGGAAGAACAGATAGATTCTTTTGAGAAACGCAAACTGCACGATCTCAAAACATTATTACTCGATTTTGTCATGATTGAGTTAAGTTTTCACACGAAAGCTGTTGAACTTTTTACGAAAGCTTATCAAGATATTGCTGAGATAGATGCATTTAAAGACTTAGAGGTGAGTCCCAGTAATAAATTATTAAGAATTCAATTATTTCTACAGTATAATTGAGCGTTGATTGTGCTCCCTGGCGGATCTGAATCACGGTAATTTACTACATTCTGCCGCAATTTACGGAAATTCACAGTAATATTCGGTAATTTACTTAATTTTACAGTGAATTTCGGTCAAATACGGCATTTTTACCGTAAGCGCCGTAGATTTTTTTAACCCTTAGTAGCCACATGGGGTAACTAGTTACCTCAGGCTCAGAAACTATCTTAGTACATCTTTACGGTAAAAATACCGTAGTTTTGTTGTGAAATACTGTACGTTGACCGTAAAATGCCGGGTCTTTTTTTGAGACACCCTAGTGTGCATTAGAATGGGCCGAAAATCCGCTTTTTTTGAATTTTCATTATTAATACCAAAAATATTTTTCTTTGTACAAAAAAAAAATTTTTCGGAAAACAAAAAAAATTTAGGTCGCAATTTTAGGCTTGCGAAATCCCGCTAAAGTTAGAAGTTGTTTAAATTTTTTTTTTCAACTTATTTTGATCGGAAACTTAATTCTCTACAAAAAAGGTCCCATACTAAAATTACGTAAAGTTAATAGTTACAGAGATAATTGTAATTTTGTTCTAAAAAATATAATTTTTCAAGATATTATCACTTTTTCAGGGTAAAATATGAATTATCATATAAATTTCATGGGAAATTAAATATCTTACAAAATTGGCCTTCTGGTAAAAACTTGAAATTTATAGTTATTCAGAAACTGGTAGTTTCATGTTTAGATAGTCACATTTCTCGTTATTTGGTGGCTTTCACCAAGAATCGTTGTTATCTTTGTAACTATCAACTTTAAATAAATTTTTATCAGGTCTGTTTTGTAGAAAATTAAATTTCCTATGAAATTTTTATGATAAAATTTATTTTTTTACCCTGAAAAAGTGATAATATCTTGAAAAATTATATTTTTTGTCATATCAACCGCGGAAGTTGAATTTTCGAGTAACATGCAGAGGGCACAAAGTATACGATTTCTGGCAATCTATAGTATAGTTAACTTTCCTCGAACTAGTATCGAAAAGTAATTTCTCTCTCTCTTCATCTGTCTCTACATTCCTACACGACTACTACAATACGCTATAGGTGAGTCGAATTATTTTTTAATTCGACAAACGTCCGCTAGGTAGAACTTTCAAATTAACTAAACAGAAATTAAATATTTTTGACTGTTTCTCTCGCAAATTCAACTTCCGCCATCGATATGACAAAAAATTTTGTTCGATACTTTATGCTCAAAGGTAGGAACCCTGACAAACTTGAAGTGTAAGCACGCGTTTAAGGCTATGGATACATTCTCATCAAGACCTCGTACTATATCCGGTCTTGCTAAGAATGCGCCCATAGCCTCAAACTCGTGACGTCACTTCAAGCCGTCAGAATCCCTACCGTTCCGCATACGTATCGAAAATAACTATTTTAGAACGAAATTGCAATTATCTCAGTAACTATCAACTTAACGTAATTTTATTATAGGATCTTTTTTGTAGAAAATTCAATTTTCGATCAAAATTAAAAATAAGTTGAAAAAAAAATTTTAAACAACTTCTAACTTTAGCGGAATTTAGCAAGCCTAAGATATCGACCTAAATTTTTTTTTGTTTTCCGAAAATTTTTTTTTTGTACAGAGAAAAACATTTTTGGTATTAATAATGAAAATTCAAAAAAAGGGGATTTTCGGCCCACCCTTGTGTGCATGTATGAACGTGTCAAGGTTTCAAAACGTCGAGATCTGATGAAAACTCGGTTTTCGAAAATCGGGCCGAAACCGATAACTTCCCTTTTTTTGAAAACTTTCAATTTTCATAGCGGAAAGTTAAAAAAAACACTAGTTGTTAAAGATTTATCATACATATTATTTATAAGGCATTATAAATTAAACTATTTAAAAAAATGCATCAATTTTTAGCTTTCATAAATATAATTTCATAGTTTTCCTCTATAAAATAAATTTTGTTGCTTTTAGAAATTTCGAGAGATGTTAAATGTCCCTGAAACTTTCTCACGATTTGATACTGTCACAAGAACATCTTTCCGTCAATCGTATTCTCTCAATAATTTACCAAATCATTTGTCATCATCGCCAGTACAGCTGAAAAACTTGAGCCGTACGACAGAATCATTGGTATTTGAATAAAAAAAAAATCAATTCAATTATTGAAAAATTAATGTTGAAATTATTTTGCAGGATTCTTTGAAAACAGCTGTCACTAATTCTTCAGAATTAGTTCAAGTTGATGAATACGATGAGAGCTCCAATACCACAGGTGAAACTATCCATTGACGACACTGTGACATCGAAATTCAAATCAGTATTTGGATAGTGGATTGCCACTATTAATTTTGTTGTGAAAGGGAATAAAAGAAACTATAAAATGAATCCAATGTATTGCTTTGTAATTGATTTCACAGTATTATTCACAGTAACAAAATCATTTTATGTTATGAATAATTATAAATTATGTAATATTATTTTGAAAAATGGAAAGAATCATATATATATTTGACGTATACAGAAATCAAAATTGATCTGATGTTGATTGCATTTTAATGTGTTGTGAATACTAATGAAGTATTATTAAATATCTTGATATGGAAATTTATGAAGCGATAGGCGTACACAAAAAAAAATCGTAATACTAAAAAATATCATTACTATTGAAACAGTTTCAAGAGTTTAGTGTACCACAGTGACATAAATTTTGTATCATTTTTCATGCATGTTTGAATTGACCACTGATTGTAAATAACACAGTTAAGTTGTATACTGCTTTCTTTTTAGATGAACTATTTCACATTTATTTTGAAATTAAGATAGTATTTTTTAAAAATTCAATGAACAATAAATAAACAACATTTTAATTTTTCGTTTTATATAAAAAGGAAATCAAAATATGAGTTATAAATTATATCTGTATTCATGGATTTTCTCTATTGCATACTGTATAATAGGTATAAAGTGAGTATCATGTAAAATTCATTTTATATATAATTTATATCAGTAGTAAATGCAAATTTAGTATCACTCTATTTATAATCAGCGCTGATACAAAATTTATATTAGGTGGTAATAATTTAGTATCACGTTTTTCCGTGTAATGGATTCATTTATTTGTCAGCACCCTCAACTCCAGCTTGTGTCATCAGATCTGCAATATTTTTTTCAAGGTCATCTATTCTACTTCCCATTTCATCTAGTAAGCTTTATTAAGGAGTTCATAAAGTGCTTTATAATTTCTATAAAAAAGAAAAAAAAAATACTATTATAAACCCGATTAGTACTATTAGTCTCTGACTTCAACTGCCCGATTAAAAAATATTTCATATAACTGTATACAGTTATATATGAATTATATACAATTGGATAGAAGTGATGCATAATTATATAAAATTTTTATATAATTATATACAATCGTATATAATTGTCGTATATCATTTTATGATATAATTCTATATAAAAATGCAAAAAAGAATAATAAAATTATATACAAATGTATATATTTGTATACAATTATATAGAATGGTATATATTTATATATAATCTATACGAATACAGTATCTAGTTATATACAAATGTATATTTGTATACAATATATTTGTATACAATAATATACAAATTATATACGAATTATATACAAATTATATACAAAATATATACAATCATATACGATTGTATACAATTAGATGTAATTATGTACGATTGTATACAATTGGATCGGGCCATTGTTTCTATCCAATTTTATACAATTGTATAAAAGCTTTTTTCATCGGGTGACTAATGCGTTTTTATAATTTTTACAAATAATAAGTTTCAAGTAAAAAATTATCATTTATGAATTATTGTGAATTATTAGTGAATCTAAATGTACTAGAATATGACGTATAAAAGTATTTTATAATTTATTATAAATTTGAATGAAGTGATTTTCAAAATCGCGCTGAGTCTACTATTTTTACTTTAAGCAGGACCACTAGTGTAATCGCCTGAAAAAAGATGATTTTTGGGAATTTTTTTAACGAAAACTACCACGTGGAATGGTTTAATGTTTAAAAAATAAGATTGTAGATGTATAATGAATACAAGATAAATTTTTAGACGAAAAAATTTTAAATTCAGCGAGTGATTCACAATCTCTCAACGCTCCAAAAAGAAGTCCCCCCCACTACTGCAGTGTACGAAATAAAAAAAAACCAAAAAGTTTATTAAACTAGAAGGTATTTCTCGTACTGAGACCCTCGGGTAAAGAAAAAAAATCGAAATTTAATAAAATGGTGGAGTTTTTATGAATCATTTCAAATTTTGCACGAAAATTTGATGGTTTTGGCTTATCTAAATTACATTTTTGACTCGATTGGAAAACTGGAGGTTCATGGTACGTAAAAACATTTATAAAAGAGCTGCAATTCGAATAAAATCGATCGGATGATTTGTCTTCGAGTTATATCTGCAGCAATTTATAAAAATGTATTTTCGAGAACCGATAAGCGGCTGCTTTCTAGATGGCTGTAACTCAAAAAAACTATTCGAGAGATGCACTTGAAATTTTAGTATCTTATTTTTGAGGATATAGACTATCGAAATATGCAAAAAAAAAAATTGATTTTTCCAAAATTTCGCACTAGTGGTCCCCCTTAACGTTCATTAGCGAGTAAAGAGCCATAACAACACATTATGTGTTGCTTGAGTAATAATACATCACAACTTTTAGTGAGCGACTATCGATGTATTTCAACGAACTTATTTAAAAAACGAATACCAGTTAATTATTAAAGAGGTTCAAGCGTTACTAAATGACTCAAAAAAGCAACGAAGCTTTTTCATTTTTTCAGCTAACAAAAATATAATTAAAATTCTTTTTTTTTAATTATAAAAATTGTTTGTAGTTTGTTTGCACACATTTATTAATGTTTAATAAATTAAAATATTTAAAATACTTCCGTAGTAAAAATTTTACATAAGATATGGCAACAGTGCACTTTGATAGATGTGTGGACATATGAATGAACCAGTGTGGCCAGATCGTGGGATATTTTTACCCCTTCCCGGGGTGAAATAGCATTGAGCGTAATGGCAGGAGGGGGTAAAAATATCCCACGATCTGGCCGCACTGGAATGAACGTATATAAACGCTAGTCAGGTGTGTAGCAAAAATTCAAGTAAATAATTTCCCTTCATTATAAATAGAGCAAAATATATGAACCTGAAGTTCCCAACGTTGGATGCCAACGGATTCAAATTCCTTGAAAGCAGAAAAAAACATTCCTGACAATAAAATAAGATGCCGGATGTTGTAAAAATTACAAAAAAAACTCCCTCTGGATACCGGAGGCCAAGTCTCACCCGCACAAATCAAGATTTCAAATTTAAAAATCCGAAAAAAATACTCGTACACTTTTGTTCACTGCGAAAAAATTATGGAGGGTCTATTACACTTATATTGACTCAGAAAAAAATCCCCGTCATCCTCCGTGCTCCGGAACCTAGTCAATCCACCCATACAAGTCACTGTTGAAATTTTTTAAATGTCACCAGTAATATCCGTGGTTGGATTGACTGGGTTCTGGAGCACGGAGGATATCCAAGATTTTTTTCTGAGTCAATATAAGTGTAATAAACCCTCCATATTTTTTTCGCAGTGAACAAAAGCGTACGAGTATTTTTGCCGGATTTTTAAATTTGAAACCTTGATTTGTGCGGGTGGGACTTGGCCTCCGGTATCCAAAGGGAGTTTTTTTTTTTTTTGTTTTTTACAACATCCGGCACCTTATTTTATTGTCAGGAATATTTTTTTCTGCACTCAAGGAATTTGAAAATTCGTTAGCATCCAACGTTGGGAACTTCAGGTTCATACAAAATATTTATCTGTCAAATTGTCTTATTATATTGTATGTTTACTTAAAAATTGCAGTTTCTGCCGAGACCAAAAAAAATATTTTTTTTATTTCTTATATTTTTAAAATTGGCGCCACATAAAAGCTGTCTCTGGCAGCGTTGTCAAGGCGTTTATCTTCTATATCGTCTCAACTTATTAACCACTAAAATAATTTTTTCAACTTAATTTTTCTTATTGATTTTAACGATGACAATAAATTTTAAATATATAATTGATTCTATACTTATTTAACTTTCTTATATCAGTTTTTGAGAACTCAAAGTTGGAAAGTTTACAGCGAAAAGAGTTAATATTGCTAGGGGCATAGTGTTTCTGTCATAAGAGCCCATGTATAAGGATTTTAAAAACACGATTTTAAATCCTTCTGTCCAAAGTTATTGGAGCTTGAAGTTAAATTTATACAAAATTCCAAGATCTTTTTACTTTTCTGACGAAACTATCAGACTTATCACAAAATGTCATAAAATCTTTTTTGTAGACAATTTTATTCCTTACAAATTATCTTTAGCAAAGTTTGATTTTTAAATCACACAGTGTTTTCTAGTTATTTTCATTTTAATGTCAAACCTTGAAATCGATCAGAATACTATTTTTTTAGAAGGTTGACATTAAAATGAAAATAACTAGAGAACAATGCGGAATTTCAAAAAATTTCATCTTAGATAATTTGTAAGGAATAAAATTGTCTACAAGAAAGATTCTATGACATTTTGTGATAAGTCTGATAGTTTCGCCAGAAAATTAAAAAGATTTCGAAATTTTGTATGAATCTGACTTCAAGCTCCGATAACTTTGGACAAATAGATTTATCAGAAAATGATAAGAGACATTATTTGGTGGTTCTTCATGCAAGAGTTTAAATAATTGATAACAATGATTTCTCAAATTAAGAAAACAGAGTGACTGAAACTAAGAAACTCATTTTGAAAAAAAAAAACAAATTTCTCGGTCCTAGTCAATTTTTTTTTTCTGTACCTAAGATAATATTCTATTTCAAGTGTAAGATAATTTAAAACAATATCGAAATCGTTCTGAAATCAAGAATTAAATAAAGACTAAATATATGAAATCTATCACAAAGAAAAAAAAATAGTTATCGTCAAAAAGTTCATCAATGTTTAAATTAATATAAAAAAAGGATATTTCTTCCAATAATTTGATCAGACATTGATTGAAACTTATCTTGCATTCCTTGAAGGAGACTTTGAACCTGCAAAAAATAATGGATTAAATAAAAAATAACAATAAATAGCTTAGATTTATAAATAAATGATATATTTATTTGCTTACGAATTGTGTCAATTCTTGCATGTTTTTAGGATCAGCATTCGTGGCCATAGAAAAATTTTCAGCATTATCAGATTTTTCTTGCTCAATATCCGCCATTCTAATGCTTTACTTCACAATTTTTGTGAACAACTATCACAGAATAATACTTTTGTATCTGTGTCAGAATACAACTAATTTATAGGATATTGTTTATGACATTCGACCGGCGCATGCGAAATTTTCGATCAGCTCACGCAATGTGTTTATACAGATATTAACCTCAAAGCCTGGTGTTGGTTTTTTACAGTGTTTACTTGCATTCAAGATGTTCTCTATGTATATGTGAGGAATATTGTGTAATGTGTGTATGTCATGAAAGAACTCACATTACAACAAGAGATTGAAGGATTACATACACAGGGAGACTTCTCTGTGACGTACAGTTTTAGCAGAAATTAGTGACAACTTGAGGGAGGCACCATCAATTGATCTAACAATCACATGAAAACCGAGTAGCTATATATATATTAGGGTGGTCTGTTTGGAACGACTATTTTTTTTTTCACTCCCACTTCAAAATATTGTTGTAAACATTCGAAGTTTCCGCTCTTCTGTTTACAGTCGAAGCTCTCTAAAGTTGCCCTCCCTAAAGTTGCTAGCTCTCTAAAGTTGACAGAATACGCTCTCTAAAGTTGCTAGGATTTTCTTCCACTCTTCTTTTTACCAGACGAATCAGAATTCAAGATTCTGGCGCGCGATTCAAACATCTATAAATTGATTGAATACATATTCTGTTATGCGAGATAGTTAACCTAGAAATACAATTTTCGAAGTGACTATTAACCCAGCCACTGTATGAATAATATATAATTATTTTTCCAGCCTATGATTGTTTTGTTTTGTTTTTTCTTTAATTCTATGTTTGGACAAATAGCCTTCTGATCCAGTGACTGGATTAATATATTCAGCCTACAATTTTTTTATCATCAATAAAACTATCCAAGCAACTTATAAATAATTAGCAAAAGTATTTTCGAGATGTAATAAATTTTATTAGTTTATTTTTTTTAATTTCTGCTCAGTAATTAATAATAAAATTTTCGTTATTGCAAATAATAGTTCAATCAATGTTTCAAATTAGTGATTAATGCGCTAATCTATTATTTATTATTTATTTATTAATATTAGAATATTATAAATAATTTTAAAATCACGATTTAAGGTTAGCCTCAATGTATATCTAACATGGTTTGTTTAGATTTTGTGACGCATCGAAACGCGCATGGGAGAACCAATTATCCTACTGGCGAGAATGCAGAGTGGGGAGAAGGGGAAAAAGCAACTTTAGAGAATGGTCCTGTACGGAGAGAGCAACTTGAGGGAGCTTCTACTGTAATTTGTACTTTACATTGGATTTTGAATTTTTCCCACCTAAAATACATAGAAAAGTTGGGATTTTTTAAGAATTCTCTATAGGTCAGCCGCATTTCAAGTTATCGGGTCCCCGTTTGCGGCATTTTGTAGGTAATTTAATACTCTTCAAAAGTATCCTTAGTAATTTTACTGAGATTCTAATTGTTTTTTCTGTATTGGTTCTGAAATTCATTTTTTTAATAATTTGGGTTTTTAGTTGATATTAACTGAATAACGGAATTTACCGTAAAATTGCAGATAACGATATTTAGAAAATTTGATTTTTTACAAAATAGGTCTTCTTATAGTACTTATTATTAGTTAACAGGCTTAAGGGGGACGAATAGTCTGAGATAAAAAAAAAGAGCATATCTTTGTGATTTTTTTTTTCAGAGTACCTTCTTTATTAAAATTCTTAAAATTTTTGACATTATTAAGCATCATTCCAAAAATATTCTGCTAAATTTTCATAAAAAAATATTGAAAAATAAGCCAGTGGTAGTGAGGAAATCCGAGTCACCTCAAAGAAAAAAGTCTTTGCGGTAGTCAGGATAACTCATGACTGCTTCATCTGAAATTAAAAAACCAAAAAGATTTCTTTAGTACATAAGTTATTTATCTTAGATTTGAATAAAGGATTTTTTTTTCAATATAATTACTAATTTTTTAATTAAACAAGAGGAACATTTTTTAGCAAAAATCAGTTTTTTTTATTGTACCATAACCAAAAATTCGAAAATTAATTTTTTTGTTTAGTCTTTCGTTCAAATCCAATATAAACTTATGTACAAAAGAAATCTTTCTGGTTTTTTGATTTCAGATAAGGCAGTCATGAGATATCCTAGCTACGGCATGGAGACTTTTTTTTTTAAGCCCTGATTAAGAAATCTAATTTGAAATGATTTGAAAAATTTAAATTATTTCATATTGTATCATATCATAAAATTATAATTTGAAATGATTCAAAATAATTTAAAATTATCAACTTCGAATTATTTTAAATCATAAAATTATAATTTGAAATAATTTAATATAATTAAAAATTCTCAAATTTGAATTATTTTAAATCATAAAATTATAATTCGAAATAATTCAAAACAATTACAAATTCTTAACATCAAATTATTTTAAATCATAAAATTAGAATTAAAAATTATTTAAAATAACTCAAAATTTTCAACTCCGAATTATTTTAAATCATAAAATTATTATTTGAAATTATTTAAAACAATTCAAATCTTAATAATTTCAAATATTTCAAAATCGTTAAATCATAGTGCTTCCAAGCGTAATTTTAAGATAAATCATTTTTAATCATACCGAATCATGAGAAAGTAAAATATTATTTTAAGATCTATATAATTGTGTGAAATGATTTGAGTCATTTTAAATTAAAATATGAGAATAACATCGCATATTTCTGTTTCCTCAGATAATTTAAGATTATTTGGAATAATTTAAATTTTGAAATCATTTTCAATTGAATTGAATAAGAAAATAATATCGTATATTTCTTTGTTTAAAAAAATAATTCAATTACTACTAATGACAACTCATTTAACCAACTGGGAGTTATATAGTATTTTTCAACTTCGGTAAAGAAGAAATCTTTATTTTTTCCGACATGTGGTGGGACTCGAACTGCCGACTCTTTGAATGAAGACTCTCAAACAGTTCAAAGTCAAGTGCTTTAGACCACTCGGCCACCACAGGCATTTGGAAATAAAAATTTATTCTTTTACTTAAAGCTATCCAGTACTTTATATGTCCAAGAATAAGCTTAAAAAAAATTATTTTATTTAATATACTAAAAATTTAAATGAATTCCATATTTATATTAAAAAAAGTTTTGCCTTCATTTAAACCATACAGTTTTCTCAAATTAAGAATAATTTATTTTAAATTATATTCATTTATAATTGAAATTTTGATAATATGATGTTCTCTTTATTTTTTGTAATAGTTTCAAATTCAATTAATGCGGTTTTTTAAAAAAAGTTATTCAATTGTTTTTTTTTTCATAATCTCGAAAAATGAAAGTTTTTAATTTTATTAAATTGATTAAATTAGAAGAAAACACAGATAAAATTCCACTCGGTTATTCCTAAAATATCGTAATTGAAAATAAATAAAATGCATATGTGCCCAAATATTTGCTAAACTTACAAATAATTATAATAAAATTCATGAAATAATAATTATTATTATTATTTTTTCTTTAATTTTTACCTACTTAACCTTATTACGTGGACAAAATGTCCATTTATTATGTAGAAGCGACAAAGATAGAGTAGTGAAAAAAAAGTGGAGAACCTCTGCATGAATCCAAGAAAATACTTACTTGGCTCAAAACGGCATTGACCTAGGTTTGAGAATTGTTTTGGATTTCAAGTTAGAACATTTCATTGATTTAAATGATTACTACACTGTTTCAAATTAGGGGTCTATTTTTATTTTTTTGATGAACATTGAAAAATCGAAAGGGTATCTTAAAATATGGTGACAGTTAAAATTTGAGCTCTTAATATTGATATTTAGAGGTGGCTATTGATAATTTTCGATTTTTCATTTAGTAACATGGTAAAAAGTACATAACTTCCGAAAAAATCGAGATACAAAAAATCTCTTATTTAGACATTTTGTAGCAAATTTACCGATCTACAAAAAAGGTCTTTTATGATTTTTGCATAAATTCAACGATTCACAAGATATCCGACGTCAAAGTTTGATAAAATTCAAAGAACTTGTTTTTGCTCGTTCTGAATTTTATATCATGTCAACTAATGAGAATTCGGAAATTCTCAATAATGGTTTTTTATAGGAAATTGAGTGCTCTACAAAAAAAGTCTCTTATCATTTTTTTAAAAATCCATCTGTTCAAAAGTTATTGGAGCTTGAAGTCAAGTTAGAGTAAATTTCGAGATGTTTTTACTCTTCCGGTGAAACTATCGGACTAATCATAAAATGTCATAGAATCTTTTTTGTAGGGAATTTTATTTCCTACAAATTATCGCTAATAAATTTTTTTTGAATTCGGCATTCTCTTCTAGTTATTTCCATTTTAACGTCGAGCTCTTAAAATCGATCAGAACACTTTTTTTAGGAGCTTGGCATTAAAATGGAAATAACTAGAAGAGAATGCAAAATTTGAGAAAAATTAATTCGAGGTAATTTGTAGGAAATAAAATTGCCTACAAAAAATATTTTATGACATTTTATGAATAGTTCGATAGTTTCACCGGAAAAGTAAAAAGATCCCCAACTTTACTTCGAGCTCTAATAACTTTCGAACAGATGGATTTGTCAAAAAATGATAAGTGACTTTTTTTGTAGAGCATTAAATTTCCTATAAAAAAACTATATCGAAAATTTCTGAATTCTCATTAGTTGATATGGTATAAAATTCAGAACGAGCAAAAACAAGTTCTTTGAATTTTATTAAACTTTGACGTCGGATATCTTGCGAATGGTGGAATTTATGCAAAAATCATAAAAGACCTTTTTTGTAGATCGGTAAATTTGCTACAAAATGTCTAAATAAGAGGTTTTTTTTATCTTGATTTTTTCGGAAGTTATGTATTTTTTACCATGTTACTGAATGAAAAATCGAAAGTTATCAATAGCCACCTCTAAATATCAATATTAAGAGCTCAAATTTTAACTGTCACCATATTTTAAGATACCCTTTCGATTTTTCAATGTTCATCAAAAAAATAAAAATAAACCCCTAATTTGAAACAGTCTAATGATCACATTACTATATTCTATAATGATACTTTATTTTAATGAACATTCCGATTTTTTGATTGAAGTAATTAATATATTACAGTGAGAAACAACATTTATTAAATCAAGGAATTGAAATTATTTATAACTAACTAATTCTACTGTTAAATCAATCTTTAACGATTTTTTGAGTCAAAAATATTTTTTCTTTGTTCAAGATTTGAAATCCTACGAATTTTTTTACTTCCCTAAAGGAAATCTCTATTTCCGTTCCATATCCTTAAACGTTTCTTGGCTCAAGATAAATTTCAAGCCAAATAATTCTTTCTCTATAGCCAAATCCGTTTAAATCATTTCAAGTCCTTTAAAGATGATAGAAATTCACTTAGGGGAAGGGGGGGCAAAGTGGGCCCCATGGGGCAGAGTGGGCCCCTTAAAATTTTAAAAACTTCAAAAAATATGGGGGCAGAGTGGGCCCCTCAAAATTTTCTATACGTCAATAAATTCGGACGGATAATAAGCTTATTGAAATTTCTTAAATAATGAGGAATAAAATAGACCACCAAAACTGTTCATTAAATATAATTTATCAAGAAAGTTAAAGAAACACGCTGAAAAAAAAATGCTAACTATTACCATCTCGCGATAGGGAATGATTACCATCGTGTATGTGATAATTATTATCATGTGTTTATGTTAACAATTCGTTTCTCGTACACGCAAAAAAGAGCAGTTGAAAAATTACAGTTTCTACTGTAAAAACAGGCTTTCCGGGCAAAAATCTGTAAACATTAAAGTTCAAACTGTAATTTTAGAAATTTGTTGTAACAATAAAATTAATACAATTTTAAGCAACAAATTTTACAGTTTAAATCGTCAATATCGAGTTTGAAACTGTAATATTTGTTATTTCTGTCGAATTTACTGATAAAAAATGTAATTTTTACAGTTTCGGACTCGGAGCGCTTTACTACTATTCGAAACTGTAATTTTTCAACTGCTCTTTTTTCCGTGTATAGCAACAATTACTATTGCCGATAGTAATAGTTACCATCTAGATCGTAATATTTCTTATGTCTGAAAAATTTTTTATTTTTCCTTCTAAAATAGTAATGGTTGTCATCACGGATAGGAATGATTACTATCTAGATATGAATGCTTACCATCTTCGATAGTAATAGTTAACATAAAAGAATGAGAATCATTAAAATGTAAGGATATAGGAATAGTTACTTCATTAAGATGGCAAGTATTACCACTTTTTTTTCAGCGTGTAGGAGAGCCTGGGGCACGACGATCCCTTTCTCAAAAAATTATAAAAAAAATTTTTTTTTTATTTTCCGTCAAGTTATGACCTCTATAACGTTTTTATCATATTTAAGGCCAATATGTAATATTTGGGGTGAAATGAACCACTCGAAAAAAATTGAAAACGAAAAATAAAAAATTTGTTCGTCACAATTTTTTTTTTCGGGTGGTCCATTTTGCCCCACATATCAAATATTTGCCTAGAATATGATAAAAACATTACGGAGGTCATAACTTGACGGAAAATAAAATAAATAAATTTTTTGCCTAATTTTTGTGGGGGGCCCACTCTGCCCCTAATTTTCGATTTTTCAATTTTAATCGACGCAGCATAATGAAGTAAATAAGTATCAAGGGCCTAAAAATAAGTAAACGCGAGGAAAAACTCAACGATATTTCAATTATTTTCCTCAAGGGGCCCACTCTGCCCCCCCTTCCCCTATTATTTTACAATTCAAAAGAGCTAAGTAGCATTCGATCCAACAAATTCATTCGAATCGTTTTAAATCCACTCGTGGAACCAGAAACCGATACTATTTCCTCATTCAATTTAATTTAAAATGACTCAAGAGTTCAAGTCATTTCAAATAATTTAAAATCACCCGAGGGTCCAGAAATTGCCATATTATTTCTTAATTCAATTCAATTTAAAATGATTCGGAAGTTTGCATTATTTTGAATAATTTTAAATCAACGGTGAAACCAGAAATAGAATTTTTTTTTTCAATTCAATTCAATTTAAAATGATTCGAGAGTTTGAATTATTTCAAATTATTCTAAATCAGCCGAGGAACCAGAAATAGAATATTATTTTTCAATTCAATTCAATTTAAAATGATTCGCGAGTTTGAATTATTTCAAATTATTATAAATCAGCCGAGGAACCAGAAATTGTGATATTATTTCTTAGTTCATTTTAATTTAAAATGATTTGAGAGTTTGAATTATTTCAAATATTTTTAAATCAGCAATGGAACCAGAAATAGAATATTATTTTTCAATTTAATTCAATTTAAAATAATTTGAGAGTTTGAATTATTTCAAATAATTTTAAATCAGCCGTAGAACCAGAAATAGAATATGATTTTTCAATTCAATTCAATTTAAAATGATTCGCGAGTTTAAATTATTTCAAATTATTTTAAATCAGCCGAGGAACCAGAAATTGTGATATTATTTCTTAATTCATTTTAATCTAAAACGATTCGAGAGTTTGAATTATTTCAAATAATTTTAAATCAGCAATGGAACCAGAAATAGAATATTATTTTTCAATTCAATTCAATTGAAAATGATTTGAGAGTTTGAATTGTTTCAAATAATTTTAAATCAGCCGAGGAACCAGAAATTGTGATATTATTTCTTAATTCA
Source organism: Microplitis manilae (assembly GCA_030273425.1). Classification (NCBI taxonomy): domain Eukaryota; kingdom Metazoa; phylum Arthropoda; class Insecta; order Hymenoptera; family Braconidae; genus Microplitis; species Microplitis manilae. The sequence continues at coordinate 22,455,608 of CP092725.1, read as the reverse complement.
TTTTAATTTAAAATGATTCGAGAATTTGAATTATTTTAAATAATTTTAAATCAGCCGAGGAACCAGAAATCGCGATATTATTTCTTAATTCAATTTAATTTAAAATGATTCGAGAGTTCGAATTATTTTAAATAATTTTAAATCATAAAATAATACTTCGTTATTTTTTAATTCGATATGATTTAAAATGATTCGTTCGAAAATTTATGCTCGAAAGCAAAATAATTTAGTCGATTTGGAATGATTTAAAATAATTAAGAGTTACGTAATCTCAAATCATCCCAAATTAGATTTCTTAATCAGGGAGTGACTCGGTTCTCCCCACTACCAATGGTACATTTTTCAATATTTTTTTAATAAAAATTTAGCAAAATATTCTTGGAATGTTCCTTAATAATGCCTTAAATTTTAAGAATATTGATAAAAAATGGTACTCTGAAAAAAAAATCACGAAAATACAGTCGAAGTTTCCTAAAATTGCTCTCTCCGTACCGGACCATTCTCTAAAGTTGCTTTTTCTCCTTCTCCCCACTCTGCATTCTCGCCAGTAGGATAATTGGTTCTCCTATGCGCGTTTCGATGCGTCACAAAATCTAAACAAACCATGTTAGATATACATTGAGGCTAACCTTAAATCGTGATTTTAAAAGTATTTATAATATTCTAATATTAATAAATAAATAATAAATAATAGATTAGCGCATTAATCACTAATTTGAAACATTGATTGAACTATTATTTGCAATGACGAAAAAATTTTTTTTAATTACCGAGCAGAAATTTAAAAAAATAAACTAATAAAATTTATTACATCTCGAAAATACTTTTGCTAATTATTTATAAGTTGCTCGGATAGTTTTATTAATGATAAAAAAATTGTATTTCTAGGTTAACTATCTCGCATAACAGAATATGTATTCAATCAATTTATAGATGTTTGAATCGCGCGCCAGAATCTTGAATTCTGATTCGTCTGGTAAAAAGAAGAGTGGGAGAAAATCCAAGCAACTTTAGAGAGCGTATCCTGTCAACTTCAGGGAGCTAGCAAATTTAGGGAGGGCAACTTTAGAGAGCTTTGACTGTATCGTTATCTACATTTTTACTGTAAATTCCTTTATTTAGTTTAGTTAATATCGACTAAAAACCCAAATTATTATTAAAAAAATGAATTTCAGAACCAATACAGGAAAAACAATTAGAATCTCAGTAAAATTACTAAGGTTACTTTTGAAGAGTATTAAATTCTCTACAAAACGCCACAAACGGTGATCCGATAACTTGAAATGCGACTGAGCTATAGAGAATTAAACGAAAAATCATAACATTTCTATGTATTTTAAATAGAAAAAATTCAAAATCAAATATAAAGTACTTGAAATTAAAATCAAGGACTGAAACTTGCAGGGAATTTCTTTTTCAATGGCTCCAACAATACTTGAAGTGGAAGTGAAAAAAAAAATAGTCGTTCCAAACGGACTACCCTAATATATACATATAAATATATATATATATATGTGTATATAAATATAACCTCTGCGATGGGGGACATTGAGATTGAGACATTTGACACTAAGTCAGCTGATTATGTCAATCATTGGGAGATATTTATGTTTAAAATTACAGAAATGGCAAATACATCATAAATAAATATTTTCGGAATTTATAAAATTTTAATTGGTAAATAAAATTCCATTTAAGTCAATACCAATGAATACTCAATTATCTACGTAAAAACGCAAATAACATTATTGTAAAGATTGTGTGACAATGAAACTCGTTATAATAATTATGACTATTGTTTTTTTGTATATTATCAATGATGTTAAGACTTGGCGACCTGAAGCAACAGAACGATCACCAGTCATTTTAGGTGAGCTTCTTATATTTGATTAATGAATTATTATAATATTCTTAAGTACAACTAATATAAAAATAAACAAACTTTTAAATAGTTCCTGGAGATGGTGGAAGTCAACTGGAAGCAAAACTTAATAAAACTGCTGTTCCTCATTATCTCTGTGAGAAAGTTTCCTCGGATTATTTTAATATTTGGTTGAATCTTGAACTTCTTGTTCCAATAATAATTGATTGTTTTGTAAGTTAATAAACTACTACTTTTTTCCTATTTAATCTTCCTTTAAAAATTAAGAATTATAAATAAAATTTAACTTAAATTAATATTGAACTTGAAATAATGTGTGGGCCGTTTCTAACATACATGTTGTGTTGATTTTAACACAACATTTTTTACTGCGTGCAAAAATGAAAATAAATTGTTTAGTACACTAATATGTATTTAAATGTTTCCTAAGATTTGGCATATAGTAGTCCCGGCGAAAATGTCGTCCTAAAATGGATAGTGGGGGTATAGGAAATATGTGCTAACTAATGGTAGTGGGAGGACAACTTTTTCGCCGGGACTACTATATTTACTAAGATTTTTTTTTGTATAGATTGATAATATGAAATTGATATATCATAATGATACTCGAACTACAACTAATACTGATGGTGTATCTGTAAGAGTACCAGGATGGGGAGATTCGTTTACAGTAGAATATTTAGATTCTAGTAAAGCATCTCCAGGATATTATTTTAAAAATATTGGTAATATGTTAGTTGACGAATTGGGGTATGTAAGAAATTTTTCACTCCGTGGAGCACCATATGATTTTAGAAAAGCACCAAGTAAGTTAAGTATTTATTATTGATTTTAACTAATAAAAAATTGTGAATTTGCAGCTTGAATTTTTCTTTTCTATTTATCGATAAATCTTTTAAACAGATGAGAATGAGGAGTTTTTCACCAAGTTAAAGCAACTTGTCGAAGAAACGTATATCATTAATAATAAAGTACCAATAACTTTAATTGCTCACAGTATGGGTGGACCAATGACTTTACTATTTCTTCAAAAACAAACTCAAAAGTGGAAAGATCAGTACATAAAGTCATTAATATCTCTGGGAGCTGTATGGGGAGGATCTGTTAAAGCACTAAAGGTTTTTGCAGTGGGAGATAATTTGGGTGCATACGTTCTTAGAGAGAGTATTTTGAAAGATCAGCAAATAACGAGTCCAAGTCTAGGATGGCTACTTCCCTCAAAGATTTTTTGGAAAGAGACTGAAGTGTTGGTGCAAACGCAGATAAAAAATTATACACTGCTTGATTTACAGCAATTTTTTTTGTAATTAATGTTAAACAATGTTTTTTTATTTTTTTCAATTTTGATTATTTTTAGCATCATATTTTTATTGATTTTAGGGACATTAATGTGCCAAATGGATGGGAATTTCGTAAAGATACTGAAAAATTTCAAACTGATTTCACAGCTCCTGGCGTAGAAGTCCATTGTTTACATGGAATAAATGTCGGCACAGTCGAAAGGTAATTGAAAAAACAAAAAAAAAATTATTTTATCACTGACCATATAACAATCTTGTTCAAGGCTTGAACAAGCCTGCTCTCAAAATTGATAGGCGTGTTGATTCTTACTTAAGTAGTGTACTAAGTAAATATTTCATGTTTAAGATCGCTGCGATCGCCCCTATTACTTAGTACACTACTTAAATAAGAATCAACAGCAGTAGCATAAAAAATTTCAATCAGGTATTGATAACAAATTTGAAAACAAATAACTAAATCATTAGATATATGAAAACTTATTTTAAGGTAGTTTGGCACCCATAGCTCTCAAACTTGACCTCCACTTTTTTTATTTTTATTTGAAAAATTATACTTAAATGTACTTGAGAAAAAAAAATCAGAATTTTTTACCACGTCGTTTAAGAGATATAATTAATTAAAATCATGTAATTATACATGGGCTCTTATGGTTGTCTTTATTCAATTTAACCGGAAATTAATAATTTGTAAAAAATTGACAAACTTGACCCACAAAAAAAAACTTTTTATTAGATAATTTGATATCTAAAGCGTATAATAAAAAAGTTTCAGAATGATTTACCACACGGTTTTTTTTAAATTAGTTTTTTAATATGATGATTAGCTATCTGTCTTTGTTAATAGACGGACACTTACTTTCTCTTATGTTTACTAGGGAAAAAATGGCAGCTTCATTGTGCGCGCCAAATTTGAAATATTCACTGAGAGACTAACTTATTGAATATGAATAAAATTAATGTAAAGACAATAAATAATGTAAATAAATTATTTACATAAATCCAGTTGACATTTGTTATATAGAGGTTATGTTTAGCTATTTAAGAAGTAAATAAACATAACATGTTAGAGAGATTATGGTACCAGCTGTAAAAAATTTATGACAGTTGGTATAACCTCGAACTATTCTAGTTCTAGTCAATGTAATTTATGTAAATTTTGTAATTATAATTATTTAACTTTAATATACATTGATTTTGTATTAATTATTAGTAATATTAATTATAATGATAATCAATGAAAACAGTTGTTTCATTACTTGTAAAAAAAAAAAAATAAAAAGTCATTTTTTTGACTTCTGATGCGAGTGCCAAACTACCTTAAACAAAGCAATTTTTGGGGTGTTAGAAAATTTATAATTCAGATCCAAGCTCGATACCGAAGTTGAAATTTTTAAGGCTTTCCAGGGATATAACAAAGCAACTTTCTTGAAAATTTGAAGCAAATCGAAGTTCCAAAAAAAAAGTAATAGCTATCTGAAAATAGTGATTTTTGAAAAATTGATCGGCTTTGGATGGCCGTATATAAATGAAATCGAAGCAAATAAGGAAAATTACGGTAGAAATCGACAGAATACACTTACAGAAAAAATATCAGCTGGTATTTATCCTTCTACTCTGAAAACTGTAGATTTGAGAGAATCAACTGAACTAAACAATTCCAAAATCTGATCAGCTTTACAGTTTATTAAAACTCGTCGATTGCCACCTCGACCATCAAAATCGAGTCAATTTTAACTTCCCACTAAGAAAATTGCAAATTTTCAAAAATTCGGGAAGTTATTGGTTTCTGTTCGATTTTCGAAAACCGAATTTCTATCAGATCTTAACGTTTTGAGGTTCTAGGAAGCTATTTTAACTAATTTCACGACAATGTCCGAGTGTACGTACGTATGTACGTAAATACCTGTATCTTTTCAACGGATGAACCGATTTCATCTTTAAGATGTCATTCGACGCGGCTTGTTAGTATCTAGAAGCTGTGAAAAATTGAGCTTGATTAAAACCGAAAACGAAAGAATTCAAAAAAAACTTTTTTTTTTTGGTTTTTTTTGGAATATCTCAAAAACGACTACATAAATTAATTTCTTTAGGACTCAATAACGTGTCGATTGCCACCTTAAACGTCTTAATTAGTGAATTCGTTCGAGAGATATCGTTGGAGAAAAAAATGGCAAAAAATATTTTTTTAAAAAACAACGGGATACAAAAGTATTTTCGAGCTCGAAGAGAAAAATTCGTATATTTAAGAATATTTGGGAATCTTAGTTTAACTTTGGATATAATGGATGAAGTCAAGATACCATTGGTTTTTTTTAACTTCCCGCTGAGAAAATTGCAAATTTTCAAAAATTCGGGAAGTTATTGGTTTCTGTTCGATTTTCGAAAATCGAATTTCTAAGAGATCTTGACGTTTTGAGGTTCTAGGAAGCTATCCTGACTAATTTTACGATGATGTCTGAGTGTACGTACATACGTACGTATGTAAATATCTATAACTTTTGAACGGATGAACCGATTTTAATCATCAAGGTGTCATTCCACGTGGCTTGCGAATATCTTGAAGCTGAAAAAAAATTAAACTTTATCGGTACGGCTTGTTCAGAGATATTCCAAAAATAAACTTTTTTCAAAAATGTTTTTTTTGGATAACTTTTTATGTTCTCGATGGATTGATTCCAAAATCAACTGGGCTCTGAAGCTTCATAAGCCGCGTCGATTGCCACCTCAAACATCAAAATCGGTCAATTCTTTCAAGAGAAACCGTCGTCAAAAGAATTAAAAAAAAAAAAAATTTCTAGTATTTTGAAAATTTCTCAAAAACGACTCGATAAACCAATTTCAAAATCTGATCAGTTGTAGAACTCAATAAAACGCGTCGATTGCCACCTTGAACATCTCCATCGGTTTATTCGTTCGAGAGATATCGTTTGAGAAAAAAAGGGTAAAAAAACGTTTTTATTCGAAAACAAAGGCATACAAAAGTATCTTCGAGATCGAAAATGTATCTACAACAATTTTTCAAGCTCCAGAAGCTTGACATAGGCGGGAAGTTTTGGGGCTGGCCCGCAGGATCAACCGACAGACCGATTTTTTTACCTCAAATTGTCCCGAAAAAACCCTGAAGATTTCAAAGCGCTGCGCTTTTTCTTTCTTGGTGTTCTGAAGCTTTGAATTTTCGTTTTCCCCAAAAATCGCATTATGAGCGATTCTTCGGTTTTCACTCATCTCTTCAATTTCAAAAAGTTTTTTTTTAACGACAAACCTTATTTCTTATGTTTTTTTAATAATCTCAATCGTTTAATAGTTAGTTAAGCTCTTTGAAAGAAAACTTTCACAAAACAACTTTAAATTTCGCTCGAATGATATAAAATATTCTTTATAATTCGAGCGCAAATATCTCTAGAAATATTTGTAGTGAAATGTGAAAGTCAAAATAAATCAATGAAACGAATTATTAATTTTTTTTTTTTATATTTAATAGATTATACTACAAGCCTGGTGTATCAATAGATACATATCCTCAATTAATTCTCGGGGATGGTGATGGAACTGTTAATTTAAGAAGTTTAAACGGTTGTCTTTACTGGCGAAATAAACAAAAACAAAGAATTTATCATCAACCATTTTCAGGAGTAGATCATATGGAAATATTAAGGAATCAACATGTTTTAGATTATATTAGAACAACATTGAGTACGAGTCAGCAATACAATCCCAGGTTTAAAAAATTGATCAATTAAAACATTTGAAATTTTAGCAATTTTTAATTACTTTCCGTACATCTGTTACTAAGGATATTACTTTTTATTCTTCTAATCATTTTAAATACTCATATAATTTAAGTTCTTCCTCTAAAAATGAAAGAATATGAGTTTAATTCAACAATTAAACATCAGGGATAAAAAGAGCTCCAAGTTTATTTTTTTTATTTTAGTGAATTTAAAAAACTCCAGATTAAATTTACGTCGATTAATTAGATATTTTGTTCTAGATTAATTTCGATAACTAATTAAATCGAAGACTTTTATTCTTATTTTATCATGCCTGGTAATGATAGTAATTAAATATAATTTGTAGTACTATTTATAACTAAATTTTATTTTATAATTTGTTATTTTTTTTATTATAATTGTAATATAAAATATAGTTGTATAACTATCAGAATATTTTAATTAAATATGTATAGATATAAATTCGTAAAAAATGCAAAGAAGAGTCCTCAGATGCTTTTAGTATTACGCATTTGTATATATTAGACTGAGCCAAAAAAATCGACTATTTTTTTTTCTTTCGATACTGTGAAAATATTATTCCTGCTGACCAAAAAAAATTATTGTGCAACTTCGAGCCCTTAATATTGATATTAAGAGGTGTATCGTTACGAATGTTCGCTTTTTGACAGAAATTTCATTTTTTACCCAAAACTCGTAAATTATCTATCTGAAAAATTTGAGCAATGTGTATTCTTAAAGGAAATTGAATTCCCTACAAAAAATCTCTCTTAGTAAATTAACGTAAAACGAGCCATTTCCTTGTAATCGTGCCTTAAATATTGATTTGTTTTTTAAATTCTTTGTTTCTATTTTGGATCTTTGTAATTCACTCCTTCAAAAGTTATTCAAGTTATTTAAGTCGTTTTGACTCAACTTCAACCTTGAATAACTTTTGAAGAAGTGAATTTAGCAAAAATTGTTAAGAAACCTTTTTTGTAGAGCATTAAATTTCCTTCAAAAATATGTATCCTGACTGGAAAAAATTTTAATATTTCTAGTAGTTACAAAAATCCAAAATAGAAACAAAGAATTTAAAAAACAAATCAATATTTAAGGCACGGTTACAAGGAAATGGCTCGTTTTACGTCAATTTACTAAGAGAGATTTTTTGTAGGAAATTCAATTTCCTCTAAGAGTAGACATTGCTCAAAATTTTCAGATAGATCATTTACGAGCTTTGGGTAAAAAATGAAATTTCTGTCAAAAAACGAATAGTCATAGCGATACACCTCTTAATATCAATATTAAGGGCTCGAAATTGCACAATAATTTTTTTTGGTCGTCAAGAATAATATTTTCACAGTATCGAAAGAAAAAAAAAATAGTCGATTTTTTTGGCCCAGTCAATATATACTATTATAAATTTTCTATAAAATCAAGTCTAAATAGTATCAGCATACTCATTTCTGAAATTAAAAAAAAAAAAAGAATAGAAACTTCGGGCATAGATATCTTATTTTTAACATTAAAATTTGTGAAAGTTGTCCTTTTTAAAATATCAAATTGTTAATCAAATAAAAAGTTTTGTTTCCTTATTATATCTGTTATTATAAATTTATGAGCTATGCATACATTCAATAGAAATATGATGAAATAAAAACTATTTTTTCTAATAAAAATTAGCTAATTTTTATTCTTGTGACTTATAATTCAATTGTACATTTTTATATTTCTTAGATTTAACAATTTTATGATCATTTTTGACAAATTTATACTTTCAATACATGTAAAAATTGTACATAGAATTTAATTACATATTATGACATGATATATAACGTAAAAGCAGGACAGGAATGATCAAGTTTTCCTAGAAAAAAATGCTGGACTACAGTAAATGTTCCTTTTCCAGAGCAATCATCTCAATCCGTTTTCATTACATGAATAATAAGGAATTATCTTTGGAGAAGGGTACAGAGTTCATAAGTATTTCATTATTTAAAAGTCGAAGTATAAAATTATAATTTATAACTAAGGCAATAATTAGCTAATGTCAGTTAATTCCAGAACCTGTTTTCAAGAATGCATAAAGCCCAATTGCCAAAATGGTAACGACAGTAATAGTTCGATAACCTTTGAAATGATATGGCAATCTTGATTGTGGTAATGACACTTTAAGTTGACGTTGCTTTTCTGACTTTCTTCTACTATCTTCCGCTTTTAGTTTCCATTCTTGTTCTTTACGCCGTCGTTTTTTATCATAATCATGTACATTTTGTATTATTGATACAGGTGGATAATCACGATACAAAGTTTCGGCATTTATTAACAAATTTTCAAAAGGCAAATCACTCGGTAGCTGAAAAATATTGTTTTAATAATTTATAAAATAATAATTTCGGGAAGACCTAAATTTCCTACGTTGTTTTTTGCTGGATCTATCAAATGCCTATATTATTTTTTGTACATTATAAATACTTACTGCTAAATTTCTTACTACTCAATTGTCTATTGATAGTACAACTATTGCATAGTTCGGATACTAAGATAGTCTTGATGTATTGAGGGGAATGTTTTTAGCACGAGTCGTAGGGTCACATGCACGTGCTGAAGGCCCGGTTAAAGACTATCTGAATGTCCTACAATGCACTATATTTTATTGAATAATTGCCTGATATACGCGATTAATGACAACCTGCGAAGCGAATTCTGTGGCTGTTTAGCGACACGTTGCACCCACGAAATTACAACAAACCATCAACTCTAAAATTCACGAGTTATTATGTTTAATAGATGGAACTCAGTCGAAAATCTTGAGACGCGTTGTGAAATTTAATTATAAAACTCACTTTTCGTAACGCCGGTGGAAAACGAGGAAATCTACTTTGACTACTTAACTTCTTTGCACCGGTCAATAAAGAGCCGTTTAGTAAAATTGCGTAACAGTGTGTTGAATAAAATTTATTTTCTACGGTTCTATTGACTACTCAAAATAATTCATAATGTTCAATTGACTACTATTTAATCGTGTACCCAAATCAAAGGAATATTTAATTAATGTATTTGTATACAAGATTCTGATTAGTTTGCTGGGAAAATCAAGTACTTGTTGAGAAGAAACAATCAATGTTCACGACTGATTACTTGAGAAAAGAAACACAGCTAATCTGAAAAATATCAGTTTTCATAATAGTAACTGGAAAACTTCACAGAGTTTTTATCAGAAATTGATGATCTGATGGAAGGAAAATAGAACAATTGCGTATACAGATGCCTGCCCGAGCCGAAGGCATGGGTGGCAAATACGCAGATTGGGAGGACCTAAAATTTGCCTCTGTTTGAGGGAAGAACGGCACATGCACTAATTTGTATCATTTGCTTTCTCATAAAAGAGAAGAATAACTTCCTTCCCTCTAAACAGGACAGGAATTCATGCTTTCGATGCGGGTATGGTGAATAAAATATTGTAGGCATTTGATACATTCAGCAAAAACAGTGTAAGAAATTGACGTCTTCCTAAAAATTTCTACTAGCTAAAAAAAAATACATGGAAATATTTACTGTACATAACACTTTATGCGTATGTCCCATATCAGGTGTAGTATTAAAGATTTCATTAGCTCTATGGGCAACAATTATAGTACTAAGATACAGAGGCATTAATAATGGAGAGCTAAGAAAGAAATCGAACAACCGATGCAGTAAGCTTCGATTTTCAGAAAATTTATGAGCATACCACGTTGTGTACTCTGCCAAAGCAAAGTGTGGAAATAATTCTACACTGTTAAATTATAATTATTAATTTTTTTTTTCTATTTTTTTTAAATTCATGTCTGTAATAAGAAACTTTACTTTTCAAGATGTTCCAATAAAGATGGATGTACTCTTTCTAAGAGAGCAAATATATAAAATAATTCTTGATTAACTTTTTCCATAGTTTGTTCCATAAATCTTTCTAAAAACTCAATTGATATTTTTTCAAGAACGTGTAATCCTGGTTTTAAGCCCATAACGATTAGTACTGTCGCTGCTACATCATTGTAACCTTGATAATAGCTACATATACAAAAATTAGTTTAGGAAAATCTCATATTTATTGTTATTAAATGCAAAATGTTTGTATATACTTCATATTCGGGTGCTTATAAAGTACCCAGCAAATAATCTTTGTAAGCTCATTATGAAAGGTATCTATTTCAGACTTAGTTGCATTATGTGGTAAGTGACTGCCACTACGGGCTACGTCTTTTAATATTTGCTGATATATTTCATCTGGTATAAGGGTGTGAATACTGTCTAGCTCTTCACTTACTTTGTTTGATTCATTATCTGTTAGTCTTAATATCTTTGGCCATAATACCCTTCGTATATCATCTAGAAATCAGTTTACAAATTTATAAACATTGATTAGAACGAATACTTGCAAAAAAAAAAAAAAAAAAATTTAAACACAATTTTGTGTTAGAAAAATAATGAATGATTACTATCAAATTTACTCTCTTTGAAATAATCTCACGGTAAAAAATATTGTGTATCTGTGTTAAAAACGGTCCGTGTTAAATTTTTTGTATTGATTATTTTTTGTTAAATTAACACATTTCACTATGTTAGTTAAATTTTTTTAATCGATATACTATTTAACGCTAAAAGTGTTACTTAGTACAAAAATTGAAATTATCGACTTATATTAAAGGAGGGGATGGGGGGGGGGGGGTAGTAGCTAAAAATCGATTTTTTTTAATTATCTTATTGGCAGGGAGCGCGACGAAAACGACATCTAATGGTTACAAAAAATCGTGCTCGATAATTGTAAGAGATATATAAAATCGGTGTAAAAAATAAAAATTCGTTATAAATTCAAAATATAAAAATTGATATAATGATATAAATAAAATGACGAAATCGAGTTTTTTCATTTTCAGGCGAGTGTAGAGCATAGCCTTCGCGCTTCGCGCTTAAGGCATGCAAAAAGTGCAATTGTATTTTTGTCATAGAAAATTAAATTAAATATATTTCGATAAAGAAAGTAAATATAAAAAGTTTTAATAAATATCAAATACTATTATTTTAGAATAGAATAGGGTTAACCGGTAAAATCAAAACAAATAATACATGACAGCTACAATAATAAAAGTTGAAAAAATAGTAGAATATTAATTTGAGTTTTTTTACAAAATTGAAGTACAGTCGACTCTCTCTTTGTGGCCACTCTAAAAATGTTCGTTCACCTAATTTCAACGTTTAATCGGTCTCCTACCAATGGACAGTCATTAATTTTTTAATACCCTCTTGTATATGTCCGCAATAAATATTTTGACTCGCTCTCTTCAAGTATCCGTATATAAATTTAATTAATTAATATATTATTATAACAAAATTTAAAAAATTTATCGCACTTAATTGTATGTCTATGCGGTAGAGTAACATTTTATATTTAATATTCACATGTTTATTTTCAACGAGAGCATAATTTAACGAAATTATGTCCACAGCGAGCGCTGCGATCGATTCAGTTGTCTTTACCATATACTAGGCTCCCTGCCAATAGCATGAAGCTGAAGCTAGCGGCCGTAATACGTAACGGCCACGCAAAAAATTGCTGGTTAATACTTATTACGGCCGCCAGCTTCAGCTTCATTTCTTATAGCTACACATTTTAAGAATATAGACTCCAAATTTGAATTTGATCAGAGCAAAACTCTCGAAGTTATTAACTAGTTGGTCTTCTTTAAAACTGTAGCTTCGATAGTTGCGAGCGGTCAGAAAGGGAGTGCAGGTATACAGTTTATTCACCTGGTGATCGTTCTAACCTATATTGTTCTGTTTTAAAAAATCTTTGTGTAAGTTGAAAAAAAAATTTTTTTTTTTTTTTTTCATTTTTAGCATTTACAACATTAAACGCATTTTCCTCGAAACTACTTTTACAAAGTCCGTGAGCACTGCTTCTTAAAAACTACATTATTATGTTAAATAATAATAGTCACTATCGATGACCTCAAAATTATATTTACTGAATATTCATAGCACAAAAATAAAATGTAAAAGTTTTTTTTTCTTTGTCCCCACTGACATTAAAAAAGTGTTGAATTTACTTCTCGTATTTCTTAAAATTTGTATTAAAATTTTAACACAAATAGTCTGTGTTAAAAAATAACATAAATATTGTTTGGCCCGTTTCTAACACATAGGTTGCGTTGATTTTAACACAATATTTTTTACTGTGCAGGTTACAAATTTTTAGATATTTAATAGAGCGAATACTTGAAAAAAAGTTGAACAATTTTTTGTTAGAAAAGTAATTAATCATTGTAATCAAATTTATTTTATCTCTAAAATAATCTTATTTATTTATTACCAGTAACAAATCCTAACTTGCTAGATCCAAGTCGCTTAAAGTCACCGTATGTCAGATCTTTCTTGATAACATTGTTTCGAATGACATCTATTTTCAGTCTCTCTAAATGGTTTAGGTCAACTGAATTCGGATAATTATCCAATATTAAATATCTTCGTTATAAATATTTTCATAAATTTTACCTGATGAATAAGTCTCAGAAGTATCAGGTATTTTTGGTATACCATCTGTCCATGCTGGATATGAATCCGGTAAAGAAACAAGAGGAACTCGATTTATATTGTGATCTTGATCATCCATTGCTAGTGTACTTTGATTTGTGGTAATCTTTTTGATAAGACTTTATTATCACCATTAAAGTGCCACATGCCAATTGAAAATTTATACAAGTGCACATCATAACTTGTTCGTAAATTGAGACATCTTTTATCGATACCTTATTTTAGAAAAATTTATGATGGTAAGTATTGAATGAACGTAGCCCAAAAATTATGCAAGTTTATTAACAATATCAATAACGATTTACATGCACGAAAAAAAATATTCAGTAAAACTTACTAAAAAATATGTGTCAAAATTATTATAGTAATGTGGAAACGGAATTGAAATTTCCTAATTAGGTTCTTATTTATGATTTGGAATGGTGAAGAAATAACTTTTAGTTTAAATCTATTATTTGCAATTTTATAATCAATTAGAACTGGTCTGTATACGATTTTCTAAATAAATTGACGTTTATACCATGATAAATAATGAGCATTTCGGAATTTCGAAAATTTTGTCAAGGATACTTTAAGGCAAATAAAATGATCTACAAAAAAAGCCCTATAACATTTTAAGATAAGTATGATAGTTTTGCCGGAAAAGTTTAATAATATTGAAATTTACTATGAATTTAACTTTGATCTTGAATAATTTCTGGAGAATTAAAAAAAATTTTCTCCATGTTATTTAAATGGGAAATAGAACATTGCGAAGAGGTAGTAAAGTTGTTAGTGTTAATAGTGAGAACTTAAATTTTAACAGAATTTTTCTTTCGTCATCCTCAACGATACATTGGAAAGAATTGAAAAAGATGAGAATTGAATACTTTTGAATACTTTCTATACCACCAGATTTTCATCTGGGCATAAAATTAATATTTTTCGATTCTATTGAATCCAAAAATAATATGAGAATTTCTAAAGTTCTGAGGAATTGAAAAAGATTCAAAAGAATTGATATTTTTAATCTTTTTGAATACTTTTTAATACCAAAATAATATCACTTTTCGGGTCACGTATGGGATTGAAAAGAATTAAAATAAATTGAAATTTTTGAATCTTTCTGAATCCGTTTTAATACCAAAATAATTCCACGTTAAAAGGTATTGAAATGATGAAAGATTGAATTCCTTTCAATACTTTTGAATTCCATTTTAAGAATTACAGAGTATTCAAATGATCAAAATTTCAATTCCATTCAATACTTTCCAAAACCTCCGTATGGATTGAAAAGAATTGAAATAATTTTCAATCCTTTTCAATGAGTATTTTTCATCAGGGAAGTCATTATAATTTCTAAATAAATCTCATTTTTTAAAACTAGGGGAGCGTGGGGTCGCCCCGGTCACCTAAGAAATAAAACTTCAAAATTTTTTCGAATTATCCTTATTAGATCATAAAACGGACACTATCTTATTATATGGAATCTAGCGAGCTAAAGGCACATACTTAAAAATAAAAATATAAAAGTAAATAGAAATATTTCTCTATGAATTTTAAATTAAAAATTAAGAATCCAAAGTCGTATTGTTGAAATTTTATGAATTTAAAATTTTATTTTGCCAACTGAAACTTAAGAAGTAAGAAAAAAAATCTAAAATTAATAATTAACAATATTTAACTTGTTTTTCATGATACCAGCATCGAAAGTTGAAGTTTCAGTGTCTTTACAGCCCGTCGAAACAATCTAATTTCAAGCCGATGCTGCAAACAACTGCTAGTGAATTCGTAATTCACAAATCTCTTCACAGCGGGCAGAAACATGCGTGTTCTTCCCTTGGGAAGAAACACAATTGTTTCTGTCCTGTGCTAGATATATTTAATGTTCATTTGCAGCCTTATTACTCTCATATGTTTACTTGTCACTTCAGTTTACTCATTTCATTTTTTACTTGACAATTTTAATTAACCAAATAAAATTACTAAAAAATAAGTGCAAATAATATTTTTGTATTATTTGCTATTTAATAAGTGACTGTAAATCACATATTTCTCATTTTCTAACAGTTCTCCGCATCATCGGCTTGAAATTAACTCGTTTCTTACTGGCTGCTGACACTGAATCTTGAAGTTCCGATACAGTTAATCATGAAAAATATAGTGTGTGACTCAGGATAAAACACGATTTCAGACTGCGGGTGATGTCAGCCCTCGCCTGCGGCTCGGGCAGCCAACCTCACCCTAGTCTGAAATCGTCGTATTTCATCCCTTGTCACACAATATACTATTCCGTACTCGTTTACGAGGCATCTATAATTTATTTATTTGTTTATAAATATTCCAACAAAAGTATTACAATGTTATTAAAGAAAATGCCCATAATCAACAAAAAAATTTTTAGCTTAAATTTTAAAAAAAGCTTCCTTTTTAATTAATTAATTACTTATTAAATAAGATATAAGTTAAGGGGACCCGGTGGTCTAGAAATTTTGAAAAATCTTTTTTTTTTTTTGCATATTTCGAAAGTATAGTATTTCAAAAATACACTGTGAAAATATGGTGATGATATTCCCAGTATTTCATGTTCTAAAAACTATTTAGCAGGCCGGCCGAGTAAGTAATTTTTATTCTATTGTGCGGCGGAAAACATCTGCTTTGGTTTCTATACCTAAGTTATAATAATGATAAACAAGTCAACATAAAATGATAAACAAGAAAAACCGAAGAAGTGCACAAGAAAAAAATATGGTGCTGAAATAGCTGATTAAGCATAAGTATATGTTCAAATCTAGTTTTCTTCAGAATTTCTTTAACTAAAACTTTAAACGCGTTTATCTCGAAACTACTTTTTTCTGCCTGGCGTAGTTGAAAAAAAAAAACTATGCGGTCGATTGCTTTCAAATTTAAATATGTTATTTAATACACCAACAGCTACAGCCGGTACTAGAATAAAATTTTTGCGTTGGATATTTCTATTTTTTAACATGCAAAATGTTACGAAAAAAAGGCAATTTTTGGACTAAAAATTTCAACAAAGTGCCACTTCTTCAAAAAAAAAATTTTTTTTTTTTTATTCTAGTACCAGCGATAGGTATATTTATACTGATTAAAAATCCATTAAATTATTTTGTTTCAGACCCATAGAAGAGCTGAATTGTTCTACGCCGCCCGGGTACCTTTTTTTAAAGGAGCTGGCTTCAACGCCATCTTTTAAATACTAAAAATAATATTTTTTCTTAGCTATAAGCATTTTTGTATATATTAATAACAATAAAATAATCCCTCAAAATTTCAAAAGGTTTGATATTTATTAACATATAAAAAAAAATTTTTTTTAAATCATGAAATTTTCAGCCTCTAGACCACCGGGTCCCCTTAATATTTTTATTAAACAAACACACGAATTGTCAATTTAAAAAAAAGGATTGAAAATTATACTTTTATAAAAATTAAAATGGATTAAGAAATATCTGTAGATTATATACATATCATTTATAAACTCTTTTCTTTCTGTAAAATATATAAAAAACCTTATGATAATGTCCTTGATTTTTAGGTCAAATGTTGATCAAATTTATATTTATTAATTATTACTAAGTAATTCATTTTTAACGTTAGGGCTCATTAATTACTTCTAATTGAATGAGAGTATAAAATAAAATAAAGTTCAAAATCTGTTATATGATAGACTTTTCAAAATTTGGGTGACCGGGGCGACCCCACGCTCCCCTAAATATAAACCTATAAGAATTTATCTCGAAAGCAGTCAAATATAGATGACAAATCGGATAACCTATAAATAAAGAAATAATCATTCGATTCTATTCCAATACGTACTTCGTCAGTAGTTTTGAACCTTATCTCGTATCGGAAAATAAATTATCTCAATGCCACAATGCAAAATTTGAACTGTCACTAATTTTTAACATGAATCGTTAAATTTAATAATGAAACTCATGGACGTTCCTCAATGACGATGATAAATTAAAATGTATTCAAAAGCGATTTTGTTTAAATTTTGAACTTCAACGAACTTTGGTGTACATTGACAATAACTTAATTTTTTTTCCTGCACACTTTTTGAAGTATTATATTTCAAAGAATCGTGATTTTGAACTGAAATATGTGTTTGTGTATAAATATTTATGAATATTTTACATTTTACTATTAAATAAACAATATCCGCAGATCAATTTACTATTACTATAAATTTAGAATTTGCTATTTGAACTGTCAATTAATTACATATGACGACTTACGTTTAGAGAGTCAGATGTTTAATAAAGTCTACATTATCATGTTATATTAAATAGATTTTATATATTGCAGTAAAGTAGTACCATCAAAACTGTTAGATTGAGAAAATATGAATTGTGATTTATATTCGTATGTTTACTTCTACTAGCTGATGACATTTAATGCTTGACGTTACACATTGTATAGACCGTGTTTTCATCAATTTTTTTTATTACCCATGCCCACGCGTTTCTATGTTGACTAATGTTTTAAAACCGGAGGCGTTTCCAGGTAGCGCTCGACTGCAAGACAGCAGATATCTATGACTGAAATTTGACGACATGTTGACTGTAAGAAATTAGCGTTGAGATTAATATGAATTGACGTCAACTTGCTACTATTTTAGAAGTACATCTGTCATAATAGCCACTTTAGTTTGAAATTGATAGTAATTTGACATTGAAAATGCCTGAAATTTGCTGACAATTTGTCAGCAAAAGTTAAAGAGGAAAATTTACGGTTAATTTTCTTCAATTTAGAAATAACCCTGATAGCCACCCTAACCGTAAGTTTACAAGCTACTGCCGTAATCTTAAGGTAACTTAAAGGTACAATGCTGGTCATTAATTCCTTTCGGGTAGTATGTTATGTCCTCAGGTACCTCAGGTGCCTCCACCTGTTAATTGATTAGTGAACTTGAGATACATAAATAGGCGCGCATTTAAACTCCATTTGAAATTTATATATTAATACTTATTGCGTTTTATCAACATTTGGTCAATAAATTAGATAATAAATCGTCGTGGCACATACTTATTAAATTATATATTTAGATTATAAAAATTGAACGAATAGATAAGCAAATCTTTATTTTATATTCAGAGAAATATAAATACAGTTTGAGTGGTCTTGGAACGTTTCCTGTCACCCGATACTTAAAACCTAAACAAAACACGCATAAAAATCATGAATAGGCCCTTGTTCTATAGCTAACAATAAATATGGTTATAAACAATTGCATACTCTATAAACAAATAAGAAAAGGAAATATATAATAAATAAATGTTATTTATAAATGAAATCCATATCACATAAACTTAACTATTATTGTTAATATATAGTTCTATATTAAACAAAGAGTGATTCGTACAATAAATGAATTGATAGAAATATTGAAATATAGCATTAGAATAATTATAATGATGTTTCACGATAAATAATAATGTGAATTGTAACGAATAACTAAATATAGAATAATTATAGAAGAACACACCTCTGATAGTCTAGAATTATTATTGTAATCTAAACCTAAAGTACCGTCGCCAAATATATATATACATAGATATATATATATTATAGATATATTTGTTTCTATTTTGGATTTTTGTGACTACTAGAAATATTAAAATTTTTTCTAGTCAAGATACATATTTTTGAAGGAAATTTAATGCTCTACAAAAAAGGTCTCTTAACATTTTTTGCTAAATTCACTCCTTTGAAAGTTATTCAGGTTATTTAAGTCGTTTTTACTCAACCTCAACCTTGAATAACTTTCGAAGGAGTGCATTTAGCGAAAAATGTTAAGAGACCTTTTTTGTAGAGCATTAAATTTCCTTAAAAAATGTGTATCTTGACTAAAAAAAATTTTAATATTTCTAGTAGTTACACAAATCCAAAATAAAAACAAAGAATTCAAAAAACAAATCAATATTTAAGGCACGGTTACAAGGAAATGGCTCGTTTCACGTCAATTTACTAAGAAAGATTTTTTGTAGAGAATTCATTTTCCTTCAAGAATATGCATTGCTCAAATTTTTCAGATAGATGATTTACGAGTTTTGGATAAATAATGAAATTTCTGTCAAAAAACGAATATTTGTAACGATACACCTCTTAATATCAATATTAAGGGCTCAAACTTGCACAATAATTTTTTTTGGTCGTCAAGAATAATATTTTCACAGTATTGAAAGAAAAAAAAAATGGTCGATCTTTTTGGCCCAGTCTAATAAATATATATACATATTGAGACAATGTGAATTGTCTTCTTCGTCCTCAGCCTTGCGGTTCCCATTTTTCCCCGTCCTGTTGCCGTCTGAAACTACACAAGTCATAGTGCCGTGGTCACATGACTAATTTTTACGTCGACGCATGTCCGTAAGGGTGAAGTGGGGATAGTTCAGAGGAGAGTCCCAGACCCTCAATTATCGGTCAATCACTTCGATCCTGGATCAATTAGCGTTCAGACATATTTCCTTTTATTATCAGTTTGCGATAATTATTTTATACTTAATATATTGCTATATTTTCTATAATTACTCTGGCAAATTTACTGGCCATATTATTCATTACTTTTTATGAATTGTTATAATCATTCTAAATAAAGATTTAATGAAGTAAATCAGATTGTACGTTACCGGCGAGTCAATCGCGGTAGTAATTATTATGGTTTATTAAATATTAAATATTGTGTGTAACTGCGCTATTCCACGTGAGGAACCATTGTATATTCTGCAACCACGAGGACACTACGTTTATTGTAAATTGCGCAGTATTTATTGTAAGTAACTGAACATTATTATAATTGGCAATAAAACTTGCATTTTCTAGTTAATTCCTATCATTCTATTTTCACTCACTCTATTTCTTTTCCTATTCTACTGGTAAGAATTATTAAATCGTCTGTTAAGAATAGTATTGTTAATTAAGAACTAATAAGTTTTTTTTTTATTATAAGAAACCTATTGATAAATAATAAGCCGTGAGGTAAGTTGATGAATTTTGATATACGTTGCCGAGTTTGAATAAGTGCGGGTCCTTGCTTTGCAAGAACCCTAGCCCATTGCTCTGTCCCAAGTAAATAAAAATTTGTTAGAGGCCAGCCTAAGCCAGGGTTCAACCCGCGAATTCTGGTGGCTGCTGGTAAAAATCGCGAAGTTAAAAAGCGATTTGTCTCAATATATATATATATATATATATATATATATATATATATATATATATATATATATATATATATATATATTGCATGAGCATAAGTGTGAACATGAGAGTAGTGGGGAGAAGTTGAAGAGTGGAGGTCAGAGATCTCTCTGCCGTCTGATGTAACTTCACTTCTCTCCGAGAAGTTTTTACGAACACAACTGTTATTACTGATCTAATTTTATCTATACTTTATAATGAAACTCAGTCTTCAGATAAAAGTTATTTTATCAATTACGTCTATCCTTATCCATAACTTGATTATTTCATTAAATAATAATCATAATCATCATCATCGTAGTCAACAATAAATTTATCCACTGTTTTCAAATTCAAAATGGGTCCCACGTGACAACGAACTGCCCACTGTCCAGGAGATGGCGGCAGCTCCAATCCTAGTGACCTCCCAGGACATAACAAGTATAGCATCGGGAATAAAAACATCTCGAAAAATGAACATATGTATACTTTTTTTATGCAAATGAAAAAATATAAAAATAATAAATTGTAAAAAAAATTCAATATTTAAAAATTTATGTATATTAATAAAATGTAAAATTATAAACATATATTGTAAAATAAGTGAATAAAAAAAAGTCCCTATAAAAAAAAAATCTCTAGATTTATAAATTACTAAAAGACATATGGTCAATATTCAAAAATTTGTAAATAATTTTTATGTTTATGTGAAAATATTTATATTTAAAAAAAACTAAATTAAAAAGTTAATAAAAAAAAAAATTGCTGTAAAAAAAAAATTCCTACAAAGAAACATTTGCATAACTAAACATGTACTTTAAAAAAAAATATGTAAAAATAAACAACTCTACAAATAAAATATCTATAAAAAATCGTCTGTTTTTGAACAACTCTATAAATAATCACATATACAATTAAATATCTGGAGAAAGTATAACCTCCAAAAATGACAGTAGCGTCATCACGTGCTCTTAATAATGAATAAGTTTATGTTGTAATATATAAGTATTTGAAATATAAGTACTGATGACAAAAAAAAATAGATTTTATAAAAGGGGGTATTCTAGTCTAGAAATTTGAAAAAATCGGAAATTTTTTTTTTTCATAATCCGATAGTTTAGATATTCAAAAATATCTCGCTAAAAGGATTTTTCAAAATTCAAATTATTTTCGAAGTTATAGCCGTTTCAGTGTCGCGGCAACTAGACCAGCTGAGCGGAAAACTGCAACTTTAAACACGTTTTTCTCGAAACTACTTTTTTCGATGCAGTCGCGACAATATCTCAAGTTCTAATCAGCCGATTTCCTTGAAATTTGACATGAATATTCTTTAAATATCTTTCTATCGCATGAACCAACAAAAAATGAAAATTTCAAATTTGTAATATTTTTAAAAAATTCAAGAAAGTTAGAAATTAGTGAAAAAATCGACCTCTATTTTTGAGTAGCCACCATTTTATGAAAAAAAATTTTTTTTCATTTTTTGTTGGTTCATGCGATAGCGACATTCGTACTAATCAAGAATCCATCATTGTTTTATTTTTCATATGACCACAAGGGTAGAAATCATGGCGACAAGGACACGGCCTCCCCCCCCCCCTTAACTTTAAGGACGCATAATTTAATGAAAAAAATTGTTTTTTTTTTAAATTAATTTTGTGTTTTCTTCAGCAAATATAAATAAACAAATGATGAAAAAATGTATTGTAAAAATATCAAATGCTTTTTTTTTATGAAATGTCAAAAAATGCTCGAAATTCGGGCCTTTAGTAGACTAGAATACCCCTCTAAGGATGCAATAAAATAATGATCATTTATTTTATAATTTGTAATTTTTTAAGTTCCTACTAAGAGTGTCGACGATTTTCGAAAAATTCGGGAATTTATTGTTTTCACCCCGATTTGCGAAAATCGAAATTTCATTAGATGTCGACGTTTTGAGGTGTTTTGAGGCCCTAGGAAGCTAATCTGACTATTTTCAGAATGATGTCCGTGCCCTAGCGAACTCGGTTATACTGAAAAAATATCTAAAACATACCTGGTATTTGAGTATGATTTCGGCGGGTTTTCAGTAGAATTCTAAAAGTATACTCAAATTATACTCATCTATAACAATAATTTAGGTATGTTTTTGAAAAATTTATACCGAAGTTATACTGAGATAAAAAAATTATTTCTTAGATATCGGTATTTTTAATATATTGAAGTATATTGGTTGAATAATTTATTTATATGATTTTTTAATAAAAAATTAAAAAAAAAAATAAAGCGATTTTTGACTGTGGTTTCGAACTCGTGTCTTATCACTTGACAGTCTCGTGAAGTTCTTTTTTTTTTTTTTTTATATAAAATTTATTTGAATTAAAAAAAGTACAACGTTTTATCTGTACAATGTGTAGATCAAACTAATTTTAAAAAAACCAATACACTATTATTTAATGGACTATTGGACTACTAGTGTAGTAACTCATAGTTTATATTTAATCAAAACTTGTCTGTTTTTATTGTCGTTCTATCTAATGATGGTCCCTAGGTGGGCAGCTATATGTCTCGTAAGAGTGATCATAAGTGGAAAAAAAAATTTTTCGTAGAAAAACCACTTGAACAATAAATATAAATTAGTAAACTTATAACTAAGGGTGACCAGTGGGAAAAGGATGTAGGAATGGGTCAGGGTGCGGGGGTATATACAGCCCTGATTAAAAAAAAGTATTAAAAAGTATTTGACAGGATTCAAAAGGATTAAAATTTTAATACTTTCAAATCCTGCTAAATACTGGAAATCCTGAAATTTCAATCTCTTTAATCCTGTCAAATACTTTTTTTTAATCAGGGAGAGGACGAATATTTACACTGTTTACACTGTTAGAGCTATATGTACGTTATTTTACCTATTTTGGTTTAATAAAGTTTTTATCCAGTCTTGCTTTCTTTTTTTTAGCTTATCAAGATGTATGGCGTCATCGGAGAGCCACCAGTATTTTTTTTGATCTGTTCTATTGAAGTCGAATAGGTCTCTCGCCGGTAGGGCCGTTGAATATGAGAATAACTCTTTGCGTTTGGCGAAGTCATCCCATTTCATTGTTATTTTTTTGTTAGACGGATGTCGCTTCCAGTGATATAGAATCGGAGTGTTATCTATATCTTGTATTAATCCTTTTGTATCGGCAATAATAAAAGCTTGAGGCGGTAAGTATCCTTCGTAATTTGCTTTTTCAAACTTAGGAACATCGTAGATGCCTAAGGATTTAATCAAGGCGTTGCTACTGCTTGGAAGCTTGGCGAAATAATCACGAGTAAGCCGTATTGTAAACGAGTCGATCCTTGGGATAGCAGCTGAATCGTATAGGTCCTGACACGATATGTATTTGAGATAATTAGTTTCCGTTGACCGCCCTGCTTAAAAAATCCGATAGATTCTTATAGCCGTATGTATAAGGCCCTATACTTAACTATAGCACTTCTCATAAAACTCATTCATTCTTATAAAATATCTATAGGAATGTATGAGAGTCTATTGGATTCTATGAGATTTTTTAAACAGGGCGGTACATACCTGTGCAGAAGGGTGTCCGTTATTTACCAAACTGATTTTTTTTTCAGCGACGCCCCCTAAATTTTTTCTTTATCGCCAAAAAAAAATTATCAGACCCATATAAGCCCTTAATATTCATATTAAACCGTGCCCCAAAGACAATACATTTCTCATTTAAATAACATGGGGTTTCGGCGCGTTTTACACTTAATTTTATTTCTCTTAAGCTAGTTAATCTATAGATATCAGAGATACATATTATGTAGGAAATTGAACACCCTACAAAAAAGGTCTCTTATGGTTTTTCGATATATTTACTGCTTTAAAAGTTATTCAAAGTTAAAGATAAACTTATAGTTAATTTTTGAATTTTTTTACTTTGACCGCATAATTATCATTATTTCTGTAAAAGTAAATGGTTCATTGCGAAAAATTTTCAATTTCGACTGTGTTATTGAAAAAATTACTGTCGAAAATTCAGATAACTGAAGAATAATCAATAATGTGAGTGACGTGTTGAGTTAATTACAATATTTTTCAATTTAACGGAAAAAATATGACAGATTTAATAAATTTTTTTACATTTTGATCAACACTCTATTTGATTAAATATTATTTGGTTGCATTTGGAAATTTTTATTTGAAAATTGTTAAACACCTACAAATAGTCACTGATACCGCAGAAAGAGCTGTTAAACTGAATGGAAACTATATTAATACTTTAGCTAACCCTGATTAAAAACTCCGATTGAAACTGATTGAAAACGTCCAATCAGATTTAATCAGAAATTTCTGATTGACTTTCAATCAGTTTCAATCAGATTTAATCGGAAACTTCCGAAGAATTCTGATTGAAAGTCAATCGGAAATTTCTGATTGACTTTCAATCAGTTCCAATCAGATTTAATCAGAATTTCTTATTGACTTTCAATCAGTTTCAATCAGATTTAATCAGAATTTATTATTGACTTTCAATCAGTTTCAATCAGATTTAATCAGAATTTATTATTGAATTTCAATCAGTTTCAATCAGATTTAATCAGAATTTCTTATTGACTTTCAATCAGTTTCAATCAGATTTAATCAGAATTTATTATTGAATTTCAATCAGTTTCAATCAGATTTAATCGGATATTTTCGGAAGGTTTCGATTGTAAATTAATAAAAAATTACCGATTCTCGGGACAAAATAATTGTATATATTATTAAACGGTAGAAAATCAAAAAATCGAATGTTTCAAAATCTACGTTGAATCTATATAAACAATTAGATTGCATGTCATGAAGTAATATAGAATATACTATATTACCACCAAAAATTGTACTTGTCACTCTGTCAAAGAACAGAGGAGTGCTCTTGTTAGAATTTTTTTTTTTCATTTTAAAAATCTCTTTATTTATCAACTTGTATTACATAACTTTGTTACATATTTTATGTTTATATTTTATTAAATTGTTCCTATCTATAAAGACTTAACCAATTATTTATATTTTGTTTAGATTCATATTTTAGTTTCATAAAATGTTAGATATGTTATTGCGTGGTAAAAATTTAAAAAAAATCCACTGTACATGTATGTTAACTTACAAACTAACTTAATCTAACTTAATCTAGGCATAAATACATTATTTACAATATGTACAAGTATTAATAAACATATATTATTTTAGGAGAAGGTTGTTTGGAAGCTTGTGTTTTATTATAAACGGGATTTCGTTAATATTATTAAATAACAGATTTTTTAATATACTTAAATGACTAGTTCTATGTTCATAAAATAATACAGTTTGCTTATAAATATCATCATAGATGTCATTAATTTGTGCATGCTCGTGTAATTTTTTATTTGAGGTGCGTGGTTCAGAATTACATATCATCCTTAGTGTTTTATTTTCTATGATTTTTATTTTGTTAATATTCGCTTTACTAGTGCTGCTCCATACAGGTGCAGCATAGAGTAGGAGCGGTTTAATCATGCTCTTGTATAAGATGATTTTATTTTTTAGACTTAATTTACTATTCCTGCAAATTAGCGGTTGTAAGATGCCCTTAATTTTGTTAGTCTTATCACAGGCTGTTTTAATTTGTTCATTAAAGCGTAACTTATTATCTAATATTGCTCCTAAGTACTTAACTTTATTTTTTGGTTTGATTATTTCATTATTCATTTTAATTTTTAAATCGTTTTCGTTCTTTTTTAGTTTTCTTTTTTGACTAAAGATAATCAATTCGGTTTTTGCTGCGTTTATTTTTATTTTCCATTTACTAAAGTAGTCGTTAATTTTATCTAAATGTTTTTGTAGTAAATCTACAGCAAGTTTTTTACTCCAAGATGCTACAGCTACTGCGGTATCGTCAGCGAAAAGCCCGAGCAGTATTCGTGCATCTCTGGGTATATTGTTGATGAAGTAAAGAAATAATGTAGGACCAAGTATCGAGCCCTGAGGCACCCCTGCAACTACATTTTGTTTTCTAGAAGCTACATTGTTGATTATGACTTTAAAGCTGCGATTTGATAGATAACTATAGACAATTTTGATAAGATAAATAGGAAAATTGGCTTCTAGCAGAATTAGGATCAAGCCACGATGCCACACCGTATCAAATGCTTTTTCTATGTCTAGGAGTGCCATCGCAGTTGACTTATTCCAGTTAAAGTTATTAGATACAAACGCGGTGATTCTA
Organism: Microplitis manilae; assembly: GCA_030273425.1. NCBI lineage: Eukaryota > Metazoa > Arthropoda > Insecta > Hymenoptera > Braconidae > Microplitis > Microplitis manilae. The sequence goes on along the minus strand of CP092725.1, from coordinate 22,428,739 downwards.
GTTAATTGATGTATTGTACTTCTTTTTTCCCGAAAGCCAAACTGTTCGTCTATTAAAATGTTGTTATGTTTTTCAAAGTTTTTTATTCTATTTAGGATTATTAATTCAAAGAGTTTGCTAAGAGAGGATAATAAACTGATGGGTCTGTAATTTTGTGGAAAGAGTTTATCTTTTCCTGGTTTTTTGAAGGCAAGTACATGTGCTGTTTTCCAGTAAGCGGGGAAGTAAGCTAATTTAAAACAATTGTTAAAGATGTATGTTAGTTGGACCAGTGCTTTCTTTGGGAGGTTTTTTAAAATAATGTTTTGAATGCCATCGGGGCCCGGTGCTTTTCTTGGTCTTGTGTTTTTTATTGCTGTTTGAATTTCTTTGGGAGAAGTTAGTGTAATTTCGTCTGGGTTAATAGTTTCTGTCAATAGTTTTTCGTGAGCTAGGTCTGCTTTTTGTTCAGTTTCTTGGTCACCGTCAAGTTCAGTTAAATGATGAACTGACTCAAAATGACGAGCTAGTGTGTTCGCCTTGTCAAAGTCGGAAAATACTAGACCATTAGGGCCATGAAGAGTTGGTATAGTCGAGTCTGTTTGTTTCGTGAAAGCTTTTGCTGTTTGCCAGAGGGTATTGTTGGATACTTTTAGATTTTCAAGTCTTTCATCCCATGTTGAGTTGTTATACTCTCGTATTGCTATTTTGATGTCTCGTGATAGATCATTTTTAAGAACTCTAAAAGAATCTCGTCCTGTTCGTTGATAGGATCGTCGTAAGCTATTTCTGTGTTTGATCATGGTTTGAATATAATCAGGCAGGGGTTTAAATTTGAAGTTAGATTGGGCTCGCGGTATAGATTCATCTATGGCTTTAGTTATAGTATTAGTTAATTTGGTGACTTCTCTATCTATGTCAAATGTGGTCTTTAGCTGAGTGTATATGTCTAGGTCGTCATTGATTGATTCTCGGAATTTAACCCAATCTGCTTTCTTATAGTTTAGTCTTTTTGGTTTGTTGATTGAGTCGATTTGTAGGTTAATGTTGATTATGATCGGCAAGTGGTCAGAGTCAAGTTCGTTTAAAGTTTCTATTGAATTATAGTATGGTATGTTTTTAAAAATGGCAAAGTCTACTGTGCTAGGTAGTCCGTCGTTTGTAGGATAGAGAGTGTAATTGTCAGGAGCAACTATGTTTAGGTTATTTCGACTGGTAAAGTTATATAACACTTTTCCATTGTAATTGTTATTCTTACAATTCCAGTGTGTGTGTTTAGAGTTAAAATCGCCAATCAGGATGACGGAATTTGAGCTATTTATGAGTTGCGTAAGTTCATCTGTGTCTATCTTATTCATTTTTTTGTCTATTGTCGGTCTAATGTATACTGAGAAGATATTGATATTATTAATTTTTATTCCAAGGGATTCAATTGTATGGAAATTGTATTGGGTCGTTTCGCAGTGTTTGATTGTGCTTTTTATAATTATTAAAAGACCACCCCCTGCAGTGTCTCCTGGTCTGTCAAGTCTGTATATAATATATCCCGGAATTTTACTTAATTTATTTTTAGTTAGTTTAGTTTCGTTAACAGTCATTATGTCTATGTTGTGTTTGGAGATGTAGTTTTTGAGTTCAGTCCATTTTTGAGTCAGTCCATTTGCATTCCAGTGACTTATTATAAGGGAATTGTTGTTTGTACTAGCCATTTTGAAGGTCATATCCTAATTCTGCCGCGAAGTCAATGATCGCATCGATTTGTGCTTTTTTGTCATTAACACTATCACGTAGTCTAGCATTGAGAACTTTAATTTGTTTAAGTATAGTTGTAAAATCGCAGATTTCGCTAACTGATTTAATTTCTGTCATTAAAGAGGTTACTATATTTAATTCTGAGTTATTGTTATTAATGTTACTATTATTATTATTATTTATCCTATTGTTATTATTATTTATTCTATTATTATTACTATTTGTCATGTGTGTATTTTTTAGTACCTGATTATACTGAGATGATAATTTCGATGAGTTGTTTGCTTCATGGTTTATTTGTCCTGTAGGATTTTCCAAGGCCGGGAAGTTCTGTCCGTTCCTTAACGGTGGTGCTGGAGCTGTCTTTTGTTTAAGAATCTGCGTTTGTCGTGTCCTTCTGCGCTGTTGGGTCTCCAGATACTTGATGTAAATTTCACATCCTTTGAAATTAGCTGGATGTGGTTTGTTGCAGTTCGCACATTGTGGTGGAACTTCAGTTGCCTTCTTGCAGTCTTTGGTGTTGTGGTTTCCTGTGCACTTTACACATTTTGGATTCCTGTGGCAATTTGATGAACCGTGGCCAAACTCTTGGCAGTTATAGCACTGGGTACCTAGTCTTGTGTTTTTGTATCTCTCGATTCTTACTATGTATGCGTCGATATGTTTAATTTTTAGAACTAAATTCACGTCAGTTTGAGCATCAACAGCGAGGTAGTAGAATGGAAAGTTATTTTGAAGCCCTGGTTTGGATTTTAGCTCGGCTAATTTTGTAGGCTTTATACCTTGTTTTTGTAGTTCATCTGATACGTGTTGGATGTCGAGTCGTGGAAGTCCCTTGATGATGAATTTTTTATCTTTACTGTCAGGTTGAGTATAGGTGTGATATGGCACTCTTACGTTTTGTAAGTATTGTTCTATTGTAGTATGATCAGCTTTTGATTGTGGATACACAGATAGCGCAAGCCTTGTATATTTGAAAGTGGTGGATGAGGAATTTTCTCTGATTTTATTGATATGTTTGTTCATGTCAGTTGGAGTAACGTCTTCAGTTTTAATTACTATTGGTATTGGCTTGTATTTTTTAACAGCAGGCGCAACTGAGATCGTGTCTTCAATTTCCTCTTCACTGCTGTCCGATGAGATCATATTGGGATCACGGATGTCTTTAGGTTTCTTGGTCTTGTCAGTGATGTTGTCTTTTTTGCTTTTCCGTTTTCTGGTCTTGGTGGTAAACCCATCTGGGTTACCATCGTGCGTGTCCATGATGACAGGCGCTTTCTTTGAGAGCCTGCACTAGTCACGACACAGCTTTATAATAGTAGTAGTATTATAACTTTGAGATTGTAGGTTATAGAGAGAGCGATGTGCTTCGTTCAACAGCTGAGAGCCGAAATCAATCTACTCTGTCACCGAATGACGCTCTGTGTCCTCAACTGGAATTGTCTGTCTCTTGTTAGAATTGCTTCCAAGTCTGGAATATAATACGTCTGAACGAAGTTTCTTACCAGGGACACTACACAAGTGGTAGGCGCTATCTAGTGGCGAGAACCGAATTACTCCTACTGCTATTGCTTAGGACTGATGAATTTTCTCTCCTCCATATATATCTTTTCTCTTAAGAAATTTTTCTCTTGGTTCAAGCAACTTTTTTTTCTATTAGTTGCATACGAAAATCCTTGCGTTAAACACCCCCATGAAAAAATTTATTTAAAAAATATAAGTTTAAATACAAAAAATATATTTTAGAATTTATAAAAAATAAATCAGAAAACTATTTTTTAAGAACTTGATATTGAAATGAAAATAACTAGAAAAAAAAGCAAAACTTTGGAAAACTTCATTCATTATAATTTTTGAGAAATGAAATTACCCACAAAAAAGTTTCTATAAGATTTTCTGATAAAACTGATAGTTTCGCTGGAAAATTAAAAAGATCTCAAAATTTACTATAAATTTGACTTTAAGCTCAAATTACTTTTGAACAGTTAGATTTATCAAAAAATGATGAGACTTTTGTTGTAGAGCATTCAATTTCCTACCAAAAATATCTATCGTGCATCATAATTCGTTGATTAGATTATAAGTTAGAAAATTCTAAAATATAAAAAGTTTTTTTCCCGTGTTATTTAAATACTCTGTAAATATGAATAAAAACGGCTGGACGCAAACCGTAGTATTATTATTAAGAGCTTGAATTGGTACAGAAATTTCGGTTTTTAGGTATACTTTCAATTTTTGGATACTAAAAAAAAAATTTTTTTTTTAACCAACCTAATGTATATATAATTTTTTATTAATGCTTTTTTATTTTTGTGATAGTTTTAATTCAATCAATACAGTTCTTCAAAAAAGTTTATACATAATCCTGAAAAATGCTTGTTTTCACTTTTTATAAAATTTATTAAATTGGAAAGACCGATAGAATTCTATACTTTGATACTTCAAAAATTGCTGAATTCATGACAAATGAAATTCATATCTGCCCAAATTTTAATAATTATTAATATTATCTGAATTGTTATTTTCCGATTGAAACGGATTAAAACTGATTGAAAATTTTCTGTCGGATTTAATTGGATTCAATCGGAAAATAATCGATAAATGAATTATTATTTTCTAATTGAATCCGTTTTGTTTGAAACGAAAATTTTTTTTTCTAGCCAACACAAGATAATTTTGCCGTTTATATTGAGAAAAATTCCCTGAAAATTTTAGCTCTTAAATTTAATTTAAAGTACTTTTTCTCGACTATCAAATTTTTCCATTTAAAAAGTATGTAAATTAAATAACTTTTTTTTTTAAATTGCTATAACTTAACAGTAGAACATTCTAAAGTAAAAAAGATTTATACTATATTAAACTTACCATTTTTAAACTGTCCAATGTTAAACTACTTTTATCTCATAGATAATATGCCCGAGTCAAAAAACAAATTCTAGTTTGGACCTCAAAAAATTCAATTCCTTTGATCTTTTATCTACCGGTCGGAAAATAATACAATATTGGCACTCTAAATCTATGAAGTCTAAATGCAAACTCTTCATCGGTTTTGGCTTCGAACGGAGCTCTCAAAATCCTCAAAAAAAAAATTACCGTTTTCTGGACTTAGAAAATTTTCGAGTTAAAAAAAAATCTGAGTACTTAGAAAAATTTATGTGTAAAAATAAAATAAATTGATTAATTTATTATTATTATTATTATTATTATTATTATTATTATTATTATTCGCTTTTATATATTCCTGGACAAACTTTTAGTAGGTCTCAAAAAAAATTTTTTTTTTAATTTTTAATTTTTAAAAAATTATTTTCCGATTGAATCTGATTGAAACTGATTGGATTTTTCTCTATCAGTTTCTATCAGATTCAATCGAAAAATAATAATTTAAAAAAAATTATTTTCCGATTAAATCTGATTGAAACTGATTGGATTTTTCTCTATCAGTTTCTATCAGATTCAATCGGAAAATAAGTTTTCAAAAATTATTTTTTTCTGATTAAATCTGATAGAAACTGATTGGATTTTTCGCTATCAGTTTCAATCAGATTCAATCGGAAAATAAGTTTTCAAAAATTATTTTTTTCTGATTAAATCTGATAGAAACTGATTGGATTTTTCGCTATCAGTTTCAATCAGATTCAATCGGAAAATAATTTTTTAAAAATTATTATTTCCTTATTGAATCTGATTGAAACTGATAGAGAAAAATCCAATCAGTTTCAATCAGATTCAATCGGAAAATAATCGAAAATTAAAATTTTTTTTTCTGATTGAATCTGATTGAAACTGATAGAGAAAAATCCAATCAGTTTCAATCAGAAAATACTAAATATTTTTTTCTGATAGAATCTGATTGAAACTGATAGAAAGTCAATCAGAACCCTCGAACGCTCCCGAACATTTCTGATTGGAAATTTGTTTCTGATTGAAACTGATAGAATTCTGATTGAGTTTTAATCAGATTCAATCAGATTCAATCGGAGTTTTTAATCAGGGAAGAACGAAGATCGAAAACCACATACTATTCGGGTCAACAATAAAACTTGATTTAGTTTTGGTTTACTAAATCGAAATTTGGAGCCGTTTTACAAGATAAACTCGACTTTTTTTTACGAATATTATAAATACATTGAGTTTTCACCTTGTTTTAGACTTGGCTAGCTTACTTAGACACGATTTAAGACGAAAAGTCGAAATCAAGTCAGAACTCACTTGATGTAGACCAATTCGACTTAAATTATAAGGCGAAAAAGTCAAAACTAAGGTGAAATAGTTGTTATATACTAAGGCGAAAGGAAGGCAAATAAATAACCTTTTTTTGACTTGGTTTAGCAACTCAAAAGTAAGGTGAATGAATATCGTGTTCGAAGTTAAGACAAATAAGTTCAAACTAAGACCGGAAAATACAGCTAAGTTGAATCTAAGATGAAAAAAGTTCACAAAGTTGAAAAAAATTCAATTTAAGTCGAAAAAATCGAGATCGTATCGAAAAATCGTCGGCAAACCGATAACTTTAAAAGAAAATAAGGCGAAGTGAGCCTAAATCAAGTTTTATTTTTAACCCAGATGTTCAAATCGTTTAGTAACGTTTTCTATAACAGTTAAAATTAAAGATTTTTCGCAATAAGCCATTCACTTTTACAGAAATAATGATAATTATGCGGTCAAAGTAAAAAAATTCAAAAATTAACTATAAGTTTATCTTGAACTTTGAATAACTTTTAAAGCAGTAAATATATCGAAAAAACATAAGAGACCTTTTTTGTAGAGTGTTCAATTTTCTACAAAAATGTGCATCTCTGATATCTGTAGATTAACTAGCGCAGGAGAATAAAAATTAAAAGTAAAACGCGCCGAAACCCCATGTTATTTAAATGGAAAATGTATTGTCTTTGGGGCACGGTTTAATATGAATATTAAGAGCTTATATGGGTCTGATAATTTTTTTTAGGCGATAAAGAAAAAATTTAGGGGGCGTCGCTGAAAAAAAAATCAGTTTGGTAAATAACGGACACCCTACTGTGCAGGCCCGAAGACATTTTCTCTCAAATAGCCGGAGCTTTTCGATGACTGATGCACTCGTATTCCACCACATGGGTGCAGCGTAGGTGATGATGGGCCAAATTAGTAAGAGGTAACTTATTATTTTTGCCTTCCGGCTTAGTTTTTTATTGTGAAATAATCGGCCGAGAGATCTGAATGTTTTTGTTGCTTTTTCCAATTGTATTGTTAAGTGTTGGTTGTTACGTACTAGGTAATCGATATTGAACCCCAGATATTTGACTCTATCTCTATGGGGTATAGTTACTTCCTCGCCGGACGTCGGGTCTGCAATTTTTATACTGAAGCTTCTGTATGGAATTTGGTTAGATTTCGTACAGCTCTTGGCTGGCTTACGAAATAATATGGATTCGCACTTGGTCGGGTTTATTTTTAGATTCCACGATATGTAGTGGTCATTAATTTTGGAGACCAAGTCCGTGAGTTTGTGTTGGATTTCTGCTACGTTTCTTCCTGCGACATATGCCACGAGGTCGTCCGCAAAAGCTATTGAATACGTATTGTTGTTGCTATTGAGTTCGAATAAGTTTGAAATTTCACAGTTATAGATATTAAATAAGTCTGGTGAATTAACAGCTCCTTGCTGGAGTCCTTCTTTTATGAGAAATGTAATTGTGCTGATGGTTGAGCCGTCCCAAGTGACGAATTCCTTATTCGTGATCATAGTAATAATTAAGAAAATTAACCAAATCCCGCAGTTCTTCTTGTGTAGAATGTAGATGAGTCCGTCTATCCAAACCGAGTCGAATGCTTTTTCAATGTCGATTAGCACTGTACCAGTGTATTCGTTGTATTGAAGGTGGAAGTTAATGTCTGAGAGTAACTTATCCCTGCTGGAAAAGCCTCATAAATTATTATAGAAAACAAAAATTATTTTATAAGATTTTATGATCCATCGATATGCGTATGAGCATGAGAAAATTATCTCTTAAAAATTCTATGATATTTTATCGGTAGCCAGTCAACTCATAAAGTCTCATAAGAATATTATTTTTTTTTTTTATGCGATTCTATGAGAAATTCCATTAATTATAAGTACTTATGAGATTTCATGGGAATTCGTAAGTTTAACACAAAAGAATAGTTTTATAAGATTCTATGAGAAAAATTGAAAGAAAATAAGCTCATAAGAAGTTATGAAGAAGTTATGAGAAATCATGGACAATATTTAATTTCAAATTCTGTGAGTATTTATGAGCATTTTCGTGGACAAATACACCCCAAAATATGATGAAATTTATAAGATTTAATAAGTTTTACACGCACAAAGCTTATTTTAAAATCTCATAAAATATTAATTTCATAAGACATTCTAACTATTATAAAACATATTAAGTAAAAAATTGTTGATTAATTCTAAAGTTTTTTTAGTAATAAAATAAAAAATATTTTAAAATATTGCTTAAAAAAAGAAACAGAGATTTAAAAAGTCGATATTTGTAACTATCATTCATCCAAATTACAATGTTAAGAAAATCAATTTTTTTTTTAAGAATTTTATTACAATCTGTGTATACTTGTATTATTTTATACAATCATACGCTGCACCTGCATCATCTACAATAATTGAACGATTGACAACCGAAAACGATTCAGCACATAAACCACTCGTGTTTTTTTTTAGTGTCTCACTTGCACTGCAGCGGCATCCTACATGCTGAGAATTTTATGATAATAATTATTATTTCATGGTGGTAAAATTAATTTTTTTTTATTATCAATAAGTATCGCGAGAAAAAAAAATTTGACCACCATGAGATGATAATCATTATCATAAAATTCTCAGCGTGTATAATGCGAATATTGGTACGTGTGTGAAAAAATGTCATTACGCGAGTGTTGACGGGTTATATCATTTTTTTTCCTTTTGGCTAACGTCCCAATTGGGCCACGTGCCAGTACGGGCTACATCTCTTACACATTTGAGGAATCATGAAGAAGGGTACTTTTCTCCCCCCCCCCTCCCCCTACTCGTGCTCCTCAGCGATCGGTACTGTTTACGCGCTCTTAACTTTTAGTCTTTTGTCGAGCAGTCTCACGCACATTGTGGGCATTAGACAAAAGAGCGTAGTCAAGTGTATACTTGCGAGCGAGTCAAGTGTATGTTACCCGCCTATTATTCACGTGCTATGTGCGTTTTTTTTGTCCAGTGAAAAGCAAAGCGTGCATTTGTAGCACAAAGGTTGTAGATTTAAGAATAATAGAATTTTTACTTTTAAAATTTATAAAAATTGTTTATAGTGATAAGATATAGTGATAAGATGTTTGCTTACATCAAAATTCTCGGGACAAATGAACTAAAAATAGTGAACGTAACTGAGATTCAAAGATTTAAAGCGGATGCTTTGCCTACAAAAAAATTTAATATCAAAATTGGTCACAAAACAGAACAGTGTACTGTTTCATTCAAAGCAGGTTAGTTAATATCTAATTAAATATCTATTGTTACTATAATAATTAAAACAAAAAAACTATTGCATAATTATTCGTCAGTTTATGAGATATTATGACCCTGAAGCTAGCAGACAATTAGTAATTTTCGGATTTTTTTTTAAACAAATAAATTACAAAAAAACAAAAACTAAAAATATGCACATGTAGAAAATTTAAAAAACTAAAGGTGCATTTTTTGCAAATATTTTCGTTGTATAATTTATTGTTTAAAAAAAAATCAAAAAATTATTAGACGGCAGCTAACTTCAGCATCATGTCAGTGTATGATGTATAAGAATTTATCATGATTCTATTGTATTTATATGATAAACTATGAGATTCTATGATTTGATTTTAGTTTTGAAATATTTTAAGACCTTTTTGGATCTTTTGTTCTATTCAAAAAAATTTGTTTCGTTGAATTGAGTTTGAACTGAATTTTACATTTTAATAGTATAAAATAAAAAAAAAAATATGTATATATTTTCAGTAAATTTCAGTTATTCAGTAAATATATTTTTAACAAGCAAAATCTATCATTATACGGAAAATTCTTTAAGTTAAAAAATCAACACATATGTCATTAAACTTTTAAAAATATTTAGTTCAATTTTTTTTAGCTATTGTCTAGAGAATTTAACTGATTAATTCAACTGCTATATTAATAATATTTCTAATAGATTTATAGTTATATAGTTTAATTCAGAGGTAAAATAATAAATTGCTAATTTATTATAACTAAATCATTTTTTCATTTTTTGTATGTATGTATAAGGCCCTATACTTAACTATAGAACTTCTCATAGAACTCATTCATTCTTATAAAATCTCAATAGGAATTTATGAGAATCTATTGGATTCTATGAGATTCTAAACAGGGATAAAGCCTTTCATTTGTCAAATACTACGAGATTATATCATATACTTGTATCAATTTTATGAGATCTTATGAGAGTCCAAATAATTATAAGGGTACTTCATCTTTATTTTTTCATCCATTTTGAAAAATACTCACTCTGTATTTCCTCACCCGGTAATTATAATTATTATAAAAAATATTCAATTATTATAAAAAATATCACTGTGTAATATTTGTGCAAAAAATATTTATAAATACATTTTATGTTTATATTCTATATTTAGAATAATTTTCATAACTATTGTAAAGTTCAATATTCTTTCTTTAATTTTGAATTTGTGAAGAAAATAAACTAATCACGTGTTGAAGCTGTAACGGGTAAAACTGGGGTTTATTTTAGTGTTACATTTAAAAGTTAATAATTAGTTGACAAGTTGAAAATGAACCAACAGAACCAGAAAAGATGAACAAGTAAATAGATAAAGAGTTTAAATGCAATGAATTTAATAATTAAACAATATTACTTAAAATCAACACCAAATATCCTAGGAAACAAAATTAGAAAATACACAAAACTACCCCTTTTTGCTCGGTTTAGCTCGCCGGAGTCCAGGGTTGCAAAGGGGTTTCAAAAGACAGACCATATTAATATATAACACCTTAAATTTTATTCAAATCATAAACTTTACATGGGCTTCGTGCCCTTGTTCTACTACCTTTTTACAATAATCGAACTTGATAACTAGACGCGGTTTTGATATCGTTTATTCATACAAATTTACAATGTTCAATGCTATTCAAACAATTTTACACGGCTACACGGTTTGCACGGCTTACGCGGTCAATTCACACACAAAATACGCGGACTAGTACACGCGGTTCTACCCTCTCCCGGGTGCGTTAGGGGTGTCTGGTCGACTCCCCCGTCGGCCCTGTACGAGTTCCCCTTCCCCGAGGGTAAACGGATGGTCTCCGTCTAGCCCCCACCTAAACGGCTAGTTTCACCTACCACCCCTTGGCTGAAGGCCTCAGAGTGGGGACCCTTAAATCTCCCCGAGAATCAAAATTTCGCTTACCTTGGTCCGGTCGGACTCGGGATAGTCGAAGTTCCAGATGTTGTCCAGGGAATGGTCTTCTCTAGAGAACGTCTCGGGAGACTAAGTTGCCAATACGGGCCCTCCCGAGCGCTCTTATTACCTGAGCCATCCGTCACACATACGGAAAGGGATACTTTCCGTCGCCCTCTAGCGTCGCTCGTGAAAATACGGCGATCGAGAAATTATTCTAAGTCCAAACCGAATAAATCAATGGGAAATAAAAATTACAAAATAATATCTCAAGAGAACTTGAAAAATATAATTTAAACGAAATATAAGAATGATTTGGAAAGAAAAAGAATGTGTTTAAGCCCTTGAGTAAACATCTAATACGGCGAAATTAGCCGTGCGGCTTACACACTCGCGAGCGAATGGAAAGAGAATGAAAGAATATGCGATTAAAATACTAAGTTAAATTAAACTCTCTCTCATTATTTTTACATATCCTGTCTTATTTTGTATTTTCTTTCAATCTCTTGAATCTTTTAAACGAATTGTATAGAATTATGTTTCACGTTTTCGGGACTTAGAACAATCCTCGCTTCGGCTCGTATTTTACTCTCTAGGACTTCATAAAGAGGAAAAGAAAAAAAACACGCAACAATTTTGTCGTACTATTTTGTTGCGGGTTTTTGTCATTAAGTGCTCTCGGCCCATCGAACAACTAAATACCTGGGTTGGACATCTCGTTGGACCCTCATACCATACACTCGTATAATCGTAATATCACACAAAAATTAATAATAATACACAGCCATAGTAAATAATAAATCAACTAGTTATAGTGCTAGTTTTTAGTATATTCCATTAGAAATAGATAGTAGTTATAATTTAAGTAATAAAAACATAACAATAGCACCATAGTTTTAGGTTTAGTCATAGTTATAAATAATAATACTAGTTATAAATCAAAATAGTAACACTCTAGTGAGTAAGTCATAGCAATAAGAAGTAGTATAAGTACAAAAATAGTAATAGTAGTAGACATAGTATATCCCACGTAGTAATAAGTCATAGTAGTAAGAAATAGTAGTAGTTTCAGGTACAATAGTTAGTAGTAACACTAGTCATAGGTTTTAACGAAAAATACTACTAGTCATAGCAATATATAAAAAAAAAGAAACTGGCTCGCACAAATTATCCCACCATCACACCCCTCCCACCTCAGCAAAGAAAAAGGGATAGCCTGCTGTCCTCTTTTCTTTCCGCTTTCATTCTTCTCGGCTTTGAAGTTTGGCTAGCAGGTCCCAGGCCGTCTTTCCCATGGACTCGATCTTCGGTGCTTGTGAGGATTTGCTCCTTGTTACCTTGAACAGGCTTAAGGCTCCATCATAAGCCGTGAATACGGTCCTTTTCTTCACAACTTTTGGTTGGACCTCCGCAAGTGGTGTCAAGGACATCAATAGCCTGTCTAGGGGTGTCAGCATCTTCCTTGGTGCTTCGAAGAGGTCGCCTGGTAGTGACTCAAACTGGCTCGGGTACTCGGACAATAGAGGAGCGTCGTCGTACTCGAGCCAGGCTCCTGTGGTTGCTTCCAGCTGGGGACTGCGTGCGCGTGGGCCCGGGTTGGTGACAACCACCTCTATCTTTCTTTCAGGTGGAGTTGTGTCCAGCTGGGGACCGGTCTTCGTGATTGGGCCCGGGTTGGTGACAACTCCTGTTCCCTTTTTTTCAGGTTTTGACGGCTCACTATTTGTCGATCCGGCTTCGTTGGTGACAGGTTTGGGTGCCTTTGCAGCCAACTGGGGACTGCTCTTTTTGTGTGGGCCCGGGTTGGTAGCAAGTCGACGCCCATTACTGACCCCAATCCTGCGCTTCTTTTTTGGGAAGCTTGTTGTTGCGCGTGCCGGGAAGGTGTCGTCGGTACCCTGTGATCCCGCCAACTGGGGACTGCTTGTTGCGAGTGGTTCCGGGTTGGTGGTTACTCTGCTGTTGCTCTCGGTGCCGTTGACTGGTCCTGCTGTCGACTGGGGACCGCTTATTTTAAGTGGGCCCGGGTTGGCAGCTACCTCTCCTACTTTCTTTACAGGGGTCCTGGAATGGACTAACCTCGGGCGTGTGGCTAACCTCACCATCGCGGCGCTGGCTGGTCGTATTATAGGCCGTTTTGCTGGCCTTTTGAACCCCGGATTTGTGGGGTCATACGGCTCAGGTTTTTTCACCAGGTGGTATTTGACCGTCTCCACCTTCTTTAGCCGGATGTCGGGCCTTTTTCGGGTGTTGATGGCTGTTCCTGTTGTCGCTGCTGTTGCTGAGGCAGTCGAGAGTGTGGTGGTCTCGGTGTTGGTTGTCATAGTGGTGGGTGTGAGCACCAGCTGGGGTGGATGCTGGACCATCTGTTCCAACAGGTCGATCTCCTCTTCCATCGTGAGCTGCGGTTCCATGGTTTTGATTTGTTTCTATATAACACAAAGTTACATGTTTTTCGCATTGTTTACAAGATTGCACACATCATTCATTTCATTCGTATTTCGGGTTCGCGGTTTTTGAGGTAGTAGAACAAAGTGCTAAAGAAAAAGTTGTGAATTTATTAGTATAAAGAAAATTTGGTTATATTCAAACCATAGATTATAGAAAAGCTAGTACAACCCCTGTTATGGGGGTGACCCCCCTACTTTCAACTCGGATCCTCAACGATAGGAGCAAAAAGGGCCCTTTTGGCCATAGCCCGGGTTATTCGTCGTGATTCAAAGTTTTCAGGTTCAGGTTCATGCTTTTCAGGTTCATTTTCAGGTTCAGGTTCGGGATTTCCCAGGTCAGGATTGTCATGATACCGTTTCAGGTCTTTAATGTGCGCGGTGACGGTCTTTCCGTCCTTTGTGACTTCGTAAACCGAGGGTCCCACGATTTTCGTAATCGTGTAGCCCGTGGTAAATTTCTCGGCAAGTTTCGACGCGAAATTGTCGATCGCAGACGATAAATGGTGTTCTCGTTTGCAGACCAGCTCTCCGAGAGCTGGTTGCCAGGAACCTCGTTTTTTATTGTAATATCTAGCTTGTTGGCCGTATGCCTTGGCTAGATTCACGTTCACTAACTCGATAGTTTCCTCTAGGGTTTTTACTGAGCGCGGCACGTCGTATGGTTCGCGGTTTTCAGGTTCCTGTCGAGATTTCTCCGACACAGGAGGTTGAATTTCACGCCCGTAATTCAAATACGCGGGTGAGAACTCGGTTGTTTCATGTTTCGCGGTGTTGTACGCAAACATCAGTTCCGGTATGAGTTTGTCCCAAGTCTTCTGGTTTGCCCCAACGAATTGAGCAATCAGGGTTCCTATAACTCGGTTGGCACGTTCTACCAGATTGCATTGTGGAGAGTATGGTGGCGTTCGTACGTGTTTTATGTGGTAATCTTTGAGCATCGTGGTGAATTCCTTGCTGACGAAAAGGGTTCCGTTGTCCGTGATTACTGTTTCAACCCTTCCAAATCGTAGCACTACGTGTTCTTTGAATACTCGGGCGATAGCTGAGGCTTTTTGTTGTCGGAGTGGGTGAATCTCGATCCATTTGGTGAATTTATCTTGGAACACGACTAAATATGCCATTCCACTGGAAGATCGTGGTTTAGGCCCGATTATATCGGCTGACATGACAGCCCATGGACGAGTGGCTGGAATAGTGCCCATTGGGGCAGATGGGGGTTGTTGTGAGGGTTTATATGCCTGACATTTTATGCACCGTCGTACATAATCGGTAATTTCCGCCCTCATTCTCGGCCAGTAGTAATAGCGCGAGATTCTGGCGATGGTTTTCGCGATTCCACCGTGTCCTGCCGCAGGAACGTCGTGATTTTCCCTTATGATTCGTCTCACCCCTGCTGCTGGGATGCACAGTTTCCAGGTGTCGCCTCGGTCAGTATAATCTAGGCTATGATACGCGTGTCGATACAATAACCCGTTTTCTAGGCAGTACTCGGGGTACTTTTGTGGATCATTTTCAACCCCTCTTTTTATTCGTTCGTACCAGGTGTCGCCTAGGTCTAATGACTCTACTACGAGCTGTGTTGTAGAGTCATCGATGTCATTATTGGGACTCGGTTGACTACGTGATAACGCGTCGGCCACTTTGTTCCATTTGCCTTTTCTGTAGACGACGTCGAAGTCATATTGTTGTAGGAATATATTCCATCTGGCAACTCGACCACTCGGACTTTCCATTGTTCGCAGCCATTTCAATGACTGGTGATCCGTGATGACTGTGAACGCATACCCTTCGAGGTATGGTCTCATCTTTTGGATCGCCCAGACCACTGCGAGACACTCCTTTTCGGTCACCGAGTAGTTCTTCTCGGCTTTGTTCAACGACCGGCTCGCGTAGGCTATTACTTTCTCGTTACCATCCTGTTCTTGTGTCAGGACGGCACCTATTCCTACGTCACTAGCGTCGGTTTGAACGAAAAAACGTTTTGAGAAGTCCGGGGGGACCAGTAGGGGGTCCGATTTCAAATGGTTTTTCAAAGTTTCGAACGCGGTTTGTTCCGGGGTTTCCCATCTCCAACGTTTCTTCTTTTGAAGCAGGGAAGTTAAAGGTTTGGTCAAATCTGCGCAGTTGGGAATAAATCGTCTGTACCAAGATATCATTCCCAAAAACTGGCGTAGTTCTTTGGTCGTACGCGGTGGGGCAATCTCCGTGATTGCTTTGACTTTCTCAGGATCTGTCCGGATCCCCTGTTCGTCAATCACATGGCCCAAATACACGGTACTTCGTTTCAAGAAGTGGGATTTCTCGGGGTTCAATTTCAGGTTCGCGGCGCGGAGTCGTGACATGACTTTCCTCAGGATTTCCATGTGCTCGGCAAGAGTTTGGCTGACGATTATTATATCGTCCAGGTACACTACCACATGGTCTTCAATATCTGCGCCCAGGACTTCGTACATTACTCGCTGGAACGTTGCAGGAGCAGAATGTAGTCCGAAAGGCATTACCCGGAATTGAAACAGACCACGTCCGGGTATCGTGAAAGCAGTAATCGGTTTGCTTTCGTTCTCCAGTGGTATCTGCCAATATCCGCTTTTCAAGTCGATGGTAGTGATAAATTTTGCTTTTCTTAGTTTATCCAGAGATGCATTCACGTGGGGTATTGGGAATGCGTCTTTTTCGGAAACGTCGTTTACTTTGCGGAAGTCAACGCAAAAACGGTATTTCCGGTCCTTTTTACGCACTAACACGACCGGAGAATTCCACGGGCTGTTTGATGGTTCGATGATTCCATCTTTCAGCATCTTGTCAACTTCCTCATTCATGATCTGTTGCATTTTGGGATTCTTCGGGAAGTAACGCGTTTTTACCGGTTCAGTTCCCGGTTTAATCTTGATTTTGTGTGTCGCGCACCGGGTTGGACCTGCTATCGTTTCGTCCAACTTGAGCCAGGTCTTTATCTCTTGTCGAGCAGCCTCCAAATCGTGCTCGATGTCGAGGGTATGACAATCAAAAATCTCCGGCTGGCGTATCAATTGATAACCCATTCGTGACAGATTGTCTATGCCCAAAAGCATGTCGTTGGTGTACGCAGTAATGATATGAAACGGTAAGTTATATTCTCGGTTGTTATTCGTTACGTTAATCCACGCGGTACCGGTTGTTTGCACGATATGGTTACCCATCGTCGATCCTTGTACTGGTGTTGGATCGAAACGGGTATATAGGTTATGTTTTTGGATAAATTGCCACGTGTGTTCGGCAATTATCGACGCGGTTGCCCCGGTATCCATCAATGCATGGATTTTAACGTTTCCAAGATGGATCTCGGCAAAAGGACGCTTATCGTGGGGTTTCACGGCTGTTGGCTGGAACTGCCCGGTTTTGACTGGAACACTGTTGTTTGGTTGGCTGTTTGGCGGGTTGTTGGCGTTGTTCCTGGATTGGCTGCTCCCTGGGGGTTCACGGACCGGTTTTGGGAGCGTGTTCCGGTCCTCTGTTCGTTTCCCTGACGTGGACACGGGCAATCTCGTGAAAACGTTCCCATTTTCCCGCATCGCATGCAGAACTTCACCCACCGATTCGTACATTCCGGCTTAGTATGTCCCCGTTGTCGACATCTCCAACAACACTCTCGCCAATTATACTCAAGAATTTCGAGTGGTACTGGCGTCACTGTCTTTACCGGTTTCCGGGGTGGTTGTTTGGTTTCTTTGGCTGGAGGGGCTCTTTCCTGCTCGACGAGTTGTTCATACTCCCCCGCGAGGCGTAACTCCATTTATAAAACTGTTACCATTATTCGATAATGTTTGGGGTTACCCAATAGATTACATGCATGGCTGCTTATTAGGCGTTGTTCGACAACTATGGGCATTATGGACTACGGCTGGAACTGAATATTATTTAACAAAAGATAATTGTGATGAAATTCAAAAACGTTTAGAAAATGTAAAGCCTCCCCATGACATTCATCGACTTCCGGGATTGATACAGAATTTTAGCAAATGGAAAGCTTCTCAATTGAAATCTTGGCTCTTATATTGGAGTCCTATATGTTTGAATGATATATTAGATAAAAAATGTTTCGACTCTTATTTATTACTTGTTCGAAGCATGCATACTCTTTTAAAGAGAATAATAACAGAGAGTGAAATTGTACGGTCTGAATATGATTTGTTAAAATTTGTTGGGGAATCCCAGGCAATTTACGGTGTTGCAGCGATGACATTTAATTTGCATTCACTTCTTCATTTGTGTGAATCAGTGAGAAAAAGTGGACCACTATGGGCAACATCAGCATTTCCTTTTGAGAATGGCATTTTTTATGATAAACTAAATGTCAATGGACCAAAAGGTGTCAGTCTTCAAATGAGTCGGAAGCGATTAAAAAATCAGACTACGTTCTAAAATCGACGTTTCAACATCCTCCAATGAATGCGCAAATTACTGTCATAAATTATTCGAGCCCGAAGAAAAACTTAAAAATTGTGTTGAACTATCTAATAATATAAAACTTATTGGAGAAATTCAAAAAACTTTAGAGATAGAAAAAATAGTTAAGAATTACTTACAACAAGAGAATATTGAAATTCATGTATTTTCAAAGTGTATTTACCAAAAAAAAATTCTTCATTCTACTTCATATACTCGTGCCAATAAAACAAATGATACGTTTATTTTATCTCAGGCAAATCAAGTTGTTGAAATATATCAATTTATACAAGTTGATCAAAAATGTTATATTTATGGTCAAAACCATGAAAATGGTCCAAGCTCATTTTCAGAATCAGTGAATTTAGATCACGTACTTGAGTTACGTAATGCAGGAGATATTATTATCATTGACATTAATTGTGTTACAGAAAAAATAATTCATATTAAGACTGACAATAAATCGTATGTTGCTTCTTTTCCGAATTTAGTGGAAATTCAGTAACGAAAATATAACTTTTTTAATTTATCTGAACTATTTTAACATACTAACTTATAAACATAAGGCTTTGAACTGAAATTAATCTATGATTGTTCTTAACATCAACTCGAAAAAGTAAATAATTCAATATTCTTAAAATTTTGCACTTGTAAAGTTTATTTATTATACTCTTCAAAACTCAAAAATTATTTTTTTTAACAATGTTTACATTATTTTCTATTTTATGCATTCAAATTTTGTAATAATTATATGCCAATTTTAGAAAAGCTTGAATATAACTTATAATCTCAATATACATTATTTACAGTCATCAATATTACTTGTCTGATAATTTTTTTTTTTCAAAACACAAATTTAGGTACGTTTCGAAAAAGAAAATGAAGGTATGAATATTACCGTGAGCAACGAATCAGAATATAGTGATGTTTCTTTGAACACTAACCAGCTATTACCATCCACTAGTTGCTTAACAACACAAGTACCGATAAATGATTCTAGAAATGATACATCCATCATGAGCAGTCATGAATCTTCAGGAATTATAAATAATAGCGACTCTCACGGAGCTCCAATAATTGATTCTCCAAATTCTGCAATTTTACAGAGCCCGACTTCGTCGGTATCTTTAAGCAAATCCAGAAAAGTAAGTGTGTGTTATAAATTACGAAATTTAGTTTTCCCATGTTTCATTATTTTACTAATTTTTTTTTGTTTCAGCGTTTAAGGAAAGATAGCGATTCAAAAGAAAATACTAAAAATGAAAAGGAATCTAAAAGCAAAAAAAAAAGAAAGAATGGTGATGAATTAGCAAAAAAAATGACTGGAAAGAAAATTGAAAAATCGGTTGAAGTTAAGCATAAAGAAAAAAAAAAAAAATCTTCTAAACATTCTTCTGAATCACTTCAAAAACAATTCGCCGATATGACTAATATTATAAATAGAAATTTTTCTGAAATTAAAAAATCTGTAACTCAGATGGAGAATAATAACAGCACCGAACTGAAGGAATTAAAATCTTTAGTCTTAACTCTAGTAGATAACTGGAATGAATTCAAAAGTATGCCGTCCACTTCATCTTCTCGAATTCTAGAAGAAAGGACCGGTTTTCCTGAGTCTGGATTTGTTCGCAAAAGTGACAATTCTATATACCTAGGAGAAGGTATTTATATTCCAAAAAAAACATATGACTCAATTGCATCAGACGCAACGTCTAACGCTGTCTTTGTTAAAAAAATTATTATGACTCAATACACTCCTAAAGAAATAATTAAATATAGCGTCAAAGGTGTGTTACGTCCTGGTTGATGTTCTGGCGCTGGCGTAGTTGAGCGGTCGATTTAAATTGGACGTAATGAGAACTTACATATAATTATAAATAATTATTAAGTATGGGTTGAACAGCCACCATTTGGTAGTTGCAATAAACTGGTTATTTGATTATATATATTATTTTATATATCTAAATCCGATTTATTCAATTATAAGGATATAATTTGGAGTGATGTGAAATATACAGTTGAATTAATTTATAAATTGTTAATGTACTCTTAACAATAACTTCGAGAGGGTGAGAACGAAGTTGAGTATTTGATATTGAGCCTGACTGCTCTCGATAATTCTATGTTTCAGACTGTCTTCTCTTGATCGAGAAAAACTAGAGTAACTCTTATCAATGCGTTTGGGCATCAGACCCGCGCATCGATTCATATGGAGGGGTCATTCGAGATAACGCATGTTCTCGAATGATCCATTCTAATATTTATTGAAAATACTTAATTCTCACGATCTCTCCGTTTTTGTTACTAACAAATGAGTCACTTATCTATTAACAAAAGTTATCTTAAACAAAATAGATGTTTGTGCAGCTGCACGTCTCGAGGATTTACTCGAGGCGTCAGCGCTTATTTATATTTGATAAAATATAGAAAAATAACTTTATCAATTATTACTCATATCCTTAACTTTCAAATATCTTAAATAATAATATTCTATTATTATATTATATTATTTTATATAATTAATTAAATACTATGGAAATTACTTAGTTATCGATATTCGATATAATTAGTTAGATTTCAGGTCGGTAATTAGAGAAGTAAATTCCCACGTCATCTGACGTACAGGCTGGGACGTAACACGCCCCCACCCGTTAGACGAGCGCCCTCGCTCGTTCGGGCCTTATCTGTGAAAGATACTAAGTATTAAAAAAATTTGTTTTACCGACGTGAAATCTGTACACGTTTAATTTCTTTAATATGATATTTTTTTTGTTCATTTTCTATTTTTTCTTAAATCATTAGAGGATTATGTTTACATATCAATTTATTCATGCAATACTATATAATATAAATGTCTTATTCGCTATAATGGTTACATAGGCAAAAAAAAATTGTATTTCTTTTATTTCTGAAGATTATTATTATATATAAAAAAAATTTGTATTATATATACATATTTTTTTCCCTTTTTTTCTTTCTTTTTTGTTTTTTATTATATTTAACTAAATTATTAAATAACTGTCGTTTTCAGTTATGCGTATGAGTAAGAAAAAAATTTTATTATTTTATTTGTCTATTATTAATTTATTATAGTAATTTTTTTTTTTTTTTATTCATTTGTTTATTTATTTTTCTTTAGTATATCTATGTGATATATTCTGTTTAACTATCTTCTCAATTATTTTACTTTTCCTTCTCTTTTCTATTCTTCTTATATTTTAAATATTTTATCTTCAAAAAAAAAAATCTGGTTATTATTATTTTATTTTCACTATCGTTTATTGTCTATTTTACGTTATATTAAAAATTATTATTATACTAATTCTAGAATATTTGATTTCTAGCATCATTTAATTCGTTTTCTTTATTATTTTTTCTTATCTTTACTAATTATTTAACTTTAATTATGTCTATGTTTCCAATCTTTCGAAATTATTTAGAAATAAAATTAAAATTTTTTTAATTTTCGTAGTTATTCTTACATTTTATTTAAATCAGATCATGAATTATTTGATATCATTTATTTTTCTTTGTTACTTTTAATAAATCATTTTGTTCCCTAGAGTTACTTAAATGCTTTTTTGAAAAGGTACTGGTGTAAAAAAAATTTCAATTTACTTATAAGCTATCTTAGCTCTGTCACAATGGATGAGTTTTCTTTTTCCTGGCTTATATTCAATTTCTATATCGTTTTTATCTGGGAAGATTTCAGTAATTTTATAAGGACCTAAATAATTATCATCAAATTTACCATCTCTCTGATTCTTTACTAAAAATATATTTTGACCTATTTTAAACTTTACAGGATTTATTTTTTTATCATATCGTACTTTAGATTTTAATTTTGAATTTTCTAAATTTTCTCTTGCTTCTTTTCTTGATTCTAGCAATCGAATTGCAAGTTCTTTAACGTAATCTGCGTAAGTAGGAATATCATCTAAGTATGAAAATTCTGATGGTAATCGCGCTTCTTTACCAAAAACTAATCTATATGGGGTAAACTTTGTACCTTCGTGTACACTCGTATTATAAGCAAAAGTTGCATGAGGCAACCATTGATCCCAATCATTTTTATTTGTAAAATGTTTGATATAATCTGTTAATACTTGATGACTTCTTTCTAATGAACCATTAGATTGTGGGTGAAAAGCTGTCGTTTTTATTTGTTTCATTTTGAAAATTTTAGCTACACAACCCATAACTTTACCTATAAATGCTTGACCTTGGTCTGTTAAAATTACTTTTGGGCAACCGTGTTTTAATATGAAATTCTCGACTAGTGCTATCGCAATGTCTTTGGCTGTCATAGATACTAGCGGTATTGCAAAGCAATATTTTGAAAGATCGTCTTGCATCGTTAAAATATATGAATAACCGTTTGCTGATGTTTTATTAGGTACTACTATATCTAATGCTAATTTATCCCAAATTTCTGCGGATGTATCTGTTATTACCATCGGTTGTTTTGTTTTTATCCTTACTAATTTCTTTTTCTGACAACTAATACATTTTCTAACAAAATCTTCGACATGTTTTTTAATATTATCCCAAAAATATCTTTGTCTGATTCTGTTGTAAGTTTTAGTTACACCTTTATGACCTGCCATTGGGGTCTCATGATTTTCAGCTATTATCTTTTGTCTCTCTTCTACTGGAGGTATTATTATCAGATCTCTACAAATAATTATTTTAATATCGGTTCCTTTAAATGTTTTAGCTATAATATTTTTAATTTTTGTCCATACAGTTTTGGATAAATTACTTCGACCTTGAGAAATACTAATCGATTTTAATTTTGTTTTTTCCATGTATAATTTTAAATTTTTAAAAGCTTTACAATAATCTTTTTCGGTGGGTGCATCTGTACTGGTGTTTTGAGTAACTAACGCAAGTACTTTTCTTTTTGATGTTCCCATTTTAATTACCTGCCCTACTTTATAACTACTGATTCTAATAATTGTTTTCCTATTTTACTTGGGACAGTACTATCTGCATTAATAAAACATAAATAACTATTTTTTTGCATTTCTAAATTATCTCTTGTCTCTATTATATTATCATTACTAAAATCGTTCGACATTACTGAAACTACGGATGAATCATCGTCAGAATCTATTTGTTCATTATTTGGATTATTATTTTCTACGATAATTACATTTTCTATTTGTTCTTGATTACTATCTGAATTTAATTCTGTTAAATTTTGTTGAAAATTTGTTATATTGTTAGATGAATTTATTTGTTCGATTTGATCAAGGTTATCGTCATTAAATGAATGTATTTGTTCGATTTGATCAAAGTTTCCGTCATTAAATGAATTTATTTGTTCTCGTTGATCGAAATTTTGGTCATTGAATGAATTTATTCGTTCGACTGAACTCAAATTTTGATCAACGGGTGAATTTATATGTTCAGGGTTTTGTGGTTCTCTATCAGGAAAAGAATTTTGAAAATTGATCGGTTCTACATTTTCATTTATTATACTTAAATTATTGTTTGGAAGTTTATCATTTGCATTTTGTTGGCGATTAATTGCTTCGAGGGTAACCATTATTTTTGGCAATTGGGGTAGAAAATTATTTTTATTATTTTTATTTTTAGGTTTATTTGTTTTTATCTTAAAATTTTCTGAAAGTTTTTGTATTTTGTATGGAATGTGTTTTTGTGTATGTGTATGTTTATCGTTGTCCGTGCAACACGAACACGTTTTGGGCTTACGCTGTCTTTTTGACCTGCGTAGCTGCGGTTCGTTATTAGGGGGATTATTTATCGTTTGACTATTTGTTACTACACGATGTTTTTCTATGGCTTTACTAGGACTTTGTTGTCGTGGTTCGTCATTATTTGTTTTAGGATTATTTTTTATTTTTACATTTTTTACATTAGTTTTATTCATATCAGTGTTTACAATAGTCGGCGGTATTACGTTATCATCGGATGACGTCTGTATGTCCATCGGTCGTGCGAGTGAGTCATTAAAAGTAGTTTTATCAATTTCCATATTTACATGAATATTAGATTCGTTATAAGGATCGGCATGAACTAAAGCTTCTACATTTAAAATTTTTGGGTGGTCACCACCTTCTTCTGATGACCATGAAATCGCGCCTCCCATATTTTTAGAATTATTAATTTTTCTTATAGGACTCCGTATGGGAGTCGGGCATAATTTAATTGGACTTTTTGTGACATTTCGTGTAGGTGTTCTTAAAGTAATAGGAATAGTTTCTATTGGAGATTCAGTGTCAATGTCGTTTGAATTACTTGAATATATTTTTGATTTTATTATTTCTGTCTCGTCGGTATTTGACTCGTCATCTGAGGTGTCTAGAGTAATAATTTTTTTCGTCTTGTAATTAGTTTTATCTATTTTTCTGCGTGTACGAACTGCTGGAGAAGGTGTAAATTCCGCTATTTTATGTGATCTTTTAATTCGAGAAAGTATTGATTTATTTTTATCGATTTCTGTATTTTCAATATTTGTCTTTGGTTTTAAATTTGAGATTGAAGATATAATTGGCGTCTGTACGTCTGTTAATAATGGTAATGAAGGATCAGTGATTTTAGAACTTTCAGGTATATATGAATGTGAGGATTGAGATGACGCTGATAAATTATGAGGTTTCTTATGTTTTGGAGAGTTTATAGAATTATTAGATATATAAGACAAATCGAAGTCCGTCATATCAGATTCGTCACTTAAATACGAAGGGTTATTTTTAATGAGTTTTTTTCTTAGAGCTACAGCATCATAAATTTCTCCTGATGATGATGATTCGTCAGAATAATCAGGAAGTACAATAGACTTATTCGATTCAAAATTTTCGAAAGGTTTTCTTTTATAACTTTTTAAATTTTCATCAGTTTTTACTTTATTAGTTTCTTTTTTATTTTGATTCTCACTATCAAGCTCGGAATTTTTATTCGAAGGGTTTCGAGTATTATAATTTTTCAAGTTTTTATTTACTTTATCATTTTTATCTTTTTTATTATTTATTTTTGATTCGGTTTCTGAAATTTTTTTATATGGATTATACCGTCTAACGTTAGATTTTTTATTTTTTAAATTTTTATTTTTACCGATATATCCGTTTTCTTTATTTTTGTCAACTAATCGCCGATCGATAGGGTAGCTAATCCTATTGCCGTCGCTAGTATTTTTGACTGTTGGGTCCGTAGTTAATTTATCGATGGGCCCAACCATTTGAGTTTTTGACTCTTTTACTTTATTTTTTTCGACCGAATTTTCATTATCGACCGCTCGAGTTTTTGGCTCGAGAATTTGAACTACCGAATTTATTTTATTACTTGAAGTAATTTCCTCTGAACTTGAATTATTATTTTTGTTAAAGTTTGTAGATAGTTTATTTTTATCATTGTTCGAGCTAATTGACTCTGAATTAGTTTTGTATTTAGGTTTCTTTTTAAAGATTTTACCATCGTCTGAAGGATCTGAAGTCCTCAACCTAGCGATTCCGGGTTTTCCAGGTCGCCATTTAATTTTAATTGGGTAAACTTCGCGGTTTTCAATTATTGGGTTACGCGATAATGCGTCCGCGTTTGTGTTTATTTTACCCGCCTTATATAACACGGTATATTCGAATTCTTTTAGCCGTTCTCTCCATCTCATTACACGCGATGTTGGGTCCTTCATATTATTTACCCACACCAGCGGTCTGTGATCGGTGACAAGAGTAAACTCTCTGCCATAGAGATACGGTCTAAATGTTTTCATACCGAATAAAGCTGCGACCATTTCTTTTTCGGTGGTCGAGTAATTTTTTCGTGTTTATTGAGCACACGAGAAGCTGCTGCAACAATTGTGTCCTCGCCAATTTTGCCTTGTGAGAGGATTGCTCCAACTGCATAGTTAGATGCATCGGTCGTTAAAATAAACGGTTTCGAAAAATCGGGGTATTGCAATATCGGAGCTGTACATAGTTTGTCCCGCAAGGTTTCAAAAGCTACCTGATGTTCAGGCGTCCATGTAAATCTTGCGTTTTTACTTGTAAGGTCAGATAGGCACTTAGCGATTTTTGCGAAATCCTTAATAAATCGCCGATAATAACCAGCAAGTCCAAGAAATTCTCTCACTTGTGTTGTATTTACGGGTGTTTGGAAACATTTGATCGCTTTGATTTTATCGGGATCAGGCTTGACACCGTCGGCAGATATAAGATGGCCTAAATAAATTACTTCTTTTTTAAGAATTCACATTTATCGGCTTGTAGAGTTAAATTTGCACTACGTAAACGTTCGGCTAATTTTTCGAATTTAGTGTTATGTTCTTCTAAAGAACGTGCGTAAATGACTATATCGTCTAAGTAAACAAAGAGATCCGCTCCTTGTAACCCGCGTAACACTAAATCCATTAACCTTTGGAACGTTGCCGGAGCATTTTTAAGTCCAAATGGCATTCTATTAAACTGATAATGACCATGAGGAGTTGTAAATGCTGTTTTATGTTTATCTTTTGGATGCATTTTAATTTGGTGAAATCCAGATTTTAAATCGAAAATTGAAAAATAAATTGCGCCACCCAGTTGATCAAGAATATCATTTATCAACGGTAATGGGTATGCGTCTTTAATAGTTTTTTCATTTAATTTACGATAATCAATTACTAACCGCCATCTTTTATTGCCTTTTGAATCAGCCTTTTTAGGTACTATCCATAGAGGGGAATTATAGGGGGAGGTCGAAGGTTCTATTATGTCCATCAACATTAATTCTGTAATTTGTTTTTGAATTTCGTCTTTTTGTGCAGGTGGATGTCTGTATTGTCGAGTATTTACCGGTACGTCATCGTTAGTAGGTATATTGTGTGCCACTGTCTCTGTAGCGCGCAATGATTCTCCCGGAATGTGGAACAGGTCAGCGTATTTTTCTACAAGAGAAACTATCGTTTTACGCTCTTCCTCATTCAAATGTCCTAAACGCAAGAGTTTTAACACTTGGTCAACACGATTTTCCCGGGCCCTGGTACTGTTATCGTATTTATCTGTGTCGTCTTGCGTCAAGCTAGTATCCTCATCTTCACTTGTCCCGAAAGGGTACAGAGGAATTACGGGTACTTTCACTTTAACATCCTTATCAAGAGTATTTATTGCGTACAAATAAGCGATACCATTATTATTTCTAACTAAAGCTTCGCCCGCGTAAATACCATTTTCAAATTCAATACGAGGTGTATAACCCTCTTTAAGTTTACTATCGACTCGAACAAACATTGCTGTTTTCGTTCGAGCTTTTAAAACGAAACATTCTCCCTCGGTAAATGATAATTCTAAATTATTTAAATGTTTAAAAATTATAGTATTTTCTACTAAATTAATTATTCCGCCATGTTCGCGTAAAAATTCCATCCCGAGTATTCCACTATAATCTAAAGGAAATTCATCTGGGATGACATGAAAGTATGTAGTTTCATTAAAAATTTGTATTTGAATTCTACCCAAAGTTATAGCTTCAGATACGCCATTTAGTTTATAACAATAAGAGTCATCGATTAGATTTTTATATTTTACTTCGCCGTATTTTATTAAATTTAAACTACATCCCGTATCAATTAATATTTTTCCGTAACTCGATATTATATCTTTAGATTTAAGCATGATAGACGTAGGTTTGTAGTCTATTGACATAGCACCTACGACATAAGTTCGCGTTGGTATTCTTAATTTTTGTTCGAAATTTGGCGCTGAGTTGCTACGTTTCCCATCGGAGCGCCGTCTCGAGGGAACGCTTGGTCGTTTCCCGTACTTGTACTCGGTTTTGAATTTAATGCATCGCGTTTTCCTTCGTTATAAATTTTTTTCCAACAATTATTCATTAAATGACCATTCATTTTACAGTAATCACATTGAAGAATATTTTTATCTATAACTCGATTAGATTCAGTGCTTTTTCTTCGCATTAAATTTCTACATTCTTCGATACTATGATTATTTCTTTTGCAAAAATTACAAAATTTATTATTTTGATTAAAATTTCTTTGATTTTGATGTCTATTTGGTTCCGATTTTTGTGCGTAGTTTTGATTATTCTTTTGATATTGATTTCGATTTTTATGATAATTATTTGTATTACGAATGTTGTGAGTAAAGTCAGTATCATTTTGAAAATTTTGTTTAGTGTGTGGAGTAAAAACGTGGTGGTAATCTGTACTTTTTGTTCGAGAATCATATACATTGAAAAAGTTATCAACATTTCTCATTTGTTGTAGCTGTTTTTCGACTTTTTCGGCTGATTTTGTCGCGGAGTCAAGGTCCGAATATTTATCTTCTTGTAAAAAAATAGCAAATTTCGGATGTAAACCCGATATAAATGAACGAATAGCAGTTTCTTTAGCTAGCGTAGCTTTTTCTGTCTTATTTTCCCCGTCGGTATATTCAATTTCTGACAATGTATTTTGCAAATGTTGGCTTATTCTATAGTTAAAATCCCTAACGCGTTCATGTGGGCGTTGTTGAAAGTTATCAAATTCTCTCATCCATAGTGAGATTTCTTTACTTTGTCTAAAGTGTAAATTTAAAAATGAAATAAAGTCGTCAATGCTTGTCGGGTCTACAGTACTAACTCTTTTTAACGGTTCGCCTTTACATTTGGTTTGTAATAATTTTACTAAAAATTCTTCGTCAATATCGTCTTTAAACATTTTTTTAGCATTTGTACATGCTTTTGTAAATGATTCTATTGGATAACCGTCTTTTGTACCGTCAAAGTCTGGGATGGTTTTTAAAAAGTCTTTATAATCAATTTTATTAATATTACTATTATTTTGAGTTCTGTTAGAATTTGATGTGAATTGTGAATTTAAATTTGTGGTGTTTAATTTACTCATTTCCTCTCTTACGCGTTGCGCTATTTCGGTTTCAAAATGTTCATTAAAAGTATTTTTTACACGTTCATGATCTGATCTTAATTTTTGAATTTCATTTACTAATGTTCCTATTGTATCTTTTGCTTCAGCGAGAGAAGTTTCCATAAGTTCTAATTGAGACATTTTTATGAATTTATATTTTTAAATTTATATAACGCAAAAAAAATTACAAAATTGAATAATATCGATAAATCGACTTACTACTTAGAAGATTGTAAAAAAAAATAAATTATGGTTGATGCGAAGATCTACGTTGCCGTCGGAAGGTTGATGGTGAAGGTCAGCAGGTATGCACGATGTAGATATCTCAGCACTTAATGATGTTGAACTGCATCCGTCGGGCGTCGTAAATGATGTTGGTAGATTTGATTTGTTTAAAAAAATTTTTTGATTCTTCATTAACTTCACTCACTTGAATTTTATTATGATTTTTATTATTTTTTTTATTCACAAAATTTTTACTTTTTTTTTTCTTGATATGTCTGACTTTTATGAATATATTTATTTTTTTTTATTGATTTATTATTTTCTGAGAGCGAAATAAAATTAGATTTCGATTCTTGGAAAAAAAAATTTCCGGATTTTTAATTCAAATGTTCGATGTTATTAATTTAATTTTTTTTTCTTTATAATTTTATTTTAATTTTTTTTCTTTATAATTTTATTTTAATTATTTACGAATTTTTAATTTTATTTATTCGAATTTTTATTATTATTTATTTTACTCACTTCAATTCTCACTTTAATTTTCACTTTTATTTCACAATTTTACTTTTTTTTTCTTTTACGTTGATATAATTTCACTTTGATAACTTGATGTCAATTTTCTTGATGAGAAAAAAAAATTTTCGGAATTTTGCGATTTTGCCAGTCTATTCGGGGGCTGTTCGAATCCGTCGCTGCCACCAATTTTAATTATATATAAGTTGTTACGTCCTGGTTGATGTTCTGGCGCTGGCGTAGTTGAGCGGTCGATTTAAATTGGACGTAATGAGAACTTACATATAATTATAAATAATTATTAAGTATGGGTTGAACAGCCACCATTTGGTAGTTGCAATAAACTGGTTATTTGATTATATATATTATTTTATATATCTAAATCCGATTTATTCAATTATAAGGATATAATTTGGAGTGATGTGAAATATACAGTTGAATTAATTTATAAATTGTTAATGTACTCTTAACAATAACTTCGAGAGGGTGAGAACGAAGTTGAGTATTTGATATTGAGCCTGACTGCTCTCGATAATTCTATGTTTCAGACTGTCTTCTCTTGATCGAGAAAAACTAGAGTAACTCTTATCAATGCGTTTGGGCATCAGACCCGCGCATCGATTCATATGGAGGGGTCATTCGAGATAACGCATGTTCTCGAATGATCCATTCTAATATTTATTGAAAATACTTAATTCTCACGATCTCTCCGTTTTTGTTACTAACAAATGAGTCACTTATCTATTAACAAAAGTTATCTTAAACAAAATAGATGTTTGTGCAGCTGCACGTCTCGAGGATTTACTCGAGGCGTCAGCGCTTATTTATATTTGATAAAATATAGAAAAATAACTTTATCAATTATTACTCATATCCTTAACTTTCAAATATCTTAAATAATAATATTCTATTATTATATTATATTATTTTATATAATTAATTAAATACTATGGAAATTACTTAGTTATCGATATTCGATATAATTAGTTAGATTTCAGGTCGGTAATTAGAGAAGTAAATTCCCACGTCATCTGACGTACAGGCTGGGACGTAACAGGTGGAAAATCAAATAAAATAAAAATGTCATCACGAAAACCCGGACTTGATCCAACGATACGACTAGCAGTAAAGGGTATGAAATTTCTAACATAATTTATTTATATTTATCACATACTATTTGCCTCGATTATTAATTTATGTTTCGATATTTTATTTTAGGAATTTTTAATTATTATTTAGCTACCCGATATACTGATAAAAAATACATCGAAGCGGAGATCAAAAAATGTGATGGGCATATTCGCGCAAAAATTTCTGACCTGAGAAAAAAAGCCAGGATGGCGAAAGGTTCTTCACAAAACCACTTGTCATCCTCAGAAGAAGAGTCGTCTGATTCAGGACACTCAGATGATGAATCAACATTAATAAAAAGACCTGGTAAAGATCATGAACCGGCTGGATCAGATGATGGATCAAAATCTCATGAAAGATCTGATAACGATAGTGAATCATCTGTATCAAATGATGAGTCAGAAGTTGAATCAAAATCTAAGCAAGGGTCTGGTAAAGATTGTACATCGTCTGAGTCAGATAATTAATCCAAAAACGAATAAATTTATGATTCCAAAAAGAATTATATGGTAAACTAATTCATGATAAGATTGCATTTACATTTTGTTCTAGATTTTCGGGATATTAGATATTTATACAGAAAATTAAAGAACTTACCAATTTTCTTTTGGTGAGACAGTTTAAATTCATTTGAAGTTTAATTACTTTTTTTGTAATAATATGTAATTATTACAATTTCTTTGTAACTCAAACATTACTTTTGATACGATAGGATCGTTTAATTACTTTGTTTTTACTGATATTTTTGATATTATATTATAAACATTTTTACTTTAATATTGTGAAATCTTTCAAAAATATTTAAAATTTAATTACTTTTTAAAAAATAATTATTATTTATTGTAATTCATATGTAACTGATACATTATTTCTAATATGATAAGATTGCCCGATGAAAAAAGTTTTTGTCTAATTATATATGATTATATATAATCATATATGAAGTTATATATAATCATGCATGATTATATATGGGGTCATATATAATTATATATAATTATATATGACCCCATACATAATTAGATCTGATCATACCTGGCTGTTATTAGCCCATATATAAGTCTATATATGATCAGATCTAATTATATATAAGTTTATATATAATTAGATATGTTTATACTTGGCTGGTATAACTCCATATATAACCATATATAAGTCTATATATGATCAGATCTGATTATATATGACTCTATATATAATTAGACATGATAATACTTGGCTGCTAACTCCAGTTACTACCATATATAAGTCTATATATGATCAGATCTAATTATATATAAGTCTATATATAATTAGATCTGATTAGACATGACTGATACAAATCCATATATAATTAGATCTGATCAGACATGGCTAATATAAATTCATGTATGGTCGTGCATAAGTTTATATATGATTGGATCTGATCAGACATGACTGATATAAAGTTATATGTAGTTACATATATAAATACACAGAAAAAAAAAAATTCTTGGTTGAAGGTAAATATTCTTAATTCAAGAAAATTTTTTTGGAGACCTAAACTTTCTCAGATAAAGTAGTAATTTTATCTGACCAAGATAAATTCTCTTAGCTCAAGAAAATCTTGACTTGGTTCCCGAAAACGGTGGTCTTCAAAATTATTTTCTTGACTCAAGATAACTTTTTTTTCTGTGTATATATATTACATAATATGACAATTTTTTAATATAAGTGTTATTAAATTTTTATTTTGTCAACTATCAAATAAACTTAAATCCCCAATACTTAAAAAATGTTCAAAGGTTTCGGCAGCAATTTAAAAGTATTAATCGATATCGATTTATATACGAATATTTATAAGTTTATAGATAAATAGATTTGATTATATGTATCTAATGAATTCTATTGTAATTTATGTACAAAATCAAATTCATTATTAGGTGCATTATTTACGTATGATGTATCGACTTGATTATTTGAGTTAAGTAATGCCATAAACTTTCCTTTATTGTAAGTTCATAACAGACTAGAGGATCAGACTACAATCCAGCGATCACTAAAGTTGAGCAGCATCGGCGTAGGTCATTGATTGGATGGGTGACCTCGTAGTAAAGTGGTGGTCAACGAATAGTAATTTTTTTTTTTTTTTTTATTTAAATTTAATCGACATTTATATTGATGAAAACAATAAATCCTAATTAAATTACTTAATTAATAATTTAAAGGTATTCGAAATGAGATTCTAAAAATGACTATATTCATTCATGCATGATCATGTATAAACAGATCTGATTATATATAATTAGACCTGGCCAATTTTTGGATCCAATCATATATAGATGATTATGCATAATTATATATGATTAGACAAAAACTTTTTTCATCGGGCGTTTAAAAACTTTTTTTTTACTGATATTTTTAATATTATTTCTTAGTACGAAAAATTGAAAAAACTTTTCGATTTAACTTTAATTTTGTAAGACCGTTCAAAACATTTAATTGTTCCTTAGTTTATTTATTAATTATTTGTAACTTATTTATTACGAAATAAACAATTCGTAATCTACAACTTAATTATATGCTACTAAAAATTTTTATGACATAATGTTACTTGAACTGATCTCTTAATGATCTTGAATACAGGTTCAATTTATTTATTAAGATAAATAATAAATAATTAATGTTCAATGTTCATTTAACTTTTTTTTTTATTTAAGTTAAACTTCCAGCAATGTTTAAAACCCATCATCAACGTATTCCTGAATTTCAATGGCATATAAAATTAATAAAAACTTTTTATTTTCAGCGCGATTTGTAAACATTAAAAATTTATATTTTTTTATGACGGGTTTCTTTTTTAATCTTTTGGAATTACTTTTTTTCATTTTTTATTTTACTGATAAATTCTCATAAAGATTTTTAATAACTACTGGAGCTCATAGGTTCCTATAAGAAATCCTATTCATCAATTACAACCCATAAAAACCTCAATAAGAAATTTAAATATAATGAGATTCTATGAGGGACTGATGCTACTTATGAAATCTCTTAGGTTCCGATGAACTTTAATGATGATGAGTTTCTATGAGTATTTTCGTGGACAAATGCACATATAAAATCGTATAGAATAAATTTCAAGTTATTTTTTTATGATATTCTATGAGATTTTTCCAGCAGGGTTATTTATGGCATGAGTTGTTGAATGATTGTGGCGAAACCCAAACTGATTATCAGGAATGACATTGTTTTCTGTACATAATTTTTTGATATGGTTGTTTATTATGGCTTCATACACCTTGCTGATGCAAGGAGTTAAGCTGATCGGCCGATAGCTAGACGGGTTAGTTGGATCTTTGCCCTTTTTTAGTATAGGGAGTACCTTGGCCTTTCTCCAGTTATTTGGGAAATAATAATTATTGATGGCGTTATTAAATAAGATTGTGTAGTCTCTGATTAATCGGCTTGGGATTCTTTTAAGCACTATAGGAGGTACATTATCGAGTCCAGCTGACGATTTGTTCGGTAGATTTTTAATGATTTTGGCGACTTGTGTTTGTGAGCAGAATATCTGCTTCGGCTGTTGGATTGTCGGCTTTATTTCTGTTTGAGAATGATGTTATTGTTAC
Organism: Microplitis manilae; assembly: GCA_030273425.1. Classification (NCBI taxonomy): domain Eukaryota; kingdom Metazoa; phylum Arthropoda; class Insecta; order Hymenoptera; family Braconidae; genus Microplitis; species Microplitis manilae. The sequence goes on along the minus strand of CP092725.1, from coordinate 22,394,393 downwards.
TTGTTTGTCAATCATGTCTTTTAGTTGGTCTTTAATATCCCCTACACTTTCTTGTACTAATGTTCTTGTTTCGGATCTCTCGTTTAGCTGCCTCGGTGAATTTATTGTCTCATAAAAAGCGCCTATCACATTGAGCTTGTCGACTGGTTCGGTGATTATATAGTTGGATTCGCTGTCTAATGGCAGCTGATGAGTCTTACAATCACTACGTTTTATTATACCTAGATTGGTGTTTTTAATTTTTAATTCATTAACTGTGAGCGGCTGCTTCGGACGGAAGATGCTATTAATTATTGGAAAAAACTTATTGGGATTTTTGTGATCGATTTGTTTGATTTTAGAGGTCCAGTAAGCATCCGACGACTTGCGTATCTCCGTTTGGAGCTGTTTTTTAGCATCTTTCACCAATGACTTTACTCTTCTTGTCAGTCCCTCCCTCACTGCAGGGTCTTTTTTCTGGAGCTTGTGTAGTAAGGTTATTAGTTGCGATTTTGCTTTTTGCAGTTTGCTGATTTTGTGAGATACGTATTTATGAATGTCGGTGCTGTTTTCATATTTCGGCGTAGTTGATTCGATGGATGAGCGAATGGCTGTGTTAATGTCTTCTAGATGTGCGTCTATTTCCGAATTGGTTAAGTTTTTGTCTGCTGGAATTTCTGCCGTATAGTTTTTGTTGAGCGTTTTGTTAAATTTTTTCCAGTTCGTTGATTTATATTTATATATTGCTTGCTGGGGGACTGTGTTTATTATCAGTTCATCGTCAGTTGGCAAACTTACTGTAAATGACACTGCCTTGTGATCACTGTCGTAGCTGATTGTAAGTAATTTGTTATTACTGGCATCGTTTATGTGAAGTCTATTGTCAATCAGGGCCATATCAAGGTAAGTTTGGGCTGGGATAAATGAAGGTTCGGCTGTTGTATAGTGGTCTGTCCTATACTTAGCGGCGTTTTCGTCGAGCCATTGAGTTAAGTATCTTCCACGGCCAGTTGTTACTCTGTCGCCCCAGTCTTTGGATCTAGCATTTAGATCACCGGCTAATATATAATGATTTTCTTCTCGATCTAGCGCTAGTTCACGAAATAATGTACTTAGTTCGTTTTTAAATATCGTTCTGCAGTCGTTGATGGCGTAAGAGCTTATGATAAAAAGGTTGTATCTGGCTTTCGTAGTTAATTTTATTATAGTAAATTCTAGTGTTTCGTTTTTGCTTGAAGATGGCGTGGAGATAATTTGATATTTAAGATTATTTTTTATAAGGATAGCTGTCCCACCACCTCGATCCGCGTTTGGGCGATCCGTTCGTATCATGGAATAGTTGGCGAAACTCGGCTTGTGTTTAGGCATTAATTTTGTTTCCGACAGGAGTATTATGTCGTGTGTGTGTTTGTTCATAAAGGTGAGTAGTTCTAATCTTCTGTCATATGCTATGAGTGAGTTGACATTGATCGCGGCTATTTTGAGTTTGTGTACTTTTTCTCTTAGTGTGAGAGTTTTCTGGGTTTGTATTGTAGTTTGAGACGTATTATCCATAATGAATATTAAGGTGCATATATAACCTCTCAATGTTTGAGGCGTTTTCTGAGATCTGTGCTGCCATCGTGTTGATTTGCTGTTTGAAAGCGTTTATAATTTCAAACTTCAGATTTTGGGCCCACTGCGGAGTTGCTTCCTCGGTTGTTTGGTTATTTTGGTTATTTAGTGCTTCTCTGTGGGTAATAAATGGTGATTTATTGTGTGTAACGTTACCCTGACTGGCTGTTTGCGCGTACGAAACTTGCGATGTAGTATTTCTATAGATTGATGCAGGTCTTGCAGTATTTTTTTCCCTTTGTGCTGTAGCTTTGTTTTTTTGTACTTGGTGAGCAAACTTTATGAATGGGCATCCTTTATAGGATGCGGGGTGGCCCTCGCCACCATAGTTGGTGCAAATGAGTTGCGCTTTATCTGCGTCCTTTTCGATTTTGCAATTTTTGGGACCATGGTCCTGCCTACATTTAACACAGCAGAATGGCATGTTGCAATTCGTGCTAGCGTGGCCCACACGCTGGCATCTTTTACACTGAAATACTGGTTTCTTACGTGGATGTTCCCATCTGACCAGCTGATTAGCCAATGCTCTTATCTCATGAGATGACGCGTTTTACTCTCCGCGGATAGCTGGACAATGAAGTAATATGCATCAGGGCTGTTTTCATCGTAGGTTATTTTAGTCAGTCCGATTATCTTGGTGCTTGGGAGATTATACTCGTTAATTTCCGCGGTTATGTAATTTGCATCATATTCACCGTGTATGCCTTTTAATATGATTGTTTTTGGTCTAAGTGACTTTGGTGTAAAACTGAAATAATGGAGATTTTTGGCTTTCAGTATCTTAATTATTTTCTCGTGAAGTTCCAGATCTTCAGCGGTAACTTTTATGTTTTCAGTATCTTCTTGTTTGATTAAGAATGAGCCTTTAACTATGCTATTGTCTGTGAAAAGCTTGACCATTTCAGTTAATTTTACTTTGCTGATAAAAATTGGAGGAGACTTACCTTTCGGTACTTCGTTCGTTTCGTCTTCCGTATTCCCTAACGTCGACTGACCTGTTAGAGAATGTTGCGTGTTTGGATCGATTTGCATATCCAATGGATCGTCTATATCCGATGACTCGCTTGACGTCTGCCGTCTGCTTCTCTTCTGAGCTACTTGCCGCTTAACGATTTTTTTGGGATGTTCCCATTGCTCTGCTGCTCTGCCTGATGCATCCGTTCCTTGAGTATTTGGATGAAATTCGTTAGAACTGGATCTGGGTCTAGCTGCCTTGAGATTTGTCGCTATTTTTGATACGGATTTGTTTACACCGTATTCTCTGACTGCTTCTTTGAACATCTTCTCTAAGTTAATAGAGTTAAAATTTTTTGTTGTGTTAATACCTCTTGTGCCTGTGTTCGGTTTTATGAAAGGCTGTGACCCGTTTTGGGTCCGGTTAGCTTTATCCATAGTGATGGAATCCGGCATAGCCGGATTTTTTAAAGTGAGGTTATGCCTCGTATGCGTTGTGATTTTTGTTTTAAAGCAAAACGTTTCACAGAAATTCTATTCACTTGTTCTTTAATAAACAATACTAATTATTGATGAATTAGGTGGCGATTATTATATTTTTAAAGTGATTTATAAAACTTTTTTTCGATTATTAATTTATTTATTATAAGAGCACACGTTGTGTCACTTATGGCGCCACCCGGTCTCTCGTGAAGTTCTCATGGCACCGTCGCAGGTCTTGATGATGTAATCAAGTTCAGTTTTATTTATGGTTTGTGTTTTTATGCATTATATTTGTGTTAGCTATCTATACTGTTATTGCAACAGAATCAAATAAATAATAAATTAATGATAATTGTAGGTCTATTAAACATACTTGGGAAAAAATCAGCATGCAAGACCATGCTTGACCGAGCATGAACCAGACACGATCATACATGAATCATGTATGATCGTGCATGAATCAGGCAAGGGCATGCATGAATCATGCAAGGTTGTGCAAAGTCCTACTCAACCATATACTTCAATCATGAATGGTCATATACCATCATGCATGAACTTGCATGATTCATGCACAGTCATTCTTGACAGTGCACGACCATATACAATAGAAATTCAAAGATTGTGCACGGGTCTGCATAATAAAGCTTGTTCTTGCATGACCATCTATGATTTTCGTTTGATCAAGCCTGATCACGCACGATTCATACTTGGTCAAGCCTGGTCATGTATAATAATACTTAACCCAGTCAAGACCATCATGCATGACTGCGCATGGCTCTGAATGGGCATCCATGATCATTCTTGATCATACATGACCATTCATGTCTATTTTCGAGCGGCCAGAATGATCGAGCTCGAGCCTACCTGACCGAGTATAGCTTTGTATGAGTATTAGGGTGTTTCATATTTAGGCGATATTTTGTTTTTTTCTGTCCTACCTGAAAAACTAACAATTTATAGAACAAAAAAAATATTCCCGCTTGAAAAAAAATTCTAAGTCAATTAGAAACTTCACTCATCGAAAAATTCGATTTCCCATTTAAATAACATGGGAAAACAAATTTTTTTTAGTTGAGAATGTTTTACCTCCGCAATGGCTCAATGTACGAATAAGCCCAGCATACATTTTTGTAGGGAATTGAACGCTCTACAAAAAAAGTCTCTTATGATTTTTTGATAAATTCATCTGTTCAAAAGTTATTGGACCTCGAAGTCAAGTAAGAGTAAATTTCGAGATCTTTTTACTTTTCCGGCGAAACTATAAGACTTATCATAAAATGTTACAGATATTTTTTGTAGGCAATTTTATTCCCTGCAAATTATGCATGTTATTTAAATGGGAAATCGAATTTTTCGATGAGTGAAGTTCCTAATTGACTTAGAATTTTTTTCAAGCGGGAATATTTTTTTTGTTCTATAAATTGTTAGTTTTTCAGGTAGGACAGAAAAAAACAAAATATCGCCTAAATATGAAACACCCTAATGAGTATGCATAATCAGACTTGATCAAGCTTGATCATTCACATTTATTTTTTCCGTACTTTATATGATCATATATAAGCTTGCATGATTACGTATGACTTTGTATGGTCATACACAATTCATGCATGGTCAAGCCTGGTCATGCACGATAACACTTAACACAGTCAAGACCATCATGCATGACTGCGCACGGCTTTGAATGGGCATCCATGATCATACATGACCATCCATGTCTATTTTCGAGCGACTAGAATGATCGAGCTCAAGCCTACCTAACCGTGTATAGCTTTGTATGAGCATGCAAAATAAGACTTGATCAAGCTTGATCATGCACAATTATTTTTTGCGTGCTTTATACGATCATATATGAGCTTGCATGACTACGTATGATTTTGTATGGTCGTACACAATTCATGCTTGGTAAAGACTGGTCATGCTCAACCATTTTTTACGTCACTGAATCGATCATGCATGTACTTACAAGAGTTCTTATGAGTTTGAATGGTTGGGTATATTTATACTCATACGAAATTATAGTCATGCAAGAACATTAAAACAGTAAAATCATGTTATTTCATTAATTATCTCCACTATATTAACTTACTAATTACAAAAAAATAAAATTTTTTTACAAATAAAATATTAAACACCTAAAAGTTATTTTTTAATAATTTCAAATTATCACATACAAAGTTCCTTATACGCAATACGTGACTTATCATCTTCACTTGATTTATAATAAAAAAAAAGTTAATTTTTTACTTTCAATTATAGATATTATATGATCTATTTTAACTTGGTGTTTTTAATTAAAAAAGAACTTCTTTTTTTCAATAACAAATTTCTCTAAAACAAAACACACAATTTTATTCATTTCTACAAAAAATTTTATTGATCCATAATTTTCAGTATTGTTAATTAAAATAAATTTTACTGTAAATCTATTTATTTTTATAGTTTTATAAATATCAGAAGTAAATAGTTTTCGTTGAATTTCTGCTCTGCTATAAATTTGTAACCTTTTTTGAGTCTATACTGAGTGATTCAAATAGATGTAACTCATTATCGTCTAATTAATGATCAACGACTTACCCCCTTCAGGATAAAATCAACATGCATGATCAAGCATGATTCAGGCAAGACCAAGCATAATCAAGTATGGTTCACGCATTAATTATGCACGATCAAGCATGATTCATGCCAAGTCATGTCTGATCATGCAAAAAAATACAATCAAAATCCGATCGAGCTTCAATCGGATTTAATCAAAGTTTTTAATGAGGGATAATCACATATTTTTGATGAAAAATTTAAATAATAAAACACTTATTTTTATTTTGACGATAGTAGTTAGAATTATTATGTTTTTTTTTTATCGATGATAAAAATAAATTCAATTTATAATTATTGATTCAGTTAATAATTAAAATTAATTTTTTTTTCCAAAAAATAATAAAAATAGATTTAATTACATTTGTTTTTTAATTAATTGAAGAATTGAATCAATAAAGTTTTGCGAAATTGATAATAATAATCAATACAATTACATTTTTTCTTTTTTCAATTAATAATGAAGATTAATTAAAGTGTTAGATTTGCTTGTAATTTATAACCAGAATTCTTTTCATTCATTATTAAAAAAAAATCTAACGAACAAATCTAAATTGAATTCCAATAATATTTTATTTTTTATAACCCTGAGTTTTCAAAAGGTGTTAAAAATCTTTATAAACTGAACGAGACAGGGCAGCCTAGTAGACAGCGGACGTGCTTCATAACACAAAGGTCGTGGGTTCGAGACCCGTCACGGGTAAAATTTCAATATTACTTTTCAGCCAGTAAACATTAACTATACGACAATACTAGCAAAATAAGTTAATTTAAAGTTGAATTATCGTTATTTCAATTTTTTTTTTAAATAATGGTAGGGATTGTTACGGCGTAACATGCGAAAACACGAAAATAACGTATAATTAAATAATTAAAACGAAATTCTAAAAAATTAAAATTTTAATATGTCAAAGATCAGATGAGTATAGAGAACTTGTTGATGTAAACAAAGAATACATAAATTTCCCTTTTTATTACTTATGAGGAAATAATGAACTAACTAATAAATTGAGCAATCAATTAAGCTATGATAAGTACCCTAATACTTGCAACCCAAATAGTACGACTTTCAAATAATGCCACACGATGCTTCTCCGTTTTTTGTTTATTATGGAGTCAAGGGTCATCACCCCGATAACCTTTTTATCTATGCATCGTGACACTACGTTTAATTTACCTAGACTCTCTGCATTCTTTCTAATATCTACTAATCCAAATAAATACGGAATTCTATTCAAATTTTAAATAAAGTATAAACCAAACTGATAACTAAGGCCAGGAATTTGGTTTCGCTAAAAGACAGAGAAAATAGATAGGCGGGGCCAAGTTCTCTGATTGGTTGCAAGAAATTTGATATTTAATTGTTTTTTGTAATTGACTGAAACCAGCAATAAGGTAAAAAATAAAAATCAGATTGCTAATCTGAACACAAGTAAGTTTGAAAGAAAGAACAAGCCCAACTGATGGTACGCGTTAATATTCGCGACAAAATATTCTCACGGCAAGATATCTCTGTATAAAATATTCTCAAGATTAAATATTTCTATAACAGAATCATTTGAAAAAATTAAAAATTAAAATTAAAATTAAAAAAATTTTCTTTTAGTTTAAAAAATTATTGCAAGCGCATGGGGTGATATATTTTATATTTCCACGCACACAAAATCTGAAAAAAAAGAAATATTGTATAATTTTTTTGTCGATATTTAATCTTGAGGTTATTTATTCAGAGATATTTTGTCGTAAGATATTTTGGAGGGATGTCGATTTATCAGGTCCCGATGACACAGATGTATTGATGATTCAGATCCCGATGATACAGATCCTCGATATCCAAATTCAGTTTATACAGATACAGAAAACCTATCACCCAAATCCCGATGACACAGATAGTCAAACAATACAGATCCCAATGATACAGATATCATTTCTTGCTTACCGACAATAGGTTGTAGGAAAAACAAAAGTGCTGCGAAGTTCCAGTAGATGGCTTCGATATGCAGATATTCAAAACGCTCAGACTTGAAATTCAATACTTGATAATAAATAAAATTACATTGAATAATTGATTTCAAGGCCACGTGTGTTTTAAAAACAGCAACTATTATTTTAGAAAACATTTAATTTATGTAAAACGATGCTAATTATAAATAAAAAATATTTAATTAGCCATTAACAGATTATTTTGAATTAATGTTGAAAGTAATTAAAATTTATTAAATAATCTAACATATATTATTTCACAATTTTGATGAAAAAAAAAATTTTAAATTATTTCTAAAATTTCAATCGATGGTAGACGTTAAGAACTGTAAAATAAATAAGTTGTTATTTTAATTGATAATGATAGAAACGAAGAAGAAAGTATCAATTTGATTAAATCGATAAGGGATTACCTCGGAAATGTTAAACTAAAAGCAGATGACCATCGAATAACAGCTAAAAAATTCGTTACAGGAATGGCTTCTGGGTACTCTTCCCAGAGTATTTTTGATTCTTTACAACTCTAAGCACGTTTTTTTTTATTTCTGTGAACTTGCGGAATTAATGTTGCAGTAATTAATAAGGACGTTAAATATAATTACAGCGAAGAAACTTGATCGGATCTAAGGCTTGCGGGTAGAATATCCGAAGGGCTTTTGATTTCCTATTATCTCAAGCACGTCTCTTTTTTTTTTTTTTTTAACTCGACAAATAAATATTGGAATAATTAATAGAAACGTTAATTATTATGACAGCTAAGAAATTTCTCGAAAGTACGTCTTGTGGGTATTCTATCCAGAGGATTTTCGATTTCCTACAATCCCAAGCACGTCTTTTTATTATTTAAATAACTTGCTAAATAAATATTGCAGTAACTAATAGGATCATTAACTATTATGACAGCTGAGAAATCACTCGAAAGTACGGCTTGTGGGTACTCTTTCCAGAGGATTATCGAATTCCAACAATCCCAAGCATGTCTCTTTTTTTTTTTTTTTAAATCGACAAATAAATATTGAAATAGTGAATAGGAACGTTAATTTCTATGACAGCTAAGAAATTTCTCGAAAGTACGTCTTGTGGGTATTCTATCCAGAGGATTTTCGATTTCCTTTAATCCCAAGCACGTCTTCTTTTTTATTTAAATAACTTGCGCAATAAATATTGCAGACTATAATAGGAACTTTCATTATTATGACAGCTAAGAAATTACTCGAAAGTACGTCTTGTGGGTATTCTATCCAGAGGATTATCGATTTCCTACAATCCCAAGCACGTCTTTTCATTATTTAAATAACTTGCTAAATAAATATTGCAGTAATTAATAGGATCATTGACTATTATGACAGCTGAGAAATCACTCGAAAGTACTGCTTGTGGGTACTCTTTCCAGAGGATTTTTAATTTTCTACAATCCCAAGCATTTTTTTTAAATAACTCGACAAATGAATATTGCAGTAATTAATAAGAACGATACTTGCTATTACAGCTAAGAAATTACTCGGAAGTACGTCTTGTGGGTATTTTATCCAGAGGATTTCCGATTTCCTACAATCCCAAGCACGTCTTTTTTTTTATTTAAATAACTTGCGCAATAAATATTGCAGTAATTAATAGGAACGTTAATTTCTATGACAGCTAAGAAATTTCTCGAAAGTACGTCTTGTGGGTATTCTATCTAGAGGATTTTGGATTTCCTACAATCCTAACCACGTCTTTTTTTTTATTTAAATAACTTGCGCAATAAATATTGAAATAATTAATAGGAACGTTAATTATTATGACAGCTAAGAAATTTCTCGAAAGTACGTCTTGTGGGTATTCTATCCAGAGTATTTTCGATTTCCTACAATCCCAAGCACGTTTTATTTTTTTTATATTTAAATAACTTGCAAAATAAATATTGCAGTAGTTAATAGGAACGATAATTATTATGACAGCTAAGAAATTTCTCGAAAGTACGTCTTGTGGGTACTCTTTCCAGAGGATTTTTAATTTTCTACAATCCCAAGCACGTTTTATTTTTTTTATATTTAAATAACTTGCAAAATAAATATTGCAGTAATTAATAGGAACGTTAATTATTATGACAGCTAAGAAATTACTCGAAAGTACGTCTTGTGGGTACTCTTTACAAAGGATTTTCGATTTCCTACAGTCCCAAACACGTCTTTTTTTTATATATAAATATCTTGCGAAATGGATATTGCAGACGTTAAGAGGAACGTTACTTATTATGTCAGCTAAGAAATCACTTGAAAGTACGTCTTGTGGGTACTCTTTCCAGAGGATTTTCGATTTCTTTTAATCACAAGCACGTCTTCTTTTTTATTTAAATAACTTGCGCAATAAATATTGCAGACGATAATAGGAACTTTAATTATTATGACAGCTAAGAAATTACTCAAAAGTACGGCTTGTGGGTACTTTTCCCAGAGGATTTTCGATTTCCTACAATCCCAAGCACGTCTTTTTTTTATTTAAATAACTTGCTAAATAAATATTGCAGTAATTAATAGGATCGTTAACTATTATGACAGCTGAGAAATCACATGACAGTACGGCTTGTGGGTACTCTTTCCAGAGGATTTTTAATTTTCTACAATCCCAAGCAGTTTTTTTTTTAAATAAGTCGACAAATGAATATTGCAGTAATTAATAAGAACGATACTTGCTATTACAGCTAAGAAATTACTTGGAAGTACGTCTTGTGGGTACTCTTTCCAGAGCATTTTCGATTTCCTACAATCCTAAGCACGTTTTATTTTTTTCATATTTAAATCACTTGCAAAATAAATATTGCAGTATTTAATAGGAACGTTAATTATTATGACAGCTAAGAAATTACTCAAAAGTACGGCTTGTGGGTACTCTTTCCAGAGGATTATCGATTTCCTACAATCCCAAGCACGTCTTTTTTTTTTTTTTTTTAATAACTTGACAAATGAATATTGCAGTAATAAATAAAAATGTCAATTATGATTGCTGCAAAAAAATACGTTGGAAGTAGGGCTTTTGGATACTTGTTTAAGAGAATTTTCGATTTCCTACAACGTTGGACACGTCTTGCTTTTTTAAAAAGATTCAGTAAAGGAAGAAATAATGCAAGCAGTGATAAAACTTTTTCATAATTAAACATGTACTCGTTTGTGGGTATGGGTCTTGTGGGTATATTTTTTAGAGGATTTACAATTTTTAATAATTTCAGACACGTCATTTTTTCCGATTAATTAAAACAAAAAACATTGCTTTTAGTCTTTTATGGATTCATTATATCTATGGCAAAAAAACGATAAAAATAATTCCGTTTGGTTTGTGTTTTAGAGCACTTTTAGTTTTTTTTTTTTTAGAAAGGAGTAGAAACATATATTTAGAGCTTAAAAAACGAATTGAAAATTACTTGAAAAAAAAATAATATTGCAGTATGTATGATATCAAATTATTTTATAGATATTTTTAATGAATGCAAAAAAAATTACTCATAGTACTTGTTTTTTTTTTTTAATTGATGGAAAGAATCTATAATTTCAAAGTTATCGATTTTCTTTTGATAAGGATATATAGTATGCCGCAATTTGTTAATTAAAAGAAAATTAAAAAAAAAAAAAAAAGAACAAATAAAAAAAAACAAAACAGACAACAAAAATCTAACTGTTTTTTTTTTTCATCATAATACAACTGTTGCAATTGAACGGAATAAATATGGCTCGATGTAAGTATTTACTTATCTATTAGATTATTCAAGTACTTGTTCTAATAACATTTATTAAATATTTTTTCTTGGTCTTCTTTAAATAGTTACTACTGCAATTGATCTTCAAATACTGCGTGAAAGATTTATCACTTCAGAACATTTATTCCACACTGATGATTGGGATGATATTGCGGATATGGCATACTACCAATTACTGTAAATATAAATACTGATAATAGTTATAACATTAATAATAATCTGGCTTTAAATAAAAAAAAAAAATTCATTGTTTTTTAGACGGATCTCAAATAAATTGATTTTTAAAAATCCGCCAATATCAATTGAAGACGTCGCAAGCCGCATATCTCAGTTGAACGACGTCTTTGAAAAATACAAAACCAGGTACGATGAGGATGGAATTGCTCCAGACTGGCCTTACTGGAATATTTTCTTTAATTATTGGACGTTAGTTCATCAACGTGCTAGCGAAAATCGTATCAACAACAATTCGCAAATTAATTTTCTGTAATGAAATCTTTATATTTAATAAATAAAAGGAAATTGTGGATCACTATAAATCTATTTGTCTAGAGGATATATTTTTTTTTTTTTTTCAATATTTAGCACCTTAATTTTTGTTTTGTTTTGATCGTTAGAGGAAAAAATAATTCAACTAATTCTAATTACATTTTTCATAACTTAAATTAAAAAATTCGTTCAAAGTGGGGTTTGTTGGTACTCTTTGCAGTGGATAGTTAATTTTCTAGAGTATTCAGCACGTATTTTTTTTTAAATCGCTACAAAAAAAAAATATATATATATATATATATATATATATATATATTTAACTAATTGAAATTATTTTTTAAATGTCTAAATTTAAATAGTTTTTCGGGAAATTGGTATTTTTTCCAGAGGGAATTGATTTTTCTACAATACTGTGCATTTTATTTTTTTTGATCGTCAAAATAAAAAAAAGTAATAATAATAAATATTCAAGTAATTTAAATTATATTTGTCATGATTAAAGCTAAAAATTAATTTGAAGTGGAGCTTGTGGGAACTCTATTAGAGGATAATTATTTTTCTATAATATTTAGCACATAATTTTTTCTTAAATCGTTAGAAAAAAAAATTTTTTCGAGTAATCTAAATTATATTCTCGTGAGAGAAATAAAAAATTCATCGAAGTGGTGCTATTAGGCACTCTTTCCAGTTGATTTTTTTTTTTTTTTTATAATATATTACAGCAAATTTATTAATTATGTATGTGCAAAACCTTCATTTATTTATTTAGTAGTCGTTTGTTCATATAATAAAAGAAAATTTAAACAAATGATATCAGTCTTCAAATTTTGCAAATTGATCGTTATCTAGAATGTAATGACTTGTGTCTATAATTAAAAAAACATGGAAATTATTCCCGGTAAACTACCTGGCTCTACACTTTTTTTTTATAATGGTTACAAATATTTGGAGGACAAGCAATGCAAAAAAGTCGCTCGATGTTCTTCGAGAAAATTAGGATGCAAAGCTACGCTGCATTTCACAGAAGACATTTCTAACATTGGCGACGTTAGAGATTTGCATGAGGGCATCGATTTCAGAGTCAAAAAAGAGCATGCCGATTTACCAGACGTTGACGGCAACGTCTGGAAAACTTTGTGTGAAGCAATGAAAGAAAAGGCCACGACGACAACAGAGAGGCTGAAGGATATTTTTGATTCAACTTCGTTGGTGTAAGCATTTCCATCAATAGATATTTCTTTCTTTTTTTAAAATTGTTCTTGTACTTCAAATTTCTACATTAAGTTAAGTTATTTTCTTATCTATAGTTGTCCCGAAGTTAGTTCGAAACATTCATTCCATTCAGTGAGGAGTATTTTGTCAAGAACTCGAATGAAAAGCCGGCCGAAGATACCGGACACTCTTGATGAGATGGGGAAGTTGTTGAAAAGTAACCTTTTTTTAAAAGGCCATGTTACATCTGGTTCCAATAAAACCGGCCTTATATTTTCCACTGACGTTTTACTCGTTGGTTTTTCTGAGTGCAACGAAATATTCATGGATGGCACGTTTTCGGTGAACAATTGCATTTATTTTAGTTTTTCAAAATCTTTAAGAGACTTGAATATTGTAAATTTTTATTTTTATTGGTTTTTAGCGCACTGCAGTAAAACCAAAAATGGAACAAATATACACCATCCATTATAAACTGAAAGGAACGGTAATAATGATACGATAAAAAATGTTGCAATGTCAATGGATCTTATATTTTCGATTACTATTTTTTGTTTTTAATTTTTAGTATATTGCTGCCATGATGGTATTAACAGAGAATAGAGACACATCAATGTATAATGCTATATTTAAATGGATTACCAATGAGTTTCCTGATTTAAAAAATAAAAAAATTCACATCATGAGTGACTTTGAAAAAGCTACGGTCAAAGCACTTAGAAATAATTTTCACGGGGCCCAAATTCATGGATGCTACTTTCATTTTGTACAGGTAATTTATAATTATTTCCAAAAATTTTTAAGTTATAAATTACCACATTCCTTAAACATTGCTTGGTATCTTAGGCTGTAATAAAAAAATGGCAGGCGATGAAATTGAAAACACCTGATTCATTTTTAAGTTTGGTGCTCAATGTTCCTCTCCTACCTCCTGATAATTTTGATGACGCCGAAAAAATTCTAAAAATTGAAATGGAAAAAATTAAAAACATCGATATTAATATTCTTATATTTTTTGATTATATAAAAAATACTTGGCTACGTTATCCAGATCATGTAAGTGTTTTTAATGCACCTACAAGCACCAATGACGGCCCAGAAAACTTTAATAGATACAGCAATGGAATTATTGGTGAAAAACATCCGGAATTTTGGACGCTCTTAGGTAATAAAACAAAATTAATTACCCATATAGTTTCAAAACTATATATTAAAAAAAGATTACAAATAAAAAAAAAGTAACAAGACTAATAGCGGTTCACCTGCCAATAGCGGACCACTAATTATTTCATGTAATCAATAAAAAAAAAATGTTAAGTACAATTAGAATTATATTTTTTTTTAATTTTTTTTTCAATTTGTGTATATTAAAATAGATATAAACATTGTTATAACATATTCATACAAATGAAAAAAAAATATATATATACATAAGACTTACCGGTTCATTATAAACGCGATAAATGAAATGTCGATAATGGTGCTTGTGTCCTTAATCCAATTAAATTTTATTCATAAATATACCCTGTAAATATATATAAGAATTAATAAATTATGTTACAATTCACAATTTAGTGAAAAATCAGTCCTATATGGCCATATATGGTGTATGTACGGGCATATATGGAGCATACATGGTCCATTTATAACACTATAAAACTATATGGTTGTGTATTTGTCATATACATATAGGAATGTTAACTTTTTATATCAAGTCATATGTATGTTACTATTTATTTAAACTTAATTCTTTGTTTAAACTTGAAAATTCTGTTAGCTAGACTGATGTTAGCTCTTTGTCCTACAAATGATTTTTTTTATTATATCAATTTTATTCACGCTTTTTAAAATTTAATGCGTCATTTTTTCAGACGGAATAGAAAAAATTCTATCTAATGAAGAACTTAATACTTTAAGAGTACTGAATAATGAAAAACCTAAAAGATCTACTCCTAAAAGTACGTTGGATAGAATTTATTACATAAAAAATATGCAAGATCAATTAGTTCATTGTAAAATATCTGTTGAAGACTTTTTGAAATCGTTCCCCAAGAGTTTCAAGGAAATCTTGGAGACAGTTAAAATCCTGGTACTGAATGATCCAACACTTACTAATTATAATAATGAAATTACTGCTGATCCATCTTTATTGGACACTATTGATCGAGATAATATCGTTGATAGAAATGAAATTTACTTGCAAGAAATAAGAGACTCTATTAAAATTGTACAGGATTGCATTCTACCCAAGTCATGCAACCCTCAGCTATCGCTGAGACGACCTATTTATGAAAAATCAAAAAATGAAATAAGTCAAATTGGTAAAATCTGCTCTAGTGGTAATACCATGAAAGCTTTGAATACGGTTGTAGGTATTGATCAAAAAAATAAAAAAATGAATATTAATAGCATTGAACAGATGACAAAAATATCTCAGAATGGAGGTATTTGTTCTTCATCTCTTTATCAATCTCCTTCATATACATTTACCACAGACACGCAAAAACCAAACAGACTTACAGCTCGACAAAGATTATTACCATCAACAGTGACATCTTCAGCTACGAGCAATTATTGTAATTTGACAAATGACTTTAAAATCCATAAACCACTACCCTCAACAACAATTACAACAACTAAAACAGCAACAACAGTAACAGCAAACACGACAACAGCTACAAAAAAATCAGATATAAAAACAACAACAGTTGCAACAGAACAAACAGCAATACCAAAAAAACGAAAATTTTTAATAGTAGAAAATAAAAACAATTTAAAAGTACCAATAAAAAAATTGAAATGGACGGGTGAAAAAAACCAACAATTTGTTATTTTGAAGAAATTGGACTCCAGTGAGCCATTCTTGGTACCAATGCAAATTCTTCCTAGAGACAAAGAAAATTCCATTTCAAAAAATATACACAATAAAAACATATCCATACAACCTATTACAACAAATATAACTAAAGAAAAAAAAATAGCAACAATAAAAATGGAAAATGTTACCGATTTGAAGTATATTGGGACTAAGTCAAGAGAGTTTATAGATCAAAATAAAATAAACTCATGGCTTCCTACTCAAAGAAAAAATAAAAAAAATTGTAAATGATAAAAACCAAAAAATGCAATTTATATATATATGTATATATATAACATTACATATATCATTACAATGTTAGTTATACTATACCTCTTTGTTAGTGGATGATAATTTCCTCATTAATCTAATTAAAATAATTTTTTTTCATGTATTCTTTCAGTAATACCTTAGATATGATGTCGTTATTGATTACATATATTTTTGTTCGTTTTTCCATAACAGATTGACTATGTGTTCTGTAAAAAAATAAAATTAATTTTGGATAAAGTTAAAATATTGATAATAGTGTTAAATTATTTAATAAAATTTAATCATCAACATTTTTATAAAATTATTCGATAATAATTTGTTAAATTCATTTTTTCATAATGATAATATATCTGTTACATATATATTTATGATAATAATTAATTTACTTACTTATAATAAATATAACTATAATAAGCATTTGTAGAATAAGTAATAATAATTATAATTACTTATTCACAATAACAATTAGTTTACATTCTTTCTTAAAATAAGGTTATTATTTACTTAGCACACTAACTTCTAATGAAATATTTGAAAAATCGGCATTATTATTTTCTTTTTGCTCCATCTACTGGAACTTCGTAGCACTTTTGTTTTTCCCACAACCTATTGTCGGTAAGCAAGAAATTATATCTGTATCATTGGGATCTGTGTTATTTGACTATCTGTGTCATCGGGATTTGGGTGATAGGTTTTCTGTATCTGTATAAACTGAATTTGGATATTGAGGATCTGTATCATCGGGATCTGAATCATCAATACATCTGTGTCATTGGGACCTGGTAAATCGACATCCCTCCGATATTTTGTCCCAGATATTTTGTCCGTGGATATTAACGTATCCAGCTCAACCTCCAGATTTAAGGGCAAGTTTTGCAATCCGGGTTTATTTCTAATCCAGGTTTAAATTATTATTGCTGGTTTATCTATATATTATTAATTTATATAGATATACTAGTAAAATTAATTTAAATTTAGATAAAAATAAACCAGGTTTGAAAAACTGGCCCTGAAGCTGCTAGAGCGACAAATACGAGTCTCTATCAACAGAACAAGTGAAAAAATAGAGTTTAGACAAGAGTTCTGGGGCTTTTACAGGCTCTTAGCAAGATAAATTTTATTTTCACCCGTGTTGATGTTGAAGTTCGCCCGTCTGGGGTTTCAGCTGCACACGGAAAAAAAATGTTGACTCGAAACCTACCAATTTTTATTATGCTGTCGACCAAACTTGAAACAGGAAGGGAAGCATCCAAAAAATTATTGTGCTCATACGAAAAATTATTATGCTGTATCACAATACTTACTACGAGCGAGACACTTATCGATAAGATTTAATAACAATTACCTCCATACATTATAATAGTTGTGATGCGGCATAATAATTTTTCATGAGAGCATAATAATTTTTTGGATGCTTGTCTTCCTGTTTCAAGTTTGGTCGACAGCATAATAAAAATTGGTAGGTTTTGAGCCAACATTTTTCTCCGTGCACCTGCTCAAGCCGTAAACGGTGGATCCATATGAATTTTTAGTTTTTACCAGCTCCTAACTAAAATAAAAAATTTTTTTTTACTTGTGTCAGTAGTAAAGCTAGCCCATGTAGATTTTTAAGTGCTCTTGCGGCTGTAACTAGCCATTAGCGCTAGTTTTAGATTTACTCTCAGCCAAACTGTTGGAGCTTTTGCAAGCTCTAAGTAGGATAGTCTAGATTTTTTAATACCTGTCAATTTTAAAGTTCAATGTGTGGAGTTTTGAGTGTTAATGCGATAGGTACAAAATAAGAGAATTATAGACACAATAAATAAGACAAATTTTCAGGAAAGAAGAAAGACAATTTTCGGGACGAAAAAAAAAAAAAAAAATTTTTAAGACAAAGAATAAGACAATTTCCAAGGCAAAATATAAAACAACACATAAGACTAAAAATCAGACAATTTTTAAGACAAATGACACTTTTCAAGATAAAAAACAAGACAACTTTTTAGACAGCTAATGAGTGAGTTTCTAAGACAAAAATAAGACAATTTTGAGTCAAAGAATAAGACAATTTTTCAGACAGAAAACAAGCCAATTTTAAAGACAAGAGATTAGACAATTTTTGAGACGCACAATAAGAAAATTTTAAAGACAAAAAATCAGACAACTTTTATGACAAAAAGACAAATTTTGAGATAAAAAAATAAGGTAATTTTAAAGACAAAGAATACGACAATTTTTAAGATATAAATCAAGAAGATTTTTGAGACAAAAAATAAGGCAATTTTCAAGACAAAGAATAAGACAATTTTCAAGACAATAAATAAGACAATTTTTAAGACAAAAAATAAGACAATTTTCAAGACAAAAAGTAAGACAATTTTCGAGACAAAAAGTAAGACAATTTTCAAGACAAAAAATAAGACAATTTTCAAGACACAAAATAAGGCACTTTTTAAGACAAAAAATAAGGTAATTTTAAAGACAAAGAATCATTCAACTTTTATGACAAAAAAGACAAATTTTGAGATAAAAAAATAAGGTAATTTTAAAGACAAAGAATCATTCAACTTTTATGACAAAAAGACAAATTTTGAGATAAAAAAATAAGGTAATTTTAAAGACAAAGAATACGACAATTTTTAAGATATAAATCAAGACGATTTTCAAGACAAAAAATAAGGCAATTTTCAAGACAAAGAATAAGACAATTTTCAAGACAATGAATAAGACAATTTTTAAGTCAATTGTCTTATTTTTTGTCTTAAAAATTGTCTTATTTATTGTCTTGAAAATTGTCTTATTCTTTGTCTTGAAAATTGCCTTATTTTTTGTCTCAAAAATCTTCTTGATTTATATCTTAAAAATTGTCGTATTCTTTGTCTTTAAAATTACCTTATTTTTTTATCTCAAAATTTGTCTTTTTGTCATAAAAGTTGTCTGATTTTTTGTCTTTAAAATTTTCTTATTGTGCGTCTCAAAAATTGTCTAATCTCTTGTCTTTAAAATTGGCTTGTTTTCTGTCTGAAAAATTGTCTTATTCTTTGACTCAAAATTGTCTTATTTTTGTCTTAGAAACTCACTCATTAGTTGTCTAAAAAGTTGTCTTGTTTTTTATCTTGAAAAGTGTCATTTGTCTTAAAAATTGTCTGATTTTTAGTCTTATGTGTTGTTTTATATTTTGCCTTGGAAATTGTCTTATTCTTTGTCTTAAAAATTTTTTTTTTTTTTTTTTTGTCCCGAAAATTGTCTTTCTTCTTTCCTGAAAATTTGTCTTATTTATTGTGTCTATAATTCTCTTATTTTGTACCTATCGCATTAACACTCAAAACTCCACACATTGAACTTTAAAATTGACAGGTATTAAAAAATCTAGACTATCCTACTTAGAGCTTGCAAAAGCTCCAACAGTTTGGCTGAGAGTAAATCTAAAACTAGCGCTAATGGCTAGTTACAGCCGCAAGAGCACTTAAAAATCTACATGGGCTAGCTTTACTACTGACACAAGTAAAAAAAAATTTTTTATTTTAGTTAGGAGCTGGTAAAAACTAAAAATTCATATGGATCCACCGTTTACGGCTTGAGCAGGTGCACGGAGAAAAATGTTGGCTCAAAACCTACCAATTTTTATTATGCTGTCGACCAAACTTGAAACAGGAAGACAAGCATCCAAAAAATTATTATGCTCTCATGAAAAATTATTATGCCGCATCACAACTATTACAATGTATGGAGGTAATTGTTATTAAATCTTATCGATAAGTGTCTCGCTCGTAGTAAGTATTGTGATACAGCATAATAATTTTTCGTATGAGCACAATAATTTTTTGGATGCTTCCCTTCCTGTTTCAAGTTTGGTCGACAGCATAATAAAAATTGGTAGGTTTCGAGTCAACATTTTTTTTCCGTGTGCAGCTGAAACCCCAGACGGGCGAACTTCAACATCAACACGGGTGAAAATAAAATTTATCTTGCTAAGAGCCTGTAAAAGCCCCAGAACTCTTGTCTAAACTCTATTTTTTCACTTGTTCTGTTGATAGAGACTCGTATTTGTCGCTCTAGCAGCTTCAGGGCCAGTTTTTCAAACCTGGTTTATTTTTATCTAAATTTAAATTAATTTTACTAGTATATCTATATAAATTAATAATATATAGATAAACCAGCAATAATAATTTAAACCTGGATTAGAAATAAACCCGGATTGCAAAACTTGCCCTTAAATCTGGAGGTTGAGCTGGATACGTTAATATCCACGGACAAAATATCTGGGACAAAATATCTTACGACAAAATATCTCTGAATAAATAACCTCAAGATTAAATATCGACAAAAAAATTATACAATATTTCTTTTTTTTCAGATTTTGTGTGCGTGGAAATATAAAATATATCACCCCATGCGCTTGCAATAATTTTTTAAACTAAAAGAAAATTTTTTTAATTTTAATTTTAATTTTTAATTTTTTCAAATGATTCTGTTATAGAAATATTTAATCTTGAGAATATTTTATACAGAGATATCTTGCCGTGAGAATATTTTGTCGCGAATATTAACGCGTACCATCAGTTGGGCTTGTTCTTTCTTTCAAACTTACTTGTGTTCAGATTAGCAATCTGATTTTTATTTTTTACCTTATTGCTGGTTTCAGTCAATTACAAAAAACAATTAAATATCAAATTTCTTGCAACCAATCAGAGAACTTGGCCCCGCCTATCTATTTTCTCTGTCTTTTAGCGAAACCAAATTCCTGGCCTTACTGATAACTATTAACAAGGTAATAAACTCTATAATCAACCCCATTGACAGTAACACAATCGTAAATTATGCTTAAGACGCAGTAGTAACTATTGCACCATAGGCCGAAAATCTTATTAGTAATCAAATATTAATAACTTGAACACAATATCCCAATAACCAAAAGGGGAAAATAATAATAATATTAACTAACTACGCATTCTCGGACAACTATGACATATCGCATGGGAAAATATAATTATCATAATAATTTCTAACAGCCTAACTATAATAACTCGATTCACAGCCACCTGTATAACAACACTCATAACAACCTGTGGGTAAGGAAAAATAGAATCAGAGATTAGATAAAACCTACTATACCAACTACTGAACATTAGAGATCGATCAAAGAATCTATCAGTCGTTACCCCTTCTTCTTTCCTAATACAATAATGACTTACACTTTTAATAAATTAAATAATACTTCAAATTACAATTAAATAAATCCTTTTTAAGAACAATTCGTCGGTATTCCATTATTGAGAGATTAATAATAATTACAAATTAGTGAATATTAAAAACGGTTACAACCCCTAATCACTAACTATAGTCCTTAATATTTAAACAGCATGAATTGTTAATGGTTAAACATTCAATTTTTAATTATAATGAATGATTTATATTATATTAAAATAAAATCTCTTTCAATAACCTTGATCTAGATCAGTAAATTCTTTCAATCGTCTGATCGTGACGCATCTTTTAAAATTATTATTGGTGTGACTTGTCACGGTATTTGTCCCTAACACATTAGCATAACGATAGAAATATCGGTGTGACTTGTCATGGTATTTGTCCCTAACACATTAGCATAACGATAGAAATATCGGTGTGACTTGTCATGGTATTTGTCCCTAACACATTAGCATAACGATAGAAATATCGGTGTGACCCTCTAAAAATCTCCTTTTATGGTAAGATTCACGGCTCGTGACGTATTCCGTAGCTTTTTTTTCTAACACATACATACCTATATCTATGTTCTACCTTGAATAACTCGATAAATAATTAAAATAATAAAAAACTAAAAACACCATCATGATTCTATTATCCTTGTTAATTAATTAATTCTAATGAACTTCCAGATTATTTAATAATCATCCTATGATAATTAAATTTAAATATAACATTTAACCCATAAACTTTAGGAAGAAATGACTATAACCAATCGAAGGATAATGACAAAAGGGTCAATAATCAATAACCATCAATACCATAAATCTAATTAATAACCCGTAATTAATAGACTAAATTAATTCCTATCTAATAACATGGGATCGGATCTCTTTCTCGCACCCGTAGTTTCGACCATCGTCTCTTTTTGGGGGTCTTTGTCATTGTTCTAGAAGTTTCTACCCGAGATGATCACGTACGCCTTTTCTCACACCACACCCCGCAAATAGACAATTCTTCTTAATAACGTTGATTTTCGGTAACAAAATTAAAAGTAGGTCACGCGTGTTACCCCTTGCCTATGAATGCGACTATATAAACCGCCGAAAAATTACCCTCAATGCCCATTAATTATCAAGCTCTTGATTACGTATAATCTTATTATATTTAAATATTAAAATTTAATTTCTTATTTGAGTCGCTAATATTTAAATTCGGAATTTATATAAATTAAAGTAAATTATTCTAAATAAAAATAATTTCGATTTTCAATTCTTTTATTCAACATTATAAATAATTTATTTAGTTAAGTTATTTCTGTTGAATATTATTATTGTTTAAACATTATTTTTCAAATTTAAATAAAATTCGTCATCTTAAAGTGTATATTCAGACAGATTGTCAACTACCCAATATAAGTAAACCCCTTGCTTATTTTTACATCAACAATTCTCAACGCTCAAGATTCATAATTAATTATCAAGTCATCTGACAACAATTTATTTCGAAACGACCTTCAACCAACAACAATTTAATACGAATCGAATCTCAATCAACAATCTGGTCTCCAGCTTAGCCAAATCTTGTATCCTGACAACTTTTTGTATTGAATAAACCAACTGTAAGTTAAATTGATTGTTCATTTATCTAGTGATAAGACACATCCATTCACCTCGTACATCCTATTTCCGCATATTGACATACTCGACACTAAATAGCGAGGTCCCCGCTACCCGAGTAAATGGCTTAAGTGCTTTGACTCAAAATTAAGGGACTGAATAACTTGTGTTCGTCATCCAGGACGTAACAGGATTGTGTTTGAGCAGGCCTGATCATGCTTGGTCAAACATGATTATGCTTGCTCAAGCATGATCTTGCATGAATATTCGCCAGCTATCAGCATGCGTGATCATGTATGAGAGAGTATAATCATGCCTGACCAAGCATGATCACGCATGCTGATAGCTGGCGAATATTCATGCAAGATCATGCATGAGATTAACACATGATCATGCATGATCATGCCTGATGATTTTTTCCCGGGTAAACAGAAATATTTCCTTTAACACTGAAATTTTTTTTATTTTGGGAAAAAAAAAAAAATAGAAAAAGTAAATAAGTAAATCAATAATTAAATTATTATGAAAACAATTTTTAAACAATTTACTATTCAAAACCATTATAATACTAAACACTCAATTAAAATAGTATTTTTATAATTTTCTATGTATTCAATAAATATTTATTTACTTCAAACTTCAAAGAAACATTTTTCCTTTTTCCCAGGTAGAGACTTATATAGGAAGATATTGGTCCTTAACCTCTCTGATTTCGGCATAATTTGAGTATAAATCGTGCTTGAAATAGATATTTTTTCAGTATCATTTAAGTATGAAAAATTCAAAAACATACCCAAAACGTGAGACGATTTGAGTATAATCTGGGTATGGATTGGGTATAATTCTTAAAACATACCGAAATATTTATCAATTTCTACTATACCAGAAATTAACCCAAAAAAAACTTAAATTTTCGGTATAAATAAATTCGCTACGGTGTCTGTATGTATGTGTGTGTCCTCACAAACGATTCATTCGATTAAGATAGCTAAAGCGGCAATTGACGAGTTTTATTGAGTTGTAGAGCTGATTAGATTTTGAAGTCGCTCGTATAAGTCGTGTCCAAGACAATATTTTCGAGTCTACTTGATCAAATGATCTGAAATTTTCAGAAAGGTTGATGGCCAACAAGCTCTTTCGATTGCCGCCTTAACCATTCAAATCGGTTCATTGGTTAAAAACTTATAAAGAGTTTACATACATAGATACACACACGCACACACACATACATACACACACACACACACATATACATACATACAGACACGGACATCATTTTAAATACATGTTTAGTTATGCAATTGTTTCTTTGTAGGAATTTTTTTTTTTATAGCAATTTTTTTTTATTAACTTTTTAATTTAGATTTTTTTAAATATAAATATTTTCATATAGACAAAAATTATTTACAAATTTTTAAATATTAACCGTATTTCTTTTAGTAATTTATAAATATAGAGATTTTTTAACTTCCCGCAAAGAAAATCGACGATTTTCGAAAAATTTGGGAAGTTATTGTTTTTACCCCGATTTGCAAAAGTCGAAATTTCATCGGATGTCGACGTTTTGAGGTTTTAGGAAGCTATTCTGACTCTTTTAGCTGTGATGTACGAGTATCTGCGTGTGTGTGTGTGTGTGTGTGTGTGTGTGTGTGTGAGTAACCGTCTATAACTTTTAAACTATTGAACCGATTTGGATAGTTGAGACGGCAATTGAAAGAGCTTGTTGGTCATCAACTTTTCCGAAAATTTCATATCATTTGATCGAGTCGACCCGAAAATATTGGCGGATTACGAAAAAAAAATTTTTTTTTTTAGTTGTTTATGGATTTCTCAGAAACGAGTCTAATGATCGACTTCATGAATCTAATCAGATCTCGGGCTTAATAAGACGCGTTGATTTCGCCCCTAGCCATTTCAATCGGATAATTCGGTCTAGAGCTATCGTGGGAAATAGAAATAGTAAAAATTGGTTTTTTGCGAATATATTTGAAAAAAGTGAACTAAACAATTCCAAAATTTGATCAGCTTTAGAGTTTATTATAACGCGTCGATTGCCATCTTAACCATCAAAATCGGGTCATTTGCCTACCCGGTCGGCAAAAAGTTATCATAAAGATCTCACAAAGATAACATTTTTTGGATCTGATAACTTTAAGACTCATCTTAAAGATAACATAAAGATATCAGAAAGATATCTAATGCGCCACCTACTGACATCTTTTAGATCTCTTCGAAAAGGTATCAGAACGATAACATTTTTCTGATGTCTAAAGTCTAAAAGATAGCGGATCAATGATATAATAAAGTTATCTCTAAATAGATATGATTTTGAGGTTACTTAATAATAATTAATATTTAAAAATTTTTCGGTTTTTATTGTTTATTATTTGTAAGAAAGTAATTAATTCAAAATTATATAGTAACTTAAATGTAATTGATAATAATAATAATAATTTAGTTTTGATGATAATACTGATAATAATTGTAATAATAATAATATAATAATAATAGTAATCTTCTAATTCACTTCAACTTGTTTATCACCATGATCATTTTTTTCACCACTATTATCACTTATTATTTATCGAAGTGTCTAAAGGTACAGAAAACGTGCGCCGTAGCGTTTATGACGATATATACGTGATTCACGCTGGTTCATTTTCTCGTTCCTCGAGATTTACTAGGGAATTTATCGTGATCCACGCTACAGTGTATATGAATACGATTAAATTATATGTGTAGTTTACCCCTCATTAAAAAAAATGAATAAAAAAACTTTAATACTTTGAAATTATATTTAATCATTTAAAATTGAAAAATATTTAGGATGATTAAAATTTTCTAATCTTTTTAAATCATTCAAAATTCATCGTTTTATATCATCGAATGACTTTGTCTGATTTTTCTTAAAATTTTCGTGAAATGATTTATATGATTTGGAAGGAATAAAATGATGGATATATCAGTCCTTTTAATCCTATCAAATCATTTCGTTTAATCAGGGACTGTTTAAAGGGACTCTATATAGAAATTAATTCTGTACATATATAGTGATTGGTTACTTAAAAATGTAATTATTTCTATAATTAGCATTAAATAACAGAATAATAGTACAATATCAGAATAAGTAAATTTGTCGATAAGAATTAATTGGAAATAACTTAAATTTGTAACACATCCAAGTTCGTAAATATATGTTTTTATCCACAATTTTATTTATTTCTTTGTACAACCACGCCTACAATCTAAATTATAATTTTATCTCAAAATATAATATAACTAGGTATGACTAAACTAAATTATGAAAATGTATATAATTTATATAACTTGATAGAATTATCCGTAGTTATACAGAATTATATGTGATTGCAAATAATAATACACAATATTTTTAGTCAGGCGGTGTACAAATTCAACAGCGTACGAGACGCGATTTTACATTTTAGAAGCGTCCCGAACGATAGCGTGTGTGAACTATTTTCACGCCAGCGTGCTTTTTAGCTAGTGCTAATAAACTGTTTAGCATTGCGCACAATAAATCAATTTCACCTGGCGTTCCGAACGCTAGCGTGTCTGAGCGTTTCTCACGCCAGCGTGCTTTTTAGCTAGTGCTAATAAACTGTTTAGCATTGCGCACAATAAATCAATTTCACCTGGCGTTCCGAACGCTAGCGTGTGTGAACGATTCTCACGCTAGCGTGCTTTTTACCTAGCGGTGATGAACTGTTTAACGTTACTCATAATGAAGTCAATTTCTATCGCTATCGTTCATTTTATCTGGCATTGCACACGCTAGCCTACATTTATCTAGCTCGAGATTTTTTCGAAATCTTCAAGGTACATGAGGAACGGTTCCTAGATCGTCCAATAGTTTTGACTGTAGAGTCAGGTAGACTAATATCTAGCACAGAAATATCTTTATCTTCTTTTTCTTCTTCTATTATGTGTGATCCATTGATTGATAGTTGAGACATACTTTCATTTATTATTCCAATTCCATCTTGATACTCCGAACTTTCATCATGGGTTTTAGATAAAAGTAAAATTCCGATCTCTTCATTTTTTTTCCAATAATTCAGTATTTGCTCAAGATTATGTAATCTTTGTTCAAAAATTTCATGGGGTACTTTAATTATAGTATGACGTATATTCTTGAACATCGTTTCGAGTAAAGATATTCTTTTTTTTTTGTTTAAGCTGGTTAACTTGTTTATTTGGACAATTTTAGTTGGTGTGTTCACAATTGGTTCACAATAATTAGAATCAATAGATGTTTTAGAAGCTTCACATATTTTCCAACGGTTTGAAACCAGTGATTCATCATACAATGATAGCTGATAAAATTTCCGAACAGCAAAAATATGTTTGCACGGTAATAACATTGATGTTCTCATGGAACAACTGCATTCTGTACAAGAGACTGTCAAAGCATTTTGTCTGAATACAACATTACATTCCATCTTATCAAGATTCGTAGATTTGAAAGAAACAGAGTCTTTTGTATTAATTTCTTTGATTACAAAAGAAAACGCATATCTCGTGAGTAATTTTTGATATTTTGATTCATCACTATCTTTTTTATACACTTGGACATCTTTTTTTAGTATTTCTTTAACTCTTCTATGTCTCATTTCAGTGTCGCGATATTGTAAGTGTTTAAAAAAACTTTTTACAAATTGAGTCATTCTACTCCGCAGTGCAACATCTTGTTTTATTTTTCCATTAAGTGATTCTAACCGATTGTTGGTCAAATTATTGAGATTTCCGTTTGTCATACTAAAAACTGTCCACTCCGACCGAATGTTATGCCAGTTTCTATCAAATTATTCCTGAACCACTTTTGGTGCGTCATCACAAAGTGCTTGGTATATCTTGTCATAAGTATCAACAGAAGTACTTTTAGCTAATTTATCTATATACTCAAGGCATATGAGACGTTCATCTGATGTAATATTCATTTTTTTATTTGATATTTCACGATTAAATGTTCGTAAAGTATGAAATAAACAAATGTATAAAGGTCCATTAACAAATATTTCTTTTAAAACAGATCTTTCAGTTAGATCTTTGTCTGTCATAAAACATTTTATACTTTCCACAGCTTTATGATGGTCTGTTTTAAAAGCATTAAGAAGCCATTTCAATGTACATCTTTCTTCATTAGCTAAAATACCGACACCGGCTATTTGCGTTTCTCCATCACCGTCTTCAACGACAAAAAGCATCAAAGTAAAATCTCTTTTAAATAGCTTGTAGGTTCCGTCGAGAAAAACAATTTCAGGAAATAATTCAAAATCTTGACGCATTTTTTCAGTAGAAAAATATAAGCCAGCGAATTCTTTATCTTTATGAGCGATTTGAACTGTAGCACCTAAACAATAAACAATTAGATTTTGTGCTGTAGCATTGGAATAAATATGTCTATATATATTTATTTCATTGAGATATAATTATAATTACAAATGTAAATTTGCTTACCATATTCATTTTCAAGAAGTTTAACCATATCAACCAATGAGTCTGACTCATCTGTTTTATTTTTATTTTCATAATTGTGCAAATCTTTTCTGGAAACTTTTTTATTGTATTTTAAATCAAGTCGATCTTGGATAATTTTTTAGAGCATTTTAAAACTAATAATTCGTTAACTTCTTTAGCTTCTTTCTGTGTAATTCGTCGTACTTCGGGTATATAGTCAAAGTATTCCTAAAATATGAACAATACATTATAGTTTATCACCAAATTATATTATAGTTTTAAGATTAACAGACTCATAAAAATTGTAAATATAAATAAATTACTTGGGATTGTACGTGGTTTTGATGATTGTTATTTAATTTTTTCAACACTAAAAGTTTTTTATCCTTAGATGCTAATAGTCTGATTCCAGCAGGGCAATTTACTTTGAAAGTTCTAAAAATTTTCAATTTGTTTTTATTATGGGTAAAAACAATATGATAATGCTTATAAAAAAAACGAGTGTGAATTTAGCAGACATGAGACATTTTGTGAATTTTAAATAAATGAATTGAAATAATTAAATTTTAAAAAATGCGCGTACGGATTTTTCATTGATCTAAATACGCATTTTTAATTTTTATTCTACTTACGTTTATTTATTTATTCTAAAATTGACGAAAATTCCCACTTGTCAGTTACATCCACACTCATACAAAAAAATTCCCAAACATATGAAACATACCTCGTATTTCTAATACCTTTAGATTTAGAAGCACAACGTCCACCAAATTTGCAACGATAAATTAGTTCGTAATGCTTATTTCCAGATTTATCACTATTATCCTCATTATCTAAATAAACGGAACTTCGACAATATAAATAAATTTTTGTTTATTTCGTTTCTCATATTTATCAAGATGCATTTCAAAATCATCCCGATTTTTAAATTCTTGACCTACATATAATAATTCGTCATTTTTAGGACACGCATCAATATGTTTACACTTCATCTGTAAAAAAAAAATTAAAAAATATATATATCGTACGATATCTTCGATTGCTCCCTTATTCAATTTTAAATTGAAGATCAAATAAGTTAATTAGTTATTTTTTTTTCTAAATTGAGTGTTAAACTTACTATTATTAATGAATTTGTTTATAAATTAATCTATACCATTGAAATATCAAACTACTGTAAAAACAAAATGGTGGATTACGTTTCTTTCTTTTTTTTTTTTTTTTAATTTTATAATCCCGATCCTAGCTCTTTATTTCTTTTTTATTTATTGGATACACATAGCGGCATATATATATATATATATATATATATATATATATATATATATATATATATATATATATATATATATATATATATATATTGTAACACGTGAAAAATTCGACGTCGACCCGTGGTTTAAAAATTATTTGAACGAATGACTGGTTATCCGTTGAGCAATAGATTGGGTGACATCTATGACGGGAGTTTGAACTTTGATCGAGGGATCGATCGAAGAGGGGAGATCCGGGATAGACGTCGTACTGAACGGCTGCGTGTTGGTATTTAAACGATTCGAATTCGACCAAACGAATAATTTTGATTCCGTTTTTTTTTTTTTTTGAACAATTCGATATACGCCGTTAAGAACAATCCAAGTGAACAATAAATCGTGTCTCGTGAACAAGTGAACAAGCCGAAGCATCGGCAAACTGAACAAGTGTACGAGTGAAACTGATTTTGTTAATAAACAAGTGAAACGCGATTGGGGTAAATAATAATTAAGTTAATAATTAATTACGCGTACTAATTATATGATAAAGCAATTTGAAGGCGTTACCGAAATATAAAATATTATTTTATTTTATTTCATTTCGTTCGGGTATTTCGGAGAATTGCGGATTATCTCTTTCTCCTTCGCTGCGGCAGCCGAGTCCTGCCATGTAAAATACTCTGACGTCACCGGTCGGGTATTTCGTTAAGAACTACGTCGTATGTGTGTTCGTGAAATAAAACAAGTGTATTTTTAATTTCGTCAACCGACTGTTATATTTTTTTTTGTGAGGAATGAACTGACTTTGTTTTTCGATAAACTACCTTTTTTTTTATTATTGGTTTATATCGAGTCAAGCCGACCACGGTATTTATATTTTGTTTTGATACCGATCAATTACTTTTTCTATTAATATACGACTTTTTTTTTAATTCTGATCAATCATTTATTGTACTCGTAAGTGCCTGACCTTTCCCCGATCCACTACTCTGAGTTGTATTATATAAACATTGTTTATCAATGGTTATTAAATCACCTGGCGCCCAACTTCAACTAATTTGACCAAGGGTGCCAACTGGTAAGTGTATTCGGACCTCACTCCGGTAGATCCCCGGTAGTGGAATTTCCGTTACAATATATACATATATATATATATATATATATATATATATATTAGGGTGGTCCTTAGCAGGGGTGTTTTCGAATTTCATTGCTCCCAGGGGCTCGAATGCTTCCAAATGGATAAAAAAAAATTCCCTCCAAATTTAAGCTCTTAATATTAACTCTAAGATAGTCCGCATTCCAATCAAAGTTTCTTATGGAAATAACATGGGAAAAATTTCTTTCGTTCTTCAAAATTTTATAACTTGGGGACAGCTAATTCTAAAATAATGAAACATACATGTTTTTACAGAGAATTTACCGCTCTACAAAAAAGATCTCTAATGATTTCTCGCTAAGTTTATTGGTTCAAAAGTTATTCGAGCTCAAAGTTTAATTTTGATATAATTGTCAATATTATTAAGTGTTTTTATGAGATATCTACTTGTGCTATGAAATTTATGACATTTTTTTTCAAGTTATTTTATTTATGATCAATTCATGTTAAGATAATTTTTAACTACCCGCTAAGAAAATTGTAAATTTCTAAAAATTTCAGAGTTAATGTTTTCTCCCCGATTTTCGAAAATCGAGTTTTCATCAGATGTTGACGTTTTGAGGCCCTAGGAAGCTATTCTGCCTACTTTCAGAATGATGTCCGAGTATGTCCGAGTATGCGTGTGTGTGTGTGTGTGAGCGTGAGATCACTTCCAAAAGTAACACAAACTGTTTGTTGATCACTTGTTGGTGACCAACTTTCCTGAGAATTTCAGATCATTTGATCATGTAGACTCGAAAATATTGGCGAATTACGAAATAAATAAATTTTTTTTTTTAGTTTCTTAGTGATTTCTCAGAAACGACTTGAATGATTGACTTCAAAACCTACTCAGCTCTAGAATTTGATAAAATGTGTCGATTGCCGCCTTAAGCATCCACATCGATTCATTAGTTAAAAAGTTACACACACACACACACACACACATCATTCTGAAAATAGGTAGAATAGCTTCCTAGGGCCTCAAAACGTCAACATCTGATGAAAACTCGATTTTCGAAAATCGGGGAGAAAACATTAACTCTGAAATTTTTAGAAATTTACAATTTTCTTAGCGGGAAGTTAAAAATGATATTAACATGAATTGATCATGAGTAAAATAACTTAAAAAAAAATGTCATAAATTTTATAGCACAAGTAGATATCTCATAAAAATACTTAATAATATTGACAATTATATGAAAATTAAACTTTGAGCTCGAATAACTTTTGAACCAATAAACTTAGCGAGAAATCATTAGAGATCTTTTTTGTAGAGCGGTAAATTCTCTGTAAAAATTTGTATGTTTCATTATTTTAGAATCAGCTGTCCCCAAGTTATAAAATATTGAAGAACGAAAGAAATTTTTCCCATGTTATTTCCATAAGAAACTTTGGTTAGAATGCGGACTATCTTAGAGTTAATATTAAGAGCTTAAATTTGGAGGGAATTTTTTTTTATCCATTTGGAAGCATTCAAGCCCCTGGGAGCAATGAAATTCGAAAACATCCCTGCTAAGGACCACCCTAATATATATATATATATATTAGGGTGCTTCATTTGAAACGACTATTTTTTTTTTTCGCTCCCATCCCGAAATTTTGTTGAAAATACCCCCAAAAAAATTCCCTGAGAGTTTGAGCCCTTAATATTAATATTAAGTACTTTCCCAGAGCAGGTGAAGATTTCCCATTTAAAATACACGTAAACTTGGGTTTTTATTTTTTAAACTTCTATAACTCCGCGGCATTTCATGATATCATCTCGCCCAAAGTCGGGATTTTCTCGGTATTAAATGTACTACAAAAGTGCCCGTTGTCGCGAAGTCGTAACTCATACGGGTGGGGTAGTACGGATCGCTAAACCGAATTTTTTCATAAAATTCTTGTTTTTACTGTCATTATCTTATAAAAAACAAGACCTACAGAAAAAATGCAAATCACAATGGTATAGGAAATTTAATTTCCTACAAAAAAAGTCCTTAGCACCGAATCACTCAGATTTATAGTTTCTGAGATATTAATTATTGAAGTTTACGTAGCATTGAATTCCCATGAAATGTCAAATCAAATCTTAAAAAATATTGATTTTTTATTCGACTAATATCTCAGAAAATATCAATCTGAGTGATTTGGTGCTAAAGACCTTTTTTGTAGGAAAATAAATTTCCTATAAAATTGTCGTTTACATTTTTTCTGTAGGTCTTGTTGTTTATGAGATAATGAGAGAAAAATCAAGAATTCTATGAAAAAATTCGGTTTAGCGGTCCGTACTACCCCACCCGTATCAGTTACGACTTCGCGACAATGGGCACTTTTTTAGTACATTTAATTCTGAGAAAATCCCGACTTTGGGCGAGATGATATCATAAAATGCCGCGGAGTTATAGAAGTTTAAAAAATAGAAACCCAAGTTTACGTGTATTATAAATGGAAAATCTTCACCTGCTCTGGGAAAGTACTTAATATTGATATTAAGGGCTCAAACTCTCAGGGAATTTTTTTGGAGGTATTTTCAACAAAATTTCGGGATGGGAGCGAAAAAAAAATAGTCGTTTCAAACGAAGCACCCTAATATATATCTATGTAAAATTAACATGGATGGTGATATATCTATACATTATACGTACATTTATTCCACCAGGAGCACTTGCACATTATGTGGGGTTATTACCACTACTTAAATAAAGATTCACATATATAAATATATTCAACACAAGTATTGTTTTATTATATAATTAATATATTATTTATTTTGTTATAATAATCTTATAATATTTATTAGATTTATTTTTGTTGTTAGCTGAGCGTCTGCTAGCTTATATCAAGAGTTAACTGAATATAGAATGAATGTCAACTACCAACTTGATTTGCCGTACGGAAACATCAAGTTGGTATTATTGTATGATAGGTATATTACGATAGTAAGTGTAGTGTTATAAATATAGTGTGTATTATACATATAGCATGTGTTGTGTATATGAGTCAGATGTGCATGTGTGAATGTATGAGCTTGAGTATGTGTGTGTAAACCCCCACACTACCCCCCTCCCGGAAAAAGGCGGTAAAGTAGTGTTGGCGTGTATGAAAATTTAAAATTATAATTTCTTAGAAATTATTTGTACTTTCTTCTTTGGCTTCTTGGCAGGATACGTGCGTAGCGACGATGAGAACGTGGTGTATACTGGCTGTATACCAGAAGTTGGCGACGTCGATACGGGTAATCTCGGTTGAGCTCTTGAGTTTAATACTGATGGTGAAGATGCACCAAGTGTCTTTTTGACCTGTAGTGCAGCTTTTAAATCAGCTACGTTTTTAGAAATCAACGCAGGTACATGTGTAGAAGGCACAGTTAGCGCAGGTACATTTGTCAGTGGAATGTGTGGCTGCCTGGACGAACTTGGTACCGTTTCTAGCACTTCAGAAGTTGCTAGATGAGCTGGTTTTAATCTTTCAATGTTGACAACAATTTCTTTTCCGTTGTTGTCAATAGCAAAAGTGCGGTCATCAATCCTTTTGATAACTTTATGAGGACCCGAGTATGGTTGTTCCAAGGGCCGTTTTACGTGGTCCAATCTGAGGAAGACGTGAGAACAAGTAGCCAGGTCTTTGTAGCAGAAAGTTTTCCGGCGGCAGTGATGCGCAGCAGGCGCTGGCTTAACATTTCTCATATGAATGCGAAAATCCTCTAGGAAAAAATTTGGATCTTGTGGCGGATCTTCATCCGTGAAAAATTCACCAGGAATTCTTAGAGTGGTTCCATACAAAAATTCTGCTGGAGATGCTTTGAGATCTTCTTTATAGCAGGATCTTAACCCAAGTAGTACAGTAGGAAATATTTTGCTCCATTCATCGTCCTGATGGCACATGATTGCTGCCTTCATTGTTCTGTGCCAACGTTCAACCAATCCATTTGCTGCTGGATGATATGCGGTGGTACGGATTCGTTTACCACCAACTAAATTTAGCAGTGCAGTGTAAAGAGCACTCTCAAATTGTGATCCTTGGTCTGTGGTCACTATTTTAGGACATCCAAACCTCGAAATCCAATTTGAATAAAATATGTTTGCAACCGTGGTTGCTGTAATATCCATGATGGGAACAGCTCCAGGCCACCTCGTGAATCTATCAACCATGGTCATGCAATATCTGAAACCTTCAGATTCTGGCATGGGACCAATCAGGTCAATATGAACATGATCAAATCTTTGGTCTGGAAAGGTGAAAGATGCTGGTTGAGTATGGACATGTCGGCCAATTTTTGATTTCTGGCAAGGTTCACAAGTTCGAGCCCATTGTGTGATGTCCTTGTTCAGAGAAGGCCAAACGTAGCGTTTAGAGATGATCTTGCTGGTGATGCGACCACTTGGATGTGCCATGTTATGAAAAACATCAAAAACTTGACGTCGAAGAGATTTAGGAACAAATGGTCTGATGTCATTAGTAGAAACATCACAATGGATTACCTGATGGTCTGGTCCATACGTTAATTTTTGCAGCTTCAATGAAGTGTTGTTGTCTTGAAGAAGTTGAGTTAACTCGTGATCCATAGTTTAAGCCTGAGATAACTCGTTGAAATCAATGACAGTTGGTAGTCTGAAGGCATCAATACGAGAAAAGGCATCAGCGACGTTGTTATTCTCTCCATTGATGTACTGAATGTTTGTTGTAAACTCACTGATGAATCCAA
Source organism: Microplitis manilae (assembly GCA_030273425.1). NCBI lineage: Eukaryota > Metazoa > Arthropoda > Insecta > Hymenoptera > Braconidae > Microplitis > Microplitis manilae. The sequence continues at coordinate 22,358,880 of CP092725.1, read as the reverse complement.
GTTGATTTATTTGACGAGGGGTCATTGACTTGTCACTGCGTCTTTAAAAAGCAGAAACAAGTGGTTTGTGATCAGTTTGGATACTGAAATCTCTAGCTTCTAGCCAGTATCTGAAGTATTTGACTGATTCATAAATAGCAGTGAGTTCTTGATCATAAGTACTGTAATTTCTCTGAGCTGGTGAAAACTTACGAGAGTAGAAACCAAGTCGTTGCCATTAATCATCCACTTTCTGTTCCAGGACTGAACCCATGGCAGTGCTTGATGCGTCAGTAGTGAGACGTAGTTCAGCTGATGAAACTGGGTGTGCTAACAGTGTAGCGTTAGCAAGCTGTTGCTTGATGAGTTCAAAAGCCTGTAGTGTGTCTTCAGTCCAAGGTACTGGACGTTTGTCGTTCTTCTTGGAGTCTTTAAGTAAATCATTGAGTGAAGCTTGAATTGTTGCAGCATTTTTCATGTGACGTCGGTAAAAATTTATAGCACCAAGGAAACGTCGGAGATCAACCAGTGTTTGAGGTTTCTTGAAGTTCACTAAAGCTTGCACTCTGTCTGGTAAAGGTGTAGAACCTTGAGGTGTGATACGATAGCCCAAGAAATCAATAGTGTCCACTCCAAAGACGCACTTGTCAATGCTAATGCAAAGATCATATTGTTTTAGTCGTTCAAAAATGATACGAAGATGTTCCTCGTGCTGCTCTTCATCTTCTGACGCAACTAGGACGTCGTCAATGTAGAAGTATAAGAAATCAAAACCTTGAAACACTTCACTAGCCAAACGTTGAAAGGTTTGTGCAGCGTTACGGAGGCCTGGAGGCATGCTGACGAATTCGAAAAGGCCAAAAGGAGTAATTACAGCTGTTTTTTCAATATCTTCATCGGCTACTGGTATATGTTGGAATGCTCGTCTTATATCAATCTTTGAAAATATTTTTTTTACTGGCCAGGTTAGCAGTGCAATCAGATAAGAGAGATATTGGTGTACGATCTGGTATAGTTTTTGAGTTTAGCTTGCGGAAATCTCCGCAAGGACGCCAATCTCCATTTTTTTTAGGTGCCATATGTAGTGAACTAGCCCAAGGACTTGTAGATGGTCTAATATGACCCAACTCTAACATAAGTTGGAATTCATCTTTAGCTTGCTTAAGTCTTTCAGGACGTAGCGATCTGACACGTTGAGCACGAGGAGGACCAGTGGTTGTGATGTAATGTCTTACTGAATGTTTGATAGCAGTATGATTTAAAGGATTTCCTATTAACTCGGGAAATTGTTTGAGTAAATTAGTATATTTAGAGTCAGTAACTATGACTGTAATCGAATTAATTGGAGCTTGTGCAAAAATACCTGAAGCTTGACAACCAGTGTCAGGATCGGTGATTTTTCCTTGACGCAGATCGACAATTAGGCCATATTTATGTAAAAGATCAGCACCAATGATTGGATAAGGTACATCAGCAATACAGAAAATCCACTTGATTGGTCTGCGTAGTCCTATGTTAAGTGTTAAGGCTCGTTCTCCATAAGTTTGAATAATACCGTGATTAGCTGCATATAGTTGTAAATCGGTGGCTCTTGATCTGTCTGATTGAGTAAGTGGAATAACTGAAATGTCAGCACCAGTGTCAATAAGGAATTTGACTCCTGAAGCTGAATCATTGATAAATAAGCGGTGAGAATTAGATGAACCACCAACAGTTGCCACATCTATTGATGGCTCGGGTCGTTTCCCGGCTGGTTAGTTATGAGACTCGACCAAATACATGGAGCATTGCATTTGTGCGCTTTAGGGCCAAATTTATTATGGTAGTAGCAGGTTTTCTGGTTGTTCCTGTTGTTGTGTGATGGTGAACGATGTCTAGCGTCACCACTAGGTGATCTGTGTCGTGGCTGTCTTAAGGTTAGCTCAGCAAAAATGCTGTCCATTCTGGCTGATAGACTCTGGATTTGTTCAGTTAGTTTTTGAAACTGCTCAGTACATTCTCTATGAGAATTAGTTTTGGTGATAGCTGCAAGATAATTACTTTGATTTTGTCTGCGACGGTCAAGAACTTCCATTATCTTGTCTGCAACTTGGATAAGACTTTGGTTGTCCATAGTATGAGCTACGGCTAGAACGACTTGGAGATCTTCAGGGAGACGGTCAATCCATAATGATCTGATGAATGATTCATCAATACCATCAGCATGACGTCTCATTTGGTTGTACAGTTCTGATGGTTTACCAGTTAATCTAAGTTCTGATAAAAGCTTGCGAAAACGGTGATCTTGAGAAAGTGCATACCTGTTAATTAATGCTTGCTTGATTGCACCATATTTGTTCGATACAGGAGGATTATCAATTATGTGTTCAATTGCTGTCAATTGTTCATGGTCCAAACGGCGAATAACTGCATTGTATTTAGCCTCATCAGTGAGGTTAAGTTTACTAGCGAAAGTTGTTTCAATTGTTTTGAACCAAAGGCTTACCGACTGCGGCCAAAATTGAGGTAGTTCTTGTGGTTCAACTCGAGCTGGTTGCTGTGGAGGTTGCTGATATATTGGATATTGATGAGGTAATTGAAATGATTGCGGCGGATAGTATCCCAATGCATGACGGTACCTGTCATCACTTCCTGGAGGATCAGTTAGGTGTTGCCGATTAAGTTTCGAAGTCTTCTTAGTATTGTTTAGATCAGATGGAAGTTTTGGCAACTGTGTGCCATCCTGGTTATTGTCATTTTGGTTTTCAGTACCTGTTCCAGTTTCAGGATGCAGTTGAGGCATACCAAGGAAATCATCTAGGTATGATGCTTGATCTTGGGTCCCAGCATTCGGATCCGGTACATGCCCGTTTTTAGAAGGAGTATGAATAACACCGTTGGGCATTTTTAATGTCTAAGTGTATGTATCACAACACAGATTTTTTATTTTTTATTTTTAACTTCCCGCTAAGAAAATTGCAAATTTTCAAAAATTCGGGAAGTTATTGGTTTCAGTCCGATTTGTGAAAATCGAAATTCCAACAGATGTCGACGTTTTGAGGTTCTAGGAAGCTATTCTGACTAAATTCAAGATGATGTCCGAGTGTATGTATGTACATACGTGTACGTACGTACGTATGTAAATATCTATAACTTTTGAACGGATGAACCGATTTTGATCGTCAAGGTGTCATTCGACGCGGTTTGTCAATATCTCGAAGCTGAAAAAAAATTGAGCTTAATCGGTAGGGCTCGTTCGGAGATATTCCAAAAATAAACTTTTTTCAAAAATGTTTTTTTCGGATAACTTTTCACGGGCTCGATAGATTGATTCTAAAATCGACTGGGCTCTGAAGATTCATAAGCCGCGTCGAATGCCACCTCAACCATCAAAATCGGTTAATTCTTTCAAGAGATACCGTTGTCGAAAGAATTAAAAAAAAAATTTTTCATCAGTACTTTGGAAATTACTCAAAAACGACTTGATAAATAAATTTCAAAGTCTGATCAGTTGTAGAACTCAATAAAATGCGTCGATTGCCACCTTGAACGTCTCAATCGGTTTATTCGTTCGAGAGATATCGTTGTAGAAAAAATGGTAAAAAACGCTATTTCCTGAAAACAAAAGCATACAAAAGTATTTTCGAGCTCGAAGAGCTCGAAAACGTATCCATAACCATTTTTCGAGCTCAAGGAGCTCGAAATGGGCGGGTAGTTTCGGGGCTGGCCCACAGGGTCAACCGACAGACCGATTTTTTTTTTTATTTTTTTTATTTTTATTTTATATTTTGTCACTTCAATTAAAATAGTCACTTTAGTTAATGTTTTTTAGAATTTTTTAATTTCTTGATTATTGCAAACACGCGGTAAAAATACACAATGGCGTCTCGAAAGATCGAGAAGCGTCTAGAATAATTATCCTTATGCTGTATAGATATATACACGTCTCGGGGTCACCAATTGTGGGGTTATTACCACTACTTAAATAAAGATTCACATATATATATATATATATATATGTATATATATATATATATATATATATATATATATATATATATATATATATATATTAGGGTGCTTCATTTTAGAGCAACATTTTTTTTTTTCAAGTCCCGCCTGAAAATCTTGTAGTTGATGAAAAAACAAAAATTTTGAGCCCAATGGCAGCTCCTAATTCCGATTTTAACCCATTGCTAATTTAGTTTTCATTTTTCCCATTTAAATAGCATTGAAAAGTAATTTTTTTCCACTTTTTCTTCCCGCTCACCATATTAAATTTTTTTTTTCGCTTTTTGACCTATAAGCTCTTGTAGAGGAGTAAATTTGCTACAAAAAAGCCCTTTGCGTCGAGTATGTAACTCCAACAAATTCCACGGAACTTTATGTTTTAGCTTAGTTTTCAAAAAAATCGCACAAAATCGTATTTATTTCCGAAAATATTGAATGTAGAAAAAAGTTGTAATGACAAATTTGTAGGGGGGTTCATGCACTACAATTCTTCTGCAAGAGGTTTTTTTGTAGCTCTTATAGTTCATCTGTTATAACCAATTAAAACTAAAAATCAAAGAAAAACTATATTTTTAATGCCAACAAAATTTAATTTTCTTAATTTAGGATGAAAAATTCTTTGAAAATTGAATTTATTAAAATTTTCGCTCCAAAAATATTTTCCAAATCTGTAATTTTTCCGTTATTATATTTGTTTACATTTTAGAATATTTAAAAAAAAATTTACTCCAATAAAAGAAAATTTATTCCAAATTTCACTTATTTCACAATTAACCTCTTTGGAGCTTGCTCTTATCGTATATTTTTTCGTACGGATTTTATTAAAAAGCAAGCAGAGGACATCACGATTTTTTGGTAGTATTAAGTCATTAAGCTTATATAACTCAAATCCAACCAAATACATGTACTTTTTTTTATTATCTTTTACCGACATTTTTCCAATAAAATATATGTTTTCGTTTATTAGTCTTTTAGATTAGTTGACTTTGAATAAAATGACAACAATAAGGTTAGAATATTATTGTTATTATCGTAATTAATCCTAATCAGAAAAAGGATACAATTAGCATCACGCACGCCACCACGTGACTCTTATAAAAGCTCACGTAAATTCGGGAATTACTGTGTCGATTAGGGCAGCACTAATGGTTTTTACAAAAAGTAAGATTATATTTGCGATAACTAGAAATTCATTATTTGTTTTTTTTTTAAATGAGTTAATGACGCAAAATCTAGGTGCAGAAAATTGAAATTTAAATACTTATCAAGTAAATATAATAATAAATACAAATTTTTTGGATTGACTATTTGATGGAAATTTCTGATTTTCTGATTAAACTAAGATGTACTGGGTGTGCAAAGATTTCATAAATAAAAATTTTAAAAAAATTAAAAAAAAATGACAATTGGAGAAAACCCGTACATAACGTGGAAAAATCGGAAATCTAACACCTACAATCTATCGGTAAAAATTGTATATAATTTTTTTTAAATATTCTAAAAAGCAAAAAAATATAATATCGGAAAAATTACAGATTGGGAAAATGTTTTCTGTGCGAAAATTTTAATAAATTCAATGTTCAAAGAATTTTTCATCCTAAATTAAGAAAATTAAATTTCGTTGACATTAAAAATATATTTTTTCCTTGATTTTTAATTTTAATTGGTTATAACAGATGAACTATAAGAGTTACAAAAAAACCTGTCGCAGAAGAAATGTAGAGCATGAACCCCCCTACAAATTTGTCATTACAACTTTTTTTCTACATTCAATATTTTCGGAAATAAATACGATTTTGTGCGATTTTTTTGAAAACTAAGCTAAAACATAAAGTTCCGTGGAATTTGTTGGAGTTACATACTCGACGCAAAGGGCTTTTTTGTAGCAAATTTACTCCTCTACAAGAGCTTATAGGTCAAAAAGCGAAAAAAAAAATTTAATACGGTGAGCGGGAAGAAAAAGTGGAAAAAAATTACTTTTCAATGCTATTTAAATGGGAAAAATGAAAACTAAATTAGCAATGGGTTAAAATCTGAATTAGGAGCTGCCATTGGGCTCAAAATTTTTGTTTTTTCATCAACTACAAGATTTTCAGGCGGGACTTGAAAAAAAAAAATGTTGCTCTAAAATGAAGCACCCTAATATATATTCAACACAAGTATTATTTTATTATATAATTAATATATTATTTATTTTGTTATAATAATCCTATAATATTTATTAGATTTATTTTTGTTGTTAGCTGAGCGTCTGCTAGCTTATATCAAGAGTTAACTGAATATAGAATGAATGTCAACTACCAACTTGATTTGCCGTACGGAAACATCAAGTTGGTATTATTGTATGATAGGTATACTACGATAGTAAGTGTAGTGTTATAAATATAGTGTGTATTATACATATAGCATGTGTTGTGTATATGAGTCAGATGTGCATGTGTGAATGTATGAGCTTGAGTATGCGTGTGTAAACCCCCACAATTACCGTTGTTATGTCCTCCTCTAGCGAGTAGTACAAGAGTTAGATCGCGGTTGATGAATAATCGGCTGAAGGTCGATTCGCCCGGGAGTATTTGAATACTCAGCTATAATACGGTTGGGATTTTAAGGGGTTTACTACCTTTATAGAAACTTGAACTGGTTTCGTATTAGTTAAAAATAAAAGATACTTGTTAGTATTAAATTTTCAAATATATTTTAGAATGCAGATAACTATACAAAAAACATCCAACTCAATCGTTGCTCAGAATAGATCTAACTTAAAATTATTTCTCGTATCAACAACGAGTTTCAAAAGGGGTGGGATAACTGGGGCCTTCTCTCGCGATGGTGGTGGCAAACTAGGTCCCTTATTGGTCTCTTCGCTATGACGTCAATGCTGATGTAGGAAGGACTTCCCTCTCTGCTGCAGCATGGCCTTTCTCTCGGCTCCCAGACGAATTGCCAGCTGTTGCTTTATCTCTGTAGACTGAATTTTACCGAAGGTAGTCTATCTTATGACTGGATTTCCCCAGTTGCCGACGCTCGTGTATTACAATTTTTTTAGGGTTTCCTTTAATCGGCTTAAGTGCCCAAACATTTTACATATTTACTTAAATTAAGGGATTACAACAATTTTAACTATTGCCTGCTTTAAAGTATATTATCTTAAAAATATACAAATATTTAACAATACATACTTCTCGTAGGCTCGGGTTTTCTAAATCTTACATTTAACTTAAATATTTATATTCTTTTACAAAACTTTTCTCGAGTGACCAGATGTTAGAATTATTTGGGTCTCTATTGTTAGCGGGGTTTTTCCCAACAAGTATTAAATTAAATAATTTAATTTTGAGTTCAAATTCCGCGGTATTTATTATTATAATTTAATTTCGCGTGGTGACGCCTACAGCACGCAGCTGCGCCGTGATAGGACATTACACCTCCCCCCTTATTTAAAAGGTGTTACTCATGGTAACAGCTTTACTCTCACACACATACACGCGAAACTACATAACAACTGAATACCTAAATTATTTATAGATACGAAATTAATTTTTGAATTAAGAGTACATGTTTAAACATATGTATAGTATTAATGAATAAAGTACACACATCATAGTTAATTATAAGGTATAATGGTAACGATTACTTTGGATTACTTAAACAACTTACATCGTAACTTGAAAGTTTCTTAACATAACACATCGTGTAATTTTACAATATAATAATATAGTAGGTGTTGGTATCCACGCTTGCACTCTTTACATACTACAATTAATTATTCATTCGTCCTCACCAGATGAAACATCGTGGGTAGGAGATGGGCGGAAGTGAGCTAGTTTTAGTTTATCAGTGTGAACAACTTTCGTTTTGTTGCTCTTAAGTGCTTTTTTAGCATTAGAATTACTTAACATTTCGATTATTTGGTAGGGACCGTCCCATTGTGGGTCGAATTTGGATGGTCTTGGTTCCTTTTAAGGTAGTACTATCGATACCACAAGAGTCAAATGGGTGCTTTGGCTAATTTGACTACCGTAGTATTTATATTTGGCAACGTCGCTTAAACGTAAATGAGATAGAAGTATGCTTAGAGTAACTCTGTTTCACTCAAAATATGAGATCATGCGCAAAATCTATTGCGCAAACATCTATTACAAGTTATTGGCTTTACATGTTTGTTTACTAAAATTTCTAATTCAAAATTATTAAATAATAAAAAAAAATATTTCATTGAAAAGAAAAGAGTCACAGAATGAAAAGTATAAAAAAAATCTGTAACAAGTAGCATGAACAAATAAATTAAATGAGAAACATGGAAAGTTCACGTCTCCTAACCCTACAACTAACGTCAATAATTTTAGAAAAAATTTTTAATCACTTTGAAACTAAAGAAAAAAATTTTTAAAAAATGTGTAATATTAAAGTTTATTCATGCAATATTACATATTTTGTAATATGTTGCATTATTTAATAATGCAACTATATTAATAAAAACTATATCGTATGTTTTGTAATAAAAAATGGGTAAAACACTGATATCCCCACATACCGCATTTGATGCATGTTTAAATTTCGCGCGCGTCATAACCATTTTAGCAGCGTTGCCACATGAAATCAACATGCCAAATTTCTCTTAATTATTTACTAATTACTCTTATCACAAGCTCTGAAGCTCGTATTTTAATAAAGCAAAATATTCTATGCATTTTTTTCTTTCCTTTGATACCACTTTCATTGAAATCTGAACGTCAGATTTTGTGAAATAAAATAAACTATGTGATTTCCCATAAGGATCAATGCTAAAGACAAATATCTTTTAATATTAATATCTTTTTTTCAGTTCTCTGTAGACCTTTAAAAATTGAACTGGTTCATTATCTTATAATAATGTGCCAATATACCAAGTTTCATTAAATTCTGAACGTCAATTCTATAACCGATAGTACTACCTTAAAGTAATACGAGATCATTAATTCGAAAGTTTCGCGGATTTTGCTTCCGATCGTAATAAACCTTGCATCGATTTTTAGCTTTATAAAGATTAGCAGCGGCTTGAGATTGTGTACCAGAAATTCTAGAAAATAGGTCGTCGAAGTATTGAATGTAAGTTAGGGGAACTTCTTCGTCAGCAAACTCTGTAGGTATCCGTGCCTTTCTACCAAAAATGAGCTCATGAGGAGTAAACCCTGTAGACTCATGGACCGAAGTATTATATGAAAACATAGCAAATTTGATCCAATCATCCCAATCTTGTGACGAGCAATCATGTTTAAGATATTCCACGAAGACGTGGTGCGCGCGTTCTAATGACCCGAGAGATTGTGGATGAAACGCAGTAGATCTAATTTGCTGAATTTTAAAGACTCTACAAAAGGTTTTCATTGTTTGGCTGGTGAAATTTGTACCTTGATCTTTATGGATGATTTTAGGACAGCCGAATCGGCAAATGAAATTGTTAGCGAATGCGAGGGCAATTGTAACGGTATCCATAGTGGGTATGGGTATGGAGTCTGAATAATTAGTGAGATTATCTTGAATAGTTAGTAAATATTTATTCCCGGAAGTAGTTACAGGTAAAGACCTACTATGTCCATTTGAATCTTATCAAAATCTTCTTTAGAGGTATCTGTTATTCTCATCGATTGTCTAGTTTTTACTCGAACTAATTTGTTTTTTTGGCAGCTAATGCAGGTGCGAACGAACCTTTCGATTTGAGTTTTCATGTTTCTCTAGTAGAAATCTTGCCTTATCCGGTTGTACAATCTTACAACTCCTGGGTGGCCTCCTACTACAGACTCATGGTATTCTTTAATTATATTAGGTCTCTCACGTTCAGGTGGGAAGCGAATGTCGCTTGTACAAACAGTGAAGGTGTAACCGCCATTCAAAAAATGTTTCTTAATGGCTCGGGTGACGTAACCCCACTGGGTTGTAATTAAACCGTTTTTAGTTTTAGGAATGCTGATGGATTTTGGGTTTAGATGTTCTAGAAGGTGTTTTAGAGATAGTATGGTTTGATCAATAATTTCGAATTCGATGTTTTCGTCAGCTGTTTGTTTTACGATGAGATGGAATATGAGAAATTCATTCCACTGAGAAGCAAGAGCATACCCAGGATTTCCAGGGTTCCTGGTTATTTCCCGAATTGAAAATTTATTCTGCTGAAGGAGTTCTCTACTAGTTTCAGAAAGAAAGGTACCATCGGCAGAAGTAAAATGAATAAGATTGTCTTTACGCAGAAATAGTTTATCTCTAGTGGTAGCTAAATAGGAAGGGTTATTAATTAATATTAATCGGGTTGGAGGATCGTCAGGCCTGATCTTTCTATTGTCTTTTGATTTTAACATTTTGTTAGAATTTATCTGTTCTGAATCTGTTTCGTCGACTTCCAACGCACTCAATTTTCGTTTATAGACGAGGTCGTCTTTAGTATGTATGTTCTCAACAACGGGCACTTGACGTCCCAAACACAAATCGTTGGAGAGCATGAGACTCTCGCCTTCACACTGGTTACCTGAATCAACAGATTCCTTTCCAAGGGCACCAAGTAGTGAAGACCTGCCACTCGATAGCACCTGCAGAGTACCGTGAGCAAAATAACACTGTTGATTCTGCATACGCTCAGAATCAACCCGAGAACCATATCTTATTTCATCGGCAGCTATACCAGCTCCGGTTCCAGTGGAGTTTGTTGGAGTCAGATTGAAACACTCGTTACAATTTAAAGAATTTATTTGGCAATAACTCTCTATTGCTTGAATTTGGAAAACTGAGCCAACTAAAGACTCAACATTTATTTCATTATCATTTTTATTGATATTTATATTAAGGACTTGGCTTGAGTCGAAATTTGCAACTGGTACTTCATCAGCGCAGACGGGTACTGATTCAAAATCTCTAAAAGCCTCACCTTCGCCTCCGCTTTCGTTCGTGAAACTGTTTAATTCTTCACCTGACGTTTCGGGGATAGGATTTCGGGAGAGGGCATCAGCATTAGAATTGATTTTACCAGGTTTGTAAACAATTTCATAATTATAGTCATTTAATTTTATCCGCCATCGCATGAGTTTAGCAGTGGGATCTTTAGTATTGCGTAACCACAGGAGAGGCCTGTGGTCAGTGACCAAGGTAAATTTCCGACCATAAAGATAATAGAGTAAGAACCCGGTGCCCCCAGACGTTACTTATTTTCTAAAGGACAAAATGTGGGGCTTTGAGTAGTGTTTATAGGTGGATTGAATACCTGTATATTTGCTAAGTTGGTTAGACGGCCAATTCTCAGGTACCAGGTGAGAAAGGTAATTAGAAACAGGGCTAACTTTACTTAAATTCTAATGGTTGATTTTTATATATGTTTCATAAAACATTATAATAAAATGATATTGAACATTGCCAGACACTTTCTGTCGGCCATAACTTTTGCCAGACGCTTTAAAGCTCCTAAAAAAATATCGTAACTTTACTTATATTCTAACGTCTGGCTTTTATATATGTTATTTAAGGGACTATTTTAAACATATATTTTTTCAGCCAGACCAATCCTAAGGGCCAAACAACCCAGACATTTTGTCCTTTAGAAAATAAGTAACGTCTGGGGGCACCGGGCTCTTGGACTAAAAACTTTTCTCGAGTGACCAGATGTTAGAATTATTTGGGTCTCTATTGTTAGCGGGGTTTTTCCCAATAAGTATTAAATAAAATAATTTAATTTTGAGTTCAAATTCTGCGGTATTTATTATTATAATTTAATTTCGCGTGGTGGCGCCTACAGCACGCAGCTGCGCCGTGATAAGACATCACACCGTTGTAATATGTCTAAAAATCGTGAGGGTTCGTAATTCGCCCGTTTGAGAACATGGTAGCGTTCCACTCGCTAAAACGAAAATCACGCGTAAATTCAAAGCTTGAATTGTTAGTTTTGAATTGAACGTGAGTTAATTAATCTTCTTCACTATAACATATTGATGATACACAAACTGAGATATAAAACTGATTCTAATAATAAATAAAATGTAAAATTAAACTTATTCCTTTAAATTACTGTTAGGGTTTTGCGAACAAAAACTCAAAGTTTCTATTGGAAACTTATAACAAATTTATTTTATATTTAAAATACACGAGAGAAATTTTAAAGTTCGTTGTCTTCGAAGTTCGAAGGTAATTCATCATATTTTTGTGTCCAGCGTTCGAGGCGAGTGGCGAAGGTGCCTAGCGTGGGAGGACTAGTCGAGTGGGGGAATCACGTGGCTTCTTCATTTGAGTCGGGCCCGCCTTGAGTCCCTTTGGTGCACCTGAACTGAGAGTGCTACAATTTTTGGTTTGCAATAGAATTGACATTTTTACGGTCTAGACATAGGTATTTGGGAAAGGCCCAACAGTTTCCATCTGGTTTGGCTTTCCCTATGCTCTTCTTGTTTATTACTTATTTTAGTTTTACAATTCTTATCTCTCTCTTATTTACAAATATTTTACTTAATTCTATTATTTGAAACTTCGCTTAAATAACATTATCAAACAGATACTTTTTACTAAGAGCATTTTCTATTTTAATATTTTCTATTTCTATTTTATGTTTCTACTTTCTATTCTCCTATTTTTTCTCTCAGTGACCATAAACTTTTTTATACCTTTTACTTTAAACTTAGTCTTATTATAGTTATTTAAATTATCGGGTTTTTCCCGCGCGGATTTATAATTTTATTTTAAAGTATGAGGGCACTGGGAATAACCCAACCATCATAGAGGTGGTTGCGAGCACGCGAATACGCGACACCGTCCTAGTACAGCTGTTTTTTTTTGTGTTATCGTTAATTGGTAAGCCTGAATTTTTTCAGTTCAATTCTTTTTTTTTATTTGTTTTTATTTACATATATTTTTTTTTAGTTATTAATCAAGATATTTTGAGAAAATTTTTTTATAATTATAAAAAATTACTAATATAATTAAAAAAAAAAAAAAAAACAACAACAAATTTTAATGACAGAAAATTGTATATATTTTAAATTTATTCGTGCTTCCCGCCATTTTTTTATTATTATTTTATTATTTCATAATAAATGAGGATTATGAGTCGTGCACTTTTGGATTTTCCAAATTTTATTAAGTTATATGACTAGGTGTGATGGCAGAACAATGATGCCAACCGATATAGAACGATGTAAACTCCCTATCGAAAGTGAAAAACCGTTTACTTACAGTAAATTAACGGTTGATAAATCGTTGTAATGTGCGCTTTTAAGACCGTAATATAGCGGTTTTAGAGTTAACTAAGAATTAACTGTTAATAAACTAAGTAAAAACTGTAAATTAAATCATTTAAAAACAGTTAATATCAAATCTTTACTCGGTCTAATTTTCATTTGCAAACTGTTTTTAAACGCATGGAAAACTGTTTGGAAACTATTATTCAACTGTAAAAAGATTATGCAAAAACTATCTATGACCGGCTATAAAACGATTAAATAACAATATAAAGTCTGTTTTAAAACGGCCAAGTTCAGCCAAATTAAAAATAAAAATGTACGTTATAGCTTGTTACCCTGAATATGTAAATATTCATAAATCAAGAAAGATATAAAATTATTTAACAGAAAATTATAGTTATGATGATTATTTATCAGTATATTTCACTATTTTTTACTCAGTATGTCCAGAAAAAAATTATTATGATAGTTATACTTTTATAGTCAGCATGTTCGATTAGATAAAATTATCATCACAATATAAGTGCAGTGTGATCACTATTACAAATTTATGGTTTTAGCTACTGTACTGGTTTAGTGCTTTTAATTATTTCAACAATAATAAATTTAAAAAATAATTGTTCTTTTTTCTCAATCCAAGTTAAGTATAGGGATAATAATTTTCATATTGTATAAAAATACTAATATATATATATATATATATATATATATATATATATATATATATATCATACCTACTTGTCTGCTTATCTTTCCAAAAATTGGATTATAGTTAGCATGCCCCGGAGGATTCGAACCTTACACTAACGCACAAGAGACTGATGCTTTACCGTTACACTACTGACGTCTAATGCTTTTTTCCCATATAGAATTTTCATACCCTATTAGTACCAAAATATTATAAAAATATTCCTAAAAAATATACTTAAAAATTAAAGCAAACATTTGAAGAATATTATGAATAATTCTTTTGAAATATTTTTGAGAAATGTTTTTAAATCCTTTTCGACACCTTTTTGATATTGACATATTATAAAAATATTTCAAAATAGTTAAGTACTGATAGGGTGTCCAATTCATTCTGTTCATGATAATGTTTTAAAATCACTTTTACAAGTAACAATCGTCTAATGTATATAATTAAGTTGAATCCAACATTTGCAAATTATGTCCTTAAATATATTTTTGAAAATAAAATTTTCTTACTATTGATTATATATAATGTATGTTATTATTCCTGATAACAAGAAACGATTCGAAACGATTTGCAATGTTAAATTTCCCACAAGAAAGGTGATTCAAAAGGATTCAAAGTATTCAAAAGCATTAAAAAGTATTAACATTTTTTTTTCTTCTAATCATTTTAAATCATTTATTTTAAAAGGGATTGTTGTGTTTTATATAATTTATACTTATCAAATAAACAATGTGTTGTGATCAATCTTCAATCATATTTTGATTTCTTTTTATGAAAAACACGATATGATTAAACGAATTACTCAATACTCAAGTAGCAATAAAACTAATAATTATAATTATCATTTTTATTTTTTCGTATACTATCGATTTCTGGTGGTGCCAAAAAAAAAGTTTTTTGACACACCTCAATATATATATATATTTATATAACAATATTTTTATATTTATATTTATATAACAATATATATATATAAGGGTGATTCAAAAAATAACAAATTGTTTTTTTCTTCTCGGTAACAAGTTCAAAAGTTTCATTTAAATATAAATGGACGTCTGTGAAAATTAGAGCCCTTAATATTAACACTGAGAGGCTCGGCATTGCACTTTTTTATTTTCCATAAGAATAACATGGAAAAATTTGTTTTTGTGTCTTCTGATTTTTATAACTAGCTAACGATGCATCATTGGAAAAATCCACAGGTATGTTTATGTAGGGAATTGAATGCTCTGCAAAAAAAGTCTCTTATCACTTTTTGATAATTCTATTTGTTCAAAACTTATTTGAGGTTGAAGTCGAATTTATGTTAAATTTTTGGATCTTTTTACTTTTCCGGTGAAACTATCAGACTTATCACAAAATATCATGGGACCATTTTGGTAGACAGTTTTGTTTTCTACAAATTATTACTCATAAAGTTTTTTCGAATTCCGCATTGTTTTCTAGTTATTTTCATATCAATGTCAAGCTCATAAAAAAAATAGTCTTCTGCTCGATTTTAAGTACACTATTTCTACAGCTATAAGTATACCACTCATTCAACCAGTGGTATACTTATAGCTGGTTTCCAGTGAATATTCACTAATTTGAAAAAATTTCACGGATTCATTTTTAGAGAGAAGACAAATTCTCTTGGTTCAAGAAAATCTTGACTTGGTTCCTAAAAACGTTTGTCTAAAAAAATTTTTTCTTGACTCAAGATAACTTTTTTTTCTGTGTATTGCGAATTTTTGAGTAGTATTGTGAAAGTTTTTTTTAAACTTAGAGTTCAAATATCTCAAATAAATGGTTAAGTTTGTCAAAAGTACATAAGAGTCTTTTTTTATTGAGCGGTAAATTTCCTACAAAAATCTGTAATGGTCATATCAGTACATTCGATTTTGAAGGAGCAACAGAATTTTTTTTATCGTATTTAAATAGGGAATCATCATTATTTAGGCAAGGTTCAGCGGCATCGGAATAAACTTTTTTTATTTTCAACTTCCCGCTAAGAAAATCTATGATTTTCGAAAAATTCGGGAAGTTTTCACCCCGATTTTCGAAAATCGATTTTTCATCAGATGTTGACGTTTTGAGGTCCTAGGAAGCTATTCTGACTATTTTCAGGTAAGTGTGTGTGTGTGTGTGTGTGTGTGTGTGTGTGTGTGTGTGTGTGTGTGTGTGAGTGTGTGTAATTGTGACCGGTCTATAACTTTGTAACTAATGATTCGATTTAGATGGTTAATGCGGCAATCGAAAGAGCTTGTTGGCTATCAACTTTTCTGAAAATTTCAGATTATTTGATCAAGTATACTCGAAAATGTTTGTAAATTACAAAAAAAAATTTTTTTTTTTTAGTTTTTCATTGATTTCTCAGAAATGACTCATACGATACTCCAAAATCTAATCAGCTCTAGAACTTAATAAAACGCGTCGATTGCCGCCTTAGCCATCTGAATCAGATAATTCGTTCGAAAGTTATCGTTGGAAATAGAAATGGTAAAAACCGGTTTTTCTTCAAAAACAACGGCATACAAAAGTATTTCCTAGCTCGAGGAGCTCAAAAATATATTGACAACAATGTTTTCTAGCTCCGTGAGCTCAAAAACAGTGGGAAGTTTAAGGGCTGGCCCGCAGGGTCAACCGATAGACAGATTTTTTCTATTATTTTTGGGTCATGAATAAATGATTAAATGAATGATATTTTACAAATGCATAGCGCTAGTTTACATATGAACGGCAAATGTATCAATTACCTACAATATGATAAGATGTTTGAATGGGTATAAATACGTATATTGGGATTCAGCTTTACCGTACGAGATGGCACTACCATATACGCTTCTCGCAGGTGTTTATTCTCATGCCTACATCAATATGTAACAAATCTAAATTTTGGGACTGACCTTTGGGTCAGTCGGTTTACAGATTTTTTTTTTTTTTTCTATAATTCTTAACTTATGACGGTTAGTTTTTACTTGATGAAAAGTAAAATTTCGTTATGTTAAAATTAAGAAAAAAATTAATGTGTTTCTCATAACAGAAATTTATTTTTTTTCTTAGTAAAAAATGAAATGTCCCTTGATATCATAATATTTGATATCTAACAATATTTTCCCAATTCTAATAACCGAAAACGAATGGAGTTTCAAAATTGTTTAATTCTATCGAGTCAGTCGGTTATACGTTCGTTGTTATTCGATTTAATTGGTCAAAATCCGTAGATAGTGAACAAAGGAAGGTCTTCAAATTTTGTTTCACCCGTAGAACCAAAAATTGTGATTATGAAACTATGAAATTAAAATTTATTATTTTAACGCGATTCCAATGTTGCTCTGCAAAAATTTTTTATTTTGCAGCGAATAAAGAAGAATTTTTCGAAAGAAGATTTTATACATAAATTATTTTTCCATAAATCGTGGTTAATATAGACTTTATATTATCAATAATTTTGTATAAATTTTGTGTCTACAAAGACTGATTTTAACAAGCAATTCTATACAGGATATCAACCTGAAACCAACCTGGTTTGACGTTATCTCAACTATTTTTAAACTGTTAATTTACGGTAAGCCACTACTTATACTCTGGCTATTAATAGTAATTTTTTAGTCTAACAACTGCCTATCAACTGCTTCTTCACCAGTTTCATACCGTTTAAGAACAGCTTGGATGAAGTATTATAACTTTATAATAACGATAATAAAACGGTTTTAAAAAGTTCAATTTCAAGAAAATAATCATTATAAAATCGTTTGATTTCGGTTTTATTTCGTTCTAAAAACCGTTTATTTTTCGCACATTACAACCGTAAATGAACAGTTTTTTATGGTTAAAAAACTGTTAGTAAATAGTAAGAGTATTTCAACCGTTAATAAACTGTTTTTTACTTCTATGAGGGCTGTATGTTTTTTTTATTTTAATATAAAGATACTTTAAACCATATTGTGAAGGAGTCGGTATGTTGAAATTAGAACCCTGATTAAAAAAAAGTATTTGACAGGATTAAAAAGATTGAAATTTTTGGATTTCCAGTATTTAGCAGGATTTGAAAGTATTAAAATTTTAATCCTTTTGAATCCTGTCAAATACTTTTTAATACTTATTTTAATCAGGGAAATTTATTTAGAACGATTATGGTGAATAAACCGTAAGCAATTGTAAAAATTATAGTATGGTTTAAAAAGTTTATGTCAATTACTTTAAAAAAGTTAGGAGTTGATGGAACAGTTGATATGTAAGAAAAATTAACAATAGATAGAATCTCATTGAAACTCAAAACAAGTTTGAACCAATGACAGTTTGGCGCGTAGTGGTTGAGACGCATAGCTAGTTGTCGAGATTGATAGTTTGTTCTTTGCACAGTTAGAACGAAAGTGTGTAGGTATCTGAAGCCTCCTTTGTGCTTACCTGTCGAATAAGTACCGACCGTCGTGATTGTATTTTGCTGATGATAAAGTAATTTTCAAATGATAAATCAAAGATAGAAAGAGACAGTACAATGACAAGTGATATAACTATCTCTTTCTATCTTTGATTTATCATTTGAAAATTACTTTATCATCAGCAAAATACAATCACGACGGTCTCCTGATAACCAGACATTGCTCTATAAGTGTTGTAAAGCAGACACTTTCGGCTAACTTAACGAGAAAGTTTCTGGCAAACCTTGGCTGTATAATACTTTCCTTTAAGTTGGCTTCAGAACACGGCAGTAGCTTGAATGTAACTTGCCAGAAAAACTTGCCGTCAATTTGAAGTGAAACTTTCAATCAACTTAACGTCATTGTCTGAACGTTAATACTTGTAGTCAAATTAAATAGAAAGTTGCAGACAATTTACTGTCAACTTAAAGGTAACTAGTCGCTCTCCAACACTTTCTTTTTCCAAAACTTGTCGTCAAGTTGGTCGGAAACTAACGAATGACCAACTTTTTCACGATCAACTCGTGTTATCAGGGAGGCTTCAGATACCTACACACTTTCGTTCTAACTGTGCAAAGAACAAACTATCAATCTCGACAACTAAAACTGTCATTGGTTCAAACTTGTTTTGAGTTTCAATGAGATCCTATCTATTGCTAATTTTTCTTACATATCAACTATTCCATCAACTCCTAACTTTTTTAAAGAAATTGACATAAACTTTTTAAACCATACTATAATTTTTACAATTGCTTACGGTTTATTCACCATAATCGTTCTAAATAAATTTCTAATTTCAACATACCGACTCCTTCACAATACGTTTTAAAGTATCTTAATATTAAAATAAAAAAACCATACAGTTTACATCGTTCTATATTAGTTGGCATCATTGTTTTGTCATCGCACCTAGTTATATGACGTAATAATACTGCATCCAGCTCTGAAATTCTTACTATAACTTCTCGTCAATCTATCATTAAAACATATTTACTTCTTTCAAACTATAATTATCGTATACAAGTCTGATGTCCAACAATTTTTAACTTTTCATACGATTTGGACAAACTAGCTTTTAGAATGAGGTACAACCATACATAGACGACTTCAGCTCTATCTTTTATTTTTTACTGTAATCTCACATTTGCTTTCATCAAATACATCGTTTTTGACAGAAATATTTCTATAGTAAGCCTAAAACCGTAAAGTCTTTTATTCAAATCTCCCTATGAACTTGTTTCAATTTCCATGTTTTTAAATCAATTGAAATTCAGTTGACTCAAGTTCGGATAGGCCAAGTACGCAGCGTATTTCGGAAGAAAACACGATTTTTATCAGTGCGGATAAATCAAAATATAATGTGCTAAAATGTGTCTGAAATCATACCAACTCTTCCTCTTTATAGTCTCTTTCAATCATCATATAATGCCATCTTTGTTCTTTAGTTTAAATCATATTATCAGCAAAAAATTGAAAAATTCAAGTTTTTAACATTTCTCTCGGATGTTTCATATATTATTGCTCTGACCTAAATCAAAACTTATTCAAATCTTTATTTTGATCGCCGATATTGATTTCTGCCTCAATACATTCATTTTATAGAACATAATCAGGAATAAAAATTTAAAAGCCGCTTCTTGATTAATGATTTTCGATTCTTAACTTTTCAAATTCTAGCATAAAACATAATTTGTTAGAATTTCAAAAGGTCGTAAAAAGATAATTGCATGTAATAGCATTTTCGAGCTCGAAAGTATGTTCACAGTGATATTTTCAAACTCTTGAGCTCGAAAACAGCGAAAGATTTTTTCCTCCTTTTTTTTTCTTAATTTTACTATATTTTTACATTATCTTGGGTATAGAATCTTATTATTGAGAGTAATTGTCGTGGAGATCAGTTGTCACGAGGATGAATTGTCGGGGATGAATTATCAAAGGTTGAATTGTCGCGGGGATAAATTGTCGGGGATAAATTGTTGAGAGGATGAATTGTCGGGGGTGAATTGTCCAGGTCCCAAAACGCAGTGGACCTTAAATTTGTACTTTTATTCTTCATTTCAATAATTACATTAATTTTTCATACTTATTATGACTAATATACAACTTTATGAATCACCGTTACAAAATGAATCGGGAGAAAAGGAAAATATTTAAGAATATTAATTAATTACATTTTAATGAACTGATTCATACTTCTATTTTTAGATTCTGTTATGTTTAATTAATTTAGAGGCTCTAATTGTAGGATAAACATAAGACAAAAATAATATGAAAAAAGAAAGGAAAAGAAAAAGAAAAAAATCCTCAATCCATTTACCAAAAGCAAAGATGTACCAACTGTCATTTTCAAATTTAATCGAGCCAGTAATACTTTCCCGCAACACTTAGACCAATAAAAAGTTTGGCCGTATTTTTAATTCTTTCTCCCCTCCGGGCGAAAAGTGTCAACTTTTTTTCCGCTGTGCAAAACGAAAGTTGACGCTTTCCACCCGGAGGTAAGAAAATAGTATTGACACCTTGGGCAGTAAATAAGAAAGCCTCAGATCAAATGTTTGTTGACCTCGGCTTCACCTCGGCCAACAATTACATGAGATCTGAGAAATTTCTTACTTTCCTGCCCTAGGTGCAAAATATACTATTTTTGCTTTAATTTCCTTTTTTTCTTGTGTTTTTTTGGTTGTTGACCGTTGATAAATTGTCCGTCATGAGCTGCCGTATGAAGATTATCGGAATTTGATCCGGAGATAAATGAGTTACAGTTGAAATCTTGTTGTGACTTGACAACCGATTTGATGCTGGTTATGGAACAGATTTCGGGTTCTAGGTTCGAAATAAGGGGTTTTTCTACTCCAGGTAACTGAGGCACGGTGGACGCTCTCAACTGCTGCGTGTTATTAACATTGGTGATTAACTGATTAAAGATTGGGCAAGTCTGACTAATCGATTACGATAACGGCAACTTATTTTTGTAACTACTAAGTCTTTATAAATGATTAAAATTTATTTATCCCAAATAAATTGCCGTTTTCGTGTGTTAATAATTAGATAAAAAAAAAAGGTCAAAAATTTTGCTCCATACTAACCTCTGGCTCTATGCACTCCGATGAAAGTCCGTCAACAGACTGATCGAGACTACTACAATCTCCGATAGCTTCATTCTGTTTAAAAAAAAAAAAAAAATTTACTATCAAATTCTTCTCATATTAATTAATTTTTTAAAAAGTTGAATATATATTAGGGTGGTCCTTAGAAGGGCTGTTTTTGAATTTCTTTGCTCCCAGGGGCTCAAATGCTTCCAAATGGATAAAAAAAAATTCCCTCAAAATTTGAGCTCTTAATATTAACTCTAAGATAGTCCGCATTCCAACCAAAGTTTCTTATGGAAATAACATGGGAAAAATTTCTTTCGTTCTTCAAAATTTTATAACTTGGGGACAGCTAAATCTAAAATAATGAAACATACATATTTTTACAGAGAATTTAACGCTCCACAAAAAAGATCTCTAATAATTTCTCGCTAAGTTTATTGGTTCAAAAGTTATTCGAGCTCAAAGTTTAATTTATATATAATTGTCAATATTATTAAGTATTTTTATGAGATATCTACTTGTGCTACTCTCTTAAAATGAATCAGTGAAGAGTGCTGCAAATCAGTGAATATTCACTGTATAAACAGTTATAAGTATACCACTGTTTGAATAAGTGGTATACTTATAACTGTTTATACAGTGAATATTCACTGATTTGCAGCACTTTTCACTGATTCATTTTAAGAGAGTATAAAATTTATGACATTTTTTTTTAAGTTATTTTATTTATGATCAATTCATGTTAATATAATTTTTAACTTTCCGCTAAAAAAATTGTAAATTTTCAAAAATTTCGGGAAGTTATCGTTTTCACCTCTAATTTCGAAAATCGAGTTTTCATCAGATGTTAACATTTTGAGGCCCTGGGAAGCTATTCTGGCTATTTTCAGAATGATGTCCGTGTGTGTGTGTGTGTGTGCGTGTGCGTACAACAGCGGGAAGTTTTGGGGCTGGCCCGCAGGGCCAACCGATGCCCAGATTTTTTTTGTAACTGTTATCAATACACATGTTTCGTCGATTAAAAAACTGAAAGTTTCTCAATATTTAAGAATACTAAATTAAGGTACAGATGAAATTTGATACCGTTTGAATACTTAACATTAATTACTTTTCCTATTTTCAACGATTAAATTTCTTCGAGCGTCAACATAATAGTGCTTATATTCTGTAAAAAAACAACTATAAATTGCTGCTGGTCTGGATTCTTACTTAGTATAGAATTGTAATGTTTAATTAGTTTAACTGCACGCTTAGCTATGCCATCAACAGCTTTGAAACTATTCACCAATACTAAATCCTCTTGAAATCTCCATTTCTACACCATTCAGACTGATTTAGGCTTAAAACACCTGTACTAATTCTAAACCATTTCAAAAACTGGAGTAACCTTAACGATATGAATAAGACTATGTTCAAATTATATATAAGCCACTTATATTTTTTATTTCTTTTAAATGGTGATTACGTTGAAAAGTTCTGACAAAGGTTTGGAAAATTGGAACGCTTAGAAATTAAAAATATAAGTGAATTTCGTAACACATACACGGAAAATAATATGTAGTATCATTTACTTCAAGATTGCAGTAAATGTGTTTGTAGTTAAAAATACCACATAAATGATAAAAGTTACTAAATATGCGACAAATTTTACTAAGTTAATAAGTTGAATTTACTCCTATCTTGCGGTTAATTCTACTGCACACTGCAGTAACAAATACTCCAGGCGGGAGTTGAGAGCACTACAGAAGGATCACTATTCACTATTGCGCCATTTTTGGGTTAACCTGTTGTGTATACTCGATTATTAAAGCGTCTCATAAATAATCATCTGACTTTTTTAAAACCCAAAAATATATTTAGGGAAATTATTTACAAGTGGGGTCCAACTTATTTTTGGCCATATCTTGATGAAAAACTAACAATTTTTAATTTTTTTGCTCTGCATGTTCTTAAGGCGCATTTATGATAAAAAATGTCGTGAGAAAAAAAAAAAAGATTTTACTAGCTTTTTTGCCTTTAAAAGTTGGAAAAAAATTGGCTTTCACATTTATGGATAAAATTTCTATTTTATCTTTTTTGATGTATTTTTTTTTTTTTAAAGTACAAAAAACAATGAACAATTAAAAAAAAAATTGATTAATTTGATCAAAAAAAATTTAACATGGCCCAGCATGGGTGGACCCCACTTGTAAATAATTACTATGTTTAGTATATATAAATAACTCAATAAGTGATTTTTAAAAATAATTTATGAAAATTTTAGGTTATATACCGTTTATTTTTACGTCTCCGCATATTGAGTAAATTGAACTACAATTGGAGTTACAAATACCGCATGCTGTGGCATATCTTACTTTTTTCGATAGTTGACGCTTAACTACAATATTGTAGTAAATCTAACCACAATTTGGAGTTGTCTCATGTCATACTACAGCCTGTGGTAAATGGAACTCCAGTTGTAGTTGCCACTACTACAATTTATTTTCCGTGTATATAAAAATTAAATTTTGAGCTCGAATAACTTTTGAACCAATCAACTTAGCGAGAAACCATAAGATACCTTTTTTGTAGAGCATTATATTCGCTATAAAAATATGTATGTCTCATTATTTTAGAATTAGTGATCCCCGAGTTAGAAAATTCTAAAGAACGAAAGAAATTTTTCCCATGTTATTTCCGTAAGAAACTTCGGTTAGAATGTGGACTATCTTAGAGTAAATATTAAGAGCTCAAATTTTGGGGGAATTTTTTTTTATCCATTTGAAAGCATTCGAGCCCCTGGGAGCAAAGAAATTCGAAAACATCCCTGCTAAGGACCACCCTGATATATATATATATATATATATATATATATATATATATGTAGCGTCGCTACAATAATTACGATCGATCAATTTCGGCAATCTACGCCGAAGATCGATTTTTCCATATTCCGTCTCTACCTCATTCGTAGAGACATTAGACAATTACAAGATACACCGCTGAGCTGCGAACACGCGTTCAAGCATTTTCATTTTCTGTATACTTTTCATTTACTGTGTTAATTACGTTGGATAAATAAAACATTTATTTATCATTATTAGCTGGTTTAAATAATTTATTTATTATAGTTAAATTTTACCCTTAACCACTAAATTGGTGACCCCGACGTGATCTCTTTTTAAGGGAAGCGTCGAACACGTGCGTTACACAGTTTATAAAATCTCGCGAGTTCTCGTGTCGTTTTGCCGCGAATATTGTGTCGCGTTGCCGAGTAACCGGCGAGACCGTGATTTTTATTCACAGTTATTTTTGTGTGAATTTATTTTTGAATTAATTAGTGCAGTGATTTATGTTATTATTGTGCAGTTTTTTTATTCTTTTATCACCGCAGGTGCATTGCTGGGCATCTTATGGACGTTATGCCGCATCAGTGTTAATTCGAGGGACCATTAGTGCAAATCGAGTTGTGATAAAAGTTTTTCGCGAGCTGTGATAAAAAATTATAATTAATTTTTCGTGCAGTGTCGCGTATACTTTTCTTTGCGTTACCGGAAATACCATAGGGGATTAGGCCGATCCACCGGCTGCACATTCCTGAGCCGTGCGTCATCGATAATCTTTCGGTAGCACAGTACCGAATTACTGACATTGTTGACGGGTGATGTCAGGCTCTGAAACCGAAAGCGACAAAACAATAAAATCCGAGTCATCTGACGAAGACACATTCAAATCTAATTTATCGGGATCATTGTCGTTTACGTCAGTTAAATTAAATATGGCCGTGAACATCAAAGCACCCCAGTTCAGCATGGAGAATGCAAAACTGTGGTTTGCGCAGGTTGAGGCGCAGTTTTTGACACACCAGGTAACAACCGAGCGTGCCAAATTTGACCTGGTGATTCCATTGCTTGACACTCGCGTCGCCGCAGAAGTCGAGCAGTTAATCCTTCAGCCTCCTGCGAAAACTCCGTACAGCGATTTAAAAGCCGCTTTAATAAAATGCTTCACGAGGTCCGAAGAAGCACGGATCACTCAGCTCCTCGACCGGGAGATACTTGGCGATCGGACTCCTTCGCAACATTTACGTTATCTACGTACACTAGTCCCCGGTATTGATGACGCCATCATTAAAGCACGTTGGTTTTCCCACATGCCAAAAGAAATTCAAGTATAGCTTGAAGCCATCAGCGATTTAACGCTCGATAAACTTGCCGAGTCTGCTGATCGTATGGTTGAGCGTCTATCGCTTCAACCTCAAGTTGCCGTCGCCGCGGCAAGTTCATCATCATCAACCGCCGAGCACGGCGAAATTGCTGCACTGCGCAGAGAAATTGCGCAACTCACGAATCAAGTCAAAAACTTAAAAGTTAAACGTGGCAGATCAAGAAGTCGATCACGGTCACGTGTACCGAAGAAGTTTGACTTCTGCTGGTACCATTATAAGTACGGTAAAAATGCCCGATCATGCGTTCCCGGCTGCAAATGGCAGGGAAACGCAAACGAGAATCAACAGAGGCGGCTAATGATTCTCAATCGATTTCACGCCGCCTGTTTATCCGAGACCGAACTACAGGAACGGAATATTTTGTCGATTCCGGCTCCGATTTATCTGTCTTTCCACGTGACTGGCTGAAATCAATCAGTACACCCATAGGTTACCAATTGTATGCCGCAAACGGCTCGATAATTCAAACCTATGGTTTAAAATCGATTACATTGAACCTTGGACTTCGCCGTAATTTCTCATGGAATTTCATAATTGCTGACGTCACTAAACCAATCATAGGTGCAGACTTCTTAAGTCATTATGACTTACTAGTCGACCTAAAGCGAAAATGCCTTCGTGATGGCATCACTGGTTTATTGACACCCGGTAATTCTCACACGCCATCGGCAGAGACAAATATCAAAGCAGTCGATGGTAATTCTGCATGTATGGAATTATTGAGAGAATTTACCGATATCACACGACCTGACGCTACTCAGCGTCAAACTAAAAAGCATTTAACGGTGCATCACATTCGAACGTCACCTGGACCGCCAGTGTCGTGCAAAGCAAGACGCCTGGCTCCAGATAAACTGAAAATTGCACAAGTCGAGTTCCGAAAAATGATCGAAGAAGGTATTTGCAGACCATCCAACAGCGCCTGGGCTTCGCCACTTCATTTAGCGCAGAAGAAGTCCGGAGAATGGAGGCCATGCGGTGATAACCGACCGCTTAACGATCGAACGCTCATCGATAAATACTCGCTGCGTTATCTTGACGACTTTGCCGCATTTTTACACGGTAAAAATATATTTTCAGTCGTCAATTTTGCGAAAGCATTTTTGCAAATACCCGTTTCACCGGAAGATGTGCCGAAAACGGCGATAATTACACCGTTCGGACTGTTCGAGTTCCGATTTATGACGTTTGGGCTTAAAAACGCAGCTCAAACGTTTCAACGATTTATTGACGAGGTCACTCGCGACCTTGACTTCGTCTCTCCGTACATTGATGATATCTTAATCGCATCCAACGACGAGAAGCAGTACATGGAGCACCTGAAAACCTTATTCGAGCGTCTCCGTGAATACGGGCTGGTAATCAATGTACCGAAATGCCGGTTTGGTCTACCGGAAGTAAAATTTCTCGGCCAGGTCATCACCGAAAATGGAATCAAGCCGTTACCGGAAAAAGTCGATTAAAAAGGCTATTATCAATTTTGAGCCTCCTACCACCGTAAAAGCTCTTCGTCGATTCCTCGGCACAGTGAATTTCTACAAAAAGTTCATCAAGAACGCTGCAGAAATTCTAGCACCGTTAAATAAAATTTTGGAAGGACCCAAAGTCAAAGGCTCTCATCCAGTCAACTGGACAACCGAACTTCAGGAGTCTTTTAAGTCAGCTAAACGAGCTCTCGCGGATGCTACTCTGTTGGTACACCCTAAAATCGATGCTGACTGGGCAATATTCACAAACGCATCCAAAATCGGTATTGGAGCCATTTTACAACAAAAAGTGGATAACAACTGGCAACCACTGACATTTTTCAGTCGAAAAGTGTCTCCGTCGATACAAAAATTGTCGTCGTACGACCGCGAGTTGAACGCCATCTACGAGGCTGTTAAATACTTTCGGCACATATTCGAAGGCCGGCACGTTACAATCTACACCGATCACAAGCCGCTTCAGCGCGCTTAAAAACAGCGCACCGAAAGAGCATCGCCTTGGCAATTTCGTCGACTTGATTTCATCGGTCAATTCACAACCGATATTCGACATGTGTCGGGTAACGACAATATTGTCGCTGACACATTGTCACGCGTCGAAGCAGTATCCACTGCTATAACGTCGCAAGAACTTGCCGACGCTCAACAAACCGACGACGAGCTTCAGCAGTTGTTACGTCAGACAACTGCTTTGAATTTAAAAACAATTCAACTCGATAATGGACCTGCACTGTATTGTGACACTGCGTCAAGTACAGTTCGTCCATACGTTCCAGGACCGCTGAGGAGAAAAGTGTTCGACTCGCTACACACGCTCGCTCACCCTGGAATCAAAGGATCACTAAAAATCGTCTCCAAACGATACGTCTGGCCGTCGATTAATAAAGATTGCCGTGAATGGGCGAAATCTTGCATCGATTGCCAGAAAAATAAAATTCAAAGACACGTGTCATCGCCGATCGCCAGTTTTCAACCTCCAACTGAGCGATTCGAGCACATACACATCGACTTGGTGTCTTTAAAATCGTCAAGAGGCTTTAATCAATGCCTAACGATCATCGACCGATTCACGAGGTTTCCTGAGGCTGTCCCGTTATCCAATGGAACTGCAGAGACGGTAGCACATGCACTATCGCTGCACTGGATTTCTCGCCACGGAGTACCGAAACGTATAACTTCGGACCAAGGTCCGCAATTCGAATCGTCGTTATTCCAGTTGTTATTAAAAATGTATGGAATAAAATACCAACATACTACGCCGTATCATCCGCAAGCCAATGGTCTTGTCGAACGTCTACATCGTCAGCTCAAATCAGCACTTTTGTGTCATAAAGAGTCATGGTATGACGCATTACCAGCCGTTTTGCTCGGCTTACGCGCTGCTTGGAAAGACGACATCCAGACGACCCCGGCTGAATTAGTATACGGTGAGCCTATCCGATTACCCGGTGAGTTACTATCTCCCACTAATAAAACTACACCTCATAACATTGTAAATACTTTGAAACGTCATTTTAATTCATTGGCACCGGCCGAAATGTCGCGTCACGGCAAGCATTCTGTTTTCTGTTTCAGGAACCTTAGTACTTGCAGTCATGTACTGGTACGGAATGACCAGGTTGGACCATCTCTTACAGCGCCATACGAAGGTCCATATCGTGTCATAACCTGACACGACAAATATTTCATCGTTGATTTTCGAGGACGACAAATCGCCATTTCTGTGGACAGATTAAAGCCAGTCTACGAGGCAAATTCAGTCGACACGACGACGACGATAGCAAACTCCCCGACGAATAACACAGCAACCGAGACCCGAGTCCGGTTTAACATTTAACAATTTACACGATTTAATTTTTTTTACTTGAAAGTTTTTTTTACAAAGTAAGAATTCACCACTGTATTATACTCATTCATTTACTTATTTATTTATTCATATCATTTGTAAATATTCCATTACTTTAATTATCCTGTATTAAAATTAAATTTAAAAAAAAAAAAAAAAAAAAAAAAACAAAGGGAGTTCTGTAGCGTTGCTACAATAATTACGATCGATCACTTTCGGCAATCTACGCCGAAGATCGATTTTTCCATATTCCGTCTCTACCTCATTCGTAGAGACACTAGATAATTACAAGATACACCGCTGAGCTGCGAACACGCGTTCAAGCATTTTTCATATTTTGTATACTTTCCCTTACTGTGTTAATTACGTTGGTTAAATAAAACATTTATTTAAAATTATTAGTTGGTTTAAATAATTTATTTTAATATAGTTAAATTTGACCCTTAACCACTAAATATATATATATTGAGACAAATCGCTTTTTAACTTCGCGATTTTAACCAGCAGCCACCAGAATTCGCGGGTTGAACCCTGGCTTAGGCTGGCCTCTAACAAATTTTTATTTACTTGGACAGAGCAATGGGCAAGGGTTCTTGCAAAGCAAGGACCCGCACTTATTCAAACGGCAACGTATATAAAATTCACCAACTTACCTCACGGCTTATTAATTATAGATAGATTTCTTATAGTAAAATAAACTTATCAGCTTTTTAATTAATAATATTATTCTTAATAGACAGTTTAATAATTCTTACCAGTAAAGTAGGAAAATAAAGAGTATGAGTGAAAAATAGAATGAGAGAAATTAACCAGAAAATGCAAGTTTATTGCCAATTATAATAATATTCAGTTACTTACAATAAATACTGCGCAATTTACAAAGAAGGCAATGTCCTCGTAGGTACAGAATATACAACGGTTCCTCCCAGTGGAATGACGCAGTTATACACAATATTTAATATTTAGTAGAGTAGAATACTTAATACCGCGAATAATTCGTCGGTAACGCACAATATGATTTATTTTATTAAATCGTTATTTATAATAATAATAACCGTCTATACGGAATAATGAAAATAGTATCGCAAGTAAAATTGCCAGAATGATCAGTGAAATAATATCAATGTGATTAATAGAAAAGAATCGCAAAATAGATACTAGATAACAAGTCTAGACGCTAAGTGATCCAGGATCGAAGTGATTGACCGTTAATTGAGGGTCTGGGACTCTCCTCTGAACTATCCCCACTTCACCCTTACGGACATGCGTCGACGTAAAAATTAAGTCATGTGACCATGGCACTATGACGTACTGAATTTAGGCGGCAACGAGACGGAGAAAATTGGGAACCGCAAGGCTGAGGACGACGAAGACAATTCACATTGTCTCAATATATATTAGGGTGCTTCGTTTGAAACGACTATTTTTTTTTTCGCTCCCATCCCGAAATTTTGTTGGAAATACCCCCAAAAAAATTCCCTGAGAGTTTCAGCCCTTAATATTAATATTAAGTACTTTCCCAGAGCAGGTGAAGATTTCCCATTTAAAATACACGTAAACTTGGGTTTTTATTTTTTAAACTTCTATAACTTCGCGGCATTTTATGATATCATCTCGCCTAAAGTCGGGATTTTTTCAGAATTAAATGTACTACTAAAGTGCTCGTTGTCGCGAAGTCGTAACTCTTACGGGTGGGGTAGTACGGACCGCTAAACCGAATTTTTTCATAGAATTCTTATTTTTTCTCGCATTATCTCATAAACAACAAGACCTACAGAAAAAATGTAAATGACAATTTTATAGGAAATTTATTTTCCTACAAAAAAGGTCCTTAGCACTGAATCAATCAGATTGATATTTTTTGAGATAATAATTAGTGAAGTTTACGTAAAATTGAATTCCCATAAAATGTCAAATCAAATCTTAGAAAATATTGATTTTTTATTTGACTCATATTTACACGATAATTAAAGTAATGGAATATTTACAAATGATATGAATAAATAAATAAGTAAATGAATGAGTATAATACAGTGGTGAATTCTTACTTTGTAAAAAAAAAAAAAAACTTTTAAGTAAAAAAAATTAAATCGTGTAAATATTTAAATGTTAAACCGGACTCGGCATTTTTGGGTCTCGGTTGCTGTGTTATTCGTCGGGGAGTTTGCTATCGTCGTCGTCGTGTCAACTGAATTCGCTTCGTGAACCGGCTTAAATCTATCGACTGAAATGGCGATTTGTCGTCCTCGAAAATCGACGATGAAGTATTTATCGTGTCGAGTTATTACACGATATGGACCTTCGTATGGCGCTGTGAAAGATGGTCCAACCTGGTCATTCCGTACCAGTACATGACTGCAAGTACTAAGGTTCCTGAAACAGAAAACAGAATGCTTGCCGTGACGCGACATTTCGGCCGGTGCCAACGAACTAAAATAACGTTTTAAAGTATTGACAATGTGATGAGGTGTAGTTTTATTGCTGGGAGTGAGTACTCACCAGGCAAACGAATTGGCTCACCGTATACTAATTCAGCCGGGGTCGTCTGGATGTCGTCCTTCCAAGCAGCGCGTAAGCCGAGCAAAACGGCTGGTAATGCGTCATACCATGACTCTCGATGACACAAAAGTGCTGATTTGAGCTGACGATGTAGACGTTCGACAAGACCATTGGCTTGCGGATGATACGGCGTAGTATGTTGGTGTTTTATTCCATACATTTTTAATAACAACTGGAATAACGACGATTCGAATTGCGGACCTTGGTCCGAAGTTATACGTTTCGGTACTCCGTGGCGAGAAATCCAGTGCAGCGATAGTGCATGTGCTACCGTCTCTGCAGTTCCATTGGCTAACGGGACAGCCTCTGGAAATCTCGTGAATCGGTCGATGATCGTTAGGCATTGATTAAAGCCTCTTGACGATTTTAAAGACACCAAGTCGATGTGTATGTGCTCGAATCGCTCAGTTGGAGGTTGAAAACTGGCGATCGGCGATGACACGTGTCTTTGAATTTTATTTTTCTGGCAATCGATGCAAGATTTCGCCCATTCACGGCAATCTTTATTAATCGACGGCCAGACGTATCGTTTGGAGACGATTTTTAGCGATCCTTTGATTCCAGGGTGAGCGAGCGTGTGTAGCGAGTCGAACACTTTTCTCCTCAGCGGTCCTGGAACGTATGGACGAACTGTACTTGACGCAGTGTCACAATACAGTGCAGGTCCATTATCGAGTTGAATTGTTTTTAAATTCAAAGCAGTTGTCTGACGTAACAACTGCTGAAGCTCGTCGTCGGTTTGTTGAGCGTCAGCAAGTTCTTGCAACGTTATAGCAGTGGATACTGCTTCGACGCGTGACAATGTGTCAGCGACAATATTGTCGTTACCCGACACATGTCGAATATCGGTTGTGAATTGACCGATGAAATCAAGTCGACGACATTGCCAAGGCGATGCACTTTCGGTGCGCTGTTTGTAAGCGCGCTGAAGCGGCTTGTGATTTGTGTAGATTGTAACATAACGGCCTTCGAAAATATGCTGAAAGTATTTAACAGCCTCGTAGATGGCGTTCAACTCGCGGTCGTATGTCGACAATTTTTGGATCGACGGGGACACTTTTCGACTGAAAAATGCCAGTGGTTGCCAGTTGTTATCCACTTTTTGTTGTAAAACGGCCCCAATTTCGATTTCGGATGCGTCGGTGAATATTGCCCAGTCAGCATCGATTTTAGGGTGTACCAACAGAGTAGCATCCACGAGAGCGCGTTTAGCTGACTTAAAAGACTCCTGAAGTTCGGTTGTCCAGTTGACTGGATGAGAGCCTTTGACTTTGGGTCCTCCCAAAATTTTATTTAACGGTGCTAGAATTTCTGCAGCATTCTTGATGAACTTTCTGTAGAAATTCACTGTGCCGAGGAATCGACGAAGAGCTTTTACGGTGGTAGGAGGCTCAAAATTAATAATAGCCTTTTTAATCGACTTTTTCCGGTAACGGCTTGATTCCATCTTTGGTGATGACGTGGCCGAGAAATTTTACTTCCGGTAGACCAAACCGGCAATTCGGTACATTGATTACCAGCCCGTATTCACGGAGACGCTCGAATAAGGTTTTCAGGTGCTCCATGTACTGCTTCTCGTCGTTGGATGCGATTAATATGTCGTCAACATATGGGAAGACGAAGTTAAGGTCGCGAGTGACCTCGTCGATGAATCTTTGGAATGTTTGAGCGGCGTTTTTAAGCCCAAACGTCATAAATCGGAACTCGAACAGTCCGAACGGTGTAATGATCGCCGTTTTCGGCACGTCTTCCGGTGAAACGGGTATTTGCAAAAAGGTCTTTGCAAAATCGACGACTGAAAATATATTTTTACCGTGTAGAAATGCGGCAAAGTCGTCAAGATAACGCAGCGAGTATTTATCGATGAGCGTTCGATCGTTAAGCGGTCGGTTATCACCGCATGGCCTCCATTCTCCGGACTTCTTCTGCGCTAAATGAAGTGGCGAAGCCCAGGCGCTGTTGGATGGTCTGCAAATACCTTCTTCGATCATTTTTCGGAACTCGACTTGTGCAATTTTCAGTTTATCTGGAGCCAGGCGTCTTGCTTTGCACGACACTGGCGGTCCAGGTGACGTTCGAATGTGATGCACCGTTAAATGCTTTTTAGTTTGACGCTGAGTAGCGTCAGGTCGTGTGATATCGGTAAATTCTCTCAATAATTCCATACATGCAGAATTACCATCGACTGCTTTGATATTTGTCTCTGCCGATGGCGTGTGAGAATTACCGGGTGTCAATAAACCAGTGATGCCATCACGAAGGCATTTTCGCTTTAGGTCGACTAGTAAGTCATAATGACTTAAGAAGTCTGCACCTATGATTGGTTTAGTGACGTCAGCAATTATGAAATTCCATGAGAAATTACGGCGAAGTCCAAGGTTCAATGTAATCGATTTTAAACCATAGGTTTGAATTATCGAGCCGTTTGCGGCATACAATTGATAACCTATCGGTGTACTGATTGATTTCAGCCAGCCACGTGGAAAGACAGATAAATCGGAGCCGGAATCGACAAGATATTCCGTTCCTGTAGTTCGGTCTCGGATAAACAGGCGGCGAGAAATCGATTGAGAATCATTAGCCGCCTCTACTGATTCTCGTTTGCGTTTCCCTGCCATTTGCAGCCGGGAACGCATGATCGGGCATTTTTACCGTGTTTGAAATGGTACCTACAGAAGTCAAACTTCTTCGGTACACGTGACCGTGATCGACTGCGAGATCTCGATCGACCTCGTTTCGTCGTCAAGTTTTTTACTTGGTTCGTCAGTTGCGCAATTTCTCTACGCAGTGCGGCGATCTTCCCGGGCTCGGCGGTTGATGATGAAGTTGCTGTAGCAGCGGCAACTTGAGGTTTAAGCGATATCCGCTCAACCATACGATCAGCGGACTCGGCGAGTTTATCGAGCGTTAAATCGCTGATGGCTTCAAGACATACTTGAATTTCTTTTGGCATGTGGGAAAACCAACGTGCTTTAATGATGGCGTCATCAATACCGGGGACTAGTGTACGTAGATAACGTAAATGTTGTGAAGGAGTCCGATCGCCAAGTCTCTCTCGGTCAAGGAGCTGAGTGATCCGTGCTTCTTCGGACCTCGTGAAGCATTTTATTAAAGCGGCTTTTAAATCGCTGTACGGAGTTGTCGCAGGAGGCTGAAGGATTAACTGCTCGACTTCTGCGGCGACGCGAGTGTCAAGCAATTGAATCACCAGGTCAAATTTGGCACGCTCCGTTGCTACCTGATGAGTCGAAAACTGCGCCTCAACCTGCGCAAACCAGTTTCGGATTCTCCGTGCTGAACTGGGGTGCTTTGATGTTCACGGCCATATTTAATTTAACTGACGTAAACGACAATGATCCCGATAAATTAGATTTGAATGTGTCTTCGTCAGATGACTCGGATTTTATTGTTTTGTCGCTTTCGGTTTCAGAGCCTGACATCACCCGTCAACAATGTCAGTAATTCGGTACTGTGCTACCGAAAGATTATCGATGACGCACGGCTCAGGAATGTGCAGCCGGTGGATCGGCCTAATCCCCTATGGTATTTCCGGTAACGCAAAGAAAAGTATACGCGACACTGCACGAAAAATTAATTATAATTTTTTATCACAGCTCGCGAAAAACTTTTATCACAACTCGATTTGCACTAATGGTCCCTCGAATTAACACTGATGCGGCATAACGTCCATAAGATGCCCAGCAATGCACCTGCGGTGATAAAAGAATAAAAAAACTGCACAATAATAACATAAATCACTGCACTAATTAATTCAAAAATAAATTCACACAAAAATAACTGTGAATAAAAATCACGGTCTCGCCGGTTAATCGGCAACGCGACACAATATTCGCGGCAAAACGACACGAGAACTCGCGAGTGTTACGTCGGGATTAAGCAAGAAAATATTCGGTTAAAAGTTATTACAATTTGTTCATATAGAATAAATTTTTAATTCTCGCGTGAATCAACTTTCGTTCGGTAGTCTTTTTTTTTTGTTGCTTCTTATCTTGAACAGCTGCACAGAAGGTTGACAAAAGAATTTCTAATCAGACCACCAAATGCAATCGTGTAAGTCAAACCACTACCACATTAGAATCATAGCAGAGGTACAACTTAAACGGTGACTAAGAGTCTAGCACAAAGAGTCTCATACCACGACTCTTCACCTCCCGCGGAGTGCCACCAAATTTCAACTAGCCTCTGTTTGCCGTGACATCCGGTCTTTTGTTCAATCAAGAGCCGATCCATATTCTAATATTTTTTATTACATGACAATTTATATATTGCTCTTCAATAAAAAGAATATAGAATCGCGATAATGTCTTTAATACTAATTTTGGTCAGCTGTGTCAATATCGAGACGGATGGCTCGTTTCGTAGAACACATAAAAAACGCATCCGGTATAACAACCAGACAATAAAATTCGACAGTTTAATTATTCGTACTCCTGACCCCCCTTTCCTCTTTGCCAATAAGATTCGCTTATCAAAGTCTTTGATAAAGCCGCCAACTAACTAACCGTGAAGCCTCTATCGATAAGAACCAACCCTTCACGTCTCTTCTTAATTACCTTACCTATCCACCAAATCTGTCATCACCTGACTTGATGTCCCCTACTTCTTACACCTCGTCCAAGTCCCGAACAGAAAACTCCCTCTCCCATGACACTTTCCAACTGCTTCCTCTATTGTATTCTATCTTCGATCCACTACTCCCGCTATCACTATATTGATCCGCCCTTTCTAATGATCACCATTTGGGAATAGCCGTTCATAATTCTCTGATTGGTTATTCTCTTATTAAAAGGGACCTATGCGGCTATCTTCCTTATCAAGAAGCCATGATGTCCATCCAACCACCGATAAGCCGAATGCACATTGGTCCCCCAGAAAAACTAGAGCACTCACGCTCGTGACTTACCCCCTTTTTCCCATTAGCCCCCGTAATTACCCAAATCACAAGAATATATAAGGTACGCAATTATTCAGCCTAAGCGGGGGCTTCTTTTCGTCAGTTCTTAGAGTTGTTATAGCCCAGTAACAGTGCAGTTACCAAAAATTAGTTACTCTCCGATATTCTCTTTTGCTGCCCGATAGTATCTCGCGCATTCTACCTTCATTTTTCCATACGACTTTGCAAGTAACTCGACAATTATCATAATTATTTTAAAATCAAGTCAGTTTAAAGAATATCCAGTCCGATTACTTTATTTCCACAAATTAAGGTGCGGCTTAATTCTAAGTCGCGGATATCCTTTATTGAAGTATAAAATATAAGATTCTAGTTCGGTTTTACAATCATTTTAATTATTAACCTCAGAAGATAATTATTGTATTGCCAACACCTGTTGTATTGTACAACCATCATCTTCAATAACAAATAAACCTGCTTGTATTTGTAAGTCCTGACATTTTTATTTCTAACATTAAGAAAACATATATATTCCTGACCCATTATCCATGCTCAGCACCGAATAACGTGGTCCCCGTTACCCGAGTAAAGGACTTAAGTGTCTTGACTCGAAATTAAGGGACTGTCATATGTTATGTCTGTCTGGACGTAACACGAGATTCTATAAACTGTGTAACGCACGTGTTCGACGCTTCCCTTAAAAAGAGATCACGTCGGGGTCACCAATTTAGTGGTTAAGGGTCAAATTTAACTATATTAAAATAAATTATTTAAACCAACTAATAATGCTAAATAAATGTTTTATTAAACCAACGTAATTAACACAGTAAGAGAAAGTATACAAAATATGAAAATGCTTGAACGCGTGTTCGCAGCTCAGCGGTGTATCTTGTAATTGTCTAGTGTCTCTACGAATGAGGTAGAGACGGAATATGGAAAAATCGATCTTCGGCGTAGATTGCCGAAAGTGATCGATCGTAATTATTGTAGCAACGCTACATATATATATATATATAAATATATATATATAAAAAAATTTTTTATTTATATATATATATATATATATATTAGGGCGTTTCAAAAAATAACAAATTTTTTTTTTTTTCTCGGAACCAGGTTCAAAAGTTTCATTAAGATATAAAAAGGCGCCTGTGAAAATTAGAGCTCTTAATATTAACATTAGGGGGTTCCGCATTGCACTTTTCTATTTCCCATAAGAATAACATGGAAAAATTTTTTTTTGCGTCTTCTGATTTTTATAACTAGCTAACGATGCGCCGTAGGAAAAATCGGCAGATATAATTTTGTAGAAAATTGAATGCTCTACAAAAAAAGTCTCTAATCATTTGTTGATAAATCCATCTGTTCAAAAGTTATTGGAGCTTGAAGTCAAATTGATAGTAAATTTTGAGATTTTTTACTTTATCGGCGAAACTATCAGACTTATCACAAAATGTCACAGAATCTCTTTTGTAGACAATTTTATTCCTTAGAAATTACCTCTCATAAAGTTTTTCAAAATTCTGCATTGTTTTCTAGTTATTAATATTTTAATACCAAGCTCTTAAAAAAAGGAGTGTTCTGATCGATTTCAGAAGCTTGGCATTAAAATGGTAATAACTAGAAACCAATGCGGAATTTTAAAAAACGTTATGAGAGGTAATTTGTAAGGAATGAAATTGTCTAGAAAAGAGACTCTGTGACATTTTGTAATAAGTCTGATAGTTTCGCCGGAAAAGTAAAAAGATCTCAAAATT
Organism: Microplitis manilae; assembly: GCA_030273425.1. Lineage (NCBI taxonomy): Eukaryota > Metazoa > Arthropoda > Insecta > Hymenoptera > Braconidae > Microplitis > Microplitis manilae. The sequence continues at coordinate 22,320,763 of CP092725.1, read as the reverse complement.
TACTATCAATTTGACTTCAAGCTCCAATAACTTTTGAACAGATGGATTTATCAAAAAATGATAAGAGACTTTTTTTGTAGAGCATTCAATTCTCTACAAAATTATATCTGCAGATTTTTCCTACGGTGCATCACTAGCTAGTTATAAAAATCAGAAGACGCAAAAAAAAATTTTTCCATGTTATTCTTATGGGAAATAGAAAAGTGCGATGCGGAACCCCTTAATGTTAATATTAAGAGCTCTAATTTTCACAGGCGTCTTTTTATATCTAAATGAAACTTTTGAACTTGGTTCCGAGAAGAAAAAAAAAATTTGTTATTTTTTGAAACGCCCTAATATATATATATATATATATATATATATATATATATATATATATATTGAGACATTGCGAATTGTCTTCGTCGTCCTCGGCCTTGCAGTTCCCTCTTTTATTCGTCTCGTTGCCGTCTGAATTTTCGTATGTCATAGTGCCGTGGTCACATGACAAGTTTTTCACGTCGACGCATGACCGTGGGGTAAGTGGGGGCAGAGCAAGTTCACGGCCTAGGACCCTGTGGCATGGATAGACACTTCGATCCTGGATCAATTAGCGTTCAGACACATTTTCTTTTATTGTCAGTTTGCGATAATTATTTTATACTTAGTATATTGCTATATTTTCTATAATTACTCTGGCAAAGTTACTTGAAATATTATTCATTACTTTTTATGAATTGTTATAATTATTCTAAATAAAGATTTAATAAAGTAAATTATATTGTACGTTACAGGCGAGTCAATCGCGGTAGTAACTATAATAGTTTATTAAATATTAAATATTGTGTGTGACTGCGTTATTCCACTGGGAGGAATATTGTATCCGATATCTACGAGGATATTCGACATATTGTTAATTGCAGAACACTTATTGTAAGTAACTGAACATTATTATAATTGGCAATAAAACTTGCATTTTCTAGTTAATTCTGATCACTCTATCTCTCATTTACATTATCTATCTTCCTATTCTACTGGTAAGAATTACCCAATAGTCCATTAAGAATATTATTATTAATCAAGAACTGATAAGTTTAGCTTAATATAAGAAATCTATTGATAATTAATAAGCCGTGAGGTAAGTTGATAACTTTTTCATACGTTGCCGAGTTTGAATAAGTGCGGGTCTTTGCTTTGCAAGAACCCCAGCCCACTGCTCTGTCCAAGTAAAATCAAATTTTGTTAGAGGCCAGCCTAAGCCAGGGTTCAACCCGCGAATTCTGGTGGCTGCTGGTAAAAATCGCAAAAGTAAAAAAGCGATTTGTCTCAAGTGGCGCTCGAACAGAGACTTTGCAGTCATTCAAACCGGTAATGAAAAATTTATTTGATTTTTCTCACGGCTTTACTGAAAAATTTTTATCAAAATTCTAGTCAAAAAAAAAAAAAAAAAACGTTCTTACCAGTACGAAAATTTTTAGATTTTCCTATACTCATTATTTCATTACATTTCATCATTCGATATCCATAATTAATCTCATAAAATATTTAATTACTTTTTTTCATTATTTAATTCTATTTAATTCTATCTATTTCATTTATTTTATTTATTGTAAATTATTTATTTTAAAATATACAAAGTAAAAATTTGTCATTGTAATAGTATGTGCCGGTCTCGTTCCCATAAGAATTTTGTTGTTCTTTGGCCTTGAGCGTATACTCACTACATGCGGTGTAATCCGAGACCGTAGTGTTTACATTTTGTTGTGTACGATCTCTACTTAGTCATAAAGACAGTCCTAAAGTAAATATCAAAAGTAAAATACTTAAAAATTTTAAATAAAATTTTCATTCGTATATTCTCTAGAGCTCAGTAGATTATTTTTTTTTTAATACGAAATATTATATTCGTTTCCGGTTTAACAAAATATCTTTTGCTCGACCAAATAAATTAAGTACTCGAGTAAATAAATTAAAAATAAAGTCTTTGCAGTTATAAAAAAAAAAAAAAAAATTTTTAATAATCATCAAGAGTTTCAAACAAATAATCCTTACAGCTTTGAAATAAAATTTCATTCGGATAATTCTTGATAAAATAAATTTACTTATATCTGATAAAACTCTTAAGTAATTCGGATTAAAGCAAAACATTAATAATAACATTTTAATTACTGCAAAGAATCAATTTATTTTAAATTTTCTGTCAAATTATGACGTTACCAAGGACACCGATGCCACAATCACGCCCTCCGGTCACTTCCGATAACAACCTAGCTGATCTCCTACGATTCCCTACCACCACGGGCGCGGCAGCCGCAGATACGAGCGTGACGAATGATCTAGTTGATCTTGAACAAAACGATGAGATACATAATAGTACCGCATGTACTCAAGGGCAAAATATAAATATCCATGATAACGTTGCCGTTACCAGTGCGGGCGGTATTAACCACCCACATAACGTTAGTGGGATTGTACCGATATCGGATCCGCAAGATGTAACTTCTGTTGCCGTATTACAAAATGTAGTTTCTGGTCTTCAGACGGAAATTGAAGCTTTGCGGGCAGAACGTCGGCATTTGCTTCGCATATCGAGCACGGTCTTGCAACCCCCAGGTGCTCAATTGCCACCCCCAACTTTTAGACCAGACGCATCAAGCGTGTGGATGCCAAGAGAGTTATTCCCTGCTGCCACTGTGACGTCACAAGCAGTAAATCCCCTCCCTACTCGCCCGGTCATCCCACATCCACATGCACCCGTTCCGGCAACGCAAGCGAGCGGACAGCAGTTCGCCATGCCTGGCTTACCTGCGCGTGAACCGTACGCGCACCCAACGGTCCCACCACCAATTCATACGTTACCAGCGCATATGAATCCTCAGTCTTCACTCCCATACACACATACACAAGTATACCGTGGGAATAACGTACCAGTGTATGCGAATATACACTCACAAGCCCCCTTGCCGTCTGTATATCCACAAACACAGCCGTCAGCGTGGTATAATACATACACTGTCCCAGCGGGAAATTCAAATATGAGTGGGTCTAATTCTATGCGGTTATATGATCTCAGTCGACTTGTTAAATCTTGGAACATCTCTTTTCCATCTCGTGATCGATCTCCTTCCATCGATGCCAGAAAGTACTTAAAGTTAATTGAGCAGCGAATGATCAGCAATGAAATTTCCTTCGAAAATTTTCATGCAGTTGTTACCAACACCCTCAACGGCGACGTACTCGAATGGTATTACCAAAATGAAGGTTTATTTCATAGCTGGACAACCTTCAAGGAATATTTTAAAATTTGGCAGGTTCAACAGACAGATGAAGCAGTACTGCAGGAGATTTATTCTGCCAAGCAACGTAATGACGAGACAGGAGTATCGTTTATTAATCGCATGCAGGGTGCATTTGCAAAACTAGAAGATCCGTTACCGCAGGCGAAGCAAATCCGAATTATTACTTCGCGTTTTAATACTCACTTTTTGCAAAAGTTTTCGGATACGACAATCATGACATACGCGGAATTATATACACGGGTTAGTGCTTGGCAGCCAACGGCTGATGCATTAAGCCCTCATGTCAAAACTCATAAAGAAAGTAGCAGTAGAGTTAAAGCTTGAGGTCAATTAAATTCTATCAAAGACTCAGAAATAGATCAATTAAATAATATCGAAACTTTACAGCCGTCCATTCTATTTAGTAACAGTAATTTTGCAAACAATTTTAGTAGAAATAATAACTTTAATCGAAACAATAACTTTAATAGAAATAATAATTTTAATAATTCTAAATATTCTCAAAACTCAGTACAGTCAGAGACACATAATAAAAATTTCAATTCTGAGTCTTCTACTCTATTAAATAATTTTGAGTCAATGATGAAACTTATTTTAGAGAAATTAGATCAAACTACGGTAAACACGTCACCGGGAAAAAGTACCCCTGTAAATTCAACTCCAGTATCATCAAATACTGCATCAAAAACTCCTGTCTGCGGTCGTTGCGGAAAAATTGGTCATGTTGCCGAGGTTTGCTGTGGACCAGTAACTGATGAGCTGCGTATTAAAGCGGGATTGCCTCTTCGTTCTTGCCCTTCGCCTCCAAAAAACGCGTAAGCGCCATGGTAGATACCAACCACGTTACCAGGGCTTCTGTGTCAACTAATAACTCGGAGATGCCGATTGAAATTGATAATGATAAACCTAAGTCAACTCAATTAAATCCAGAGGCTCCTGAATTTACTATCAGTAATGGAAAATTCTTTTTAAATTATCCTACTGCTGCAGACTCGCCAAAATCGGTCGGCAACGTTCCAGAAAATTTCAACGTTGATCTAATCGATTTCACAACTCCCCTCGATCAAATTACAGACAAGCCGGCAGACTCAGAGTCTGATTAGGAGACGAGTTCCGAAGCGGCTCAGCAAGTACAAAACGTAAAATTTTTAAAAAGTAACAATCCGATAAAGACATTAAAATCTAAAATTAAAAAATCAATAAACCCGTCGCGTAACTCTAAAAATAAAATTAATAAAAATCAATTAAAATCTCCACTTAAAAATTCATTAATCGACTTTGACATTGAAGAACGGCAACGGCACACTGTCTCAAAGTTTGAGAATAGCTCAGATACAGACGATACCTCTCTCGGTGATCGAAGGAAGGATACTAGTCCTTTATACGACTCAGAGATTGATGAGTATCGCTCTGATTCAAGCGAAGAAATTGCTTATGCCCCAAAATTCACCATACAAATAAACGCGGGCAATAAACAAAGTACATTACTGCCAATGCTCAGTAATGATAATAAATGTAGTTCTATAACGTCGTCAGCAAGCCTTAAAGCACCTTCAACAGTCAGTCGCATGATCGCTGAAATTTCTATTGGTAAATATAAAGTAGAAGCATTACTGGATAGTGGGAGTGAGCGCAGTTATATTTCTGAGATTGCTTATGAACAAATCAAAGAATATCAATTGCAAGACCTCACGCCTGATCCCACTAGCACTCACGGAGTAATAATGGCTAATTCTAAGTTCACGCAAACACGTGGTGGAACGCCATTTAAAATAAGACTCGACGGTCACGATATTATCACTTGGCTAAGTGTTTTATCTGAGTTATCTACTCCAGTCATTCTTGGTCTCGATTTCTGGCAGCTAGCCGAGATTCAAGTAAACTCCAAGGACAGCACTTGGAAGTTAAATATCAGTAATGTTATCCATTCATTTTTCTTTCGGTCTGGATTTACCACGGAAGCAGCATTAAACGTATTGTCGTCAGCTGAACGGGCTGATCTTGAACAATTTTTAGCCCAAGAATTCGAGAAAAATAAACAGGTCCAGTTGGGTTTAACGCATTTAGTTCAACATCGTATCGAATTGACAGATGATACCCCAGTACGTACTAAACCATACCGTAGAAGTCCACCAGTGATGAAAGCGATGCATGAAAAAGTCGATGAATTACTCGCGAAGGGTTATATTCAGCCTTCAAATAGTGTTTGGGCATGTTCGCCAGTAATGGTACCCAAGAAGAACAATACTTGGCGCATGTGCATCGATTACCGGCCATTAAATAAAGTCACGAAAAAATCTGCTTATCCGTTACCGATTATGCACCGTATTTTGTCAAGCCTTCAAGGTGCTAAAGTAATTTCGGTACTTGATGTCAGTGATGCCTTTCATCATGTTTTAGTTGAGCCAAATAGCCGTCAATACACAGCATTTTGTGTAGATGGACGAGGGTTATTTGAATGGATTCGGATGCCATTTGGTCTCACAAATGCACCAAGCACGTATCAAGAAGTCTCCGATACGGTACGACGAAAAATTATTGAGTCATTAAAAACACAGTTTTCATATACTGAAGCAGAAAATAAAATTTTTGCTTACCTTGACGACTGGATAATAATTAGTGATGATTTACAAGAGCACAAAATTCTTCTTCAAGCTGTCTTTGAAGGATTCCGTAAGGCTGGAATAAAAATGAACGAAGAAAAGAGCCATTTTGGGTGCTCTGAAGTTCATTTTTTGGGTTTCATTATTAATGAAGATGGTTTGAAACCCGATCCAGTTCGATTGGAACCGATTGCGGAGTATAAACGACCTACAAACCGTAAGGAACTGCGAAGATTTAATGGATTAGTTAACTGGTACCATAAACATCTTAAAAATGTCGCACAAGTTCAAGGTCCCTTGAACAAGTTGACCAGTACTCGAGTTCCATGGGAATGGACAGATGTTGAAGAGAAAGCTTTCGTGGAAACTAAAGAAGCTCTGTTAAAAGCCGCAACATTGTCATTGCCACGTCCAGATTTATCTTATCGTCTATATACTGATGCCAGCAACACTGGGTTAGGTTCAGTTTTAACTCAGTATGATCCAGAACTCGATCAAGAAAATTTAATTATCTGTTTAAGTCGACCGTTAAATAAAGCAGAAATGAACTACACGACAACAGAAAAAGAATGCCTTGCTGTCGTGTGGTCCTTACGGAAATTACGCGGTTACATCGAGGGTTTACCAGTCACGATCTATACTGATCATTCCGCATTAAAATGGCTTCACTCGCTAAAAGATCCTGCAGGTAGATTAGCCAGATGGGCTATTGATATTTCCGCTTACGATATCGAAGTTATCCATTATCGGGGTACGCAAAACGAAGCTCCAGATGCACTTTCACGTCGGTACGAAGAACCAGAGACTGCTAATTCACTTATTTCGGATTCAAATCCCTCATCACTGCGCAAAATTCCGCTTGGTATGACGAAAAGGTCCGCGTTGTCCAAAAATACCCTGAAAATTACCGCGAATGGAAATACGAGAACGATAAATTGTATTTTTACCGTCCACTAGCTGTCAAGGAAATACTTGGTGAATTAAATCCTTGGAAAATCGTCCTAACGGAGCCAGAAATTCGTCCAGCGATCGAGAAAGCCCACTGTGAAGCCCAATCAGCCCACCTTGGGATCGATAAAACTTATCAACGGATACGAGAAAATTTTTACTGGCCGGGAATGTTTAAAGACGTCTCATCTTACGTTTCCGCTTGTGAGACTTGTATAATGACCAAGAGTGATCAGTCAAAACCGCAAGGATATATCGGGACAAGACCACCAACGCAGCCTTGGTCTATTATTTCTATTGAAACCATTGGCCCATATACCCGTTCCAGTATGGGGAATCAATATGCTCTGGTTATTAAAGACCTTTATACGCGCTATCTTGAAATATTTCCTTTGAAACAACAATCGGGAAAACTTATAAAACATCACTTGATGGCTGTATTTAATCATTGGGGCCCTCCCTGTCAAATTATTTCGGATAACGGTAAAGAATTCATAAACAAAGATATAATTAATTTAATTAGTCAATTTAATATCAAATTTACACCTACTCCTATCGGTCATCCCTGCGCAAATCCTGTTGAACGCTGCAATCGTACAATTTAACCCATGATTGTCGCGTTCACGAGTAAAAATCAGAAAGACTGGGATGAACATTTTGATGAATTAAAATTCGCGTATAATACCTCGGTACACACTGCTTTAGGTGTGTCACCATTTTATCTAAATCACGGACGTGACGCACGACTGATTAATGATACCGATCCTCTCGAAAATCTAGACGTGTCTGACGTTACCGTTTGGCAAGCTCGAATGGACCGTGCGGTTGAATTAAGACATTTTGTCGAGCAAAAAATGTTGAAAGCTCGGGAACGCACGCGTAAACAACATGAACAAAAATTTTCTGATATCCCAATAGATTTAAAAATCGGTGATCAAGTTTATTATCTAAATAAAAAATTAAGTAAGAAAGTTGATGGTTATAGTGCTAAATTAGCACCAAAATATTCGGGACCCGCGACAGTCTCAAAAATTTTAAGTCCCTTAGTAGTCGAACTACAAGATAATGCCGGTAACGATATTGGCACATACTATTACAATGACTTAAAAATCCCTAGACGGTCTCGAAGACGTAACTGATTATATTCAATATATTGCAGATCACTCATCATGAAAGTTAAATTGTTTGGCGACTCAGATACTGAAGCCTCACTTCATGGGTCTGGGGATGAAGTATCTGATGTTGAAACGTCATCAACTCATTCCATTACACCACCATCTGCTCCATTATCATCCTCATTAAACACTATGTCAGAATTACCAAATGTTACTGAGACAACATCGTCAACTTCGTCACCGGCTATACCGGCCATTACAACAACAGCTGCAGCATCACCAACGTGGTCTACTGGGTCGGCATCATTAGCTGGGTTCCGAACTTCGTTGCCGCCATGTCAAACCACTACTGGCATAGAATTTGGTCGGCCATCATCTGTATTATATGCACCCAGTACAACAACACCTACATCAGTAACGTTCGAGACACTTACTAAATTTATGAAAGACGAATTTAGTAAGCTACATGCTCGAATTGATCGTGCTGTCAGTCAACGTTTTACGGCGACGTCATCAGCATTGGGGGTCTCAAGATTCGATACCCAGTGGATGGACCGTATTGATGAGAGACTTGAGGACCTACAAATAGTGGTACAAACCAACACCGATCAGGTCGCAGAGCTGAAAACACAACTTGATTCTTTAAGATCATCGTCAACTGCCCAAGAATCAAGTACTACTGCTCACCTCACGGCTCAACTTAAACAGTTATCGGAACAAGTCCAGCGAAGCCAGCAGATGATATCGGAAATTAAGCTGCCAAGTCCGGAAGTATTCATGCAAAAACTTCAAGCCGTTACCGTAAAAATACCATCCAGCACTACTGCAGTTACTTGTCAGGCGACACAAACACCAGTTGTAACGTCTACCCCAGTCAAGGTAGAATATGATATTGGCATGACTCCGAATAATAAATCGGTGCTTCCGTTGCTGGCTCAGCAATCGTCAGCTTGCGGTCCAAATCCTGGACTCAAGGTTCGTGATGGCGCCTATCAACGTTCATCGTCAAAGGATGCCAGATTTCCACCTTCATCACTACTTGCGAGACGAATGGCCCGTCAAGAGCTGACTGAGGAGGAAGTGACAGCACTACGAGCTTCGGGAGCCATTCCGAAAGACATTAAAACGAAGATCCAGATGGTAACGTTCGCCAATTCGTTACCATACTCACAGACAACTCCAGCTCCAAAATATGATGTCCCACTGCAACCTAAAGAAGCATACCAACAATTTCTGTCTGGTATAACTTCTGTTCCAACGTCAACCTCTACAGCAGCTGCCACGGATACATCACAACAGGTTGTCGTCCACAACGGTCTTCATTTTATGGACTATGCCACCTTCTGCAAGGCTATTGAGAAGATCTGTGTCACCGTCAAGCCTCGGTTATGTTATGCCAAGCTCAGAGAGTCCTGGACACAAACGGTAACGACTCAAGCTCAGTCGTTGTACATTACCAACGCTTGTTCCCTCTTCCCTCTTTTATCCGTCTCGTTGCCGTCTGAATTTTCGTATGTCATAGTGCCGTGGTCACATGACAAGTTTTTCACGTCGACGCATGACCGTGGGGTAAGTGGGGGCAGAGCAAGTTCACGGCCTAGGACCCTGTGGCATGGATAGACACTTCGATCCTGGATCAATTAGCGTTCAGACACATTTTCTTTTATTGTCAGTTTGCGATAATTATTTTATACTTAGTATATTGCTATATTTTCTATAATTACTCTGGCAAAGTTACTTGAAATATTATTCATTACTTTTTATGAATTGTTATAATTATTCTAAATAAAGATTTAATAAAGTAAATTATATTGTACGTTACAGGCGAGTCAATCGCGGTAGTAACTATAATAGTTTATTAAATATTAAATATTGTGTGTGACTGCGTTATTCCACTGGGAGGAATATTGTATCCGATATCTACGAGGATATTCGACATATTGTTAATTGCAGAACACTTATTGTAAGTAACTGAACATTATTATAATTGGCAATAAAACTTGCATTTTCTAGTTAATTCTGATCACTCTATCTCTCATTTACATTATCTATCTTCCTATTCTACTGGTAAGAATTACCCAATAGTCCATTAAGAATATTATTATTAATCAAGAACTGATAAGTTTAGTTTAATATAAGAAATCTATTGATAATTAATAAGCCGTGAGGTAAGTTGATAACTTTTTCATACGTTGCCGAGTTTGAATAAGTGCGGGTCTTTGCTTTGCAAGAACCCCAGCCCACTGCTCTGTCCAAGTAAAATCAAATTTTGTTAGAGGCCAGCCTACGCCAGGGTTCAACCCGCGAATTCTGGTGGCTGCTGGTAAAAATCGCAAAAGTAAAAAAGCGATTTGTCTCAAAATATATATATAAATAAAAAAATTTCAAAAAAAACAAAAATTTCAAAAAAAAAAAAAATTTTTTTTGAAAATTTTTTTTTTTGAACAACTTTAAGAAATTTAAGAGACCAACGTCCAATCAATTTTAACACGTTTTCTTTGCTGCATTCCGTGGTCTCTTAATTTTTCTAAAATTGTTCAAAAAAAATGTTTTTTTTTTTGAAATTTTTGTTTTTTTTGAAATTTTTTTATTTTTCGAAAATTTGAGCACTGTTTGGAATGAAAATGTCGAAGAAGCTCGGAAAAATTTGTTTTTTCATTTTGTTAAAGGTTATGAGCTTTCTAGAGCAAAAAAAGTGATCCTTTAATTTTTTCAAAAATTCGATCGAGTGAAACAAAAAAACGGCTGGTTGGATTAATCTCGCTCTTTGTAGGATTTTTGTGGGCATATTGAACTGTAAAATGCACACTCAACATTATTGATTTCCACAATATTTTCGATCCAGCGCTTGATTTTCCAAAAAACCACCAAAAGCCCTTTGTTTGTTGCATTTTCAAATTCATGTGACGACAGGAAAAAATTTTTTTTTCAAAAAAAAATGGCTAATCGTTCAAGGGAATTTATTCAAGTTTTTGAAACCCACCATTAACTTTCTGTACGATCATTGGTTGCTGAGATATTGATAATCAAAGACAAAAGGATCCTCTTCCATTTGAAGACCGATATCTTGGTGACAAATGGACGTATCAAGGTCTATAAAAAATGAAATTAAAGCTGAATAATGAAGGTATCCGATCCTTATAGTGGTTAAGCAAAAAAACATTTTCCGACGCCCGTAGACCAAAAAAAAAAAGTAAAAAAAATTTGAAAATTTTTTTGTCGCTGGTTTTTCTAAGATTACTCAAAAACCGCCGACGCAAAAAAATGTTGAAGTTCTAATCCAAAAAGTAGACACTTGGAGCTACAATTTCCTTTTTTATTTTTCCTTGTACGACCATTTCTCTCGAAGTTACGGCCTGTTGAAAATCACCCAAAAATTTGGAATTTTTTTTTGATCCTTTAATTTTTTCCATTAGTGTATATATATATATATATATATATATATATATATATATATATATATATATATATATATATATATATATATATATATATATATATTAGGATGGGCCAAAAAAAGAACTAATTTTTTAACTTCCCGCTTAAAAAATCGATGATTTTCAAAAATTTTGGGAAGTTATTGTTTTCACCCCGATTTTCGAAAATCGAGTTTTCATCAAATGTCGACGTTTTAAGGTCCTACGAAGCTATTCTGACTATTTTCAGAATGATGTCCGAGTGTATGTGTGTGTGTGTGTGTGTGTGTGTGTGTGTGTATGTATGTAAACTCTTTATATCTTTTTAACTAATAGACCGATTTAGATGGTTAAGGCGACAATCGAAAGAGCTTTTCGGCCATCAACTTTTCTGAAAATTTAAAATCATTTGATCAAGTAGACTCGAAGATATTGGCCAATTACGAAAAAAAAAAAATTTTTTTTTTTAGTTTTTTATTGATTTCTCAGAAACGACTTTTACGATCGACTTCAAAATCTAATCAGCTCTAGAACTCAATAAAACGCGTCGATTGCTACCTCAAACTTCAAAATTGGATAATTCGTTCGAGAGTTATCGCGGGAGAAAGAAATGGTAAAGACGGTTTTTTTCGAAACTAAAGGTATACAAAAGTGTTTTCGAGCTCGAAGAGCCCGAAAATGTGTTTGCAACGATGTTTTCGAGCTCTTTGAGCTCGAAAACAGCGGGAAGTTTTGGGGCTGGCCCGCAAGGTCAACCGATAGACCGATTTTTTTTCTTTAGTTACCTTGAAAATATCGTTAAAGATGATGAAAAAAAAATTCTGGTAAAGTTTGAGCTCTTGATATTAATATTAAGATGTGGCGCTTTGTAATTTTTGATTTCCCATTTAAATAACATGGAAAAAAAAAATTTTTTTAGTTTGGAATTTTTAACTTCGGCAATGGCTCATCGTACGAATAAACCCAGCATACATTTGGGTAGGGAATTCAACGCTCTACAAAAAAAGTCTCTTATGATTTTTTTATAAATCCATCTGTTCAAAAGTTTTTGGAGCTCGAAGTCAAGTTAGAGTAAATTTCGAGATCTTTTTACTTTTCCGGCGAAACTATCGAACTTATCATAAAATGTCATAGATTCTTTTTTGTAGACAATTTTATTTTCTACAAATTATTATTGAAAAATTTTTTTTAAATTCTGCATTGTTTTCTAGTTATATGCCAAGCTCTTAAAATCGATCAGAACACTTTTTTTTGTAGAGCTTGGCATTAAAATGGAAATAACTAGAAAACAATTCAGAATTTAGAAAAAATTTCTTAATGACAATTTGTAGAATATAAAATTGTCTACAAAAAAGAATCTATGACATTTTATGATAAATCCAAAAGTTTCGCCGGAAAAGTAAAAAGATCTTGAAATTTACTCTAACTTGACTTCGAGTTCCAAAAACTTTCGAACAGATGAATTTATAAAAAAATAATTAGAGATTTTTTTTTGTAGAGCGTTGAATTCCTTATAGAAATGTATGCTGAGCTTATTCGTACGATGAGCCATTGCCGAGGTTAAAAATTCCAAACTAAAAAAATTTTTTTTTCCATGTCATTTAAATGGGAAATCAAAAATCACGAAGCGCCACATCTTAATATTAATATTAAGAGTTCAAACTTTACCAGAATTTTTTTTTTTTTTGATCATCTTTAATGATATTTTCACGGTAACTAAAGAAAAAAAAATTAGTTTATTTTTTTGGCCCACCCTAATATATATATGGAGCATTCCTCGCCAAATTGACCACTTTTGACTTCTCTGCGTTTTGGGACCAGGACAATTAAACCCCGACAACTCATCCCCGAAAATTCATTCCTGCGACAATTCATCTCCGACAATTTATCCCCACGACAATTCAACCTTTGATAATTAATCCCCGACAATTCATCCTCGTGACAACTGATCCTTACGACAATTGCTCCCAATCATATAATTTTATACTCAAGATAATATAAAAGATCGGTCTGTCAGTTGACCCTGCGGGCCAGCTCCAAAACTTTCCGCTGCTTTTAAGCTCTGTGAGCTCGAAATCATTGTTGAGCATACATTTTCGAGCTCTTTGAACTCGAAAATACTTCTGTATGTCTTTGTTTTCGAAAAGTAACGTTTTTTACCATTTTTTCTACAACGATATCTATCGAACGAATTCACCGATTGAGACGGTTGAGGTGGCGATCGACGCGTTTGATTGAGTTCTACAACTGATCAGATTTTGAAATTAATTTATCAAGTCGTTTTTGAGAAATTTCCAAAATACTAAGAAAAATTTTTTTTTTCAATTCTTTCGTTAACGGTTTCTCTTGAACGAATGAACTGATTTTGATGGTTGAGGTGGCATTCGACGCGGCTTACAAAGTTTTAGAGCTGATTAGATTTTGGAATCAATCCATGGAGCGAATTAAAAGTTATTCAAAAAAAACATTTTTGAAAAAATTTTATTTTTGAAGTATCTCCGAACGTACCCTACTGATTAAGCTCAAATTTTTAGTGCTTTTAGTAAATAACAAGCCGCGTCGAATGACACCTCGACGATCAAAATCGATTCATCCGTTTAAAAATTACAGAATATTTACAGACGTACGTACGTACATACATACACTCGGACATCATCTTGAATTTAGTCAGAATAGCTCCCTAGAACCTCAAAATGTCGACATCTGTTGGAATTTCGATTTTCGCAAATCGGGGTGAAAACAATAACTTCCCGAAATTTTTGAAAATCATCGATTTTCTTAGCGGGAAGTTAAAAATAGTAAAATACGAAAGAAAGAAAGGAGAAGAAAATGCCCTTTGTTTTTTTTATATTATAGAAAAAATTGGCGTTACACAGCAACACTGCAATAGCGCAAAATCAAATCGTCGTAATACGGATACGGTTTCATGTATTTTGTGTATGTGTGTAACTGCAGAAATATACCCACTAGGGTGGATCATATTTAGGCGATATTTTGTTTTTTCCTGTCCTACCTGAAAAACTAACAATTTATAGAACAAAAAAAATATTTCCGCTTAAAAAAAATTCTAAGTCGATTAGGGGCTTCACTCATTGAAAAATTCGATTTCCCATTTAAATAACATAAGAAAAAAAAATTTTTTTAGTTTAGAATGTTTTACCTCGGCAATGGCTCAATGTACGAATAAACCCAGCATACATTTTTGTAGGGAATTGAACGCTCTACAAAAAAAGTCTCTTTTGATTTCTTGATAAATCCATCTGTTCAAAAGTTATTGGACCTCGAAGTCAAGCTGGAGTAAATTTCGTGATCTTTTTACTTTTACGGCGAAACTATAGGATTTATCATAAAATGTCATAGATTCTTTTTTGTAGACAATTTTATATTCTACAAATTATCATTAAGAAATTTTTTCTAAATTATGAATTGTTTTCTAGTTATTTCCATTTTAATGCCAAGCTCCACAAAAAGAAGTGTTCTGATCGATTTTAAGAGCTTGGCATTAAAATGGAAATAACTAGAAAACAATGCAGAATTTAGAAAAAATTTTTCAATAATAATTTGTAGAAAATAAAATTGTCTACAAAAAAGAATCTATGACATTTTATGATAAGTTCGATAGTTTCGCCGGAAAAGTAAAAAGATCTCGAAATTTACTCTAACTTGACTTCGAGCTCCAAAAACTTTTGAACAGATGGATTTATAAAAAAATCATAAGAGACTTTTTTTGTAGAGCGTTCAATTCCCTACAAAAATATATGCTGGGCTTATTCGTGCATTTGCCATTGCCGAGGTAAAACATTCTAAACTAAAAAAAAAATTTTTTCCTATGTTATTTAAATAGGAAATTGAATTTTTCGATGAGTGAAACCCCTAATTGACTTAGGATTTTTTTTCAAGCGGGAATATTTTTTTTGTTTTATAAATAGTTAGTTTTTCAGGTAGGACAGAAAAAAACAAAATATCGCCTAAATATGAAACACCCTAATACCCACACACAAAGAAGTGTGAAAAATACGCGCTTCTTTCACAAATTTCGTGTGTGTGCAATTACAAAAAAATACCCACACAGAAACAGCTGTAATAAATTGTGCCCTTTTTTCACGAATTTTGTGTGTGTGCAATTACAAAAATGTACCCACACACAAAAAAGAAAGTGAAAAATAGCGCCCTTTTTTCACCAATTTTTTGTGTGTGCAATTATAAAAATGTAGCCACATATGAAAACGTGAAAAATTAGACTCTGCCCCTTGACCCTATCGGGACTTCACCCCTGGACCCCCCCCCCCGCCGACTGAGATGCTCTTTTTCCACGGGGGAAAAAAAAAACAAAGGGTTTTTTTTCCCTTATTTTTTTTTTTCTTAAAATAGTTCTTTCCCTACAGTCCAGTCTAAAAGTTTTGGATCACTACCCATGTATCGCGTACCTGCGAAGCTAACATTATAGTCATATTTTTTGAACTGGACTATACTCCTAATTAAAATTATTCGGGAAATTTTATTAACTGTGGTTCGTGGCTACTGGACACGACATAGCCAGGGCCCACCGTTATACCGTGTATGATAAAAATTTCAAATTCCAGAACTGAAAACTGAAAACTTGAAGCTACAATTTTTTTTTTTTTTTTTTTTATATTTGCTGTATGACCATTTTCCTCTGAGTTACAGCATGTTGAAAATCGCTTAAAAATTTACAATTTTTTTATATCTTTTAATTTCTGTGACCAGTGCAGTTATGCCCATATTTTTGTAGGGCATGAAAAGACGCTTTTTTTTAGCTTTGATCTGATCCGATGAATAATTTTAAATTCAGAGCAGTTTATTCACGCGGTCGTGGTATAGAAGTCATTTTTCGTTTATAAAAATAGCCGAACAGGGTTTTCTTCTAGTAACGTTGGATTTTCTCATTTTTTATATCATTTTGAAGAACTCCACAAATCAATCTCGGACTAAGTATTTCATTGAAAAGATACAAAAAAAAAAAAATTTCTAATTTCAAAATTTATATCTTCAAAAAAAAACACCTCTCTGAAAATTTCAGGGTCTTCTCAGAACAGATAAAGGTAGTCTACAAAAAAATTTGAACCAAAAAAAAACAGCTTTTTGAATTGTTCAATTTTGAACATTTCAAAATTGTGAAATTTAAAAAAAATTTTTCTTTCAAATATATTTTTTTTGTAGCCTTAAATATCCTATTTGAAAAGAACCAAGGCCGATTCTTGTAATTTTAATCATTTTCGAGATATTCAAAAAAATAAACTTGGAAAATTCGAAAAATGATAAGATTTTGAATTTTGCATAATTTTTGATGAAAATTAAAAAAATTTTCTTCCGTTGGTAAAGCTTTCTTATAGGAAGAAAGAAAACTTCTGACCAAGTTTCATCCAAATCGAAAGGGGTCAATTTCAACTATCGGTCGATTTGACATGGAATGACCCATATATAAAATACGAATAAATTTACGAATAAAATTCAAAGCAATAAATTTTAAAAAAATAAAAAAAAATTAATTTATTGATATCGTCAATTTGAATTAATGAATTGGTTGTATGATTTTTTTAATGTAATGTTCGAAAAGTGATGGAAGACATGAGAAATATAAATAGCAATTGATAAAAAAAAAAAAAATAAAAATAAGGAGCATGTCTAATAAACAAGACTCACGTTGTTCTTTAATCGCTGAGCCTCCAAGTCATCCTGAAGCCGTTTAGTAAAACTTGAGTAGTTACTTCTATCAAGTTGTAGAGATTCGACTTGAGCTTCGAGCTGATAAAACTCAGTTAGTTTCTTCATCAACTCGCTCTGCAAATAATCAATCTGGCCATCATCATGCTGACACTGAGCTATCAATTCTTGGTGAGGATGTCTTTGCATCTGACTTTGATCTTCCTGCTTGTTGTAAATAATGGCACCAACTGCATAGAACTTAGCCTGCAGTTGTTTGATTTGACGGATGAATCCTTGTTTTTCTGCGGCATGACTTTCAAGTATGTGTTGCAAACGCGTGTGCAGAGCTTGTGCTTCAGTTATTATGGCATTGATCGCCTCCTCAAGTTGCTTGAAGCTACCGGTTAACTTAGACCGTTCAGAATTTAATTCAGCTTCAAGATCCTTTAAATTGTTCTGATAAGTCAAGCTGGCTTTGTACTTTTCAGACAGCGCTTTAATCTTGTTGTTGAGTTGTATCATCGAATCGGTGTGGCCTTCAGTCCACTCGGTGACCTCCTGGGGGTTATCCAATTGTATTTTCAAGAACAAATCACAAAGAATCTGAATATTTGACCAACTCAACTCGGCTTTTTGTACCAGCGGCATCAATAACGACACATTTATTCCATCTTTGTCTCCGCCTAAAACAATCATTAATTTTTTACTCCAAGTTTAGATGCATACATAACATTTTTGAAACTCATGGTAAAAAAGCACGTCTTTGATTGGTTAAAAATGACACTATAAAAAATAAACAAAAATATCTCGAAAAATGTCAACATTGTTCGTGAAAAATATGACAAATCTACAGCATATATATATATATATATATATATATATATATATATATATATATATATATATATTAGGGTGTTTCATATTTAGGCGATATTTTGTTTTTTTCTGTCCTACCTGAAAAACTAAAAATTTATAAAACAAAAAAAATATTCCCGCTTGAAAAAAAATTTTAAGTCAATTAGGGGCTACACTCATCGAAAAATTCGATTTCCTATTTAAATAACATGGGAAAAAAATTTTTTTTAGTTTAGAATGTTTTACATCGGCAATGGCTCAATGTACAAATAAGCCCAGAGTACATTTTTGTAGGGAATTGAACGCTCTACAAAAAAAGTCTCTTATGATTTTTTGATAAATCCATTTGTTCAAAAGTTATTGGACCTCGAAGTCAAGTTAGAGTAAATTTCGAGATCTTTTTACTTTTCCGGCGAAACTATAGGACTTATCATAATATGTCGTAGATATTTTTTGTAGACAATTTTATTCTCTGCAAATTATCATTGATCATTTTTTTTTCAATTCTGCATTGTTTTCTAGTTATTTCCATTTTAATATCAAGCTCCTAAAAAAATAGTGTTCTGATCGATTTTAAGAGCTTGGCATTAAAATGGAAATAACTAGAGAAAAATGCAGAATTTTTAAAAAAATTATCAATGATAACTTGTAGGAAATAAAATTGTCTACAAAAAATATTTATGGAATTTTATGATATGTCCTATAGTTTCGCCGGAAAAGTAAAAAGATCTCGAAATTTACTCTAACTTGACTTCGAGGTCCAAGAACTTTTGAACAGATGAATTTATCAAAAAATCATAAGAGGCTTTTTTGTAGAGTGTTAAATTCCCTACAAAAATGTATTCTGGGCATATTTGTAGATTGAGCCATTGCCGAGGTAAAACATTCCAAACTAAAAATAATTTTTTTTCCCATGTTATTTAAATGGGAAATCGAATTTTTCGATGAGTGAAGCCCCTAATTGACTTAGAATTTTTTTTAAAGCGGGAATATTTTTTTTGTTCTATAAATTGTTAGTTTTTCAGGTAGGACAGAAAAAAACCAAATATCGCCTAAATATGAAACACCCTAATATATATATGGGTCATTCCATGCCAAATCGACAAATTTTTTTCCGGACCCCCACGGATTTCGCTGAAAATTTTATATCTTATTCTACCCCCGAAAAGACAATTTTCAGAATTTTTTCAAATTTTTTTGCCTAACTCAAAAAAAGTTATTGATTTTTCAAAAAAATAGCTCTTTTTTTTTTCAAATAACTTCAACTTATATCAAAAATGGAATTTTCGGAACGCGCAAGACTCTAAAATTTTTGTTTTTTAACGTACTTTTTAAAAAAAAATACAAAAAATATTTTTGAAGCCCGGAAGTATAAAAATTTTCAGTTTTTTTGAAAAAACCATGATTTTCTCAAAGTTGGACCATCTTGTGGTTCTAATATTTATAAATAAATAAATAAATATTAGAACCAGGTAAAAAAAAAAAAATGTTTTATATGAAATATATTGCTTTGAGTACAAGTAATAAAAGTATTTTTTATTTATGTAGAGATATGAGGTTGGAACTATGAATCTATTTAAAGGTGTAGATTATCCGATTTTGTACTTACTTTTTAAAATAAAAAAAAAAATTTGGACGATAACGACTTAAAATTTTCGCAAGATTCATTATTTTTCAACTTCCGTAGATCCGCGAGTAAGCTAGAAAAATTTTGCAGAAAATTTAAGAAAAATAAACCAAATTTGAAAAAAACTTTTTTTTTAAACAATAAAAAGCGATTGCGATCACATCTTGTAATAAGCGGGGATTACTGCGGAATTAGTTAAAGTTTTTTTAGAAAAAAAAAAAAAAAAAAAAAAAATTTGTCCAACTTAGAGAAAATCATGGTTTTTTCAGAAAAACTGAAAATTTTTATACTTCCGGGCTTCAAAAATATTTTTTGTATTTTTTTTCAAATACTACGTTAAAAAACAAAAATTTTATACTTGCACGTTCCGAAAATTCCATTTTTGATATAAGTTGAAGTTATTTGAAAAAAAAAAGAGCAATTTTTTTGAAAAATCAATAACTTTTTTTGAGTTGGGCAAAAAAATTTGAAAAAATTCTGAAAATTGTCTTTTCGGGGGTAGAATAAGATATAAAATTTTCAGCGAAATCCGTGGGGGTCCGGAAAAAAATTTGTCGATTTGGCATGGAATGACCCATATATATTATTAGGGTGGCTCATTTAAAACAACTATTTTTTTTTTCGCTCCATTGACGAAATATTATTTAGTCTAATCGAGAAGTGAGTTTTCTGCGAAAAATCGTTAAACCACTCTTAAAAATATGGCGATTGGTGCATTGGATTCGGAATTTCATTCTGAGAAATGGGTATTTTTTTTTTATCCGCCATTAAAAATTCCATTTGTTATAAACAAAAAACGAAGAGACAAAAAGGAAGTCTCCGTTTTTTAGCTATAACTTAAAAAGTATTAAAGATAACTGAAATTAAAAAAAAGATCCTAAAAGAGGAGAAAATTTCAGTAAAATAAGTCTCGACTCCCCCAGTTGTAGCTCCATTATTTATAATTTTAATTTGACGTTGAAAGTTGGGCTCCGCGCGGCCGTTTCGGCGCCTGCGCGTCGTCGCCGTACAAAGTATGCAACATAAAATAATTTTTTTATAACATAAAATATTAATTTAAAAATCTGAATAAATTATAGTGTCATCTAGACATCTGAAGGAATATAGCCCCGCATAAAAAAAATTTTTAGCTCGATTTTTGTTTAAGTTATTTGATTGTTAATTAACAAATTTTTCGGAGACTTGAATTTTTATAAAATCTCTTAAAAATGTTTAAAAAAAGTGTCTATAAATTTTTTTTCTCTTGGGAGCTCTTGTTATATGAATAATGAACCAGATTCCGTTATAATAGTTTATAAAAGTTTTTTCATTTGTTTATAATGATTTTTCAAAGTTATCAAAAATTGAAATATCCGGCTAATGTTATAAAAAAAATTTTTTTTCCCAAATCTTTAATTTTGGTTGTTTTTGTATTCATATATTGAGTTTAGTAGCTTTGCTAAAAAATTTTTAACATTGATTGTTTAAAAATTTTTTATAAACATATAGACAAATTGAATATTTTTGAAAAATTTTTTTTTGTCATTCTGTTCTCTTAGTAAAATAATGATTTAAAAAAAAAAAATTTTTTCTTAAAAAAATTTTTTAATTGTTTATAATTGTTTTTTTCATTTATCCACCGTTTAAATTAATTATTAAGAAATCATTTTTTTTTCAAAAATCATTATTTACAATTCTCAATATAATTATGAAAAAATTTTTTTTTTTTATTGAAATTTTCATTGTTTATTTTATAAACAATTTGTTATAAACAAATTTCCATTTTCATTATATTTTTTTTCCGTAGCTTTAAAAAATTACAAATACAGCCATGTGCATTAAAGTTGTTAAAAAAATTTTTCTCTATTTTTTATTGAATTTTAAAATACTTTACCCCATCAAAGTTGAAGCGGTCAACGATTTTATCAACTTACAAATTGTTATAACTTTTAAACTATTGATGATACGGTCTTAGACATTCAAGACAATCTTTTAGACAATTTATTGATTTATATAATAAATTTTTTACATGCTCAATATCTATTATGGTTCAATTTTTATAAGCATTTGTTTATAAAAAAAATGCATTACTTGAATTTTTAAATAATTATATCTTTCAAACTATTGCAGTTACGGCTTTTATGATTCAAGACAATTTTATAGAGTAATTATTGGACTACTCAAAAATAATTTTTTTATATTTTTAATTTCATTTGTTCATCATTTTTTTTTTATTTATTCAAATTATTATTACCACATTTATACTCACACACACAACAGATATTTACATGTAAATATTTTTAGTCAGGAAATCTATACTTGCTAACTGTCAAGGCTGCATTTCTGTAAGAAGTTCATTCAAGTTTGTAATGTCTTCCAGGCTGTACTGCTGGCAAATATTTTGAGTTTTTGCTTTGACAAACGTTAAGTAATGAATTGAAAGTTCCAAAACTAAATGAAAATAGCAAGAACAACATTAATTATTGGCGTTAGGTAGGAATATAAGGTCAATAAAATCCAGCAAATGAACCATTAACCGTGTAATAATTTAAATAAATAAAAAAAAAATGATGAACAAATGAAATTAAAAATATAAAAAAATTATTTTTGAGTAGTCCAATAATTACTCTATAAAATTGTCTTGAATCATAATGTTTCTTCGGCCATAATTTTATATAAAAAAAATACTAAAATCTTGGATAAAACAGCGATTTTTTAAATTTTGCGATATTCAATTGGATTTATCTCGGAAACTACTGGTTCTACGAAATTGGCGCAATTAACTTTTTTTATAGAAAATTAAATTCCCTACAAAAAAAAGTTCTGTACAATTTTGTAGTAAAGTTAGTAGTTTGCGAGTAAAATAAAAAAAAACCGTGAAATTCAAGAAAAAATTGGCTTCAAGATTTTTTACCGATGAGACCGGTTACAAAACGCAAATTAGCTACAATCCCTTTCAAAGAGGAAAGATTCTTTTGAAATTTCCGCCTAATAGCGACTAAATATCATGGAATGCCTTGAAGTTATAGATAATTGAAAAAAAAATAATTGAAATTTACGTGTTAATTAAATGGGAAAATTTCAAATTCATTTAGCGAGTACTTAAAATTAAAATTAAGGGCTCAAATTTGGTGGAAATTTTTTTTTTTTTATGTCTAGAATAATATTTCGTCAATGGAGCGAAAAAAAATAGTCGTTTCAAATGAGCCACACTAATATATATATATATATATATATATATATATATATATATATATATATATATATATATATATATATTGAGACAATGTGAATTGTCTTCGTCGTCCTCAGCCTTGCGGTTCCCGTTTCCTCCGTCTCGTAGTCCAGTCGATGCGCACGAAAAAATCGTTGCCGTCTGAATTCTGTACGTCATAGTGCCATGGTCACATGACTTATTTTTCACGTCGACGCATGTCCGCAGGGACAGTAAAGTGGGACAGAGTTCAGAGACGAGTCCCAGGCCCTCAATTATCGGTCAATCACTTCGATCCTGGATCAACTAGCGTTTAGACGTATTTCTTCTCTATTGTCGAACTATGCTAATTATTCTGTATTAATCACATTGCAATATTTTTTATTAATACTCTAGCAATCTTACTTATAATATTATTTTATTATTTCTTATTGATTATTATAAGTCAAGTTTAGATAAAATAAACTATTACTGTACATTCCCGGCAATATACTTGCGATTTAAAGAATTGTTAAAATTAAATAATAAATTCAGTGTAATAATTGCGTTATTCCCCGTGGAGGGTCATTGTATCTCCAGCGTATTCCAGGACACTCCTGATATTGTTATTTGCGGAAGCGTCTATTATTGTAAGTAACTGAACTTTGTTATAATTAGCAATAAAACCTGTATTATTCTTATAAATTCCTTTCACTCTATCTATCACTATTCATATCACTTATCATCCTACATTACTGGTAAGAATTATTAAATAGTCTATTAAAAAGTATTATTGATTACTTAAAGTATTATTATTGATAAGTCTGTCAATTATAAGAAATTTATTTATAAGTAATAAGTCGTGAGGTAAGTGAATGAATTTTAACATACGTTGCCGAGTTTGAATAAGTGCGGATCTTTGCTTTGCAAGAACCTCAGCTCATTGCTCTGTCCAGGTAAAATAAAATTTTGTTAGAGGCCAGCCTAAGTCAGGGTTCAACCCGCGAATTCTGGTGGCTGCTGCACGGAAAATAATATGTAGTATCATTTACTACAAGATTGCAGTAAATGTGTTTGTAGTTAAAAATACCTCATAAATGATAAAAGTTACTAAATATGCGACAAATTTTACTAAGTTAATAAGTTGAATTTACTCCTATCTTGCGGTTAATTCTACTGCACACTGCAATAACAAATACTCCAGGCGGAAGTTGAGAGTACTACAGAAGGAGCACTTTTCACTGTTTCGCCATTTTTGGGTTAACCTGTTGTGTATACTCGAGTATTAAAGCGTCTCATAAATAATCATCTGACTTTTTTAAAACCCAAAAATATATTTAGGGAAATTATTTACAAGTGGGGTCCAACTTATTTTTGGCCATATCTTGCTGAAAAACTAACAATTTTTAATTTTTTTGCTCTGCTTGTTCTTAAGACGCATTTATGATAAAAAATGTCGTGAGAAAAAAAAAAAGATTTTACTAGCTTTTTTGCCTTTAAAAGTTGGAAAAAAATTGGCTTTCACATTTATGGATAAAATTTCTATTTTATCTTTTTTGATGTATTTTTTTTTTTTTTAAAGTACAAAAAACAATGAACAATTAAAAAAAAAATTGATTAATTTGATCAAAAAAAATTTAACATGGCCCAGCATGGGTGGACCCCACTTGTAAATAATTACTATGTTTAGTATATATAAATAACTCAATAAGTGATTTTTAAAAATAATTTATGAAAATTTTAGGTTATATACCGTTTATTTTTACGTCTCCGCATATTGAGTAAATTGAACTACAATTGGAGTTACAAATACCGCATGCTGTGGCATATCTTACTTTTTTCGATAGTTGACGCTTAACTACAATATTGTAGTAAATCTAACCACAATTTGGAGTTGTCTCATGTCATACTACAGCCTGTGGTAAATGGAACTCCAGTTGTAGTTGCCACTACTACAATTTATTTTCCGTGTGGTTAAAATCGCAAAGAGAAGAAGCGATTTGTCTCAATATATATAGGGGAAGGGAGGGCAAAACGGGGTAGGGTAGGCAAAATGGGGTACCCCCAAAATTTGGTGAAAAAAAAAATTTTTTTTTTTTGTCTAATTACTGTATATCCGATAGTTTTGAGCATTTTCAGCCCTACGCATGACACCTGGGGCAAAATGGACCAGCCGAAAAATCGAAAAAATGATTCTTTCATATTTTTATTGTCAAATTAAAAAAAAAAAAATTAATATGTTAATTCATTTTTCGGCTAATTTTCTGTAGTTGGGACAAATTTGACCACTAAAAATATTCGAAAATAATATTTTAATTTTTAATTGATAAAAATTCAATTAAAAAAAAAAATTATCATTTTTTGGAGGAGGGCCTCTCTGTCCCACAAAAAAAGAAATTTTCTGCCTTCGTATCTACCAATGATGTGAAATGTAATTTTTCTTCATGTATTTCACATAAAAAAAAAATTTAATTTAATGAAATTTGATTAACTTTCAGAAATTTTTTCTTTCAGCTTTTTTTCAGGGTACCCCATTTTGCCCGCCAAAAGTAAAAATTTTATTTCTTAACGGCAGCTAAAACTTTTGTCTATTTATCTTGAATATCATTAAAAAAAAAACAAGATTTAGCTTATTTTAGTCCTCAAAAACTTAGTATTTCCTTAGGTACCCCGTTTTGCCCCCCCCCCCCTCTCCTATATATATGTAATATAACGAAGTTTTGAGGACACGATTGTGGCTACAATTCTTATCAGATCTTAATGAAATTTCTCACACTTATTCTATAGGCGATTATCACGGTTAAGTTCGAAGATGGAATAAATCTGACCGATTAGTTTAGAAGTTATGGCTGTTTTAAATTTCCACGATTTTTCAGAGAAATCAGTTTTTATGCACTTTCAAGTTCACATAATTTTAAAACTAATACTCATAGACAATTCCCGTAAAAAGTATCTGAAAGCAGGGTAAGTAAGCTTTAATTTATGACATTAACCTTTATGTTTCGACCACATTTCTTTTAATAACTTGATAGCTTTAAAAATTTTAATGGAATCAAAAAATGTTGAAAATATGGTTTTCATTTCACATAACTTATGCTCTTCTCATTATAATCCAGTTTCGTCAGTTCTATTTTATTGTGAATAAAATAACCTGTAAATTTCACAGCTATATAAAATATTTTATGCTTTAAAAGTATTTCTTTTATTATTTATGATGTATCAAATGTACCTCTACGCCCTATGATTATCACTGATCTTGTCATTATGATAGCACCCACAGTTCTTATCGGATCTTAATGAAATTTTCTATACTTATTCTATAGGTGATTACCTAGCCCTGGCGGACCCATTATTACGGTAAATTACGGTAGGATTACGGTAGATTACGGTACAGTAGAATCTCTCTATATTTGACCTCTCTATATTTGACCGCTCTCTGTATTTGACCAAATTCTCTCTCTATATTTGACTATCCTGTCTCCCACTACAACTTTTCGTTGGGCCAATCAAAAAAAATTTTAGTGGCGGGTAGATTTGAATGTTCTGTATACTACCGTATTAGCGTAACCTACCGTAATGTACTGTAGTTCTACCGTAACCCTACCGTAGTCGTACCGTATTCCTACCGTAGTTGTACCGTAATCCTACCGTATTCGTACCGTAACCTACTGCAATCCTACCGTAATTTACCGTAGTTCTACCGTAACCTACCGTAATTTACCGTATTTCTACCGTATCCTACCGTAGTTCTACCGCAATCTTACCATAATGTACCGCAATCCTACCACAATTTATTAAATAATAATTATTTCATAAATGTTGTTATAATTATTTGTAAGTTTAGCAAATATTTGGGCACATGTGTATTGTATTTATTATAAATTCTGCTATTTTAGGAATTTCCGAGAGAAACTGTCTGTTTTTTTTCGAATTTAATTAATTTTAGAAAAGCTTAAGAAGGTAAAATTCTTTAGAATTATGAAAAAAAAAATAAATCAATAAATAAGAGAATTAAAAAACTATTTTTTTTTTTCAAAACTGCATTAATTGAATTTAAAATTATTACAAAAAATAAAGAGAACATCATTTAAATTAAAATTTTAATAATAAATATTTAATAGTTATTATAATTTAAAATAAAATATTCTTAAATTAAGAAAACTTGATGATTTACAAATGAAGGCAAAATTTTTTTAATTATAAATATTGAACTCTTTTAAACTTTTAATATTAAATAAAAGAATGTTTTTTAAGCTTAGTCATGTGTATATATAGTACTGAATAGTTTGAAGTAAAAGAATAAATTTTTATTTCTAAATGCGCGTGGTGGCCGAGTGGTTTAAAGCACACGACTTTAAACTGCTTTCAATTGAAGAGTCGGCAGTTCGAGTCCCACCATGTGTTGTCAAAAAAATTCAAATTCCTTTTTTAGCGAAGGTTGAAAAAATAACATTCACTCTCCAGAGGGTTAAGTAAGTCGTAGAAAAGAAAAATTTTTTTAACCAAAAAAAATTATTTTTTGAAAAACCAAGAAAAAAAAGACTTGGGCTGAGAATCAAATCACTGCTGTGTTAACTACGCAGTAGACCGACCGTGACACCACTGTAATTTAACAGTAGCCCTGTCGTAAAATTACGATAGTGCAACCGTAAGTTGCGGTAGTGTAACGGTACCTTTACCGTAATTTTACGGTAGAGCTACCGTTACACTACCGTAGGTTACGGCTGATTTACCATAAGTTACGGTAGAACTACCGTAAGTTACGGTAAGACCACCGTAAACCTACCGTAATATTTGATCCGCCAGGGCTTGATCCAGTTCGAAGATGAGCTAAATCGGTCGATTAGTTTTGAAGTAATAGCTGTTTTAAATTTTCATGATTTTTCGAAAAAATCAGTTTTTATTCACTGTTAAAGTTCATATAAGGTAAGTGACCCCTCTATCGGCCAGGCTCCCTTTATCGGCCACTTGGTCGAAAAATCGATATATTTCCACAATAAGTACGTATTAATGCGTAAACAGTTTTTTAAAAAAAAGTAAAATTAATCTAGTTTAGATTAAACATACTTTGATTATTGTAAAAATTCATTTTTTAATTAAAAAAAAAAAATAGTAGTGCGTCAGACGCGATTTCTGGTGGTTTCTCATCAGGGAGGTTAAGTATTCTTGTTTTTTCATTAACCGATTACTAATTAAAAATAACAATAAAAGTCCGTTTTTTTTTTTGTAATCTTATTAGCTCGTTTCATAGTAATTTTAAGAGTTAAAAATTTACTGATTTTTACCTAATTTACAATAAAAATAGGGTGGCCCAACATAGATACAAGAAAATTACCTCTGTATGCATTATCGGCCACCTTAGTTTTATTTTTTTTGAGGTTATTAACATTTATATGCAAAATAGTCAATTTAATTTTTTAATGTCAAAATAAATAAACAAATTGATTAAGTTATATTTCAAAAGAAATATAAATATTTATAATAGAAAAAAATAAATTATATACATCCAATCAGCTAAAATTTTATCTAAAAGGTGGCTGATAGAGGGGACAGCTAGGAGGCCGATAGAGGGGACAGCTAGGCCAATAGAGGGGACATCAGGAATTGAAGTTATTTTCATTTATTATTAAATTTCTAATAAATATTTTTGCATATATTCTTTTTTAATTTGAAGTTAAATGTATACGCTTCAAGGTTCTATCACTGTTTTATACACGAATTGTCATTTTATATTTTAATTCTTAATTCGGAAAAAAAAATACGCTTAACTGGCCGATAGAGGGGTCACGTACCTTAGTATTAAAACTAAAACTGATGAACAATTTCAGTAAAAAGTATCTTCAAGCTTGTTTAGTAAGCTTTAATTTTTGACCTCAAACTTTATGTTTTGACCATTTCTTTCAATAATTTGATAGCCTTGAAAATTTTAATGGAATTGAAAAAATGTTGAAAATATGGTGTTCATTACACATAGCTTATGCATTTCCCATTATAATCCAATTTCATCAGTTTTATTTTATTGTGAACAAAATAACTTATAAATTTCACAGCTATTTTACAGTTTAAAAGTATTTCTTTTATTATTTATGACGTTTTAATCGTACCTGTACGTCCTATCACTAACTGGTCTTGCGATCGTACTAGCGATTACAATTATGATCTCATACTAATTAAATTTTCTATACTTTACTTCTGTGAAGGTTAGTTTGGTACATTACCTATATCATGTTATTTCAAATCAACTATCTGAAGTTCTCTTTCGAAAATAGTCGTTGTCTTTTTTTACCCTCACTATTAGAAAACGAACCTAATTTCATATCATGACTATACACTAACATGTGTCACAAGATATGGATGAATGAAACTGTTTATATAGATAATTGGAAAATCTACCTACCATTTTGGCTGCCGAATGGCTTTTTTGATTCCGTTGGAGTTTCTTTCAGCGCTAATTCTTTTGTCACCGACTTTGACTGAGTCACTTGCAGGAGATTTTCCTTCTAATTCAATAAAATAAAATAAAATATCTGGAGACATGGCAGCATCTCGCGTCAAGTATACGTTTAAACATATATGTGTATGCGTGTACATGGGTTGCGCGACACGACCGTGTCTCTATTCCTAAGTCAGAAGCCTGTTTAACTCACTCTTTACTGAATACAAAAATCACTTTTGCACACCTCAAACGCGAATCGGAGAGGTAGTGCTCTACTGTTGTCAAATGTCAAAGCAGTGTTGTCGTGAACTTAAATCACCTCCACTATTTTATGGTGCTGCGACTACTAAACCGCGGACAGGTCAACCGCGACACTTCAACTGAACGACAGTTCAACCTAGCGACGTTCCAACCGTCAAAAAATCCCTGATCAAATATCCGCGATAAAATGTCCGATGAAAAAATAATTCATGATTTTTGATAAACGGGTACTGTACGATTTTAAGCATATGTGTTGATCTATTTTCAAAATATTACCCACCCAAAATATGTGAAAAAGGGCATAGTACGATTTCAAGCATATATATGTATTGACCTATTTCCAAAGTAATAACCACCCAAAATATGTGAAAAAAGGACACAGTACGATTTCAAGCATATGTGTTGATCTATTTTCATGACATCTCATCCCGCATATTTTCCACATATTTGGCAGTTTTGCACGCGGGAGAAAACGTCCTACTTTCCTTCCTAGGTACACAATATACTATTTTCTTCAGTTTCATTCCACAAATTTCCGTCAAAACTTCCTGTCAAATTGACTTTAAATATTGATTGACGATTTAAAACAACTTGTAGTTCAAATTGTACTCATGTTGTATTTAAAAGTAGGAATATCTCATTGGTAACAGCTCGTCGTTAAGTTGATGATAAAATAATCAACATAATTGGCATCAGCTTCATATTAAGTTAATGATAAATAAGTCTTGCTGAGCGGACATTTGCTCTGCACGCCTGACTATCTGAGAATATATACACTAACGCAAAATTAAAGGAACAGAAAAATTTTATAAATTTTTTAGTAATTTTTGGAAGGCTGTAACTTTGTGAAAAATAATCGTATCGAAATTTAAAAAAAAGTATTTTATTGCTTGAAATCTCTAGTTTCAGTGCATTTTTATAAAAAATTTTTAAAAGGTTTTGTTATTACGCAAACATGAGAAATACCGCAAGACAAAAAATTTCAAAATTTTTTTTTTTTTTTTTAAAGAGCCCACGGACCGTGGAAAAATTTTGTCAACTAAACCAATGAAGATGTCATTTAGCAAATTTATTCAGCTTCAATTTGGCTTTTTTTAAACCTCGTAGGACACTTTGTTGCAGAGATATCAGCCTTCAAACAAAAAATGATCCTTTTGGCTTTGATCATCGATATTTCAGGTACCAATGAATGCACAGTAAATTTAAGGGCGGCATTAAAAACTTAAATAAATTCTCTACAAAACTCTTTCATCATTTTTTGCAAAAAAAAAATTTTTTTATTTTTAACATCCTTTAGAAGTAAGTACAAAAAAATGACTTTTTTTGGTTTTTTTTTAGTAAATCAACCGCTACTCTGCAAATATCGATAAAAAAAATAATGTTGCCAGGGACTTTTTTAGCTTAATGTACCTCTAATATCAGTGTAAATTTTCAAATTGATCTATCGAGCCGTTTTTTGGGAATGATCGATCAAAGTTTTCCGAAACAGTTAAAGGAACAAGTTTTGTTCCTTTAATTGTGTAATCATAATCAAAATGAAAAAATTATTTTTAACTTCCCGCTAAGAAAATTATTAATTTTCAAAAATTCGGGAAGTTATTGGTTTCACCCTGATTTTCGAAAATCGAGTTTTCATCAGGTGCCGACGCTTTGAGGTCCTAGGAAGCTATTCTGACTATTTTCAGAAGGATGTAAACTTTTAATATCTTTTTAATGAACTGACCGATTGACATGTTTGACATGGCAATCAAAAGGGTTTGTTGGCCGTCAACTTTTCTGAAAATTTCAAAACGATCGATCGAATAGACTCTAAGATATGGAAGAAAAACAAAAAAAAAATTTTTTTTTTCAATTTTTTTCAAAAAACAAAAATTTTCGACCCCAAAAAACAAGTTTCAATTTTTTTGATTTCTTTAATTTTTTTGCACATTTTTTGGAAATTTATCGTTTTTTTTTCTCTTTCTCTCACATTTACTGAGTTACTAATGCAAAAATAAATAAAAAGTAAAAAAAAAATAATTTTTTCATTTTGATTATGATTACACAATTAAAGGAACAAAACTTGTTCCTTTAACTGTTTCGGAAAACTTTGATCGATCATTCCCAAAAAACGGCTCGATAGATCAATTTGAAAATTTACACTGATATTAGAGGTACATTAAGCTAAAAAAGTCCCTGGCAACATTATTTTTTTTATCGATATTTGCAGAGTAGCGGTTGATTTACTAAAAAAAAACAAAAAAAGTCATTTTTTTGTAGGGGAGAGTGGGGTCAATTGAACCATGGGGCAATTGAACCAGTAAGCTTAAAAAATCGAAAAAATTAGAAAAATGAGTCATCCTCTTGGAATTATACTTTAATACACTAAACCTTAGTCTGACCAAAATTTGGAATCAATATGATGATTTAATTTTAAAAAATTCAAGTTTTTGTGTTTTTAGGCATCTTAACTTTTTTTTTAGATCTTGACAAATTGTTTAATAATTTTTTAATTTTAAAATGTAATCTTAAATTTTTTTTTGTAATACCTTCATAAATATATTAGTCATAAATTTCTAACTTTACTTCTAGTAAAATAGTTGTTGAATACTTTTTTTAAACTAATTATTTCAATAAAATCATATGGGGTCAATTGAACCAGTACTCTCGGGGACGGTTGAACCACACGAATCACACTGTGAGCATTAGACATGCGCGCGCATCTTGACTGAATGTCAAAAAAAGCTAAACTAACCAAGAAAAAAAATTATTATATTGTCAGAAGTTTTAAAAGTGATTGTTATAACATATAATGTTATATAAAATAATCAATATTATTAGAAGTGTTGTAATTTTAGTTTTAAGCTGTAATGAATAGTAAATTATTCATTAAAGTCATTTGTTTGTGGTTCTAATACTCGTGGTTCAATTGCCCCCGGCTAGTGGTTCAATTGCCCCCGCAAAGGGGACGATTGAACCATTTGATGCAGTTGTACAATTTCGTATTTATTAAAAATTTTCATCATTTGTTAAGTTATGTGCTTATGAGAAATGATAGTCTATATAATAAATTATAATTTCGTAAAAAAAAAAAGCTATCATTTTGCTTTTTTTCCTACAATAAAAAAAGTTAAAGTATTTTTGGTTCAATTGACCCCACTCTCCCCTACTTACTTCTAAAGGATGTTAAAAATAAAAAAATTCTTTTTTTGCAAAAAATGATGAAAGAGTTTTGTAGAGAATTTATTTAAGTTTTTAACGCCGCCCTTAAATTTACTGTGCAATCATTGGTACCTGAAATATCGATGATCAAAGCCAAAAGGATCATTTTTTGTTTTGTAACGGGGTAAATTGAGTTTTATTATCAACCAAAATCGTGATTTTTCACGGTTGGTCAATTACCCTACCTGCAACCCCAAAGGAGCATTTAATTAAGTTTTTCGACTTGTCACCGGGCGCGCTAAATGAAAATGCTAATACACGAGGCCCGATCATAATTAGGAAGAGGGGGAATTTTCCGATCAGGGCCGAAAATTATCGAGTGTAATTAATAAAATTGCAAGACGGAAGCGAAGACGGAGCAGAGTCGGCAGGACCGGGTAACCACCCAGACGCACACGAAGACCGAGGGCCAATAGGACTGGGCATTCATCAAGACAAGACTTGTGACCGAAGCGATCCAACCAAAGGTAGAAGCCAACACCATAGACGCGATTATTAGACGCTGCGAATAAAATATATTAGGTAAATTAATTAATTGAGAGCTTGAGTTTTTGATTGTGGAACCAAGCGATAAAACAAATTCTAATTGTTACAAGATACCAGGCAGGTAGCCGGTACCTTTTGTTATTAAGAACTGATTGCGTCTGAATAAGCAGGTTGAAGGAGAGTTCGAGTATTTGGCGAAAACGAGGATTGGATCCGAGAGAGAGTTAATACAAGGCGGAAAATTTGAGACAACCCGGTTACCCTGGCACACACGGACTAGAGAACTTAAGACACGGACAAGGACAACTAATACCGAACAAGCGACGGAAAAGAATCAACGCAAATTGTAATAGGTATTCTGTAGAATATTCCAGGCAGAGAGCCGGAATATTTGTTAATTACAACATATAATTTAACGTCGTGTTCGCAAAGTATTGTCGTGGTAATTTATCGTGTAATAAAATAATTAGAAAACCGGACTCAGCAAGTATTAGCTTTGATATTTCCAGGCAGGTTGTTTAAGTCACTCACCGGAAAATTCTTCTGGAATTTTCCAGGTAGGTCGTGTAAAGCATTCGCCGGAAAATCAATTGCGTTCTAGTCAAAATTATCTAGTTACTAATATTAAGATAAAACTAACTATAAGTAAATTAAATTAATAAATCAATTAATAAATTTATAAACGTTAAAAGTGTCGGGAAGTAAAAACGTTGAAAATAAATGTTCGAGTTTTTGAGTATTGTGATATCGAGGTCGTGATAAATTGTTGAGCGGTCACATAAATTAACTCATACAACCGGCTTAACAAAATTTGTTGATAAGGAAAGGATAACGTTTATAAGAAATTAGTGGTTGGAATTATTAGTGATTTTAAAATGATAAATAATTATGTGGAAAGTAATTTTAATTAAGAAATAGGTCAAGGAAATTTTTATTGGTAAAAGTGTTAGTCAGTGAAAATTATAATTATGAAAATTGTGGTAATTAGATAAGTTGTAAATAATTGTCATAATTTAGTAAGTTAATTAATAAGGGTTAAAATCACGTAGAGGGTCCAGGGGACCGCGTGTATTAATTGTAAGGTCGCGTAGAGGGTCCAGGGACCGCGCGAGGGTATTCAAATTTAGGTTTTAGCCACGTAGAGGGTCTAGTTGACCGCGTGGAGTTGAGTGTGTGTGTGTAAAATAGTCCAGGGGACTCAGAGTGAGTGTGTGTGTGTGTGTGATATAGCCAAAGGTAGTTGGCATTAGGTTCTAAGGTTTATAAAAGTTATAAGGTATAAGGTTATAAAGGTTATAAGAATTATAAAGGTTTATGGGAAAAAGGTTATAAGGTTAAACAAATAAAGGTAAATTGTTAAAAGTGAATTAAAGAAATTAATTATAAATTATCCTTCCTCATCCTCTTACAAATTAATTTTACACCGACCCTGACGATCTAAGATCCGGCTCTGGGAGGCCGTTATCACTTCCAGTGGCGCCCTTAAAAAAAAAAGGTAATTTAAGGACGACCAGAGTAGCAGCATAGCCCTGTTATAGTTTGAAGGCTGATATCTCTGCAACAAATTGTCCTACGAGGTTTAAAAAAAACCAAATTGAAGCTGAATAAATTTGCTAAATGACATCTTCATTGGTTTAGTTGACAAAATTTTTCCACGGTCCGTGGGCTCTTTAAAAGAAAAAAAAAAAAATTTTGAAATTTTATGTCTTGCGGTATTTCTCATGTTTGCGTAATAACAAAACCTTTTAAAAATTTTTTATAAAAATGCACTGAAACTAGAGATTTCAAGCAATAAAATGCTTTTTTTTTAATCTCGATACGATTATTTTTCACAAAGTCACAGCCTTCCAAAAATTACGAAAAAATTTATTAAATTTTTCTGTTCCTTTAATTTTTTGCGTTAGTATATTATAACTATAATTTTGTTAAGTTGCTAACCTGAAGAGATTTTTATAAAAAAAAAAAAAATTGAGCCAGCTACATTCATGTCATACTAGGATATGAAGTTAGCTGAAAGGCGAAAATTCGACAAAAATCCAAGTTTTATCTTGTAGATACCTAAATCGGCGCAAGAGAAATTCTTAAAGTTTTGTTTATTAATAGATCATAAAAATTCGCAAATCATGAGTAAATTCGGTAGAAATAAGATAATTATTAATAAACAAATAGATAAAATATAAAAATATGCCAGGTTTATCAATAATTATCAGATTTAAATACGAGTGAGATTAAACAGGTTTCTGTCTCGGAAATAGAGACACGCATACACATATGTGTTTGAACGAGTACTTGGCACGAAACACTGCGGTGTCTCTAAATAAAATAATAATTTTTATCAATATAATAAGACCTCAGTACATACCTGAACATTTATGTCTGGTGAAATTCCCGAAATGCTCTTACATTCTACATGCTTCTGTTTATCATCCTTATCGTCTTTATCATCTTTCTTCTCAATAAAATTTTTTTCGCCCTTCTCTTCCTTATCTATAAGTTTGAAATACAAAAAATAATAACAATAGAGAACTTGCATGTTTTGAGATTTATTTTTTTTTTAAATTTTGATTAAAGTTATTAAGAGGGTTTAACCCTTAACGGCCACACCTCTCCCAGGCCTCATAACGGCCACATGGTGTTTAAGACCTCTGATTCGACTTTTTTTATTCTATTTATTTGAAAGGTTTAAAATCTCTAATTCCACTTTTTTTAAGCCTGGGGTGATTAATCACCCCATGTGGCCGTTAAGGGTTAAAAAAAAAATTTTTTACAAGTAATTTTTCGCGTAATTTTTTAAATTAAAAATTGCTTGTTGAAAATCTAAATTTAAACGTTAGTGACGTCATTATATCGGTCGAGCAACGCCATCGCATGGCGAGGCGAAAAAATATCTATTTTAGTGTTGTCATTTTGAAAAAAATCGGTCTGTCGGTTGACCCTGCGGGCCAGCCCCAAAACTTCCCGCCCATTTCGAGCTCCTTGAGCGAAAATACTTTTGTATGCCTTTGTATTCGAAAAATAACGTTTTTTACCATTTTTTCTACAACGATATCTCTCGAACGAATAAACCGATTGAGACGTTTAAGGAGGTTTGGGACGTACAGTCTGTTCACTGCGTTTCATCTCACAATACATATATATAGATATACTATAATACGTGACTTGAGAAGGATTCATTTAGCTCGAGACTGTACCTTCAAAAAATGTAACAAGCTTTTACTAGTGATTAAATGACATTTAGCTTACCAAAATAATTTTTTTTGCATTAAATAACTAAATTATTATAAAATAACTGATAATTTATTTTAAATTTAAACAAAATAATAAGTTATTTAATTTTAAATATTTTTCAAAAAGTTTGGCAACGCCACAAATTTTACCGCGGTTGCGCATGCGTCGACTGCTCTATTCGCGTTGGTGATGTGTACGAGTGTGCTATGTGTACGAGTAATGCTATTCAGACAGAGTGTTAGTTCATTGCAAAATTTCCCGATAAAAAAAGATTTTGTATAATTATATATAATTATATATGAGTCCATATATAATCAGATCTGAAAATTGGCCAGATCTGATCATATATAATTATATATGATTAGATATAATCATGCATGAACGAATATAGTCATTTTTAAAAGCTCATTGAAAATATCTGAAAATTATTAATTAAGTAATTAAATTAGGATTTATTGTCTTCATTAATATAAATGTTGGTTAAATTTAAATTGAAAAAAAAAAAAAATTACTATCGGTTAACTATTTTTGTACTAAGGGGTCACCCATCCAATTATTGATCCACGTCGATGCTGCTTAACTTTGGTAATCGCTGGATGGTAGTCTGATCCTCTAGTCTGTCATGAACTTACAATGAAGAAAAGTTTATGGTATAACTTAACTCAAATAATCAAATTGATACATCCTACTTAAATAATGCAGCTAATGATGAATTTAGTTTTGTACATAAATTACGATAGAATTCATCAGATAGATATAATCAAATCTTTTTATCTATAAACTTATAAATATCTATATATAAATCGATATCGATTTATACTTTTGAATTGTTGCCGAAATCTTTGAATATTTTTCAAGTAATGGGGATTTAAGTTTGATTGATAGTTGAAAAAATAAAAATTTAATAACATTAATATTAAAATTGTCACATTATGTTATATATATATATATATATATATATATATATATATATATATATATATATATATATATATATATACCTATGTAGGGGAAGGGGGCGCAAAAGGGGTAGGGTAGGTAAAACGGGGTACCCCCAAAATTTCATAAGAGAAAATTTCATTTTTGAATTATTCCAAAATCACTTTTGTAAACATAATTGAGTAATATTTTAAATATTTTTGTTAAACTTTTCCAAAAATCGACTTTCAGTCAAAAAATGTTGATGGCTTTTGATTTATGATAAAAACCAGTAAAAAGTTTTTTTTCTGCTTTTGCATCCACCAATCGTATAAGATGCAATGTTTCGTTATTGAAATTGCTCACAAAAAAATTTAATTTGATCAATTTTTTTAATATGCAGAAATTTTTTTTTGGGCCTTTTTTAGGGGATACCCTATTTTGCCCGCCAAAGTGAAAATTTTTGGTTTCAACGGCAACTGAAATTTTTGTTTATTTACTCCGCATATCATTAAAATCAAAAAGATTTAGCGTATTTGAATCCTTGGAACATAGTATTTCCTTAAGTACCCCGCTTTGCCCCCCCCCTACCCCTACGTAATTAAATATTTAAAGATTTCATATCATTGAAGCCTGGTCAGATCTAATTATATATAATTAGACCTGATCATATATAGACTTATATATGATTATACCTTGCTTTCATCAGTTAGATCTGATCAGATCTAATTATATATACAGACTTATATATAATTAGACCTGACCATATATAGGCTTATATATGATTATACTTTGCTTTCATCAGTTAGATCTGATCAGATCTAATTATATATAGACTTATATATATTTAGACATGATCATATATAGGCTTATATATGATTATACCTAACTTTTATCCGTTAGATCTAATCAGATATAATCATATATAGACCTATATATAATTAGACATGATCATATATAGGCTTATATATGATTATACCTAGCCTTCATCATAGTCTGATCAGATCTAATTATATGTAGGTTCATATATGATTATATATAATTCCATGTATGACCATGTATAATCATATATAATTCCATGTATGATTATATGTAATTATATATGATCTTATATATAATCATATATACTTATATATAATCCGATAAAATTTTTTTTTATCGGGTTTTGAATAATAAAAAGAAACCAAAGCATTATAAATTATTTTAGTAAATATTTATGTTATGTTTTATAATAAATAATAAAAATTTTATAATACTTTTCTTTACCTATTTGACTTTTTTGCTTACCGATTTCATTGAAAATTTAAATTTCCCGCGTGACCCACCATTTACAACGTTGCCGTCATCATAACCTACAATTGCTATGGCTGACTATTTTTTTTAAATTTACATTCTTTAAACTGAATTAATTTTATAACTAAGTACCCTCAACTTGATTTTATTTTTTCAATAATTTTTGCAATTTTTTTTTTTTTTTACACGATGAGTTTTTCAAAGCTTTCTCATTATTTTTTCATCATGATATTTGTTAAAACAAGAGTAAGTGTGACGTCTGGTATATCATTACAATGTTAAATGACCTATATTTAATCTCGTTTTATAAATAAACTATGAACCCTAGGTCTCTGAAATTTTAATAAAACACGTATTAAATATATTTTTATCGATCCTTAAAATTTTAAATTGATCTCACTATTTGAACTTTACTCCCATACCTCCTTAAGGTGGCAATCGACGCGTTTTATTGAGTTCTACAACTTATTAGATTTTGAAATTGATTTATCGAGTCATTTCTGAGAAATTTCAAAAAAACTAAAAAAAAAATTTTTTTTTAATTCTTTCGTTAACGGTTTCTCTTGAACGAACCCACCGATTTTGATGGTTGAGGTGGCATTTGACGCGGCTCATAAAGTTTTAGAGCTGATTAGATTTTGGAATCAATCCATCGAGCGAATCAAAAGTTATTCAAAAAAAACATTTTTGAAAAAATTTTATTTTTGAAATATCTCCGAACGCACCCTACCGATTAAGCTCAAATTTTCAGTGCTTATAGTTAGTTAGTTAGTTCTTAAATAAGGCATTGGGATAACCCGTGCTTATAGTTAATAACAAGCCGCGTCGAATGACACCTCAACCATCAAAATCGGTTCATCCGTTCAAAAGTTACAGAATATTTACATACGCACGTACGTACGTACATACATACATACATACACTCGGACATCATGTTGAATTTAGTCAGAATAGCTTCCTAGAACCTCAAAACGTCGACATCTGTTGGAATTTCGATTTTCGCAAATCGGGGTGAAAACAATAACTTCCCGAAATTTTTGAAAATCTTCGATTTTCTAAGCGGGAAGTTAAAAAATATACAGCTGTTTAACAATATAGGTTATACTTGGTAAAAATAAATGAATTTACTTTAAAAAAAATTTGTACGAGCAACAGAAACTTTATGACAGATAATAGTTTCTCCAAAAGTGCGGAAAAAAGGCTTTTGACAAGTTAAAAAAAAAATATTTTACCGAATCCACTCTCGGTAGATTTTGCGAAGTTGCTTTTGTGGATCCTTCATCAACCATATTTAAATTGATTTCAAATGAATCATATAATAAAAAACGTTGGAAAATCCAAAATTGCACACCTCAATCGCTCATTTTATTTTGAATCATTGCTTTTATTTTTTTTTTCTATCATGAATTTTTATTCAACTTTTAAATTATTAATTTGATTTGTTTATTACTTAACTCCAGTTTAATTTTTTTTTTTATTTAAATTTTTTCTAAATATCCCGCATTTTTGTTGTAGATGTCGCTTTTTTCAATCCTACTGTTTTACGCTAGTGCTGCCACCAGTAGTTGATGGGGAGAAAAAAAGAAAAAAAATCTACTTTCGTAATAATAACAATAGTAAAAATAAAAATGGCCGCTCAACTTTTCGTGTATAATTAGTTTTACGTTTTTAATTAATTACAATTAAACTAAAAGGATTTAGACAGTAATTTTCAATAGGGTTCTTGTGATCGAAAATACAAAGATAACAAAAAAAAAGTTATACCGATTAATTGTTTCTATCGAGAGTTATTTGGTTTACTAAGTTTCATACACGACAATTGACAACTCGTGTCACGGGGATTAAAATAATTTATATTTAATTAATGGAATTATTAATCGACTTAATATTGGGTCGAAATTATTCTTTAATAAATTGTCTTTGTGTTAGTATATAATTTGACCCATTTTATTGTAATTGAAAAAGTCTAGAGATAATTTAATGTGAGTGAATGAGTCAAAAAATTTAGAGCGATCATAAAGCAACCTCAGCGCTTTCGCGCTTGAGGTGTGCAATAATTATCACTTTTATTCTCAGATAATATTTAATTTTTTAGGTTAAATTTCACTTTCTTATGACGAGTGACCACATGTATAGAGAAAATACAAGTGTATAGCGTGATTTTCATAGGCTCACAGCTCCGACGGATATAATGACGTCATAACCAATCATAGCTCGTCTTTTTCACATAAAAAATTTTTGAATATTTATAATTTATTGATAAAAAGAAAAAATTTTTTAGTAAAAAAAAAAGACCATTCGGCAGCCGAAATGGAAAGTAGATTTCGTACTTAATCTATCGAATAAGTTGATTTCGTAAATGAATATCTTGTGATACATGTTAGTGTGTAGTCATGGTATGAAATTTCTCGGCGAACTTCAGATAATTCATTAGACAAAATATTGTATAGATATAGTATACCAATATTAACTTTTCGCAAATTAAGTATTGCTATATTCATAGTCTACAATGTTTATTTAATTTTTAGATGGTTACTATCACCTAACGGTATTACTATTAACACACTATTATCTTCCAGTGCAAACAAATCAAAAGATTATATTATTAGCGACAAGAAAAATTTAATGGCAATAGATTTTAATGTGTAGTGCATAAGTTATTAAGACTTAAAAACATAAAAGATGCACGTTTCTATATTAAAAAAAATTTTCAATGCTTTGAAAGTATCATAAAACAGTAAAACTGTCAATCATACAGCGTACAGGTACTGTTTGAAACTTCATTAGTGATAAAAGAGATACTTTTAAAATAAAAAATAGCTGTGAAATTTAAAGGTTATTTTGTTTACAACAAAATACAACTGACGAAATTGGAATA
Organism: Microplitis manilae; assembly: GCA_030273425.1. Lineage (NCBI taxonomy): Eukaryota > Metazoa > Arthropoda > Insecta > Hymenoptera > Braconidae > Microplitis > Microplitis manilae. The sequence continues at coordinate 22,279,381 of CP092725.1, read as the reverse complement.
TAATGGAAAATGCTTAAGTTATGTGGAATAGAAACCATATTTTCAACATTTTTGATTTCATCAAAATTTTCAAGGCTATCAAATTATTGGAAAAAATAGTCAAAACATAAAGTTTAAGGTCATAAATTGAAGCTTATAAGACAAGCTTTCAGATACTTTTTACGGAAATTGTTTATGAATATTAGTTTTAAAGTTACATAAGCTTTATCAGTGACTAAAAACTGATTTTTACGGAAAATCATGAATATTTCAAACAGCCATAAGTTCAAAACTATTCAACCGATTCAGATCATTTTCAAACTTGATCAAGGTAATCGCCTATAGAATAAGTGCGAAAAATTTCATTAAGATCCGATAAGAACTGTGGGTGCTATCGTAATGACAAGACCAGTGATAATGATAGGGGGCAGAGGTACATTTGATACATCAAAAGTAATAAAAGAAATACGTTTAAAATATAAAATAGCTGTGAAATTTACAGGTTATTTTATGCACAATAAAATACAACTGACGGAACTTTGTTATAATGGGACATACAAAAGTTATGTGGAAAGAAAATCATATTTTCATCATTTTTTGATTCCATAAAAATTTTCAAAGCTACCAAATTATTGGAAGAAATGGTCAAAACATAAAGTTTAAGGTCATAAATTAAAGCTTATTAGACAAGCTTTCAGATACTTTTTACGGAAATTGTCTATGAGTATTAGTTTTAAAATTATATGAACATGAAAGTGGATAAAAACTAATTTTTTCGAAAAATCGTGGAAATTTGAAACAGCCATAACTTCTAAACTAATTGACCGATTTAGCCCAAATTCGAACTTAACCGTGATAATCGCCCATAGAATGAGTGTGAAATATTTCATCAAGATCTGATAAGATTTTGAGGGTTTCCTGACGCAACCTCGTATCTCAAAAACTACTACTTTTCAGGAGACAAAAAAACGTTTTATAATGAACTTCTCGCTTTTTTTTATTAATTTTTTTTACAAATATAAAAACGATATAATATATAGTTTTTAGATCTATTGCAACAAAAAAAGTTATAAATGAATCATTTATAACTTAGTTAATGATTTATTAATAAAAAAAAGCAAAATTTTCGTCATAAATATATTATGATATGTTTCAGTTTTAGAAAAAAAAAATGTCCTATTAGTTATAAAGAAATTTTTTATTTCAATTTTCAACTGATTTATGAATTTTCAAACAATTTTTTGTTGCAAATAGGGTAATTTCTTCGATGCTCTTTAACAACTTGCAATCAGAAATAAAATACAAATCAAAAATTCTGTAGAGAAGAAAATTTCTCTAGGACAATCTCCAGCTATAGTGGAAAAATTTTTAAAGATGTTTTGAAGGCGTTATCGAAAAAAACCAATATGATCGTGATTTCTAATGATTAAAAATAAAATGTTTAGACTTATTGAAAAAAAAATTTCACAAATTTTGAAAATAAAACTCAAATAATATTTATATTAATGGAAAAAAATGAAATTCATAGATTCAATTGAAATTTCTCGATTATCTCATCAAAAACTTTGAAAATCAGTACACATGAAAGTTTGATGATGAATATCTTTTGAACGCTTAATTTAATCGCCAAAACATAAGATACCATTTTTATGGAGCAGTTAATTTCCTACAAAAATTTGTATTGCGCATTTTATAATAGTCACATATTGTCGAGTTATTAAATTCATAAACAAAAATGAAATTTGTCTTAAAATGATCAAACTTAAATCTTCGATATCATTCAAATAGTGAAGTTTACGGAAAAAATATGATGCCTTTTTTTGTAGAACATTAATTTCCTACGAAAATGAGTAATGAACATTTTTCTGTACAATCAATTAATGATGAGGTATGAATTTTTTTCTATTGGACTGAGGAAGAAATGAAAAACACCGATGCGGAGGATCTTCCTCTTAAGATTAAGGTAATTTGGTAGTCAAACCTCCAACAGTTAACCCTTACTTTAATTATGATAATTTCAAAGATTATATTTTAAAGCCCTTAAAAACAAAAAACCAGAATTTTTTACCACACCATTTAAAAAATATAATTAATTAAACTTTCGTGAAAATAAATCGGCTCTTATGGCTGTCTTTATTCAACTTAACAGGAAGTTGATCATTTGTAAAAAAATGAGACAGTTAACCTAGGCAAAAAAACTATTCAGTCTATGATATAATATCTGAAATATCTACCTATCAAATTTCGAAACAATTTACCACATGGTTCTTTTTTAATTAATTTTTTTGTGTGGCAGAAAGATTTCTGTCTTTATTTTGTAACCTATTCTGCGCCCCTCTTATTTATACTAGGGAAAAATGGCAGTTCTGCTGTACGCGCGAAATTTAAATTATTGTTTAGATTCAAAGAATAAACATTTATTTATAAGATGTTCGTTAAATACTGGACTGGTAACAAATACAAACTTAAGAGTCGAATAAATAATAATAATAAATACTTATCATTAATAAGATAAGATATTGAAAAATTACGTGAGTTTATATTTTAATTATTAAAATTAAACAAAAAATAATTAACGTTTTTTATAAATTAAAAAGTTATCAGATGCGAAGATTAGTCCATTATTTACATTTATAAATAATTTTTTTTTTCAAATTGTGTGTGTCTGTTACATTTATCGTATTATTATGAACTGTCAAAAATTTACCGGGATTTTAAGGTTATATTTACTACACATACACGTGATACACATTAAACTGTCAAAGAAACTAGTGTAAACAAAAGTACCAACCTTCATAAAATAACAACTGTTGGTACTGTCTAGTTGCAGTCAAAATAATTTATGTAATTTGAGAAAAAAATATTATCATTTTTTTCTACATATTAATTATAGCTTATAGAATATAGTTACTAATTATCTTAAATTATTATGAACTTTATTGAATGATTGAAGTCAGAGAAAAAACAAATTTTTGACCTTGTTTTGACTTCGGAATGCGGCTACCAAATTACCTTAAGAACTCATATTTGGTAAGAATTTTTTTAAGGTGTCTAGCAACCCATTTTTCCGTGGCACGTGTAAAAAAAAAAAATTATTGATTTTTTTGACCCACCCTAAGATACATATGCGCAAATCCATTAATTCTCGACGAAAGTGTGCGCACTGGGGTCGACGATATTGATGCTGATTTTTTCCTCGAAAGTACACCTAAAAAGGAGACGATCCTAAAAATTTGAGCCCGATATGTGCAAATCCGGCCGCTGGAGAATTTTTTAAAAAAGTCGATTTTTCACTAATTTTTAAATATTTGTATCTCAGCTTGTATATAACTTAAAGACTCCTTTACTTGCCCAGCGGCATTCTTCTCAGTAAGACTTCTACTTTTATGGAAAAAATGGATATTAAGTCTTAAAATGAACGGTAACGCCTTTAATTTCGTGGTTAGGAAAAGACTAGTAACTACCTTAATTTTTCCAGTATTCAATTATTGTGCAGTGATATATACCGATTTAACAGCTCAACAACAACTCAGACTACAACGCAAACTAAATGCTTGTGTTAGGTATATATTTAAATTATCTAGAGTTGAACATGTTACGAGGTACTACAAAGAATTACGCTGGTTAACTCTAAGCAGTAGGAGGAGTTTTTTCATGTCGTGTTTAATTTACAAAGCGCTATATCTGCAGCAAAAGCCACTTATCAGAAATAACTTGCAAATATGTGAGCCTAGATCGCGAAGAGGTTATGAACGTAATGATTTACTTGTTGTACCTGGTTGTCATAGCACCAAGTATGACAAATCTTTCATAGTAAGTGCGATTAGGGTATGGAATCGGTTACCTTCATATTGCACATCACAATTGACTTTTCCTGCTTTCCGTAAAGCGTGTTTCGAGTATTTGTTATGTGAAGAAAATACGTGATTTAATCACAATCTCTAATTTAAAATATTTTTGTATTTGATGATGAAGTGATGTATTGATGTAATCATTATTTGCATATAAATGTAGTAATAATATTTGTTATACACTAATTTTGGTATGTATTTTGAAAGGCCGCAAGGAGCTACGACTCCATGGTCTAAAAACAATAAATAATAATAATAATAAGTCTAAACTTATATCGGGCTTAGCTAATAGCTTCCAACTAAACAACTGTTTTGGTTAAATTTTGCCTATTTATAAAACACTATTATAGGTACCGTATTTGAAGTTGAGAGTTGACCAGCAGCTAGTATCTTTTGTCGAGGAATATTTCAATGGAATCTATCCAGATTTTGCCTAATTGCTCCGATTTTGTAAAGTTATAGGGATCGTGCGTGAAATATAGAGGCAGCACTACTGTCGGAGTGAGCGCTCTCTGGTGTTTCATTGGTGAACATAGTGGGATCAAAACAAGTATTTAATAACATTAAAAAAAGTTAAAACAATGGAAAAAATAATAAAATATGGATTTAAACCTGTAGTGAATAATATAATACATGGCCAGAACGATGAGAAAGGCAAAAAATTATTTAAATCAAAGCATGTGTACGGTGTCGTTGAAAAAACGAATAAAATTAGAACTGTCATAACTGGTAAAATTGTGCCACAGACAAGTTTATCAAATCTTTATGATGTGACAATTTCTGTAAGTATCAAAGTTAAATAAAAAATAAGTTATTACACTTAAATTATAAAACTAGGAAAGTTTTTTATTTATTTATAAGAAAAATTATATAATTATTATTTTCAGGTTGATACAAACCGATATGTTAGTAACGCTGTTTGCACCTGTAAAGCTGGTCTTGGGGGCAAGTGTAAGCATATATGTGCGTTAATTCATTACGTTAATTCTCCCGAAACATCGTCATCGAAAACGAGTCATTCTCAGCAATGGGGTAAGCCTACTCAAAAGCAATTACTAGGGTACGACAAAGGTGAAAGGATGTCTAAACTCTTTCCTCCCCCAGTTTTGTCTGCTGAAATGACTAAGTTGAAACCTATCAAACTTACAGTAGCAAGTATGCCTGAATCTTTGAAAAATACACCGCTTCGAAAAATCTTAGAGCTTGAAGAGAAAGAAGATATTAAAATAACACCAGCAGAATCTATGTTACAAATGATACAAACTAAGGCACAACGAACACTGCGAATAACTGCTAGTAATGGATACAGGTTGAAAGGTCAACGTTTTAATGTTGAAAAAGTTGTGACAGATATGTTATACCCGAAACAAACTAAAAATGCAGCGATGACGTGTGGAAAAAACAATGAAGATTTAGCACTGAAAGAATATAAACAGTTAGTTGATCCAAAGTGGGAGATTGTTAAAGTTGGTGTAATAATTTGTTTGCAACAACCGTGGCTAAGCTGTTCTCCGGATGCAATCCTCGTTTATGGGAATGAAGTATGGCAAAAGCGACTTATAGAAATTAAATGTCCATATACTTGCCGCAATATTCCTGTTTGGGATGCTGATTCAAGCAAGTCAAATGTTCCATATCTAAAAGTCAATGAAAATGGACTACATTTGAGTACAACGCATTCAATTAACATTCAGGTCCAGCTGCAGATGTATGTGACTAATATAATGTTTTGTGATTTATATGTGTACTCGCCAATAGGTAGTGTGTTACTTACCGTTGAACGTGACAATCAATTGTTGAATAACTTAATACCTCACCTAGAAAAATTTTATTTTACCCAATACATACAAAAGTTATACGCCAAATGCTCTACTAAGTAACAATACATTTATGATTATCATTAATAGACTACTTTTAAGATATAAATTATAAAATTATCAAAGAATAATTTTGCAATCGACCAAATGTGATACTACATAGATCTTAAAAATAGTTAATTATAATTTAACTGATTCATAATCTAAGATTAGCACAAATTTGGCAGTATTGAAAAAATTTTATAATAGTTTTTTCTAAGACTGTTAAGATTTTAAAGTTGCCAAAAATTATTTTTATCATTATCTAAATTTTATAAAAATCGTAAGAAATTATTTTTTTACGAATTCATTACGAAAAGTTTTATAAATTTTATCTTTGTTGAAAATACTTTATATTACTAGCACATAATATAATATAAAAATTTTATCATTTATAAACCTGTACTTACCTTATGTCTGAGTTATTATAAAACAGAGAAATAATAAATAAATAATATATAAAAAATAAAATAAATAATAAAAAAATTCATTTTTATTTAATACAATTACAAGTTTAATTCAGTTTTTACAATTATTTGAAAAAGTTTTATTGGTCAATTTCTTTTTCCTTAAACAATGGCTTCTGTACATTTACCAAAGCACAAATGACAAACACAATTTCATCGATATGAGGAAATAATGAATTAGGTACTTTTGATAGAATTCTAAAGTCCTTAATTCGTTGATTTACTCGTTCTATATGTATCCTCACAGAAGCAATGTTGTATGTTTCGTCAACTTCTTCAGGGGTAAATTGATCTTTGTGGCCAAAAGGAGGCATGATAAAAATAGCATTTTTATTTTCGACTTGAGTTTTTATCTGGGGAAATCCTTTGTCAGCTAGAACAACGTCACCAGGCTCAATTAAATCAATCAAACCACAATCGTTTGTAATGAAGCAATCACCAGCACGGCCACCATAACATTTGGAGACGTAAGTGATAAATCCATCTGGCGCACAACCCACCATAAACTTGACAGTATGATGATGTTTATATTCAGAATACATTAGTACTTTTTGATTAACTTCTGGTGGTACTTCTGTGTAAACTTCAGTACAATCAATTATCACACGCGTGTCTGGGTAATGCTGCTTAAAAGATTCCGGTAGAGATGCACGTATTGTTGATTTTGATGGCCAAACGATAAAACTTTGTAGCAAAATATTTAACTGCTGTATGTGTTTCACAAATATCCTATGTGCAGTAGTTCGATGAATATTGAAAATTACTGCCAATGCAGTAAATGATAAACCCGTCTTCAATTTGACTAATGTTATCAGGAAACTTGTTTTTTTGTCTACTTTAGAGGATTTACAGTCTGGTAACATAGTTAAAAGCCATGAAAAAATTGCTAATGTCACACCTGTTAAACTGCTCATTGTTTCGTCGGTAGTAATTGAAGAGAGTCCATGAAAACCTTGACATGGTTTACTAAGGTCTATGTTTATTGGATCACAACTCGAATCTTGCACATTTTTTATAATTGGTATTTCAGCTTGGCAAATTTTATCTTTTGTTTTTTTTATAGGAATATTTACCTGTACTGCTGCCGTGCTTACATCGTTATGATAGTTAAGATTACAAAAAAAATATGCCAAATCTTCATAAGCTCCGTCTGTGACTATCTCTGTTTGACAACTTATGCTCCGTTGCACAGGCTTCACCGTAACACTTTCAACATGAATATCAATCTGATGTTCTTCAACACTACTTGCATGTTCTTCATTACCTTGATCCATTACTGTGTCGATCGTATTGCCAATGTTTATGTTATTTCTTTTTTTTTCACTCACAATATTTTTATTGATGTGGACTATGTTTATTTCACGATTTCTGACTCGTTGGAAGCGTTCTAAGGATTGAATATTTTTTTTTATATTTTCATGTCCAGGAAAAATCGAAGGAACATAAGATGGATGTAACGGATGCTCTGATTTTTCATTATTTACAAAATGGGTACTACAAATCCTCGTATATTTATTTGGTACCCAGTCTTTTAGATTTTCTCTGAAATAAAAAAAAAATTTAAAGGTTAAGTCATAATTATAAGATAAATACCACTAATATTTGACATTTCATCGACTAAATGATCAATTTTTACATACGGCGTATTTAAATGTTATAATTTTATTAAATGGTGCAGTTAATTTTTCAAAATTTTAATTAATATTGTACTTACACATAATTTTTCACTGCATTCATCCACTGTTTACGTTTTACTATTTTCCATGAGGCTCCAAACACGCTCTCTGGAAATTTATAAAATTTCACTCCCACACCGGATCCACGTTCTTGACGTGATGTATTATTACATACAAGAATGCAACAATTTTTTCTCGAAGCTGGCATTTTTTAAAAAAATTAAATATATTTTATTTTTAATTATTAAAAAATAAATCACATATGTTTACGTTAAAAACATGATCCCAACTATTTTGGATACTTGCCACTAGTTGGCGTAAAAGTCTAGACGCACGATCCCTATAGCTATTTAAAACCAATCAAACTTTAAAAAATCGCTTTTTTTTAATAGGTAGAACTTTTTTCTCCGAACTTTGATTTGTTTTAAACTTTCAGGTAAGTTGCTTCATTCTGTCCCCAAGAAACCTTGAAAATTTGAACGAGGGAATCGAGCTTGTATTTGAGATATGAATTTTTTAATATTGTCAAAATTGCATTGAACCTGATAAGGAATTCTTTAATAGTCACCAATTTAGCACAAAATAATGATTATTGAATTAAATAGAAATAATTTTAGGTACATATTCAATAGTTATTGAAATTTTATGTTCTAATGTTACGTAAAAGTACGAAAAAATATAGAGGAAATAAATATTGTAGAAAATTAAAAAAATTTTTATTTATAAATTCAGATTAACTACTTTACAATCTTTTTCAAAAAAAGTCACTCTTACTTCTCAAGCATTGTCAATGATAGGTGTAAAAGAATAGGTAATTCGAGTGTCCTTGATGGTTTTCACAAATTCAAATCATTTATTTAATTTTTTTTTAAGTTTTTAAATATCAGCATCAGATACCCATATTACGGTAAGTGACCCTTCTATCGGCCAGTTAAGCGTATTTTTTTTTTCGAATTAAGAATTAAAATATAAAAAGACAATTCATGTATAAAACAGTGATAGAACCTTGAAGCGTATACATTTAACTTCAAATTAAAAAAGAATATATGTACAAATATTTATTAGAAATTTAAGAATAAATGAAAATAACTTCAATTCCTGATGTCCCCTCTATTGGCCTAGCTGTCCCCTCTATCGGCCTCCTAGCTGTCCCCTCTATCAGCCACCTTTCAGATAAAATTTTAGCTAATTGGATGTATATAATTTTTTTTTCATCTATTATAAATATTTGTATTTATTTTGAAATATAACTTAATCAATTTGATTATTTATTTTGACATTAAAAAATTAAATTGACTATTTTGCATATAAATGTTAATAACCTCAAAAAAAATAAAACTAAGGTGGCCGATAATGCATACAGAGGTAATTTTCTTGTATCTATGTTCGACCACCCTATTTTTATTATAAATTGGGTAAAAATCATTAAATTTTTAACTCTTAAAATTACTATGAAACGAGCTAATAAGATTACAAAAAAAAATCGGACTTTTATTGTTATTTTTAATTAGTAATCAGTTATTGAAAAAAAAAAGAATACTTAACCTCCCTGATAAGAAACCACCAGAAATCGCGTCTGACGCACTACTATTTTTTTTTAAATCAAATAATCAATTTTTACAATAATCAAAGTATGTTTAATCTAAACTAGATTAATTTTACTTTTTTTAAAAAAACTATTTACGCATTATTACGTACTACTTGTGGGAATATATCGATTTTTCGACCAAGTGGCCGATAAAGGGGGCCTGGCCGATAGAGGGGTCACTTACCTTACTTTGAAAATATAGGGCATTATTCACATTATGCATGACCGAGTTATGATTTTACTCTTGTTACGTCAAAATAACACATATTAAGAGTAGCGCTCCTGTTTAGCCTTCGCCGAGCGAAATAACTGGGACGGAGCTATAAGGATGACTGTTTATTTAAAATTAAAAGAAAATAAAAATTAAAAATGGTTTCGTTGTCTAAGAGATAAATTAAAATAATAAAAATTAAGTAAAATAAAATTTAATTAATTAAGTAAAATAATAAAAGCAAAATTAAAACAACTTCCAAATTTATTAAAATCAAAACAATTATTTAAAAATTATTACAAAACAAAATTTAATTTGCATTAGACAATTAAATGCAATTTACAATTTTAACACTTTTATAAAATGGTTTAACTCTCGATTTCACTTGTTATTTAATTTATTTAAAATCAATCAATTTATTATTTTAAATTGAATAATTAATTATTTATTTAATTAAATTGTTACCTTGATTTATTTGATGATTATTATTGTTATCAATAGTTATTTATTTGATTTTTATTTATTATTCTTCCTTCTTAACCCTTGATAATTGATGGAATTTTATCAATATTGAATTTTATTTATTGAATGAATTATATTTAAATAATTCAACTTGAACTTGATAATTGATGGAATATTTATCAAAATTATTTTTTTAATAAAATAAATTATTACTTTTAATAATTCAATAATTATTTAAAAATATTCTGAATTATATTTTTATAATTCAGTTTATAAATAATTAAATCACATTACAATGATTTAATAAAATTAAGGACTGTGCCTTTAAATAATTAAAATTTCGTCAATGACGAATGAGCTCACTTAGGAAAACTGAAATCTTTTTCGATTTCCAGAAGAGCTGTTACCAGGTAGTAACATCCCTTCCAATAATTATTTAATTATACCAATTATTTTATTGGCTATAATTAAATCAATATTTTTTTTATAATTATTATTTATATATATATATATTTTTCATGACTTCCAATGCAGTTAGCAACATACGCATAAAGCATTGGAGTCGAATTCATAATCAATATTTATTGATTCTTTTTTTTCTTTATTACAATAAACTCTTTTAAATATTTTATCATTTATTTCATTTTAATTATTAATAACTTTGTTTATTAATAATTATTATTTCATTATATTTCATTATACATTTTCTTATTTTATTTCATATTCATTTATTTTTTTATTTTATTATTAATAAACTTATTATTAATAATTAATTCTCAAATATTTTTATAACAAATATTTTTATTGTTTAAAATTTTATTTCATACCTTTTATGGTAATATTCTTTTCATATTTCATAATTTCATTTCATTTTTATTTATTAATTATTATTATTTCTTTATTTATATAATTCATCAATTCATTTCATTATTTCTTTTCATTATTTCATATTTCATATTTCATCATTTTTATCATTTCATTATTTCATTTATTCACTATTTATTTCACATTTCATATTTCATAATTTTTATTATTTCAATATTTTATTTATTCAATTTTAATTCAATTATTAATAAATTTCATTTTATTAATAATTGACAAATATAATAATTTGAATTTATTCAAATTTCATAACCATTTATTTTTTAATATTGAAAAATTTATTTTCATATTTATAATTATTAACAACAATATTTCATAAAATAATTTGAATCTAAATTCAAATTTAAAAATCATCAGCCGTAATAATGGCTGGAAGTCATTTGCTAATTAATTTATTCATGTATAGCCAGATGGCATAACATGTACGATTTTTAATAAGTTGATTGACAGTAAGAATACGACGTCGTGACGTCACACCCCCACTGTTAGTCATTTGTCATATATTTTTAATATATGACAAATAATTAATATAAATTTTTTTATTGATAGTGTTTTCAATATTTTTTCTTTTATGTATTATTTTTTTTTGTTATTTATTATCATTATTTTTTTTTTTTTTTTTTTTTTTATTTGTCTTTGTTTTATTACTTTATTCGTAATTCATAAAATAAAATTTGTATATATATATTTTACAGACCTCCCTTTTTTTTTTTTTTTATAAAAAGAAAAATTTTTTTTTTTTTTTTTAATTTGATATATTATCGTTCTTTTCTGAATTTAAATTTTTTTAATTTTCTTATTTGGTCCTTTGTTATACTATTTTCTTTATAGCTTTTCATGATTATTTAATTGTTTGTAACTTCTTTTATTTCTTTTTTTATCATATATTTTCATTAAATGGTTTTATACTTACTTGTCATTTTTTTTTATATTTCTTTATTTAATATATTTCTTTATTCAATTAATTACTATACTTACTTTCTATCTTCAATAATCAGAACTGAATGTTTTATTAAATATTAGTATATTTGATTGATTGGGTTAGCATAGTTGGTAATTTATTTTTTCATTATACGATACATAATTGTACAATAAGATATTACAGAGTGTTTTTTTTTTTTTTTATTCATAATAACAATTCAAAACTTCTCCTTTTTTTTTTTTTTTATAATAGTAATTATAAATTTTAATTAATTATAAATTATAAAATTGAAAATATTAACTTTTATATGTATAATTTTTACAAAAAAAAAAAAAAAAATTTTTATAAATATTTATCGTTTGTATTTATTTATTATTCATTTTTTATATATTTGTATGTGTTATTTTGTGATTTCATTTATTTATTTTTTTTTTAATATTATTTGTTTATCATTATTTTTTTTTTTTTTATTTTTTTTTTTTAAACAATTTTAATTGTTTAAAACTTCATCCCATGGTGCCTCAACATATAACGATGCTTTTTCAAACAATTCTTCCTCTTTCCACAAGAAGAGTTGTTTGCACTCATCACAATGTTTTGCTGGTTGAACCTCCAATATTTTCTCACCGCACTTATCACAATTTAAATTTTCCTCTAAACTGATCTTATGAAAGTGAACAATACCTTCATAATCATTCCAATTTTCATTTGCGAGATACAATTCACAGTAACAGGCGATGCAAATTTTCTCTTCATTTCGTTGTCCTTTGTTTTTGATAAGCACACGGTTGGCTTCTTTACTTCTTTTAAAACAGGCAAATCTCTCTATTTCTTGGAAAATAGATGGTAACTCCTCTGTTACCAAATTCCGAACTTGCTCCAGTTGAATGTAGTTGGGCCCCATGGATCGGTGTTCTGACATTTTCTATTAATGTAATTTTAATAAAATAAAAACGTTTACAAAAGTACTTCAACCCCTTTTTTTTTTTTTTTATTGTTGTTAGATAATACGTTTTTTATATTTACCTTAGTTAGAATTATTCTGTGTTGTTTTGTTTTCCTTTATTTATTTATGTATATATTTATATAGTATATCACGATTATTATGATTTTCTTATTATTATTTTTTCGTATACATAAAAAAAAATATTTATTTATTTTTATTTAATTTTTTTTATCAATTTCAATTCCGTTGATGTATTTATCAATTAATATTTTTAATTATTAGTACAGAGAAATACTATTATAGAGTTATTATAAAAATTCCGACTACTTTTGAAGAAGGTTGAATTTATAATGAAGCAATTGTCTGACTTCTGGGCTGTTACCAGTTAGTAACATCCCTACTCAAAAATTTTTTAAAAGAATTTACATGCGGAAGGGGTGTCATATGAGTCCCTTTTGCGATAACGCGACTTATGCATTGGATTTGCATGCATTCCAATGACTTAAAAAATTAACATGTATAAAATATTAAAATAATATTTAATGAATTATTTTTAATAATAATAATATATATGTATATAAATATTTTTGTAGCTTATTTATTATTTTTTTTTTAGTTCTTTTTTTTTTTATTATTATTATTTTTTTTTTTTTAGATTATGTATTCTATTTCTATTTTTATTATTCATAACTATTTGTTATTTATATATTATTATATATTTCTTGATTAATTAATTTTTTTTATTAATGTTTTATATATATATGTATTGTATATAAGGAATATATATGAATATATACATGTATATAGATATATGTAAAAATTTAAATCTCGCGACGACTGCGCGCGTCGCTACCCTCCCGCGCTAAGAACATTACCAGCGCAAAGATGGTAATTTATCGATTATTTATCATATTACAGAACGCTACCTTGAAAGTAATCGATAAATAAATATATATATACTTTTATTAAGAAATACTTATAAAATTTATTACATTTAATTTCTTATGTATTTTTTTATATTGTTTTAATTTATTTTTATTTAATAATAAATTGAAATATTAAAAATGTGAATATATAGATTTTTTTATATCAATAATTAATTATCATTTTTCCTATTATTATTTATTTTTTCTCATTTTTATTCTTTTTCTCTCTTTTTTTTTCTTTTCTTTTTTCTTTATATATATATATATATATATACTTATTTATTAACAATATTGATAACACTGTTATTTACTTTTTTTCTTAACAGACTAAATTACACATAAATATCAATAAAATACTTATTTTCTAAAATGTCACGATAGTTTACCCAAGTGTTTGCACAATCTTCACAAATATATCCCGGTTTTTGATTTACTAACACTTCACCACACTTGATACAAACTCCCGAAATTTTATACGGATATAAACGATGCCAGTTTTGATTGCAATATTTAAATCTATTTGTAAAAATCATTGGACAGTCTTTTAAACAGTTTTCGCACATTGATGCGTTGTCAAAATCATTATGATAAAACTCCTTTACTATTTCCCTTGGCATGGTACAATATGATGTTATCAAACTTGCATAAAATTTTAAATTTCTTCCAGGAATTCTTGTATGTGGAATTCCATATAATGCATCTAATTCTTCATCTTCTTTCATCTGCTTGAGCACTCCGGCAGGAATTTTCATCTGTAATAATACTTTTAATTTAAGTATCATCACTTAAAATTATAAAATAAAAATATCAAAATTTGAAATTTGTTAGTTATAAGTTGTTAGTATTTTTATGATTGAATTAAAAATTTTTTATGAGGATAAACGGAACATGCTGGTTGTTTTTTGAATAATTCTTGCTCCATTATTTTCTTCTTGATTTATTGGTAAACTTGGATAAATTTTTTCCTCTGTTGATGGTGCTGATGGTTCAGTATTTTCATTTATTGTTTGAATTTCTTGATTTTGTTTTGGTTGTTGAATTATAACTAATTCAACATTTTCGTCGTTGCTTGAATTTGTATTATTATTATTATTAATACTTTTATGAATATTATTTATATTATTTTCTTGTGCTTTTATTAAAATGAAATTAGTACAAGCATCCCAAAATGATAGACACATATAAAAAGAGCATCCATAAGATTTTTGAATTTGAAAAGCATGAAGTAATGTGTCAAATGAAAATTTTACTAGTCGTATAATCATAATTATACTAAATATTCCTGCACTTGCAGATCCAAAAATTAAAAATTTTCCCCATGTTTTTTCCCATGCTGAATCAGCTAATTTTTGTAAAGCATTTGTATCAAATAAATTTAATATTGATTCACCTTGATTTGCAAAATGCAAACCATCCATTCCTCTAGCAATATTACTTAAAATTGCTGGTTTTTCCACTGGAGACATAATTCTATGTCTTAATTTGTCGAGATCTTGTTCAGAATAAATTCCGCTTGTAGCTAAGAATTTTGGAGAAGTATATTTCCATGTTGGCTTAGTTAATGGTTGAATTTTATTTGGTGGTAAAACTTCAACTGGATTAGGTGTAAATTTATACCATGATCCATCTATTAAAAATAAAGGTGGAAAAAGTGGATTGCAATCAATCTGAGTACCTTTTCTTACTAAAATTCTTGTCTTTGGAGTTAAAAAGTAACTGTCATTTCCTTTTTTCACTGGTAATTCGTTATAACACTCACTTCTTGGGTAAACTGATACCTCAACAGGTATACACTTAACAACATTTATTGATTCACCTGACATTATAGCTATATAACCTGGTCCTTTCATATAATTGTAAGCAAACTCGTCTGGTTTACTTGACGCAATTGATAACAAATTTTTTAAAGTATTACGTTCTAACATACAACGATGAATTAATACATCATAATATAATTGTTTGATTTGTTTTTGTATAAATTTTTCTACGTATACAAACTTAGAATTAATATATGCAAATAAATCTAAATTTTCTATTGATATTTTATTACTTAACATTAAATCATTCTTTGATGTTTCAAAGATAAATAATTTTGGATGTTCAGTTCTGATTATTTTATAGCCACAAATAATTTCAACATTTGTGGTAGTTAATGCAAATGTTACTCCATTTGATTCTAAAGAATAAACAATTTCATGCTTATCTGAATTTTTCTCAGATGTTTTATTTACTTTTCCCGTATATAAAACCCCAAAATTTTGAAAATCACATTTATGTGATGGAATATAGTCCCAAAAAGTATACCCTCCCTCTAAATCTAAACAAGATAAATCAGATAAAGTACACGTTAAACCCGATTTTAAATAAACTTTATCATTTTCATATTTAACTTCCGCGAAATATTCTTGTATTGTTATTTTTAAAACTCCTTGAGCGACGATATCACTCCAACTTCCATAAAAATCTGAATAACTGCCCCCTTTACACGTCCCATCATTACCGATTGATCCTGCGAGTGTTGCACCACGCGTAGTTGTGCTATTAATTTTTAAACTGGTTATAAATAACGTACCGAATCTATATGAACCCGATTTATGAATATCTAAACATCTTTCTTTTGAAATTTCTTCAATATATTCCATATGTCCACTATGTACGACTGACATATGAGAATAAGCCCCGCAATAATAAATATTTCGATCTACTTCGATTTTACATTGAATAACTTTTGTTAAAGAATATTCTTTTAATTGTAATAATTGAATAAACGGTTCTGTTGTATTTATTTCTTTAGGATGAATATCACAATCTCCCACCTCTGTAATTGAAATTGTAGTTGAATTTGATGAAAATTTTCCGCAATCATACCCAATTATTCCACTCACTGATGACGGCCATAATAAAATAAAATAAATCGCAAAAGTGATATTGATAATCATCTGTAAACATAAATTAATTAGAATTTTCTTCATCGCTATTTTTCTTTTGTTTTCGTGTTTTTTTAATTGGTGTAATTTCTGGATTTATGAATGAATATCTCAATCGATTCATGTGAACTATTTGAATTCTTTTTTCTGTTTGAATTTTTACATTTCCTTTACCCAAAATTTCAAGAATTTTGTGTGGTCCAGAGTAATGATCTTTTGTTTTACCTGGATTTGGTCCACTTTGTAAAAATACATATTGACCTACTTTCAAATTTTGTGGATTACAATGTTTATCGTAATATTTTTTAGATTTGTGTTTAGCGTCAACTAAATTTTGATAAGCTAATAATCTTATCCCATGTAATCTTGTGATTAAATCAATTAAATAACCTTGCATTGTAGGTAATTGTTCACATTCTCTTATAGGTTCACTTGAAGGTAATCTAGACTGTTGTCCAAAGACAATAGCATAAGGTGTATTTTTTATTGCTTCATGATAACTTGTATTGTATGAAAATGTTGCTAACTCGATCCATTCGTCCCACTCTTCATCAATGGATGAGTAGTGTTTAAGGTATTCGTTTAATGTGTGATGTGATCGTTCTAATGAACCATTAGATTGTGGATGATAAGCTGTAGTTTTAAGTTTTTTAATGCCGAATCGTTTTGCTACGCATTTTAAAATAGCACTTAAAAAGTTACGACCTTGGTCTGTTAGAATAATTTTTGGCGGACCAAAATAACAAATAAATCTTTTAACAAAAGCAGTTGAAATTGTTGTAGCTAAAGTGTTAGGTAATGCTTCTGCAATGCAAAATTTAGAAAATAAATCTTGAATAGTTAAAATATATTCATTTCCCCTTTTAGTTTTTTGTTTTGCCCCGACAATATCCATAGAAATTTTCCAGAAACACGTGGCTGGAGTATCAGTAATAATCATAGGTTCTCTATGTTTTACACGAACTAATTTTTTTAATTGACAATCTAAACATTGCTGAATTCTACGTTGAATATCATTTTTCAAATTTTCCCAATAATAATCTTTTTTAATTCTTTGATAAGTTTTAGTAACCCCTTTATGACCCCCAATTGGCGATTTATGCATTTCATAAAAAATTTCATCTCTTTTTTCATTAGGAACATAAATAATTGTGCCCAAACAAATCATAATTTTAATATCAGTTCCGTCAAAAACATTTTTTAATTCTGTTATAATATTATTCCACGGTAAATTTTCTATATTTTCACTTTTTGCGAAACTTACTGTTTTTAATTTAAATTTTTCTAAAGTTTCTTTTAAATTTTCAAAAATTACTTTTAAATTTTCAATTAAAATTGCAATTGATTCTTTTTCTTTTTCACGAATAGGCAAAGCAAAATAATATTTATTTTTAATTTTCTTTTCAACTACTTTTCCTAATTCTAAATTTTTAAATGTCGGTAATTTATTCAACTCTTTTAATTTAATTGCGCCATTATCGCATGGTTCACCATTGGTACTGATAAAATAAGCTAAATTATCTTTTCTGAAATGAAAATAATCTTTAATATCAATTATATTACGAATATTTCCCGTTTCTAAATTTTCTTTAATATCTGAATCGCTATGATCTGATGAATCTTTTTTATTATTGTTTTGTTCGTTTATTATATTTTCAATATTTTCGTCTGAACTTAAAGAACTACTCACACTTTCTTGACTTAAATCTTGACTTTTTGTTTCTTTTCTTTTTTGAATTTGTTTCACCTTTTTCTTACGTTTAATAATTTTTGGTTGGTTTTCAATTTCTTCGTCGGTCGAATCGTTGGTTTTATCACTTACTTTCTTTTGTATTTCTTGTTTGTTCTTTATTAAATTTTTATTTTTATTAATTTCGTCAGTTGTTTTGGTTGTTGATTGTGATTTTGTTTTTAATTCTTGTTCCTTTGCTGCAGCTCTTGTTGTTACTTTGATTTGTTCAAATTCTTCTATTTTTATTGGATTTCTTGATAAAGCATCCGCAACATAATTTGTTTTACCTGGTTTGTAAATCACTTTAAAATTGTATTCTCCTAATTTTAATCTCCATTTTAAAACTCTTGTATTTACATCTTTTGCTTTTTGGAACCAAACTAATGGTTTATGATCTGTAACAAGAATAAATTCTTTACCATAAACATATGGTCTAAATGTTTTTACACCAAAAACAATAGCCAATGCTTCTTTTTCATATGTTTCATATCTTATTTCAGCGTCCCGTAATACTCTTGAAGCGTATGCACATGCAGTGTCTTTCCCGATTTGTCCTTGTGATAAAACTGCTCCAATTGCATAACCTGATGCATCAGTAGTAATAATAAATGGCATTGTAAAGTCAGGTGTATTTAGTACAGGTGGTTCACATAATTTATTTCTTAATATTTCAAAGGCTTCTTGAGTTTCTTGATTCCATATGAACTTGACATCTTTTTGAAGTAATTTTGTCAATGGCTTAGCTATTTTTGCAAAATCTTTAATAAATCTTCTATAATAATTAGTAAAACCCAAAAATTGACGAACTTTTTTCTGTGTAGTAGGAACTGGATATTTTTTTGCAGCTTCAACTTTACTTGGATCAGGTCTGATAGAATTTTTACTTATTAAATGACCTAAATAACAAACTTCTCGTTTGAGAAATTTACATTTATCTGGTTTTAATTTTAAATTTGCTTCTTTTAATCTCTGAAAAACAATTTTTAATCTTTCGATGTGTTCCTGTAAAGTTCTTGAAAATAAAATTATATCATCCATAAAAACATATAGTATAACACCAATTAATCCTGAAAAAACATCCTCCATCAATGCTTGAAATGTTGCTGGACCGTTTGCTAGGCCGAAAACCAATCTTAAAAATTCAAAATGACCTAAAATAGTCGAAAAAGCAGTTTTATGTCGATCTTTTTCCTTCATCTTAATTTGATGAAAACCCGATGATAAATCTAATACAGAATAATATTCAACTCCACCCAAACTATCAATAATATCAGTTATGTTTGGCAGTGGATATGCATTTTTAATTGTCTTCTCATTTAACGCTCGATAATCGATTACCATTCTCCATTGTTTCCTTCCTTCAGAGTCCGGTTTCTTTGGAACTATCCAGACTGGACTGTTGTATGGTGACCTTGATTCCATAATAATATTATTTTCCAATAATTCTTTAATTTGTCGATTGATTTCCTCCTTTAAAGCATAAGGAATTCTATAATTTTTAATATTGACAGGTCTTTCATCTGTGGTTAAAATTTCATGTTCAACTCTATCTGTTGCAGGTAAATATTCACCTGGAAGGTGAAACCTTTCAGTATTATCTTTTATTAAATCGTAAAGAGATTCTTTCTCGATTTTATTTAAATGTTTAATATTTAACACCTCTTTTATTGTTTCAAAACGTGATTTACTTTTCATTGCATCAGTATCATGTGAAAAGTGTCCTGTGACATTCTCTTGATTCTTTCCTTTGTTCTCATGAGCATTATTGATAACTAATACTCTCTGAGCATATATAATTTCTTTATTAAATTTATTGATTGACTCATGTAAATTGTAATCTTTATTCTCAATATTGTTATTGGAATTTTCCTTTGAATTCTTTTCTTGATTGTTTTTTTGTTTGATTGTGTTGATATTTTCAGATTTTTCTTTTAAATTTTTCTCGTTTTCAGGTTGATTATTATCTTTTTGATTTTTGTTAAAAATTTTAGTAGTATCTCCATTTATTTTTATCTTTGTTTTATTATCTTCTTCGGTTTCTTCTTCCGCCTCATCGTCTGAATCATAGTCGGTATCACTTCCATAAGTAATAAAACTTTGAAATCCCATAGCCATTATTTGATGCATATCTTCATCAAAATCGGATTCATCTTCTTCTTTGATTTTTATATTCATTTCTTCATCTGTTTCTTCATCAGTTTCTATTTTTTCTTTGTTCATTTCATTTTCTTCTTTCTTCATTTCATTTTTGTCTTCTTTTATTTCTTCTTTCTTTATTTCATTTTTATCTTCTTTTATTTCTTCTTTCTTCATTTCATTTGTGTCTTCTTTTATTTCTTCTTTCTTCATTTCATTTTTGTCTTCTTTTATCTCTTCTTGATTTCTTTTAGTAGTTACAGGATAAATTTTATCTTGAAAATTTATTTTATTATTTTGCACTAATTTTTCACAATTAAATGATTGATTTATAGATTCATCAGTATCATAGAAAAAATATTGTTTATTATTTATTTTAATAACGCGATCTTTATAGCAAATTTGTACTTTTGCTTCGTCAAAGAAATTCGAACCCAATATTCCCGATTGCTCGATTGGAAAATCGTCAGGAACTATTAAAAATTTAATTTCTAAATCAAGAAAATCTAATTCAACTTCTCCTAATGCTTCGACTGGAATTTCGTTAATTCCAAGTAATTCAATAGTTTTAGTTTTATCTAAACTTGCCTCTCTTGGACAAAAACTTTCTTTTAAAATATTAGGACCACTACCTGTGTCTAACATTACAGAGATTCGTCCAACATTAGGATTTACGCTATATCCTAATAAAATTGTTGGACTTTTATTATTTTTATTTAAATTAATTTGTTCAACACGAGTTTCTTTTTTATCAGAAATAGTTTTGATTGGAATTCTATTAAAAATACCAAAATGTGAACTAGAGGTTGAGGGATGATTTTCTTTTATTTGTTTTTCTTCATCATTTATTTTCTTCCAACAATCTCTAATTCTGTGTCCCATTTTTTTACAATAATCACAACTAATAATTTGTTTAGGACAATTATTACTTGAATGTTCATGACTACCACAAGTTAAACATTTATTAAAATTTTTAAGATTGTCATTTAAAAATTCGTGTTTGAATCTACAAACTTTAGCATTATGGCCAGATCTATTACAAATTTGACATCTTTCTCTAGAATTTAATAATTTAAAACATTTATCAGCAGTATGACCTGGTTTATCGCAAAATTGACAAATAACAGTTTGTCTTAAATTTAATTGTTGATTAAAATTTTTATCATTGTCAAATTGTTTATTTTGAGTGTGAAAATCTTGTTTTTGTTGGTAATTAGATTGATGTGGTTTTTGAGAATTATTGTGTTCACGTTTAACTTCATCGCAAAGAAACACGGGTTTTTCATTGCCCCTTCGTTTTATATTTTCAAATTCACTTAATTCCCTTCTTAATTTAATTTTTTGCTCAATTTTAATAGCTTCATCGAGTGTCCCTTGAAAATTATTATTTAAATTTCGAATTTTACTTTCAATTTCAGGATTAAGACCATTTATAAAACTTTCTACTACTCTTTGTTCTACTTGTATTGCATAAGCATTATTTTCTGCTTGTGTATGTGTTCTTTTGTGTACCTCGACTAATTGTGTTGCAATATCACAAATTCGATTAGAATATTTTAAAACAGATTCCCTGTCTTTTTGAAAAACGCGACCTAATTCACCCAATAATTGCATTTCTGTTTTATTTGGGGCTGCTTTTCCCCTTAAAAAGTCATAAAATTCTTGTTTTGTATTTATTGTTGCACAGTTTATAGATTTTCTTAAATCGCCTCTTAATTTTTTTCGCAATAATTTAACCAAATTAGGTTGAGCATCTCTTGGTAAAGAACTAAAAGCTTCATTACAAGCGCATATAAATTCTGTAAGTGTCATATTTTCACCGTCATATTCGGGTACAAATTCTAACGCGTCACGTAAAGAAATAAATTGATTTGCTGAAAGAGCCATTCTTACCGGTTGTTCGTTATTGATTTGATTATTATTGTCATTGATTTGATTATTATTGTTATTGTTGTTGTTATTGTTATTATTATCGTTGTCATTCATGTTATTATTATCGTTATTATTATTGTTATTTAAGAATTGCTCATCATTTATCGGTACATTGTGTCGATTATCATTGGTAGAATCAGCTGCAGAATGTTGTGCAGAATTATTTGTTGTGTTATTATGTATATTTACTCCGTCATTTTCCATTAGATTTAAGGTAAATTTTTCAAGTGGTTCAATAACATTTTCAATATTAGAATAATGATTAGATTCAGAATTATTTTGATTAGGATTTTCTTCAATACTTTCATTAGTTAGTTGGTTAGTACTATGTAAATTATTATTTTGAACAAAATTTGAATAACTAAGTGGAATCGAGGTATCTTTGAGAGAACGTCTTCCACTAGGTCGATAAGGATTTTTTTGTTTTTCAGTGGATGAACCTGGATTTTCTCTCGGAGGATCCAGATTGATATCTATATTATTTTCTTTTGCAAATTTCCGAGTAACTATTCTATCGGACATAGAAAATCATTTTTTTTTGAATAAAGTTATTTCAATTATTTATTTAATTTAAATAGATTTTTAAATTTAATTTAAAAATATTTTCTTTTCTCTTTATAAATTAATTACTTAATCATTATTGATGTTAAATTTATTGTTGTAGTTAAAAATGAACAGCATCCTTATGTATCCCGGACGAGCCCCCAAAAATTTTTAATATATGTTACGTCAAAATAACACATATTAAGAGTAGCGCTCCTGTTTAGCCTTCGCCGAGCGAAATAACTGGGACGGAGCTATAAGGATGACTGTTTATTTAAAATTAAAAGAAAATAAAAATTAAAAATGGTTTCGTTGTCTAAGAGATAAATTAAAATAATAAAAATTAAGTAAAATAAAATTTAATTAATTAAGTAAAATAATAAAAGCAAAATTAAAACAACTTCCAAATTTATTAAAATCAAAACAATTATTTAAAAATTATTACAAAACAAAATTTAATTTGCATTAGACAATTAAATGCAATTTACAATTTTAACACTTTTATAAAATGGTTTAACTCTCGATTTCACTTGTTATTTAATTTATTTAAAATCAATCAATTTATTATTTTAAATTGAATAATTAATTATTTATTTAATTAAATTGTTACCTTGATTTATTTGATGATTATTATTGTTATCAATAGTTATTTATTTGATTTTTATTTATTATTCTTCCTTCTTAACCCTTGATAATTGATGGAATTTTATCAATATTGAATTTTATTTATTGAATGAATTATATTTAAATAATTCAACTTGAACTTGATAATTGATGGAATATTTATCAAAATTATTTTTTTAATAAAATAAATTATTACTTTTAATAATTCAATAATTATTTAAAAATATTCTGAATTATATTTTTATAATTCAGTTTATAAATAATTAAATCACATTACAATGATTTAATAAAATTAAGGACTGTGCCTTTAAATAATTAAAATTTCGTCAATGACGAATGAGCTCACTTAGGAAAACTGAAATCTTTTTCGATTTCCAGAAGAGCTGTTACCAGGTAGTAACATCCCTTCCAATAATTATTTAATTATACCAATTATTTTATTGGCTATAATTAAATCAATATTTTTTTTATAATTATTATTTATATATATATATATTTTTCATGACTTCCAATGCAGTTAGCAACATACGCATAAAGCATTGGAGTCGAATTCATAATCAATATTTATTGATTCTTTTTTTTCTTTATTACAATAAACTCTTTTAAATATTTTATCATTTATTTCATTTTAATTATTAATAACTTTGTTTATTAATAATTATTATTTCATTATATTTCATTATACATTTTCTTATTTTATTTCATATTCATTTATTTTTTTATTTTATTATTAATAAACTTATTATTAATAATTAATTCTCAAATATTTTTATAACAAATATTTTTATTGTTTAAAATTTTATTTCATACCTTTTATGGTAATATTCTTTTCATATTTCATAATTTCATTTCATTTTTATTTATTAATTATTATTATTTCTTTATTTATATAATTCATCAATTCATTTCATTATTTCTTTTCATTATTTCATATTTCATATTTCATCATTTTTATCATTTCATTATTTCATTTATTCACTATTTATTTCACATTTCATATTTCATAATTTTTATTATTTCAATATTTTATTTATTCAATTTTAATTCAATTATTAATAAATTTCATTTTATTAATAATTGACAAATATAATAATTTGAATTTATTCAAATTTCATAACCATTTATTTTTTAATATTGAAAAATTTATTTTCATATTTATAATTATTAACAACAATATTTCATAAAATAATTTGAATCTAAATTCAAATTTAAAAATCATCAGCCGTAATAATGGCTGGAAGTCATTTGCTAATTAATTTATTCATGTATAGCCAGATGGCATAACATGTACGATTTTTAATAAGTTGATTGACAGTAAGAATACGACGTCGTGACGTCACACTCTATATACCTTGTGCTTAAATAAAATCATAACTCATAGTCCTAAATTTTTCAAATTTTCTACAATATTTATTTCCTCTATATTTTTTCGTACTTTTACGTAACATTAGAACATAAAATTTCAATAACTATTGAATATGTACCTAAAATTATTTCTATTTAATTCAATAATCATTATTTTGTGCTAAATTGGTGACTATTAAGGAATTCCTTATCAGGTTCAATGCAATTTTGACAATATTAAAAAATTCATATCTCAAATACAAGCTCGATTCCCTCGTTCAAATTTTCAGGGTTTCTTGGGGACAGAATGAAGCAACTTTCCTGAAAGTTTAAAACAAATCAAAGTTCGGAGAACAAAGTTCTAGCTATTTAAAAAGAGCGATTTTTTAAAGTTTGATTGGTTTTAAATAGCTATAACTTTACAAAATCGGAGCAATTAGGCAAAATCTGGATAGATTCCATTGAAATATTCCTCCCCAATAAAAAAAGATTTTATCTGATTATATATAAGTATATATGAGTATATATGATTATATATAGGATCATATATAATTATATATAATCATATATGGAATTATATATGATTATACATGGTCATACATGGAATTATATATAATCATATATGAACCTATATATAATTAGATCTGATCAGATCTGGCTGATGAAGGCTAGGTATAATCATATATAAGCCTATATATGATCAGGTCTAATTATATATAAGTCTATATATAATTAGATCTGATCAGGCTTCAATGATATGAAATCTTTAAATATTTAATTACGTAGGGGTAGGGGGGGGGGCAAAGCGGGGTACTTAAGAAAATACTATGTTCCAAGGATTCAAATACGCTAAATCTTTTTGATTTTAATGATATGCGGAGTAAATAAACAAAAATTTCAGTTGCCGTTGAAACAAAAAATTTTACTTTGGCGGGCAAAATAGGGTATCCCCTAAAAAAGGCCCAAAAAAAAATTTCTGCATATTAAAAAAATTGATCAAATTAAATTTTTTTGTGAGCAATTTCCATAACGAAATATTATATCTTATACGATTGCTGGATGCAAAAGCAGAAAAAAAACTTTTTACTGGTTTTTATCATAAATCAAAAGCCATCAACATTTTTTGACTGAAAGTCGATTTTTGGAAAAGTTTAACAAAAATATTTAAAATATTACTCAATTATGTTTACAAAAATGATTTTGGAATAATTAAAGAATAAAATTTTCTCTTATGAAATTTTGGGGGTACCCCGTTTTACCTACCCTATCCCTTTTGCGCCCCCTTCCCCTACATGTATATATATATATATATTTATATTAGGGTGTTCCATTTAAAACGAACATTTTTTTTTTTTTAGCGGACACAAGAAAATTTTGTTATTTATGTTAAAATAAAAATTCCCTGAAAATTTCAGCTCTTAATTTTAATTTTAAGTACTTCCTATCGAGCATCAAAGTTTTCCCATTTAAAAAGCATGTAAATCGAATAACTTTTCTTTAAAATTACTATAACTTAGCCCGATTTTGAGCTATCGTTTTGAAACCAGTTTTTATTTGTAGAGTATTTGTTGCTTTTTAAAAGTGTATACGACGATTTTGGTCTAACTCGATCCACGTCGATTTTATCAGCTCCGAAAGACAAATTTTCACTTTTTTCATTTATTTTTGTTAATAGTGAAGAAATGGTTCATCTCACAACAAATATGCATAGGACCAATCTTTTAGGAAATTTTATGCTCTACAAAATTGTTCATGACACTTATATTGCTAAAGTCCACTGTTCATGAGATAAATGCATTTTAACATTTTAAAATAAAAAAAATTGTTAGCTTACTATGGTATCAATCTTTTTATTGTAAAATGTTAAAATTCATGTATCTCATGAACAGTGGACTTTAGCAATATAAGTGTCATGAACAATTTTGTAGAGCATAAAATTTCCTAAAAGATTGGTCCTATGCATATTTGTTGTGAGATGAACCATTTCTTCACTATTAACAAAAATAAATGAAAAAAGTGAAAATTTGTCTTTCGGAGCTGATAAAATCGACGTGGATCGAGTTAGACCAAAATCGTCGTATACACTTTTAAAAAGCAACAAATACTCTACAAATAAAAACTGGTTTCAAAACGATAGCTCAAAATCGGGCTAAGTTATAGTAATTTTAAAGAAAAGTTATTCGATTTACATGCTTTTTAAATGGGAAAACTTTGATGCTCGATAGGAAGTACTTAAAATTAAAATTAAGAGCTGAAATTTTCAGGGAATTTTCATTTTAACATAAATAACAAAATTTTCTTGTGTCCGCTAAAAAAAAAAAATGTTCGTTTTAAATGGAACACCCATATATATATATATATATATATAACATAATGTGACAATTTTAATATTAATGTTATTAAATTTTTATTTTGTCAACTATTAATCAAACTTAAATCCCCATTACTTGAAAAATATTCGAAGGTTTTAGCAGCAATTCAAAAGTATAAATCGATATCGATTTATATATGGATATTTATAAGTTTATAGATAAAAAGATTTGATTATATCTATCTGATGAATTCTATCGTAATTTATGTACAAAACTAAATTCATCTTTAGGTGCATTATTTAAGTAGGATGTATCAATTTGATTATTTGAGTTAGGTTATACCATAAACTTTTCCTTATTGTAAGTTCATAACAGACTAGAGGATCAGACTACCATCCAGCGATTACCAAAGTTAAGCAGCATCGACGTGGATCAATAATTGGATGGGTGACCCCTTAGTACAAAAATAGTTAACCGATAGTAATTTTTTTTTTTTTTTCAATTTAAATTTAACCAACATTTATATTAATGAAGACAATAAATCCTAATTTAATTACTCAATTAATAATTTTCAGATATTCTCGACCCCAGTGCGCACACTTTCGTCGAGAATTAATGGATTTGCGCATATATATTTGTAAAAAGGTATACAAGGTCTACAATAATAATAAATAATTACTTACCAGTAAAAGCTAGGTAAATAACATATATCATGAGTAAGGACAAGGAACCCAATTCCAGTATGAGTCCGCAATAATCCAACTCACGGTATTCATCTGCCGAAAATATAAATAAATAATCATAAACAATAATACTGTATCTTAAATAGTGTCATTTAAAGTTTAAAAATAAATTAATATTATAAAAAATAAGAGTAATAAATCACTGATATGTGTAACAGATTTACAATCACACTACACAGATACAGTATAGGCAGTGCCTATCTATTTACATGATACACGCGACCAAGGTTACTAGAATATTTAATTGTAGTAACTTTGTTTATTAATGAATTTTGTATTTGTAGATATATTTATTAGTTCATGAATTATTATAAACGTTCTATTTTTTAGTTTGTATTTTGAATTATGGATTTATTTTATTATTCATTTACTTAACTATATTAAAATTTATTTGATATTTTTATAGTAATGCGTTTATCGATATATATAGTATTTTATTTTAAAAAATTTTCATACCGTCTTTCATAATAACCGATTTTCTTTTTTTTTTTTTTTATTCAATATTTATTTATGATGACTTGTGTCTAAGTAGATGTTTGAAAATTCACAAGTTTATTTCACAGTGTCTTGAAAAAAAGACGGCGATTATGGAGACTATTGCACGACTCATGATGTTTACATATACTCTATGTATATACTGGCGTACATGTTTCGTGCGCAAGCGCGCGTGTGTCATTTACCCCTCTGAAGTTAGCGCTAACGAATCGATTTTTTATAAATTTTTTCGCATAGATCGTTTGTTCGTCGTTAGTTCTTGATTGTTCGGCCAAAATCATTGTTAGTTCGATTGTACAATTTTTTAAAATAAATAATTAAAAAATAGCTTAGAAGTTAGCGCCGACTACAAGAAATTGATCGTTTTTTTTTTTTTTTTTTATTGATCTGAGCTTTTTATTGTTTGTTCGATTAAAATTCGTGTTAGTTCGCTCTTATTTTACCTATAAATTAATTAATAAGCTACCCATAATTAATATGATTTGCATAGTGTTCGCGCATGCGCACTGAAGTTGCTGGTGTGGGTGCCACGACCTGTGCCTAACGAAGGTTACGTGTAAACACACATTTGCATCAAAGGTAATAGTGTGTAGCGACACGTATGAATAAGCGAACGACAGAAAAAAGTTAGGTTTGAATTAACGTAGGAATGAATAACGTGATGGATGTATAATGTCTGTTCTGATTAACGTAATCTCTGAATAAAAATCCCTTTAATAAACCGAAGGTTTAGTTAAAGTGAGATTTGTAAAAACGAAAGAACGGAAAATGAGAGATTTGTATAAACGGAGAAACGGCCCCAAGTGGCCAGGCTCGCTTTTTGTTAGCTTTTAGTTGCCCGTTCCAAGTCAACTTTTTGCTATTCCAAAATGTTAATAAAATGGTGACAAAAAGATGAGTGTGAATGTAGCAGACATAATTCAAATTTCAAATTACAAATAAACAAACTAAACAATTAAAATATTAAAAATAAAAAAAATGCACATACTCATTTTCAAATTCTATAAATGCGCATTTTTTAAATTTTATTCGAATTTCATTTTATTCACTTATTTAAAAATTTTTTAAATTCATAACTGTCAGCTACATTCACACTCATACA
This sequence comes from Microplitis manilae, assembly GCA_030273425.1. Classification (NCBI taxonomy): domain Eukaryota; kingdom Metazoa; phylum Arthropoda; class Insecta; order Hymenoptera; family Braconidae; genus Microplitis; species Microplitis manilae. The sequence goes on along the minus strand of CP092725.1, from coordinate 22,249,725 downwards.
AAAAGTACTTTTGAAAAAGATAACTTTTAAAAGTTATCATAAAAATGTTAACAAAATATAATATGAAAAAATTAGCAAAATGTTACCATAGAATGTAGTGATAAATGGTGACTTTCTGAAGATAAATAAAAGTTACCATTTTAATGTTGATAATTTGTCATCCAAAAAATGTTATATAAATGTTGACTTTTTAGTATTATTCAAAAGATAGCATTTTATTGTTAACATTTTTTCAACAATTTTGGGTTAACATTTTGCTATTATTATAGTATTTTATTTTGTTATCAATTTATTAACATTTACATATCGTCATTTTAGATATATAAACGCTCGAAGTTGCGAACAATATAACCTGAAATTATTTTGTCTTTAAAATACTGTGGTATCGTTTATAATATTATTTATAACTATTGATTAACAATACTCAACGGTTCATAAAAGGTGAATTTTTATTTATAATCATGGAAAATTTTCGACAGCGGAAACGTAAACCGCTTGATTTGCTTGGACCACGACAACTAAAACGACGTACGCAACAAATACTTTTACCGGAATATTTGTTATCTAACTTAAATAATAATAGTAATAATAATAATAATAATAATAATAATAATAACACTAACATTAATATTTACAACAATGACAATAATGACTACGACCATGACGACGATAACAGTAGCCGCGATTCAAACGTTTCAGATGATCTTAGCCGTTTTTCAGAAGCTGTCGAATCATTTCCCTGTCGATCAGGGAAATGGTAAGCCTTATTATTTAACGCTTCAGACCTGAACATGCCTGATCAGGCCTACTCAGGCATGGTCATTTTTCATGTCTGATCAGGTCTGAAGACGCATGCCTGTTCATGTCTGATCAGGTCTGATCATTTTTTCCCGGGTATCTTTCTACTGCCAAAGTAAAATAATTTAGGTGCTTATAGATAAAATATAATATTTACAACTAAAAAGGCTATAATATACACTAGTCCCAAAAATTAAAGGATATAAAAAAAATTATAAATTTTTGGGTGATTTTCAACATGCTGTAATTCGGTGAAAAATGATCGTAGGAAAAACGAAAAAAAAGCAAATTGTAGCCTCAAGTTTCTAGTTTTCAGATCTGGACCTCAAAATTTTTTTTTCATGCACGGTTCCGATGTAATCAAGAAAACCAACGAAAAAAAAATTTTCAAAATTTTTGCTTGTCTTCCAACAAGTTTATGGGCTTCAATAAATTTTTTTGAAAAATCCGACTTCATGACTCTTTTAGGAAATTTTATGCCCTTTAATTTGGCGGCCTATAAAAGTCTCTACGACGATTTGGCGCCGAGTTATTAGTGATCAAAGCAAAAAAGTCCATTTTGACTTTGATAATCAATAACTCCGGACGTATTGGTCGTACAGAGAATAGAAGTAGGGTTTTGGAAACTGCAAAACATTCTCTATAAGGCAAAGTTAATGGATTTTGATAGGAAAATTTTTTTTGAAGCGATAATGTTTCTTAAAAAACACGTCAAAATTCGCAAATTTAAGGATATTCGGAAATTCTGCTATATCTTTGGATATAACGGATGAACAAAGGATATCGTCGTTTTTTTTTTCAACCTCAAAGTGTCCTGAAAAAACCCTAAAAATTTCAAAGCGATGCGATTTTTCTTTCTTAGTGTCCCGAAGCTTTAGATTTATTGATTTAGCCCAAAATTGCATAATTGGCGAGTCTTTGGTTTTCAATCATTTCTTTAATGTAAAAATTTTTTTTTTAGCGACAAGCTTCATTTCTTTAATCAAAAACAGTAATTTTTAAAGGAAATTGAAAAAAAAAAATTTTTTCAAAAATTTTGTTTTTTTTTTCAAAAAATTGATTTTTTTTAATTTTGTTTTTTTCGATGTTTTTCGTCTCTATCATGTCCACAATTCATTTCGACGTTAAGAAAATCAATCGTGGACATGATAGAGACGAAAAACATCGAAAAAAACAAAATTTAAAAAAATCAATTTTTTGAAAAAAAAAACAAAATTTTTGAAAAAATTTTTTTTTTCGATTTCCTTTAAAAATTACTGTTTTTGATTAAAGAAATGAAGCTTGTCGCTAAAAAAAAAATTTTTACATTAAAGAAATGATTGAAAACCAAAGACTCGCCAATTATGCAATTTTGGGCTAAATCAATAAATCTAAAGCTTCGGGACACTAAGAAAGAAAAATCGCATCGCTTTGAAATTTTTAGGGTTTTTTCAGGACACTTTGAGGTTGAAAAAAAAAACGACGATATCCTTTGTTCATCCGTTATATCCAAAGATATAGCAGAATTTCCGAATATCCTTAAATTTGCGAATTTTGACGTGTTTTTTAAGAAACATTATCGCTTCAAAAAAAATTTTCCTATCAAAATCCATTAACTTTGCCTTATAGAGAATGTTTTGCAGTTTCCAAAACCCTACTTCTATTCTCTGTACGACCAATACGTCCGGAGTTATTGATTATCAAAGTCAAAATGGACTTTTTTGCTTTGATCACTAATAACTCGGCGCCAAATCGTCGTAGAGACTTTTATAGGCCGCCAAATTAAAGGGCATAAAATTTCCTAAAAGAGTCATGAAGTCGGATTTTTCAAAAAAATTTATTGAAGCCCATAAACTTGTTGGAAGACAAGCAAAAATTTTGAAAATTTTTTTTTCGTTGGTTTTCTTGATTACATCGGAACCGTGCATGAAAAAAAAATTTTGAGGTCCAGATCTGAAAACTAGAAACTTGAGGCTACAATTTGCTTTTTTTTCGTTTTTCCTACGATCATTTTTCACCGAATTACAGCATGTTGAAAATCACCCAAAAATTTATAATTTTTTTTATATCCTTTAATTTTTGGGACTAGTGTAAGTGTTATATTTAAATTATTATATTCATTAATTTTGATTTATTTTTCTCTTTTTTAGAAATTTTACTAAGCACTTTGCCTGTTACAAAACCTGATATTGAACATCAACTGAAAGCCTGGTTTCAACGCGATAGTGACCGAGAAATAAAAATACAGATCCTACAAATGGTTCTACCAAAAAGCAAACAGTTGCCAAATAATTTTAACTCACAAGTCTTTATATTTACAAGTTGTTTTCAGAGAACTTTTTTTATAATAGTATAAAGTTTTCTTTTCTCTAAGTCTAAATTAATCAACTCAAAACATAAAAGTAAACTTATCAGATAAAAATAAAACTATAAGTTTGTGCCACCAGTGCTAGTCACAAAAACTAGTCTTATTAAGCTCACAATTATTATTACTATTATTGCTATTAATATAAAACCTATGAGATTGTAACCAGAACTAATTAAAGTAAAAAATAATTTAATAATTTTACAATCATAGTACAAAAAAAACAGTGCCTGACATAGAATAAGCCGTTTTGTGTTGTAAAGAAATTTTTAATAAATTTAAGCATTCCAATTATAAAAAATAGTACATTTGTCACAATAAACTGCGAGTGATTACAATTTACAAATAAATATAAAAATAATTTTAAAAATATTCGATCATGAAATAAATATTTGTTTGTTATTGTTTAGTTGATTCAATATATTCAACAAGAATAAATAAATATTTCATTTCATGATCGAATGTTTTTAAAATTTATGTTTGTTTATTTGTAAATTTTCAAATTTCCCGCAGTTTATTTCATCCCTAACTTCTAATGATCCTTGAAATTGTTAACATTAAATCAACTAAATTAAGACTAATTTGTTAAATAAAAGTCAACTTTTTTCCATCAATTTGTTGCCAATAAAAAGTTAACAATTTGTTATGTTTTTGGTAACATAAAACACATTGTGATTTGTTAACAAAAAGTTGGAAAATGTCGACATTACGTTATGAAAATGTCAATAAATAGTTAACAATTTGTCACCAAAAAGTTATCTTTTTGAGACAGAAAAAAGTTAACATTTTGCTGGACATCAATAGTGATATTTGTTGAAAAAAATTCGCCTTTTTACGTCTCAATATAAATGTTAACATTTTTTTTGTCTACTTTTTCGATACAAAAAAGTTAACATTTGGCCACTTGGGCGGACAATGATACATTTCGTATAAGCGCGGGTAACGGATATTGAGAGATTAGTATAAACGGAGGAACGAATAACGTGAGATGTATACAATGTCCGGAGCGGTTAACGTGATCCCTGATAACACGAGTTGATCGTGAAAAAGTTGGTCATTCATTAGTTTCCGACCAACTTGACGACAAGTTATCTACAACTTCAGCTTTTGCAACTTTTGGCTACAAGTTACCGCCAACTTTCTCAGAAAGTTGGCGCCAGTATGCAGCCGCAACTGGAATGCAAGTTTCTGAGAAAATTGAAAGCAAACTTACCGTCAACTTTCTCAGAAAGTGACCGTCAGCTTATTGAATTTCCAACTTTTGCCACCAACTTTCTCAGAAAATGTCTATCAACTATTGGAGGTACCAACTGTTGGCGGTCAACTTAGTGTCCAGTTGCGGCTGCAAGTTTCTCGTCAGTTTCTCGCCAACTTGGCTATCAGGGTTCTTAAGAGGATTTTAAAAATCTAACCAATCGTAATAAGGACATTTATTATTTATTGGTTTAAATTAAAAATTTATAAGTTTTGTTATAACTCAAATGATGGTGATTTAATTTTTTGAATATTTAAATTTTATTGCAATTTTATTGATAAAGCTTAAAGTTAAAAAAAAATTATATTTAATATTAATTAAATAATAAAGTATTGACCGTATAAAGAGCATGACGGGATAAGCATGGGGTAGCGGCCCCAGCGGTAATTTCAACTTCCAATTTTTGTGTATGATGGTCGTACGGAGTACAACTTCTCTAAAAAATGTTACTTCAAAATATGCATTAGTTTTCGAGAAAATCAAAAAAATATTTATTGCGAAAAAAAATTTTTTTTCGTTCATAGTTACAAATATATCAATGTCCATAATATATGTTGTACATAACTTAGAGAGACAACGTATCATGATATTTTTATCAAAAAATTTCGAGATAATTATCAAAAAAAATTTTTTTGAAATTTTTGAAAAATTAATTTCATGCTTTCTAAGCATGATACACCTACGGAATTTTCACTGATCATTATAATTATTCTAATGCTATATTTCTATTAATTTATTATTATACGAGTCACTCTTTATTTAATATATAACTATATATATATTAACAATAATAGTTAAGTTCTTGTGATATGGTTTTCATTTATAAATAACATTTATTTATTATATATTTCCTCTTCTTATTTGTTTATAGAGTATACATTTGTTTATAATCATATTTACTGTTAACTATAGAACAAGGGTCTATTCATTTATGCGTGTGTTTTGTTTAGGTTTCAAGTATCGGATGACAGGAACGTTCCAGGACCACTCAAACTGTATTTATATTTCTCTGAATATAAAATAAAGATTTACTTATCTATTTATTCAATTTTTATAATCTAAGTATATAATTTAATAAGTATGTGCCACGACGATTTATTATCTAAATTACTGATCAAATATTGATAAGACCCAATAAGTATTAATACATAAATTTCAAATGGAGTTAAAATGCGTGCCTATTTATGTATCTCATATTCACTAATTAATTAACAGGTGGAGGCACTTGAGGACATAACAGCTGTGTTATGTTCTGGGAGGTCGCCCAAGTGGCCAAATGTTAACTTTTTTGTATCGAAAAAGTAGACAAAAAAAATGTTAACATTTATATTGAGACGTAAAAAGGCGAATTTTTTTCAACAAATATCACTATTGATGTCCAGCAAAATGTTAACTTTTTTCTGTCTCAAAAAGATAACTTTTTGGTGACAAATTGTTAACTATTTATTGACATTTTCATAACGTAATGTCGACATTTTCCAACTTTTTGTTAACAAATCACAATGTGTTTTGTTACCAAAAACATAACAAATTGTTAACTTTTTATTGGCAACAAATTGATGGAAAAAAGTTGACTTTTATTTAACAAATTAGTCTTAATTTAGTTGATTTAATGTTAACAATTTCAAGGATCATTAGAAGTTAGGGATGAAATAAACTGCGGGAAATTTGAAAATTTACAAATAAACAAACATAAATTTTAAAAACATTCGATCATGAAATGAAATATTTATTTATTCTTGTTGAATATATTGAATCAACTAAACAATAACAAACAAATATTTATTTCATGATCGAATATTTTTAAAATTATTTTTATATTTATTTGTAAATTGTAATCACTCGCAGTTTATTGTGACAAATGTACTATTTTTTATAATTGGAATGCTTAAATTTATTAAAAATTTCTTTACAACACAAAACGGCTTATTCTATGTCAGGCACTGTTTTTTTTGTACTATGATTGTAAAATTATTAAATTATTTTTTACTTTAATTAGTTCTGGTTACAATCTCATAGGTTTTATATTAATAGCAATAATAGTAATAATAATTGTGAGCTTAATAAGACTAGTTTTTGTGACTAGCACTGGTGGCACAAACTTATAGTTTTATTTTTATCTGATAAGTTTACTTTTATGTTTTGAGTTGATTAATTTAGACTTAGAGAAAAGAAAACTTTATACTATTATAAAAAAAGTTCTCTGAAAACAACTTGTAAATATAAAGACTTGTGAGTTAAAATTATTTGGCAACTGTTTGCTTTTTGGTAGAACCATTTGTAGGATCTGTATTTTTATTTCTCGGTCACTATCGCGTTGAAACCAGGCTTTCAGTTGATGTTCAATATCAGGTTTTGTAACAGGCAAAGTGCTTAGTGAAATTTCTAAAAAAGAGAAAAATAAATCAAAATTAATGAATATAATAATTTAAATAACACTGATATTATAGCCTTTTTAGTTGTAAATATTATATTTTATCTATAAGCACCTAAATTATTTTACTTTGGCAGTAGAAAGATACCCGGGAAAAAATGATCAGACCTGATCAGACATGAACAGGCATGCGTCTTCAGGCCTGATTAGGCATGAAAAATGGCCATGTCTGAGCAGACCTGATCAGGCATATTCAGGTCTGATCAGGTATGTTCATGTCTGTTCATGTCCACCCGGGAAAAAAAATTATATATAAAAAATGGCCCTATATAATTATATATAATTATGTATAACTATATTATATTATATATAATTATTGCTATAAAAATAAACAAAAAATAAAAAGTTCGGGCGTGTGCAGGATTTGAACCGTGGACCTTGCGCTCAAAAGTTTAACTCGCCACCCACTGACCTAAGACATTTAGTTGAAAAGTAAGTTTCGTTTGAACTTTAAGTAATAAAAATCTTATATGTGATAGATTCTTGGTCAACGAAATTTTATATCTATGAGCAGACATGAACAGCCATGAATATACATGACCAGGCATGAACAGGCATGGACAGGTATGATCAGGCCTGAGCGTATTTAACGCTTTAGACATGAACAGCCATGAACAGGCATGGACAGGTATGATCATTTTTTCCCGGGATCAATCAAAGGCTTCAGAAAGTAAAAGTTCGTCAGTCGCTTCACGTGTGATTCTATATGTTTAGCATGCCACTCTTTTATGAACTCAATAAGAATTGCATCATTATCACCACTAGCGACTTGATTGTTTACATGGAGATTAAGTAACTGATACTCTGATCGGGTTACTGGTTGATCAAAATAGTTAAGCCCATCAATCAATGGCAAAGGCTCACCATTTCCCTGATCGACAGCTTCTGAAAAACGGCTAAGATCATCGGAAACGTCTGAAATCGCGGCTACTGTTATCGTCGTCATGGTCGTAGTCGTTATTGTCATTGTTGTAAATATTAATGTTAGTGTTATTATTATTATTATTATTATTATTATTATTACTATTATTATTTAAGTTAGATAACAAATATTCCGGTAAAAGTATTTGTTGCGTACGTCGTTTTAGTTGTCGTGGTCCAAGCAAATCAAGCGGTTTACGTTTCCGCTGTCGAAAATTTTACATGGTTATAAATAAAAATTTACCTTTCATGAACCGTTAAGTTTTGTTAATCAATAGTTATAAATAATATTATAAACGATACCACAGTATTTTAAAGACAAAATAATTTTAGGTTATATTGTTCGCAACTTCGAGCGTTTATATATCTAAAATGGCGGCTTGTACAGCATTTACCGCCTTTTTTGTAGATGACGACATGTAATAAATGTTAACAAATTGATAACAAAATACAATACTATAATAATAGCAAAATGTTAACCCAAAATTGTTGGAAAAATGTTAACAATAAAATGCTATCTTTTGAATCATACTAAAAAGTCAACATTTATATAACATTTTTTGAATGACAAATTATCAACATTGAAATGGTAACTTTTATTTATCTTCAGAAAGTCACCATTTATCACTACATTTTATGGTAACATTTTGCTAACTTTTTCATATTATATTTTGTTAACATTTTTATGATAACTTTAAGAAAACTTTTAAGAGTTATCTTTTTCAAAAGTACTTTTTGTCACCATTTTATTAACATTTTGGAATAGCAAAAAGTTGACTTGGAACGGGCAACTAAAAGCTAACAAAAAGCGAGCCTGGCCACTTGGGATGTCCTGGGAGGTTACTAGGATCGGAGCTGACGCCACCTCCTGGACAGTGGGCAGTTCGTTGTCACGCGGGACCAATTTTGAATTTGAAAACAGTAGATAAATTTATTGTTGACTACAATAATGATGATTATGATTATTATTTAATGAAACGATGAAGTTATGGATAAGGATAGATTTAATTGATAAAATAACTTTTATCTGAAGACTAAGTTTTATTATAAAGCAAGGATAAAATTAGATCAGTAATAACAGTTGTGTTCGTCAAAAGTTCTCGGAGAGAAGTGAAGTTACATCAGACGGCAGAGAGATCTCTGACCTCCACTCTTCAACTTCTCCCCACTACTCTCATGTTCACACTCATGCTCGTACAATATACATACATATATATATATATATATATATATTAGGGCGTTTCAAAAAATAGCAAATTTTTTTTTTCTTCTCGGAAACAGGTTCAAAAGTTTCATTTAGATATAAAAAGACGCCTGTGAAAATTAGAGCTCTTAATATTAACATTAACAGGTTCCGCATTGCATTTTTCTATTTCCCATAAGAATAACATGGAAAAACTTTTTTTGGCGTCTTCTGATTTTTATAACTAGCTAACGATGCGCCGTAGGAATAATCTGCAGATATAATTTTGTAGAGAATTGAGTGCTCTACAAAAAAAGTCTCTTATCATTTTTTGATAAATCCATCTGTTCAAAAGTTATTGGAGCTTGAAGTCAAATTTATAGTAAATTTTGAGATCTTTTTACTTTTCCGGCGAAACTATCAGACTTATCACAAAATGTCACAGAATCTCTTTTGTAGATAATTTTATTCCTTAGAAATTACCTCTTATAAAGTTTTTTTAAATTCCGCATTGTTTTCTAGTTATTACTATTTTAATACCAAGCTCTTAAAAAAAGGAGTGTTCTGATCGATTTCAAATGCTTGACATTAAAATGGGAGTAACTAGAAACTAATGCGGAATTTCGAAAAACTTTATGAGAGGTAATTTGTAAGCAATAAAATTGTCTACAAAAGAGATTCTGTGACATTTTGTGATAAGTCTGATAGTTTCGCCGGAAAAGTAAAAAGATCTCAAAATTTACTATAAATTTGACTTCAAGCTCCAATAACTTTTGAACAGATGGATTTATCAAAAAATGATAAGAGACTTTTTTTGTAGAGCATTCAATTCTCTACAAAATTATATCTGCAGATTTTTCCTACGGCGCATCGTTAGCTAGTTATAAAAATCAGAAGACGCCAAAAAAAGTTTTTCCATGTTATTCTTATGGGAAATAGAAAAATGCAATGCGGAACCTGTTAATGTTAATATTAAGAGCTCTAATTTTCACAGGCGTATTTTTATATCTAAATTAAGCTTTCGAACCTGGTTCCGAGAAGAAAAAAAAAATTTGTTATTTTTTGAAACGCCCTAATATATATATATATATATATATATATATATATACATATATATATATATTAGTTCTTTACCAAATAGACTTATACATTTATACTTTCTACTAATACAAATTTGAGATATAAGCTTATACATTTACGTTCTTTTTTTTATCCATTCTACGTCTTCTTATTACTTATATTATTTATATTCCATTTTCCTGTACTTGGATACAGTCTTCCAGTTAAATATTCTAGACTATCAGAGGTGTGTTTTTCTATAATTATTCTATATTTAGTTATTCGTTACAATTGACATTATCATTTATCGTGAAACATAATTATAATTATTCTAATGCTATATTTCAATATTTCTATTAATTCATTTATTACACGAATCACTCTTTGTTTAATATAGAACTATATATTAACAATAATAGTTAAGTTCTTGTGATATGGATTTCATTTATACATAACATTTATTTATTATATATTTCCTTTTCTTATTTGTTTATAGAGTATGCATTTGCTTATAACCATATTTATTGTTAACTATAGAACAAGGGCCTATTCATGATTTTTATGCGTGTGTTTTGTTTAGGTTTTAAGTATCGGGTGACAGGAAACGTTCCAAGACCACTCAAACTGTATTTATATTTCTCTGAACATAAAATAAAGATTTGCTTATCTATTCTTTCAATTTTTATAATCTAAATGTATAATTTAATAAGTATGTGCCACGACGATTTATTATCTAAATTATCGACCAAATGTTGATAAAACGCAATAAGTATATTAATATATAAATTTCAAATGGAGTTTAAACGCGCGCCTATTTATGTATCTCAAGTTCACCAATCAATTAACAGGTGGAGGCACCTGAGGACATAACATGCCGAACTTTTACCGAAAAAATGCTGTGTACAAACCATAATAATACGATAATTTTATCATAATAACATCGTATTTTTTTGGTAATGATATCGTAGTTATCCTGCAATTTTGCCAGATTTATGCTGATATAATGGAAAATCGTAAAAAATTTAGTTTTATTTTTTGTTGGCATCTGCATTTAAAATAATGGGGTTCCGTTTTTGTCAAACTCGGCCCAGGGGGCAGCATTACCGCTCATTCGGTGGCGCGCCAAAATTTAACGTTAAAAGTAATTTCTTTACATATTTAATAATATGGATACGAATAACAATAAATATTTTACGTGGAACGTTGCACAGTTAAAAGAAGATAACTCAACTATTTATTTACCTGTGTAATTACATTTCATTTTTTTCAACATAACATCCTTAGCGAAATGGTTAGGACATAATCTCAAAGACCGAAAATTTACATTTATAGTCTTTTCCCAAAGAGCCCGATGTTTTCCATCATTGGAAAAAGTGAAAGTTGCTTTTCCTCTACAAAAAGGAACAAAACACTTACCCATATTTTGTATAATTTTTTAATTTTTCTGATATCGAATATATATGATAATCATGCGACACTTGTAGCTACTCCAAAATACATATGTAACTGACAAATATACTGTATATTTATTATGATCCGACATTTATATTATTTATCGAAAACATCATATAATTGAATGTAAATTTGAAAATTACTTGGGTTTTTTTTTCTCAATCATTCTAGAACAAATTTTTGGTCTTTTTAAATTTTACATTTAAAAATGTGCGCTCTACCAAATTCGCGGTTATGCTGCTCTCAAGCGGAGGAGTTTGGCAAAACGGAACCCCATTGAAAATGTGTAAAGTATAAAATTATTTATTTTATTCTATTAGTTCACACGTTTCTAATTCAAACAAAAGAATGTAAGTGAAAATAGTTATCCGGGAAAATTGATGTCTTCAATTTTCTTAACATTATTGGTATCAATATTAATATAATTAACATCTTCCTTCGAGTAAGTGATTTGGCACAGTGGTTAACAGATTAGACTTCAATTATTAAGGAGTTGGGATCGATCCCACGAGAAGGCGGTTTTTTTTTTTTTTTACATGACAGTTACTGTATATAATTTTATAAAGTTATATATAATTATATAAAATAATATATAACTAAATAAAATTTTATATAATATTACACAAATTTTTTTCTCGGTAGGTCGGTTTGATACTGCAAAAATGCCGAAAATATACTATAAATATGCTGTATAATTACGGTTTTAATGCTGTAAAAATACCGTATTTTTTCTGTTTTATTACTGTGAATATTCTGAAATTATTTCGTAAATTTTTGGTAATAGTTCGACAAAAAAACTGGCCAAAATAACTTAAATAATACCGTATTTATGCAGTATTTATACCGTATAATTCCGGGACTATTTCGATATTTCCGAAACCGCGAGGGCACACTCGTGTTCATATAATATACATATACATCTATGTTCTTTACTAAATATACTTATACATTTATACTTTCTACTATTACAAGTTTGAGATATAAGCTTACACATATACGTTCTTTACTTTATCCAGTCTACGATTTTATTTATTACTTATTCTATTTTCTTGTACTTGAATACAATCTTCCAGTTAAACATTCCAGGCTATCAGAGGTGTATTCCTCCATAATTATTATATATTTAATTATTTACTACGATTGATATTATCATTTATTGTGAAACATTATTATAATTATTCTAATGCTATATTTCTATATTTCCATTGATTAATTTATTATACGAGTCACTCTTTACTTGATATTAACAGTAACAGTTAAGTTCTGATGATATGGTTTTCATTAATAATTAACATTTATTAATTATGTATTCCTTTTCTTACTGTGAATTTGTTTATAACCATATTGACGGTTAACTATAGAACAAGGGCCTATTCATGATTTTTATGCGTGTGTTTTGTTTAGGTTTTAAGTATCGGGTGACAGGAAACGTTCCAAGACAACTCGAACTGTATTTATATTTCTCTGAATACAAAATAGAAGGTTTATCTATCTATTTATTTATTTAAACTTTCTTATAATAAAAATATATAATTTAAAGAGTATGTGCCACGACGATTTATTATATAAATTATTGACTCAATATTGATAAGACGCAATAAGTGTTGTAAGATATTAATATATAATTTCAAATGGAATTTAAATGCGCGCTTCTTATATATCTCAAGTTTACTAATTAATTAACAGCGCTTTGAAATTTCCAGGGTTTTTTCAGGACACTTTGAGGTTGAAAAACAAACGACGATATCCTTTGTTCGTCCGTTATATCCAAAGTTATAGCACGATTTCCGAATATCCTTAAATATGCGAATTTTTAACTGTTTTTTTTAACACACTATCGCTTCAAAAAAAATTTTTTTATGAAAAGCGACTAATTTTTTCTTATAGAGAATGTTTTCCAGTTTTCAAAACCCTACTTCCATTCTCTGTACGACCAATACATCCGGAGTTATTGATTATCAAAGCCAAAATGGATTTTTTTGCTTTGATCAATGATAACTCGGCGCCAAATCGTCGTAAAGACTATTTGAGGCCGCCAAATTGAAGGGCATAAAATTTCCTACAAGAGTCACAAGGTCAGATTATCCAAAAAAATTTATTGAAGCCCATAGACTTGTTGAAAGACGAACAAAAATTTTGAAAATTTTTTTTTCGATGGTCTGCTTAAGATTACTCCGGAACCGTGCACGATAAAAAAATTTGAGGGCCAGATTTGAAAACTAGAAACTTGAGGCTACAATTTCCTTTTTTTTTGTTTTTTTCTACGACCATTATTCACCGAGTTACAGCATGTTGAAAATCACCCAAAAATTTCGATTTTTTTTTATATCCCTTAATTTTTGGGACTAGTGTATTAAAAGAATAAGGAGAATTATGTTCCAGTCATATCAATATGATAGAATAAGCTGATGTTATTAAATATGGTATCGTTAGAAAGGTCTCGACTAGGATTTGTGCCTTTTTATGGTTTAAACTCTTTTTTAAACCCGAGTATCAAGATAAATAAATTTATCTATATCATTCGAATAACCCTTAAATTACGCGGGATAAGAAGACGATCTCGAATTTATTTTCGTCAAATAAAGTAATATTCTAATTATTCTGACACTGAATATGACTAAATAATGATCTAAAAATGAATGGACTTGAATGTACCCATTCACGAGAATAGACAAATTTAGCTGATGTTTAGCTACTTTTAGCCAGATTTAGACAAAACTAGACAAATTTAGCCAGATTTAGGGCAGTATTAGACTTTTGAGGGCTCAAGTGTACCCGTTCACGAGAATAGACAAATTTAGCTGATGTTTAGCTACTTTTAGCCAGATTTAGACAAAAGTAGACAAATTTAGCTAGATTTAGACCAGTATTAGACTTTTAAGGGCTCAAGTGTTCCTATTCACAAAAATAGACAAATTCAGCTGATGTTTAGCTACTTTCAGCTAGATTTATACGAAAGTAGACAAATTTAGCCAGATTTAGACCAGTATTAGACTTTTGAGGGCTCAAGTGTACCTATTCACAAAAATAGACAAATTTAGCTGATGTTTAGCTACGTTTAACCAGATTTAGACAAAAGTAGACAAATTTAGCTAGATTTAGACCAGTATTAGACTTTTAAGGGCTCAAGTGTACCTGTTCACAAAAATAGACAAATTTAGCTGATGTTTAGCTACTTTTAGTCAGATTTAGACAAAAGTAGACAAATTTAGCTAGATTTAGACCAGTATTAGACTTTTGAGGGCTTAAGTGTGCCCATTCACGAGAATAGACAAATTTAGCTGATGTTTAGCTACTTTTAGCCAGATTTGGACAAAAGTAGACAAATGTACCCAGATTTAGACCAGTATTAGACTTTTGAGGGCTCAAGTGTACCCATTCACGAGAATAGACATATTTAGTTGATTTTTAGTTCCCGGCATATCTGTACGATAGAATTGGTTAATGTTATTAAATTTGGGATCGTTAGAAAGGTTTTGACTTGAATTTGTGCTTTTTATAGTTTCAACTCTTTTTTATTATCAATCATTGAGAAAAATCGATTTATCTGTATTATTCGAATTACATTTAAATTACGCGGGAAAAAATACAATCGTTATTATTTTTTTTATATAAATTAATATTCTAATTATTCTTTCACTAAATATGACTCAATGTCACTGAATATATACTATATTATTTATATCGCGTTACATATTCCAAGATGACAAAGTTTCATATTTCCATTTGGTTTTAGGAAGCTTCTCAAAGTCAAAAAAGTGTGCGTAGAAAAAAAAAAGGATTCATTGACACAAAAAATCTTTACTCTCCTAAAGAAAATTTTTACTTACCCCAAGAAATTTTTCGCATTCCCTCGCGGACTTAGAATCACTGTGAAATCGCAGTGAAATCACAGTGAATTCATTTTCACCGTGGGTTCACGGTGTGTTTACGGTGATTTCATAGTGAATTTACAGTGATTTTGTGCCATTTTGTCATTGTGATTTAGTAGTGATATCACTGTGATTTCACTGGGAGTTTACAGTAAATTAATGGTGATTTCACCATGATTTCACCGTGAATTAGTGGTGATTTCACCATGATTCTACAGTAAATTTAGGATGATTTAACTTTAGTTTTATGGTGATTTGACATCACAGTCGTCAAATCGTAGCTTTAGAGTGGGATAGTGACAATTTCTTTCATTTACCTCGGTATTCGAAAATCGAGTTTTCATTAGAACGTGAGGTTAGGAGGCCCCGGACATTTGTTCATATCATTTCCTGTGTTATAATGTCCGATAGATGTCTCTCATAGTTAACTCAGTTCTTATAGTAAGCGTACGCCACTGGAGTCAGTCGACTGTAAGACCCTGAGTGTGGCTTTTGGATACTATTCAACTGCTGAGTACTGTATTCTTGTTAATTCACATTAAAACGTGTATTCAACTACAATTGTGTTATTATTAATTGACATATATGCTTAACATTATTTCCTCATACTTTACATAATTGGCGACGAGAGAAAAATTAATTAAAAAGAAGAATAATTAAGAGGTGAGAATTGTTAAGAGTTCAAGCGCGTGCACATGCGGAGTTGACAAGATGGCGGCAGAATTAGAGAAGCTGAGGAAACAATTGGAAGTAGAGTGGCAGAAGATTATTCACGAAAGTCAAAGACTCAATGCAGAAAGACAAGAGCTTGATAATTACAAAATTCATCTACAGAATCAAAGTTTGCAATTACAAGCAGATGAAGCTAAACGGGATAAGGAAAAGCTTGATCAAGAGGCGGCGCAACCAATGGTTATATTTAGTGGAATTGGTTCACTGAAAGAATTCGAAATTGCAGACAATTGGACAGCATGGACAGAACGTTTCGAACATTATGTGGTTATCAATAGCGTACCAGAGAGTAAGAAAAAGTCACTGTTTATTACGTCACTGGGTCCACAAACATATGAGTTATTACGGAATTTATGTACTCCAGTATCGCCATCCGATAAGAAACTAGAGGAATTAATGAGAATCATTGGTAATTATTTACAACCGGCTCCTACTGTAATTACTGAACGCTACAAGTTCAAGGAATGTCGTCAAACAAATGATCAAGACGTCAAGTCATATTTGGCAGAGTTAAAAAAACTGTCAATGCAGTGTCAATTTGGTGAAAATCTGGAGTCGAACATCAGAGATCAATTTGTGTGGGGTCTAAGGAGTGCAGCGGTGAAAAAGAGGCTTTTGGGTGAACCAAATCTCACATATGGTCGAGCAATTGAAATTTCCTCGGCGTTGGAATCAGCGGCTAACGACGTCATGAGAATGGAATCCACTTCTACGAAGGATGACTCATCGATGATCAACTACGTTCAGCATAAGAAGAAAAACAACACGATAGAAAGTAATAAATGCTTTTGTTGTGGAAAAGATAATCACAAAAAGTTTCAGTGCAGGTATAAAGATTATAAGTGTAATATTTGAAAAGTTGAGGGTCATTTAGCTAAAATGTGTAAGAATAGAGACAAAAAGAATTATTATAAGAATACGATTAAGGATAAAGATGTAACAGGGAATTTTGAATTTTCCGCGCTCAGTTGCCGTGGTTTTCTATCATGTGCACGGTCGATATAGTCTGTTACTGCCCAGGGTTATCCGGGGTAGAGTGCGACTGTCGTCCCGAGCGGAAATCGTAGGGGCTTGTCTGTCAGTCCCACTTAGTGATAAGTAGGAGGGTCTAAGTTTTCCGGAAGTAGCCGAAATCGGTCGAGTGGGTGTACAATTATAAGTGCAGGGTGAACCCAGGCCGAGACACACAACCGGACCAGACGCCGAAACAACAAGACGTTCTCTATCATACAGGTGAACGAGTAAAGGTACGAGAGAACGAGAATACACCAAGAAAAATACGACGAGACAAGGAGGAACCGGACGCGACGAACGTGACGAGAAACCAGGGACCTGACGAGACGGTGGTAAACAAGAAGAACCACATCAGGAGTAAAATCAGGTATTAATTAAATTAATTATTTTAGGCCGAAGCCAGAATATTAATTTAATTTACTAAATACTTAGTCGTTCGTCGGGTACATCCGCGTCTAGGCCCGTAATAATTAAGTAGTTATAAAATTATTAAAATTAAGATTAAGCCAGACGTTGTCTAACCGGGTCCAGGCCCAATTGCCGGATCCAGGGCGTCGTTTTGTAATTCCAGGCCATCGCCGGAATTATATGCGTCGTAGAAAATTCTAGGCCGATTGTGGACGCCACAAGCCAGAATTTCCATGTCCGCGTTGTATATAAAATAAAATTAAATAGAATTAATAAATTATAATTAAATCGAATCAACAAATTTTTCAAGAATTAAAAACTCAGTAAAAAGTAAAAGTAAAGTAAGAAGTCGAGTAGCCGCGGAAAGAAAAAGATGGCGGAGCTCGAGTAAAAATAAGAGTCGAGTAAGAAATAGAGTCGAGGTAACTGCTGACCAAAACTCGGAAAATTTAGTCTCGTGAAATCAATTCGCTACTAAATTTGATAATTAATGTTAGTCGTTGAAAAGGAGTTATATTAAAATGAATTAATTAATAATAATTATTTTTTCTCTTTTAATTAATTAATTTAAACAAGTGTTTGGCGGGAAAAGCCAATTTTAAATTCAGGGTGCGTGTGGATTATAGTCCAGGGGACTCGAGTGTGTGTAATAAAAGATTTTAAAATTAGTATTGTAAATGATTAATCGGGAGGTAACCGACATGTTATTGTAAGTCCAAAGGTAGTTGGCAATTTATTTTAATCGAGTGCGTGTGTGTGTGATGCCAAGGTAGTGGCTAGTAGTAATAAGGAACCGTCCAGGGGACGAGAAAATATTAGTTTGTCATAAGGGTTATATAAGTTATAAGGTCTAAAGGTATAAAGGTCTAAGGTTAAAAGGTCAAAAGGTTAAATAAGTTTATAAGGTTTTATTTATAAAGTTTAAAATTAATAAAGTGAATATTGTGGTAATAATTAAATCTAAATTATTTATAAAATTACCCTTCCTCTTCCAACTCTTACAATTAAATTTTTACAACGACCCTGAGTATAAAGAACCGGTTCTGGGAGACCGTTTAATCCTTCCAGTGGCGCCCTTAATAAAAAGGTAAATTAAGGACGACCAGAGTAACAGCATAGCCCTGTTATATTTGGCGCCCAACTTTAAATTAAACCCCGTGAATAATTGTAAGAGAGGTTGAGGAGATAATTTATTAAATAAATTATAAAATAAAGTCGCGTGAAAATTGGAAAAATTGGAAAAATTCAATTAATATTAATGTGGCGTGATCGATGTGAAAAATTTTGTTAATAAGTTGAAAATTTTGAAAAAGATCAGTAAAATAATTATTACAAAATTCTAGTCGAAAAATTCTAGTGGAAAAATATGGGAAATTTTACGATAAAAGTAGTGTTTTAAGTAAATAAAATAAAGTATTAAAATAACTGTGATACTTAAATAAATTGTGATATTTATTAAAATAATTATTTAATTAAGTAAAACGGAAGTTAAAATATCTACTTAAATCAATAAATAAAATAATTACTCTATCAAGAAATTTAATAAAAGAAATAAAATAATTAAAATAAAATTTTCTAAAATAAAATCGAGTAAAATATTAAGTAAAATCTTACTCGCTACCGGATGCGTCATAATTCTAAATTTAGAAAGTAAATCTTGTAAATAAAAGATTAAAATTTACTCGAACAAAATCTCGGGAAATAAAAGATTAAAATTTACTCGGACTTAAAATTGTAAATAAAAGATTGAGTTACTCGGACTTAAAACTCAAAATAAAAGATTTACTTAATCTAAAGTGTATAAATAAAAGTTTAAGTTTAGTAAAACTTAATCCTACAAGTGAATTATCATTGATAAATATTTCAAAAAACAACAAATGGTAATTATGTTCAATCAACAAGATCCAGACTCTTCAGGACGTCGGTTATCAGGAGGTAGGGGGTTCATTCGTCCAAATATGTCACCTAATCCAGGTCGAGCAGTAACAACAGTCACTACTTCAACGGGAACTACACCAATAATAACGACGCGTGTAAGTTCAATATCTTCGATGTCATTACCACCGAATCCACCGCCTCTGTACTCTTTAGCACCAAACACATTACCTAGGAATTCAAATCCAAACAGCCACGGATTAAATCTAGCCGCAGGTGGGTTGGATTTTTCACCCAACCTGCAGGCCCACGACATCCGTAGGCCATTACCAGGTAATGAACAAATGGACTTTGCTGGCAGTTTGAACCATCTAGAAAATAACATACCACCAGACGTACAACGATTATTCAATCGCATGGAAAGCAGTACGCAGCAGATACGTCAGTTATCAGAAAACCAAAGATTTACTAATGAACAAAATGCTGCGCGAATTAATCAGCTGTCTCAATTAATGAGAGAAGTCTTGGACTCTCGTAGAGAAATGGAAAACAGATGGTATTCAAGAGAAAATTCCTGGCATTCAAATTCACCGGTCGATTGGAGAGCAGCTGAGCTCCAGCTAAATAATGCAAACGTTGCCCCCATGGGTCAACATTTGGCGAGGGGGGAGGGCCCAGCTGCTGACAGACTTCAGTATCATGGTTATCAAAGTCAACAACCACATCTACCACAAGGCCAGCATGGTAACCATCATGATGATAGACAAGACATACCAGTGCAAGATAGAATTAACTATCTACAAGATCAATTACGTCGGCTACAAATTGGTTCACAAGGCCAGAACAATGAACATCCAGGAGGAAGAGCAGGGGAATACCCCCAGGCCCAGGGTCGTCATAACCAGCCGGAGGTACCCGCTCCAAGTCCTGTCTTCCAACAAAATCTAGGCAGATACAACGACGACAGAAGGTGGAAGGACATTTTGCAGAGCTTAAAGATGGGAAATCTTCATTTTCCTCAGGAAAATATGACGGTGAATGACTTTCTTTACGCTGCTGAAGCCAGATCACACAGAGTTGGCTGGTCTGAATGGGATCTGTTAAAAGCTATGAGTTATATACTCCAGGGAGCGGCGGCGCGCTGGTTTGATGCCAACTATCTCCGTTGGACAAACTATGCCCAATTTAAATCGGAATTTAGAAAAGCCTTCGGAAGCTCGGCGACAGACCACCAAATCATCATGGAAATTAGCCGTATGAAGATGAAACCTGGGGACAATGTAACTGAGTTTGTCCTGAGGATTCAGCAAAAATATCAAGCGATGCAAATATCTCCACCAGTGTCTGAGCAAGTTGCGTGCATCAGAAACCACCTGACTGACGAGTTACGGACTCTAGTTTTCGCCAGATCACCACAGTCTTATGAAGATTTACTGAATGCTCTACATGAAGCAACTCGGTGCATTGAAGAAGCTCAACAGCCAGCTGTGGTCTCCAAGACGGTAAAATTGCAAGAAAAACCGAGATTTAACATGATGCAAGTGCCAGAGGAAGAAGTCGTTTACCACGAAGAAGATTTAGAACCTTCCCGGTGTAACGTAATGGGATCAGCATCACCAGGAACATATAATAATAAATATGGAGTACAAACAAGGAACAACACGAATTACTATAGACCTCAAAATAATTCGTTTAGACCACAGCAGTTCAGACAGCGAGTAAACCAAGTTCCTGGATCGATTTCTGGTTTTACTCAAAACCCGGTGATGGCTCCCAGATACAACAGACCTTGCTTCAATTGTGGTGTCCCTGGACACGTCTTCGAGGTTTGTGAAAATCCTAGACAAGAAGTCTGCAACATCTGCTTCGAAATTGGACACACACGAAACAAATGTAATCTACTTATTTATACTAATGAAAATATTCCGAGTAATTCAACGTCACAAAATAATCAGTCTCCAGATCATCAGGAGAATAAAGACGGACCTGGTGACAACCGAAAAAACGAGTAACGCCTGAACCGAACTCCCCGTCGGCTCAGGATCTTCATAAAGAAAAACAGGGGTTAAATAAAAAGATTTTGAATAATAATGTCAGCCAGTTGGGGATATTGCAGACCAATGAAGTCTCGACTTCGCCGCCGTATTCTCATCTAGGCCCACCATCAGTACCAGTCAGCCGGTCAGAGACATTGCAGGCCGAGGTAGTCTCGATTTCGCCGCAGTGTCCTTGTCCAGGCCCATCACAATTACCAGATAGCCGGTATGAAATATTGCAAGCCAAAGAAGTGCCAACTTCACCGCAACATTTTATTCCAGGCCATGATTCACATTTAATTAAGACACCTACGGAATTTTTGGACATTGAAGAAATAATTAAACTGACTCAAGAAGATCCGTCAGATGATTCTTCAGAATTAATATATCAGCTAGTCCAAGTTATGGAAGACCAAGATTTTATTATTAGAGATTACTACCAGCCAGATCAAAACATCAGTATCAATTCAATCACATCAGGAATGGAGCAAGATGATGATGAACTAGAAGAACCTTGGGAAGACGAATTTCAACCAGGGCTTGAACCGGTTGACCTTGAATTTAATATGTCTTCGCCGCGTCTTTTGGAACTAGGCCCAAGCCAGTCTCCAGATTCGCAGGCCCCAGACACCAGTACACCTTCGTTTCGAGAAGCTTTTATCCCAGGGATATTACAGAACCAGCCATTGTCAGCTGCTATTAAATATCGTTTAGAATATCGAATTTTGTCCAGACCAACGGAAGAAATCATTGTGGAAGGGGTACGCAAATTGGCCTTCCATATTGGCTCAAGGTCTAAGACAGGAGTAGGGCTTCGAAACCATGTCGTTCACCTCACTCCACCGGTTTCAACAACAACAAGAGCCAAGGAAGTCGCTCCAGGCGCTTCCCTACCACCAGGCCCAACCGGGGAGAGGTTACAACCAGAAGAGTCAGCCGGTATGGAGGTTGATCCCATACCAGGCCCATTAACTCGACCAGACATGGTCCCATGGCAAGAAGAAGCTCGGGCTTTGCCCATAACGTCATCAAACTCAGCAGTAGCTGAGGAAACTGCCGGACAGCAAGTTCTTCACGGACCTGTTGCCCAGGCCAACGTCACCAAGGCTCAGGCGTCTGAAAAACCAATGAAAAAGAAGAAGAAGACCAAAAAGAAGAAAAGCAAGAACGGGCCACACATGGCTCACATGGACTGGGTAGAGCCAGACGACTGGGATCGTGTCCAGTATGGCCGAGGATATACATCCGCAGACTCGGGTGTAGAAGAAGAAATTCCAGTTTTCGACGACCGCGAGGAGGTGCTTGAACTAGAGCCACGTTCAGACGATGAAAAGCTGGAATAGAAAAAGAAAGAGTTTGGAAATAATTTAATAAAACTTTCTACCATTCAATCATCGGATTTTTTTTTAGACCAAATATACACCTTACATCCTTAGACGACGAGGACCTACAATTTCCGACCAGGCGACAGTCTGGCAGGGGGGAGTGTAACAGGGAATTTTGAATTTTCCGCGCTCAGTTGCCATGGTTTTCTATCATGTGCACGGTCGATATAGTCTGTTACTGCCCAGGGTTATCCGGGGTAGAGTGCGACTGTCGTCCCGAGCGGAAATCGTAGGGGCTTGTCTGTCAGTCCCACTTAGTGATAAGTAGGAGGGTCTAAGTTTTCCGGAAATAGCCGAAATCGGTCGAGTGGGTGTACAATTATAAGTGCAGGGTGAACCCAGGCCGAGACACACAACCGGACCAGACGCCGAAACAACAAGACGTTCTCTATCATACAGGTGAACGAGTAAAGGTACGAGAGAACGAGAATACACCAAGAAAAATACGACGAGACAAGGAGGAACCGAACGCGACGAACGTGACGAGAAACCAGGGACCTGACGAGACGGTGGTAAACAAGAGGAACCACATCAGGAGTAAAATCAGGTATTAATTAAATTAATTATTTTAGGCCGAAGCCAGAATATTAATTTAATTTACTAAATACTTAGTCGTTCGTCGGGTACATCCGCGTCTAGGCCCGTAATAATTAAGTAGTTATAAAATTATTAAAATTAAGATTAAGCCAGACGTTGTCTAACCGGGTCCAGGCCCAATTGCCGGATCCAGGGCGTCGTTTTGTAATTCCAGGCCATCGCCGGAATTATATGCGTCGTAGAAAATTCTAGGCCGATTGTGGACGCCACAAGCCAGAATTTCCATGTCCGCGTTGTATATAAAATAAAATTAAATAGAATTAATAAATTATAATTAAATCGAATCAACAAATTTTTCAAGAATTAAAAACTCAGTAAAAAGTAAAAGTAAAGTAAGAAGTCGAGTAGCCGCGGAAAGAAAAAGATGGCGGAGCTCGAGTAAAAATAAGAGTCGAGTAAGAAATAGAGTCGAGGTAACTGCTGACCAAAACTCGGAAAATTTAGTCTCGTGAAATCAATTCGCTACTAAATTTGATAATTAATGTTAGTCGTTGAAAAGGAGTTATATTAAAATGAATTAATTAATAATAATTATTTTTTCTCTTTTAATTAATTAATTTAAACAAGTGTTTGGCGGGAAAAGCCAATTTTAAATTCAGGGTGCGTGTGGATTATAGTCCAGGGGACTCGAGTGTGTGTAATAAAAGATTTTAAAATTAGTATTGTAAATGATTAATCGGGAGGTAACCGACATGTTATTGTAAGTCCAAAGGTAGTTGGCAATTTATTTTAATCGAGTGCGTGTGTGTGTGATGCCAAGGTAGTGGCTAGTAGTAATAAGGAACCGTCCAGGGGACGAGAAAATATTAGTTTGTCATAAGGGTTATATAAGTTATAAGGTCTAAAGGTATAAAGGTCTAAGGTTAAAAGGTCAAAAGGTTAAATAAGTTTATAAGGTTTTATTTATAAAGTTTAAAATTAATAAAGTGAATATTGTGGTAATAATTAAATCTAAATTATTTATAAAATTATCCTTCCTCTTCCAACTCTTACAATTAAATTTTTACAACGACCCTGAGTATAAAGAACCGGTTCTGGGAGACCGTTTAATCCTTCCAGTGGCGCCCTTAATAAAAAGGTAAATTAAGGACGACCAGAGTAACAGCATAGCCCTGTTATAAAGAGAATAATTTTAAGAATTTTTATAGTAATAAGACGCTTAAGCAAGATAATCATAATTTTATTGACGAGGTAGATCTAGCTGATGACCTGGAGGAATTATTTCATTTACATGATTCAAATGTTGTTGTCGTTGATAGTAACAAAAATAATTCAATTTTTGTTAACTTATCAGTAGAAAATAAAGTCATGAAATTAGAATTAGATACTGGTTCTCCAGTGTCAGCTATTTCTAGGGAAACTTATGATAAATGTTTTAAAAATAAGGACATGTTAGCGAGTAATCGTAATTTTAAATCGTATCAAGGTGATGTTATGAAACCATTAGGCGTCATTATGGTAAATGTTAAGTATAAGAATAGAACGTATGAACTAAAGTTGTATGTATTTCCGGGTTATAGCAATCCAATTGTTGGACGTGACTGGATACGGGAGTTGGAACTTCTTGGATCAATCGACTCAAACTCAACACTAGGGTTTAAATTTGTGGGGGAGAAGATGAGCAATGAGAAAATCATGGAGGAATTTGAAGCAGTATTTACAGAGGAATTGGGAAAATATAATAAGCGAAAAATTAAACTAGAATTGAAAGATAATGCAAAACCGACTTGTTGCAAGCCTAGACCATTGCCATATGCGCTCAAAGATAAAGTTGAAAAAGAAATTAATCGATTAGTTAATAAAGGTATTTTATTTCCAGTAAGCGATAGTGATTGGGCAACTCCAATAGTTCCAATTGTTAAGAGAAATGGTCAGATTCGTATTTGCGGTGACTTTAAAGTTACGCTGAATCCCTGGTTAAAGAAAAACAAGCATCCGATACCTAGAATTCAAGATTTACTGTCAGCAGTAAAGAAAATAGAACGTGTGTCAAAATTAGATCTATCAGATGCTTACCAGCAGTTTGAATTAGATGATAAGTCGAAAGAATTAGTTGTAATAGCCACACATTTGGGATTATTCGGTTACAATCATCTATGCTTTGGGGTATCACCAGCGCCGGGAATATTTCAGAGTGAACTTGAGAACCAATTCAAAGGGTTTGAAGGGGTTAAGATATTTTACGATGATCTTTTTGTATATGGTACGACTGCACAAGAACACGATAGTCGATTAAAAGCGGTTTTGAATAAATTAAAAGAATGTGGCTTAACGTTACGGAAAGAGAAATGTGAAATTAATAGAAATCAAGTTGAATTTTTAGGCTTTATTGTTGGTAAAAACGGAATTAGCATCTCTGATAAAAAGACTTTAGCTATTTCTAATATTACGGTTCCTGGTAATCAATCGGAATTGCGCGCTTTTTTAGGAATGGTTAATTATTATTCAAAATTTATTCGGAACTATTCGAGTATTGTCGAACCATTATACAAACTGTTGAGAAAGGATCATGCCTGGTCCCGGAGTAGAGCACAACAAGTAGCGTTTGATGAAGTTAAGGCTTGCCTATGCTCGCAACAAGTGTTAATGCATTATAACCCAGAATTGCCAGTTAAAGTCACGCGCGACGCGTCTCCATACGGTCTTGGTGCAGTCATTGCTCATGTTTACCGAATAAGATGGATCGACCAATTGCTTTTGCTTCAAGATCATTGACAAAAGCTGAAAGAGGCTACTCTCAAATTGACAAGGAAGCTTCAGCAATTATTTTTGCAGTCAAGACATTTCACCAATACCTGTATGGGAGACATTTCGTGTTAGAGACCGATCACAAGCCCTTAATATATATTTTTGGACCGAAAAAGGGAATCCCAGTTATGGCGGCTAGCTGACTCCAAAGGTGGGCTGTAATTTTATTGGGGTATGACTTTGAAATCAAATATATTAAGGGAATTGATAACAAAACAGCTGATTTTCTGTCCAGAGCTTGTAATAGTTCGGTTGAACCTGAGTTTGAGACGATTGATAACCAGGATGTTCGGCCGCCCGAGTATACGTACCTGAATTATGTATTAGACGACGTAATAACGATTGATTATGAGACATTAATTAGGGAGTCTGGTAACGATAGAGTGCTACGGTTGGTCACTCAATTTATTAAGAATGGCTGGCCGAGTAAGGTTGATAATGAATTAATACCATATCAAAATAGAGCTCGTGAATTATCAATTGAAACTGACTGTGTTATGTGGGGCCATCGTGTCGTGGTACCCAAAGCTTTACAAAAACAGATATTAAAGGAATTACATAGTATACATTTTGGTATTGTTAAAATGAAGGCTATGGCTAGGTCGTTTGTGTGGTGGCCAAGAATTGACTCTGATATTGAAGAAGTAAGTAAGTCTTGCAAGTTTCGTCTCGAAAACGCGGATAATCCGCCTAGAGTTCAACTACATTCTTGGAGCTGGCCCGATTCACCTAACCATAGGCTTCATTTAGATTTCCTTGGACCTATCGAATCACAAATGTATTTAGTAATTATTGACGCCTTTTCGAAATGGGTCGATATACGTGCTGTCAAAGATATCACAACCAAAACAACAGTATTTGTTTTAAGAGATTACTTTGCTACTTGGGGCCTTCCACATAAAATTGTTTCCGATAATGGGCCTGCGTTTGCTTCAGCAGAATTCGCAGAATTTGTTAGTAAATATGGAATTGTCCACAATAAAACAGCACCATATCACCCAGCGTCTAACGGAGCCGCGGAGAACGCGGTCAGATCTTTTAAGAATAAATTTAAAATAATGTTAAAATCTGGGTATGATAAAAAGGAAGCGCTGACGAAATACTTGTTTTATTATCGAGCAACTCCTCATGCGACCACAGGGGTAAGTCCTGCGGAGTTACAAATAGGTCGTAAATTTAGAACTATATTAGATTTAAGTAGACCGGACGTTCGAGAACATGTCAAGAAGAAGTTAGAGGCACAAAGGCGTTGTTACACTGGTAATCGAAGGGTTAAGTTTGATGTCGGATCACGGGTCATGGTCAAAGATTATCGAACGGGTTCATGGTTAGTTGCGACTATTAGCTCTCAATTAAGCCCTGTCACGTATCTAGTTGATACGGGTGTGTCGATTTGGAAAAGACATGTTAATCAAATGAGAGTTTGTAGTCGAGACTATGGAGATAGAGAAACAGAGAAGGAACGGGTTATGATGGGTGTGACACGTGAGGCTACAGATGTAACGAAGCTGTATCAAAATACGGTACCGATGGTAAAGAATGATAATTGTAAGGATGTGTGTGAAAAGCCTGTTGTGGTGAATGACCTATCAACGCATGAACGCCAGAATGTAACGTTAAACAACACGAGTCCTAGTAAAGTTAAGATAGAAAATCCGATTCGTAGATCGCAGCGTACGTCCAGGGCACCTAATAGATTAAATTTGTAATTGTTAATCATTGGTAATGTTAAAAATTAAAGAGGAAGGATTATAATGTCCGATAGATGTCTCTCATAGTTAACTAAGTTCTTATAGTAAGCGTACGCCACTGGAGTCAGTCGACTGTAAGACCCTGAGTGTGGCTTTTGGATACTATTCAACTGTTGAGTACTGTATTCTTGTTAATTCACATTAAAACGTGCATCCAACTACAATTGTGTTATTATTAATTGACATATATGCTTAACATTATTTCCTCATACTTTACACGTGTGACGTCTGTATGGCTGTGTGTATATGCAGCTTTCCTTTTTAAAAACAATTTTAATAAGTTGTCAAAATAATTTTAATTCAGATTTCGTAACTGTTATTATTATTATTTTTATTATTATTATTATTATTTTCAGTTTCAAATTTCACAAATAAAATAGTAAGAAATTCACAGGAAATCCACTGTATATTCACTGTGAATTCACTGCTAATTTACTGTCTATTTACTGTAAATTTACCAAAAATTCACTGTCAATTCACTGTACACGATGAAAAAAATATTGTAAAAACTACAATATTGAAGTAAAATTTACTAACAGATATGAATAAATACATTCTGTATTATATTTATTACAAAACATTTCGTAAAATTAACTGGTTGGCAATTATTACAATAGAAGATATTAAAAATTATCTTATGTAATGTATTTTTTGCTAACCCTCGCGGTTTTGAATCACCCTGGAAATACCCTGGAAACACGGTGGAATTACGGTGGATCCAGGGTGGTTACAGGGTGGGTTTTTTTTTCATTTGATCACCGTGATTTCACGGTGGTTACACGGTGTACTTACCATGATTCCACGATGGTTACACGGTGTACCCACCGTGATTCCACGTCCACCCCGTAATCAGCGTGGATACACCATGGAATCTCGGTGAATACATCGTGAAATCACGGTGGGTACACCGTGTAACCATCGTGGAAACACCGTGTAACCACCGTGTATACAGGGTGATAAAATGGCACAAACCCATCCTGTAACCACCCTGGGTTCACCGTCATCCCACCGTGTTTCCACTCCCAGGATGTTTCCAGGCTGTTTCCGGGCGGATTCAAAACCGCCAGGGAACATGATTATTGCACGCCTCACAACGCGAAGCGTTTGAGGTTGTGCTCTACTCTCAACACGTCAAGGCCAAGCAATTTTCTGGCTTTAAAATGACTCTATAACGTACATATTTCATTCATAGGTTAAATATGAGTACACGTAAGGTAAAAGCACCTATACCCGCTCAGTACCATTAGTCGCTCACTTTGACTGTTTAAGGCTTTTTAACTTCCCGCTCAGAAAATCGATGATTTTCAAAAATTTCGGGAAGTTATTGTTTTCACCCCGATTTTCGAAAATCGAGTTTTCATCAGATGTCGACGTTTTGAGGTCCTAGAAAGCTATTCTGACTATTTTCAGAATGATGTCCGAGTGTCTGTATGTATGTATGTATGTGTGTGTGTGTGTGTGTGTGTGTGTGTGTGTATGTATGTGTGTGAATGGCCTATAACTTTTTAACTAATGAATCGATTTGGTTGTTTAAGGCGGCGATTGAAAGAGCTTGTTGGCCGTCAACTTTCCTGAAGTTTTCAGATCATTTGATCACGTAGACTCGAAAATATTGGCGAATTACGAAAAAAAAAAAAATTTTTTTTTTAGTTTTTTTATTGATTTCTCAGAATCGAATTGAACGATCGATTTCAAAATCTAATCAGCTTTAAAGCTCAATAAAACGCGTCGAATGCCGCTTTAACCATCTCAATCGGTTAATTTGTTCGAGAGATATCGTTGGAGAAAGAAATGGTAAAAAACGATTTTTTTCAAATATCTTCAAGACGGCTGAATCGATCGCTTTCAAATTCTAGTCAGCTCTAGAATTCAATAAAACGCGCCTATTGCCACCTCAAACGTCAAAATCGGTTAATTAGTTCAAAAGATATCAGCGTTGAAAAGTTACAAAAATAACATTCTATGTTATTTCTTCCAGATAAATCAAAATGTACTGTCCTAAAATGTGTCTAAAATCTTACAAACTTTTTCTCTTTATGGTCTCTTTTGATTATCATATAATGCCATCAAACTTGTTCTTTAGTTTAAACCATATTATCAACGAAAAAATTGAAAAAACACAGTTTTTAATGAATTTCTCGGATATTTTATATATTATTGCTCTGACCTAAGCCAAAACTCATTGAAATCTTGATTTTAATCACTGACATTGATTTCTGCATCAACATATTTAATTTATTTAACATAATCGAGAATTAAAATTTAAAAACCGCTTGCTCATTAATGATTTTCGATTCTTAAACTTTTAAACTTTAGCATAAAGCGTAACTTGTTAGAATTTGAAAAGCAATCGCATGCAACAAGATTTTCGAGCTCGAAGAGCTCGAAAATATAGTCACATTAATATTTTCGATTTCCTTGAGCTCGAAAACAGCGGGAAGTTTTGGGGCTGGCCCGCAGGGTCAACCGACAGACCGATTTTTTTTATAATTTCTATAAAAAAAAAATTACAAGTAAAAATATTATTATTGATAAATAATTATTTGTGAATCTAAATATATTAAAATGTCATGTATCAAATTATTTTATAATAGATTATAAATTTAAATTGAATGACTGTTTTCGAAATCGCGCTCAGCCGGGCATTTTTTAGTTTAACGTTAATTCGTTAGATTAAATTGAGGTTACATCAAATTTGTTAAGAATTGTTATAACTATATCTTATTAAATACATTTTTAAAATTCATGAAATTTTATATTATGAAAGAATAAAGTAATAGAATTTCAAAATTATTTTCCAAATTAATAAATTGATCATATTTTAATTGATATTGTCTTTGAGCGACTATAGGGCCATGTGTTGATCGAGTAAAGGTACATCGCAACTTTTAGTGAGCGACTATGGGTACACTCAAGGACCTTATTTAAAAAATTAATAATAATTAATTATTAACAATATTCTTCAAACTTAAATTTTATTCTAATACTTAAAACTATAAAAAATAACTATAAAAAAAAAAATATGGTTTTTCATTTTATTTAATAATTTATATTGAGTGATTCAATCTCACACCAATGGAAAGTGAGCGGGTATAGGGGCTTTTACCTTATATCAAGAATAGATTTGAGAGAATTTATTTAATGTTTTTTCAAAAACATTTGTTTTGTTAATTTAAAGAAAAAAAAAGTTTAAAAAAATTTTACTTGGACGTCCGGATGTCTGTATGTATACACTTTTGTGGGATGTAGTCATGATAACTGCCGAAAAAATTATCGTATCGAAAGCGGTTTTTTTTTATTTTGTTCAGAATTTTCTCAAGATGAACCCTTTCGATATTCACTATTGTAGTTTCTATAGTTTTTTTTATATTTAATTAAAAGTGATGACTGATATCATATTTGTATACAAAATCCCGTATATATTTTTTCCGCTGGTGCTACCTCTGACGGATATTTTTGCAAACATATATATAGATATATTCTGCTGTGGGCCTTTCACCGGTGCTGCATCCAAGCGGCTGATTTTTGCACAACTCTTTTTTAATTTTCCTTCTATTTTTTTGACGTCAAATGTTGACACAAACAGTGGCGTGATAGTAGCGAATTTTTTTTTTTGTTTTAATCTTTAATTTAGAAATACAAGTTATTTTGACTTGAAAATTAAATAAGCGTTATGAGGCGTGCACTTTTGGATTTTCCAAACTTTATTATCTGTATATTAAATTCTACTATGTATAGATAAAGTTAAAATTTGGTAGGGATAGCAGATACAACTATGTATTACAAGTTCAACAACTTTTGTTCAAACGAGACATCAGGCCGTTAGACATAGGAAAGGACTCGCACGCGGGAGATCAGGGTTCGAATCTCGGTTAAAACGAGTGATTTTTTAAAAATAAAAATCGACACAAACACCAATACAGATGACAAAATAACAATAATAATCAAAATGATAGCATTAATAATAAAAAGTTAAAAGTTAATAAAAATTTAATTTAATTTATCTCCATTTTAATATAGTAAAATTGACTAAACGGGGTAGTAAAATTATTTTAATATTTTTTATTAAAATTTACTCCATTTTATTCTCCGTGTCTATTCACTGCAAATTCACTGTGAATTCACTGTGAATTTACTGTAAGTTCACTGTAAATTCACTGTGAATTTACTGAAAGTTCACTGTGAATTTACTGTGAATTCACTGTAAGTTCATTCTAAATTCATTGTGAATTTGCTGTGAAACCACTATCAAACCACTGTGGGATCACCATAAAACTACAGTGACCGAATGGCACAAAATCATGGTGATTTCACCGTAATTTCATCATGATCTCACGATGTTTTTACTATAATCTCACCGGAATTTTACAATAATTTCATAGTGATTCCAAGTCCGCGAGGGTCGTGAATTAAAACCAAAAAGATAATTAGAACTAGAAAAAAGGGTCTAGCCGTACTTCCATAGCAAAACTGCCCCCAATAGGAACCTCCCGTGAAAAAATTTTCTGATATGGCCTGATATGGCTTGATTTCGGCGATTTATATCAGGCCTGATATGGAAATTGGCCATATCAGAAAATATATGCACAGATAAGATTTGATATGTTCTGATATGGACATATCAGACTATATATAGTGAGATTAACATTGTTATCTCGGGAACTAAATTTATAAATAATTGTATAAAATTGTGTATAACTTTGTAAAGTTGTATATGCAATAATTGTCATGAAAAAAAAAAAAAAAAAAAAAAAAAAAAAGAAAAAAAACTCCAACCAGGTCATGGGTTCGAACCCGAGTACTTCTGATTCAAAGTTTGATCTATTAACCACTCTGCCAAATCATGAACTTGAAATGTAAGGTTGATTACATCTATTTGGATAAAATTGAAACTAAGAAAATTAAAGACATTAGATAAATGATTGATTTGGTTACTTGTGTTATATTCAATTGTTATTGTTTATAGAGTAATAGGACCATTAACGGTATACCCACCAGTAACGGGGCAAGAACTACTTTTTTCGGTAAAAAAAAAAAAAGAAGTTAAAGATTTTTAAACTTATAAGTTTTAAAAAAGTATAGATAAAAGTTTCATTATAATTAAACTTTTTTCAATTTAAAATCTCAATTTTTTATATTTAAATTAATTACGAAAATTTGAAATTCTCTCAGAGATTTAAAAAAATTGATCTCGTTAGCTTATCGAAAAAATTTTTCAACAAAGTTTGTATACTTTATACAATTTATAAATGCGGTAAATTAAAATATTTAACAGACTTCATAAGATTTTATGAATCATTATAAAATCGGTTTTTCCGAACAATGTTATGTTATTTGGTCATTTCTAAATTATTTTACCAAACGTATGTATACGGAAAACTCGAAAAAACTAGTATATGTGCCCATATCAGGGCATATCAAACCTGATCAAGATTTTTTTTGACTAGCATATTAAAATATATATACCCTTATCAAGTTATATCAGGTCATATCAAGACATATAAAAAAAATTATATACAAGCATATCAAGTCAGATCAAGACATATCAAATCTGATATCGACATATCAAGTTGATATGGACATATCAAGTTGATATGGTTTGATATGGCCAATTTTTATATCAGACTATATCAGAATATATTAAAAATTATATATGGGCATATCAGATCATATCAGGTCAGATATGAATATATCAAATTTTTTGATATGGCCATATCAGGTCATATAAGGCTTGATCAGAAAATTTTTTCACGGGCTATATCGTAACCTATGCTCTATTGTAGAGGGTGCTAATAGTAGTTGATCCAGTCGGTATTAGCTCTATATCTTAATTATTTGAGGAGCTATTTAAAAAAAAGTGTCCAGAAACGATTTTTTCTTAAAATGATATATCTTTGTAGGTTTTAAAGCTAGGAAGATAAAACCAACTTCAGTGTTTATGGTACACTTTACAGTTCATTTCATACCAGTTTCCTATAATCTAAGCCTGAATAAAAGTATTAAAAAAATACAAATTAATATTTGGTCAATTGATTTCTATTAGATCTAATTGAGTTACCACTTTGAAAAAAATATATAATAACTGTATTTATCTTATCTAACAGTGTACTAAGTTTCATTAAAATCCGAGAAGTGCAACATGTCGAAAAAAAATTAAAGTAACTGGACCACCTTACGACTACTATGTTATCGCTTTTAAATTGTATTAAGTTTTCACTTTTTTAATATTGGGTATAAAAAGTTTGAAAGAAAATGAATTGATATTTTTCCAATAATAATTAAACTCATATTTATAAATGATAACTTTTATTAATCATCATCACTATCTTCATTAATTACAACATGATCGTTATTAATAGAAAAAAGACTGGATAATATTTCTGCTGGACGAACTATATGAGATTTATATCTTGCATTTGATAAATAATATATAATTGCTGCCACGTGGGAGCAACACCCAACTGTTCGGTTACCATTTGGACAGTCACAGCAATAACGCCGAATGTCTTGGTGACTTTTTCCATTGGGTTTGTAGTCAATATAACAGCGGTAGGGTTTGCTATTAATGTGTCGCGATTTTATTTGCACTTTTAAAATATTAGGTGCTTTTTTGACGTACAGCACATGAAAATTATTCTCTTTCCCCATGAGTTCAGCTAAATAAGAAATAGTTTGTGAAAGCTGGTAAGTACCAGTGAAAAGTATTTCTAACTCCTCCTCAGAAAGCTCAGGGAAATCAGGAACTTCTGAAGCAAGCAGTTGATGGAAAGGTTGTTTTCGTCGATTCCAGTGATTAATTAGCACCTCGTCAGCAAGTGTATTTTTTATAGCTTGTCTATCATTCATATTTTTAATGATTTTATCGTGTAATTTTATATCGGAAATATGTCTCTTACCATATTTATTTTGTAGGTATCCAGCAATACGACAAAGAGACCTTACCTTCGGTAGGATTTTGTTGTCTAAAACATTATCTAAGAGCTTAAACTTTTGCGAAATTGCGCCATGAACCGCTTCGACAACCCATCTTACTTTGGTCACTTTCCTAGACTCATTAGCTTCAATAGTTGTAAGTTGATCCCGTCTTCCTTTTAGTGCTGGCATAAACAGTTTGTAACCTTTCTCAGTAATGTATGTTTCAACATCTCTAAATCCGCGGTCTGCAATTATGAGATCGTTTTGATGTAAAAGAGTTTGCAAACCAAGAGGATCGTCCAATACTATTTTCATTATTGTCGCATCGTTTTATGTTCCATAATAGGGACCTGCGAAATCTATTAAATAACCGTCAGTAGCGCAAATAGTGAATGGCTTACATAAGTGCGATTTCTTTTGCCCTGAGTAAGATTTACGTTGGTACTCGTTGTTTGTGCTTTTTTCATGAAAAATATATGTGCCATCACAAATAATTATTAACTGATCATCAGTAGTATTGTATAAATCCTTCGAAATATTGGTCGTATGATTTTTAATTAGCTCTTGTCTTGAGATTGAATTGATACCAAAATGAAATGGTAAAATATCTTCTTCAAAGCTTCGTATTATTTGTTTGCAATAATCTGAAACTTGTTGCTCTCGTTCCAGCTGTAATATTGAAGATATAATTTTATTTGAAATACCTAATCGTAATTTCATCAAAAAAATCACTACTGCCTGAATAACATTACGCGAAGGAGAAGGCTTTAATGATGTTAAAAGATTAGACAGTTCCATGACGTTTTCCCAGCTTAGTCCAGTATACACTTTTAGTTTTTCTTCAGGCATGGTAAAATCACCTATTTGGTTGAACAGAGTAGCGTCAACTTTTGCTGAAAGTAAATCTAAAAATATGGAGATTTCTTTTAGAGATAAAACACTGTAATTGGAGTGAACGCGCAAGCGTGATAGCTCATCCTCAAAAAACTTGTTTTTTATTAAATGTTGTGAGCAACAACGGTCTCTATTCGGAATAAAAATCTTTCTTTGGACAAAAGCTTGATATCGAGCCTCTATTGGTATCGTCTTGATGTTGGACTTTGAGTTACATACAACACAGTATTTATGAGTTGAAATTACCCTATTTAACGGCAGTGTTACAAAGTCTTCATCAGAACGGTGACGTACATAAAAATCTTTATCATCATCACAACAATATTCTTCCTCGTCTGTTTCAAATTGTAAAATATCGCATTCATCTGTTTCTATATCACTATAAGAAGGTCCTGCGCGTGTATCGTCAGTAGCGGATGATTTAGCGTACGGAATCAATCGACATTTATGACACAGAACATCTCCAACTTTAAGTCTTTTCATTTGAGGAACGTTGTATTTACGCACTTCATCTTCGGTTTGCAATGTTTTCCTTCGTTTTCCAGTCTTCCGCAATATAAAGCCACAATTATCACATTTCTCAGACATAATTTGAAATCACTGCTTTTTTCACTGATTATTATTATATATTTTTTAAAATAAACAATACGTCCTTGAACTAGGAATTTGTAAAACTGCGTAAATAGTAACAACAAGAGCTAAGCGTACTACGATTATGCGTTAATTATATCATGTAAAAACATGCACGCGTGTATACACTTAAAAGCTAGTCACAATAAAAGAAGATCAAAAAATATTGTAGTAGGCTACTTTACACTATTAACTGTTGATATACTTTATAAGCTGTCAGAACGCAACGTTTCGAAAGATTCTTAAAATGTAATAGAATTTAAAAGCGATAACATAGTAGTCGTAAGGTGGTCCAGTTACTTTAATTTTTTTTCGACATGTTGCACTTCTCGGATTTTAATGAAACTTGGTACGCTGTTAGATAAGATAAATACAGTTATTATATATTTTTTTCAAAGTGGTAACTCAATTAGATCTAATAGAAATCAATTGACCAAATATTAATTTGTATTTTTTTAATACTTTTATTCAGGCTTAGATTATAGGAAACTGGTATGAAATGAACTGTAAAGTGTACCATAAACACTGAAGTTGGTTTTATCTTCCTAGCTTTAAAACCAACAAAGATATATCATTTTAAAAAAAAGTCGTTTCTGGACACTTTTTTTTAAATAGCTCCTCAAATAACTAAGATATAGAGCTAATACCTACTGGATCAAATACTATTAGCACCCTCTACAATAGAGCATAGGTTACGATATAGGTTCCTATTGGGGGCAGTTTTGCTATAGAAGTACGGCTAGACCCTTTTTTATTGCAAGGAATCATTTCTTGACCAAAATAATCTTTTCTCGCCCCAAGAAAATTGTTGTATTGAATTTATGATTCTTTAAATTTCTTCACGTAGTGACTGCAGGTTGCTCGTTATGATTAATCTTAATTATAAAATAAAATTTAAAGTTTTAATTTTTAATTAAATATATTTTTATTTTAATGACTAGTTTTTCACTTGATGTTACAAAAAACAATAAAATTTATAAATTTTTATTGCAATTAAAAAAAAAACCATTTAGCCAATCCGCAGTGTAATTAAACAAAATTATTATTATTATTATTAAGTGGCATAATAATAATTTTAAAAAATTGGATGAGTTCAAATTTGACATTTAGCTGGTTATCGTAGGAAATTTCTTTTACCAACACTCAGTGGTAATATCGACTTCAGGTAAATCGTCTCACGTCCTAAGCTTGATGTATCAATTAAGTAAATTGTACACTTTATAAAAAATGAAGTTCTAATTATTTACGAAATTTGATTATAATAACATTTGTTATTCATAAATTTATACAACTATATAAATAATCTATTAACCGCATTGTAAATTATACACCGCATGTTAATTATGAATAATTAAATACAAAGTCTGTGTCAAATACTGTAATAGTTAGATATTTAATTTTATTTATAACATTGGTAAAATGTACGTTCGGATCTCTCATATTGCCCCTTCAAGACGATACTGAACCAGGACGTGCTCCCCACAACCCGCCCTTCTCGGATGAGGGCTACCCACTAGCTGGGCGGAGCACCGAGATTCCGAATGATGACGACCTTGGCGAACAACGCTATTATTATAACTATCGCTAATAATTATTACTATCATTAATTATATGTTACTAAGTATAAGTATTATTTAAATTTGCGTTGTAACTGTCTAATTTTGTTTTATTCTGACTTTAATGTAACTATTTTTGTCTTAAACCTGAATAAAATATATTTCAATTGAATCGATTTCGACTTAAATGAAACTTTTTTTAACTTAAATTTAAGTAAAATTATTTAAATCGACGAAATTCTGACGTGAATGTGACTTTTTTTGTCTTAAATCTAAAGGAAATACAGTCAAACTGAACCAGTTTTGAACTAAACGTGACTAATTTTGTCTTAAATCGATCTTAACTAAGCCACAAAAAGTCAAATGTTATGGAGATTTTACAGGCTAAAAAAATTGAATTAATTGAAATTTGAAGGATTTTGACTCAAATTTTAAGTCATTATCAAGATTTTTTTTCGACCCGGGATAGCAGCAGAAATTTGTAAATATTTTAGAACTTTCCCAGTAAACACATTAACGTAAATTTGACGTCAGAGTGACGTTACGGTGTGTCATCTTTTACGTAAGATATAAGTCATGAATGAGTCAGGTGTGATTCATTATTTCCCACTTTTTTACGTGAGATTATGATGTAAAACTAATTACGTATACATGACGTTAATGTGATGTCTGTGTGACATTCTATGACGTCAGTATGTCTTATTTTTCGTCTCATATTTTTTTGTCTTAATTCTTGTCTTACTTTCTGTCTTATTTTTTGTCTTATTGTTTGTCGCATAGTCTTAATTTTTGTCTTACTTTCTGTCTTATTTTTTATCATATTTACAGTCTTAATTTTTGTCTTAATTTTAATCTTATTTTCGGTTCTAATTTTTATCATACGTGTTATCTCATTTTTTGTCTTATGTTACGTCCTGGTTGATGTTTTGGCGCTGGCGTAGTTGAGCGGTCGATTTGAATTGGACGTAATGAGAACTTACATATAATTATAAATAATTATTAAGTAGGGGTTGAACAGCCACCATTCGGTGGTTGAAATAAACTGGTTATTATTTTATATCTCAATCCGATTTATTCAATTGTAAAAGAATAATTTGAATAACGTGAAAATATACAATTGAATCAATTTATAAATTTGTTGAAGTTCGTCTAACAATAACTTCAAAAGGGTGAGAAAGAAGTTAAGTATTTAATATTGAGCCTGACTGCTCTCGATGATTCTATATTTCAGACTGGTTTCTCTTGATCTAGAAAAACTAGAGTAAGTCTCTTATCAATACGAGGCGCTTGGGCATCAGGCCCGCGCATCGTTCGATATAGAGGGGTGGATCGAGATAAGCAATATTCTCGAATGATCCATTCTCCGTTCTCACGCTTTCTCTGTTTTTGTTATTAACAAATGAGTCACTTATCTATGAACAAAAGTTATCTTAGAACAAAATAGATGTTTGTGCAGCTGCACGTCT
Organism: Microplitis manilae; assembly: GCA_030273425.1. Lineage (NCBI taxonomy): Eukaryota > Metazoa > Arthropoda > Insecta > Hymenoptera > Braconidae > Microplitis > Microplitis manilae. Next base: position 22,210,400 of record CP092725.1, on the reverse strand, counting down.
CGAGGATTTACTCGAGGCGTCAGCGTTTATTTGTACGTAACAAATATTAAGAGAAAAATAACTTTATCAATATGTTTTAAATATTCTAAATAATATTATACTATTTTATATTCTATTACTTTATATTATTATATTATATTATTATATTAAATTATTATATTAAATTATGTTCTATAATATAGGGTGACTTATTAATTATTGCCACTTAACAATATACATCTTAATTAATTAGTTAGGTCTCAGATCGGTCTCTCAATAATTAGTATTTAAAAATAATCAGAGACATCTGCCGAGCAGGCTGGGACGTAACACCTCCCCACCCGGTAGACAAGCGCCCCGCTTGTTTTGGGCCTTAGCTCTTGTTGAAAATGTAATTTTTTTATTCTAGACAATTGTTTTTATTTTATCTATTTTAACGCTTTGAAATCTGTACACCGATCTGTAGCCTATCATCTAAATGCTTATTCTAAACAGAAAACATTATGCAACTATTTAGTTTTCAAATGCTAATGTGTTAATATTAGCAAATTAATTTATAGTTTCGATTCTGGCTGGAGATTCGAAAAGATCATGTGTTATTTTAGAGATAAATTTCGTATCATTTGAATTATTGAAGTTACTTGATTGTTTATTGCATTTCTATTATTTGTATTCAGTAAATTATAAGATATGAATGAATCGACAAGATCTTCGTTAGCTAAAACTAGTGGTTTTCGAGTTTCGGATGTCTTGATAGAAACAAATTTTGTTCCCTTCCATAATTTTTTTTATATTTTAATTTATATCTATTTGTATGTAAATTTTTTTATAAATTTTTCATCATTCTTTTTTTTCTATTCAGTACATATTTACACTTATATTTTATTTGTTAGTTTTTGTTTCTGTTTTTACTTCATTTACTTTTATTGTTTGACGTGCGATTTAAATTATAACTATCTATATTTCGTTTTTATACATTTTTACTGTCTTATTATGGAAGAAAAACAAATTGTATCTCTTTTTTTTTTTATACTATATAATACTATTCTAAATGTTATATAAAAAACAAAATTTCACTATTTTTGAATTTCTACTGAAGTTTATCAAGATAAATTTAAAAAAAAAATTGGATTAGCGTTTACTATTAGTCAAAGTCATAAGTTCATATTTGCTAGAAGAAAAGAAAAAAAACTTATTCTACATTTTTCTTAAGTCTATGTGTTATGTTTCTATTTGAGTCTTTATATTGTTAAAAAAAAATTATTTTTCTGTCTTCTTTTTTTTTTTTTTTTTTTTTTACTTAATTTTTCATGAAAATTTTATCGTTAGAAGGATTATTTTTCAAAATTTCTTAGCATCATTACTCAATTCCAATTAATAGCAGTTTTTTTTCCTAATAATTTATTTGTGTGTATTTATATTGTTATTTATTTATTAATTTTTTTTTTCTGGAATTTATATTAGTAATTTAAACAATTTGAAAGAAAAGTTGTCTCGGCTCCTTTTCATAAATTTTTATGGTGTTTGCTTGGATAGTCTTGTAAGTTTAGAATGAAGGTTAGAAGTAAGGTAGATAAAGAGAGGTGGTAGAAAAAAAAAATTCCGATTCTAATGCGCTATTTTTGCTCTGTCGCAATGAATTATTTTTCTTTTTCCCGGTTTATATTCGATTTCTATGTCATTTTTATCAGGAAATATTTCTGTAACTTTATATGGACCTAAATAATTATCATCAAATTTACCATCTCTCTGATTCTTTACTAAGAATATATTTTGACCTATTTTGAAATTTACTGGATTAATTTTTTTATCATACCGTACTTTGGATCTTTGCTTTGAATTTTCTAAGTTTTGTCTTGCTTCTTTTCGTGATTCTAATAATCTAGTTGCGAGTTCCTTAACAAAATCTGCGTATGTAGGAATCTCATCTAGATAGGAAAATTCCGATGGTAATCGTGCTTCTTTACCAAAAACTAATCTATACGGCGTGAATTTCGTACCTTCATGTACACTCGTGTTGTAAGCAAAAGTGGCATGAGGCAACCATTTATCCCAATCATCGTGACTTGTAAAATGTTTAATATAATCAGTTAAAACTTGATGGCTTCTCTCGAGAGAACCATTTGATTGAGGATGGAAAGCTGTTGTCTTAATTTGTTTCATTTTGAAAATTTTGGCTACGCAACCCATTACTTTGCCTATAAAGGCTTGACCTTGGTCTGTTAAAATTACTTTCGGGCAACCGTGTTTTAATATAAAATTCTCGACTAATGCTATCGCGATATCTTTGGCCGTCATGGACACTAAAGGTATTGCAAAACAATATTTTGAAAGATCATCTTGCATCGTTAAAATATATGAATATCCATTAGCTGAAGTTTTATTCGGTACTACTATATCTAATGCTAATTTATCCCATACTTCTGCAGATGTGTCTGTAATGACCATCGGCTGTTTTGTTTTTATCCTAACTAATTTCTTTTTCTGGCAACTAATACATTTCCTAACGAAATCTTCAACATGCTTTTTGATATTATCCCAAAAATATTTTTGTCTAATTCTATTATAAGTTTTAGTTACTCCCTTATGTCCTGCTATTGAAGTTTCGTGATTTTCGGCTATTATTTTTTCTCTTTCCTCTACTGGAGGTATTATTATTTCATCTTTGCAAATAATTATTTTTAAATCACTACCTTTGAAAATTTTAGCAATAATATTTTTAATTTTTGTCCAAATTGTTTTTGATAAATTGCTTCTACCTTGAGAAATACTAACTGATTTTATTTTTGATTTTTCCATATATAACTTTAAATTTTTGAAAGTTTTACAATAATCTTTTTCCGTTGGTATATCTCGACTATCACTTTGAGTTACTAACGCAAGTACTTTCTTTTTAGATGTTCCCATTTTAATTACTTGACCTGTTTTATAATTAGTTAAAGGGCTTAATCTTAAATATCCTGACACTAAAAACTGTTTTCCGATTTCGCTTGGTACGGTACCATCGGCGTTAATAAAACATAAATAACAATTTTTCTGCATTTCTAAGTTATCTCTTGTTCCATGTACGTTCTCGTTACTGTAGTCGTTTGAAGTGTTTGAAATCATAGATATATTACCATCAGAGTCTATTTCCTCGTTAGATAAATTGTCGTCTGCTATTATGATCGCATTGTCGTTTGATTTGTTTTGATTTCTGTCTGAATTTAATTGTGTCGAATTTTGTCGTATGTCTATTTCATTGTCAGATGAGTTTATCTGTTCGATTTGGTCAAAGTTTTGGTCATTAAATGAATTTATTTGTTCTATCTGTTCGAAGTTTTCGTCGTCAGCTGAATTTATTTGTTGATCGAAGTTCAGGTCGTTGATTGAATTTATTCGTTCAGGCGATTTTGAATTTCGATCAACAGGTGAATTTAGTGTAGGGTTTTGTGATTCTCTGCGAAATGTAGTTTGTTGTGAATTTACTGGGCTTGTATTTTCGTTTATTATTGACAATCTATTATTAGTTCGTTTATTATTTAAATTTTGTTGACGTTTAATTGCTTTCAAAGTAACCATTATGTCTGGTAATTGGGGTTGTGAATTTTTATTATTTGGCTTTTTCGTTTTATTTTTAAAAGTTTCCGCAAGGTGTTGTATTTTATTTGGAATCTGTTTTTGTGTATGTGTATGTTCGTCGTAGTCTGTACAGCAAGAACATGTTTTGATTTTACGTTTTCTAGTCGATCTACGTAGTTCCGGTGTAATTTTATTAGTATGCGTTTGTTCTGCATCAGTACCGTGAGGTCTGTTCTTGTCTGCGTCTGTTAAATTTGGGTTTATTTTTGTAGTATTTGTTTTTGTCTTTTCTGTATTTTTATTTGCTATTTTTTTCTGTGTTATTGTGTTAGTTTTTATGGTTGTTGTTTCGTCAGGTGATTCTACTGTCATGGGTTCAATTACAAAAGAGTTTTCTCCTATGTCGTTAGTTGACATGTTTATGTTATTTTCTGGTTCGTTATGAATTACCGCAGAGACGTCCATAATTTTTGGATTATCGCCTCCTTCGTCAGAAGACCAAGGGATTGCACCTCCCATGTCTTTTTTATTCACGGATTTGGGTTTGATTGGAGTTCTTGGAGTGATAGGGATTGTTTCGATAGGTGATTCAGTACTAATGTCATTTGAATTTTCTGAATATATTTTTGAATAAGTCATTTCTGTCTCGTCAGTGTTTGATTCGTCGTCAGAAGTTTCTGGAATAATTATTTTTTCAATTTTCTTATTTTGTTTATTTATTTTTCTACGTGAACGTATTGTAGGAGAGGGTGTAAACTCCGCCATTTTAGTTGTCCTTTTGATTTGAGAAGGATTAAATTTATTTTTATTAATTTTTGCATTTTTCTTATCAGTCTGTATTTTTGGATTTGGATGTGTAGATGTAGCTTGTGTTCGTACGTTGGGTGGTAATGATAATGGAGTATTCGTGGTTTTACCACTTTCAGGTGTCTGTGGATTTGGAGATTTAGGTGATGGTGTTAAATTTCGTGAATTTTTATGTTTTGGAGAGTTTATAGAATTATTAGAAATATAAGACAAACCGAAATCTGTCATATCAGATTCATCACTTAAATATGAAGGGTTGTCTTTAATGAGTTTTTTTCTCAGAGCTACAGCATCATACATGTTTCCTGATGACGACGATCCGTCAGAATAATCAGGAAGAGTAATTGATTTATCTGGTTCTGGATTTGATACAACTTTGCATTTAGAATTTTTATTTAATTTTGCATTTTCGTTAGATTTACGTATGCGATTTGAATTTTCGTTAGAATTTAATTTATTTTTATTATTTTCATTTTGATTTTTAGAATTGAAGTTTTTATTTATCGAATTTGAATTTAGTTCTTGAGGATTATTTGTTTCCAAGTTTGTAAATATTTTATTATTTTTATTTTTACTTAAATCATCTTCGCTTAGTGATTCAGTACTCGAAAATTTTTTGTATGGATTATATCGTCTGACGTCAGATCTTTTCATTTTTAAATTTTTATTTTTACCGATATATCCGTTTTTATTATTTTTAACTAATCGCCGGTCGTTAGGGTAGCTAATCCTATTGCCGTCGCTAGTGGATTTGACGACTGGGTCTGTAGTATTATTACTGACTGGCCCAACCGCTTGAGTTTTTGGCTCAAGTATTTGTCGTTTTTCGACCGAATCTTCTAGACCGACCGCTTGAGTATTTTGCTCAAGATTTTGAATTTTCGAATTTATTTTTCTAACTCCGTCGACTGAGTTAGTCGCAATTTTATTTTTATCGCGAATTATTTTATTACTTGGAGTAATTTCCTCTGAACTTGAATTATTATTTCTGTTAAAATTTGTAGGTAATTTATTTTTATCATTATTCGAGCTAATTGACTCTGAATTAGTTTTGTATTTAGGTTTCTTTTTTAAGACTTTACCATCGTCTGAAGGATCTGAAGTCCTCAACCTAGCGATTCCGGGTTTTCCAGGTCGCCATTTAATCTTAATTGGATAAACTTCGCGATTTTCAATTATTGGGTTACGCGATAAAGCGTCCGCGTTTGTGTTTATTTTTCCTGCCTTATATAACACGGTATATTCGAACTCTTTAAGCCGTTCTCTCCATCTCATTACACGCGATGTTGGGTCATTCATATTATTTACCCACACCAGCGGTCTGTGATCGGTGACAAGAGTAAACTCTCTGCCATAGAGATACGGTCTAAATGTTTTCATACCAAATAAAGCTGCGACCATCTCTTTTTCGGTGGTCGAATAATTTTTTTCGTGTTTGTTGAGCACACGAGAAGCTGCTGCAACAATTGTGTCCTCGCCAATTTTGCCTTGTGAGAGAATTGCTCCAACTGCATAGCCCGAAGCATCGGTCGTTAAAATAAAAGGTTTCGAAAAATCTGGGTACTGCAATATCGGAGCTGTACATAGTTTATCGCGCAAGGTTTCAAAAGCTACCTGATGTTCAGGCGCCCATGAAAATCTTGCGTTTTTGCTTGTAAGATCAGATAAGCACTTAGAGATCTTTGCGAAATCCTTGATAAATCGCCGATAGTAACCAGCAAGTCCAAGAAATTCTCTCACTTGTGTTGTACTTCCGGGTGTTTTAAAACACTTAATCGCTTTTATTTTGTCGGGATCAGGCTTGACACCGTCGGCAGATATAAGATGGCCTAAATAAATTACTTCTTTTTTTAGGAATTCACATTTATCGGCTTGTAGAGTTAAATTCGCACTTCGCAAACGTTCAGCTAATTTTTCGAATTTAGTGTTATGTTCTTCTAGAGAACGTGCGTAAATGACTATATCGTCTAAGTAAACAAAGAGATCTGCTCCTTGTAACCCGCGTAACACCAAATCCATTAACCTTTGGAACGTTGCTGGAGCATTTTTAAGTCCAAATGGCATTCTATTAAATTGGTAATGACCATGAGGAGTTGTAAATGCTGTTTTGTGCTTATCTTTAGGATCTACTTTTAATTGATGAAAACCCGATTTTAAATCAAATACTGAAAAATAAATCGCACCACCTAATTGATCAAGAATATCATTTATCAACGGTAGTGGATATGCATCTTTAACAGTTTTATCATTTAATTTGCGATAATCTATAACTAAACGCCATCTTTTATTGCCTTTTGAATCAGCCTTTTTAGGTACAATCCATAAGGGGGAATTATATGGTGAGGTCGAAGGTTCAATAATATCCATTAACATTAGTTCTGTTATCTGTTTTTCTATTTCGTCTTTCTGTGCTGGAGGGTGCCTGTATTGTCGAGTATTTACGGGAACGTCATCGGTAGTGGGTATAGTATGAGTCGCAGTATCTGTAGCGCGCAGTGGTTCTCCCGGAATGTGGAATAGGTCAGCGTATTTCTCTACTAGAGAAACTATTGCTTTACGCTCTTCCTCATTCAGATGTTCTAAACGCAAGAGTTTTAACACTTGGTCAACACGATTTTCCCGGGCCCTGGTACTGCTATCGTATTTATCTGTGTCGTCTTGCGTCAAAGTAGTATCCTCGTCTTCGCTTGTTCCGAATGGGTACAGAGGAATTACGGGTACTTTTACTTTTACATCTTTGTCAAGAGTATTTATTGCGTACAAATAAGCGATTCCGTTATTATTACTCACTAAGGCTTCGCCCGCGTAAATACCGTTTTCAAATTCGATACGAGGTGTATAACCCTCTTTAAGTTTACTATCTACTCGAACAAACATTGCCGTTTTTGTTCGAGCTTTTAAAACGAAATATTCTCCTTCTGTTAATGATATTTGTAAATTATTTAAATATTTAAATGTTACCGTATTGTCTACTAAATTTATTATTCCGCCGTATTCTCGTAAAAATTCCATGCCAAGTATGCCCGTATAATCTAAAGGAAATTCATCTGGTATTACATGAAAATAAGTATCTTTATTAAAAATTTCTATCTTTATTCTACCCAAAGTGATAGCTTCAGAGACACCATTTAATTTATAACAATATGATTCATCGATTAATTTTTTATATTTTACTTCCCCGTATTTTATTAAATTTAAATTACATCCGGTGTCTACTAAAATTTTCCCATAGCTAGATATTATATCTTTGGATCTGAACATAATTGACGTAGGTTTATAATCAATTGACATGGCACCCACGGAATAAGTTTCTGTCGGTATTCTTAGTTTTTGTTTAAATTTTGGCGCTGAATTGCTACGTTTCCCATCGGAGCGCCGACTCGAGGGAACGCTTGATCGTTTCCCGTACCTGTACTCGGTTTTGCATTTAAACCGTCGCGTTTTCCTTCATTATAAATTTTTTTTCGACAATTATTTACTGAATGACCGTTCATTTTACAATAATCACATTGAAGAATATTTTTGTTTAAAATTTGATTAGATTCAATACTCTTTCTTTGAATTAAAATTCTACATTCCTCGATATTATGATTGTTTCTTTTGCAAAAATTACAAAACTTATTTGGGTTGTTTCGATTTTGATTATTAATCTGTTTCGATTTTTCATGACTGTTTCTGATATAATTTTTATTAAATTGCTGATAAGGATTCAAATTTCGAATTTGGTGATTATTTTGGTTAATTGTGTTGTGTGGGTTTGGATCTTGGATTGCGAAACAATTTTTATTTGAATTATTATCGAATGGCTTGAAAAGTTTATTTATATTTTTCATTTGCTGTAATTTTTGTTCCGCTTTAATTGCTGCAGTAGCGGCTGTAGCAAGATCCGCAAATTCGTCATTGTGTAAAAATAAAGCAAGTCTTGGTTCTAAACCCGAAATAAATGCTTGTACCGCGGTTTCTTTAGCTAAAACTATTTTTTCATCTTTACTATTACCGCCTGTATCCGCGATTTCTGAGCAAGTGTCCTGTAAATGTTTATTCACTCTATGGTAAAAGTCCATTACGCGTTCGCTCGATTTTTGCTCCAAGTCATTAAATTCTTTTAACCAAACTGAAACTTGTTTGCTTAATCGAAAATTTAAATTTAAAAATGCAATAAATTCGTCTATTGTTTTTACGTTTGACCCGCTTACTCTAATTAAAGGTTCGCCTTTACATTTTGATTTTAATATTCTAACGAGCGCGTCCTCGTTTATTTCTCTTAGATATTCTTTCGCGTCTTTGCATGCCTGTATGAATGATTCTACTGGATAACTTATACCATCAAAATCTGGTATAGTTTTGAAAAATTCTTTGTAATCGAATTTGTTATTTGCAGTTAAATTATTCGTTGAATTAAGATTGGGAGGTAATTGGTGTGAAGTACCCACGGGTGGATTTCTTTCGAAATGCGTTTTTAATTGTTGAGCAATAGCTGCTTGACAATTTTCTTCAAATTTATTTTTCATTTCAAGTTTTTCTGCTAGTAATTGTTGAATTTGAGTTTTTAACGCTGTAACTTCATTTTGGGTTTCCGTAAGGGAAATTTCCATTTCTTGAAGACTCATTTTTATTTATATAAATATTTCGAAAGACAGAAAAAAAAAATTTTAGCAATATAATTGACTTACTACTTAGTTGTTTACAGGTTTGAATTTCAGATGAATCGGTAATTGTAGTCGATGTGGAGATCTTCGTTGCCGTCGGAAGGTTGATGGAAACACGTTGAGCAGGAATGTGTGGTGAGTGTAGATTTCTCAGCTGTAGTTGATGTTGAACTGCGTCCGTCGGGCGTCGTGAATGATAGTGGTAGTTTTATTTTATTTTAAATTTTAATTCTTCATTAACTTCACTCACTTGAATTTTATTATGAATTTTATTTTTAATTCACAAAATTTTTTTTTTTTTTTTATTTTTTTCTTGATATATCTGATTTTTATAAATTTATATACTTTTTTTTATTAATTATTTTATTTGAGAGCAGAAAAAAAAATTTTCAATTTTAAATTTAAATGTTCGACGTAATAAAAAATTTTGTTATTTTATTTTAATTATTTTTGAATTTTTAATTTCAATTATTTAGATTTTTATTATTAATTATTTCACTCACTTCAATTCTCACTTAACTTTTCACTTTTGTTTTACAATTTTGCTTCCTTTTTTATGTAGAAAAAAAAAAATTTCCGATGTCGACAAAAAAAATTGGTAATATTTTTTTGTGTTGCTCAATTTCACTTTGAGAACTCGATGTTAATTTTGTAAAAAAAAATTTTCGGATTTTTGAGATTTTACCAGTCTATTCGGGGGCTGTTCGAATCCGTCGCTGCCACCAATTTTAATTATATAATAAGTTGTTACGTCCTGGTTGATGTTTTGGCGCTGGCGTAGTTGAGCGGTCGATTTGAATTGGACGTAATGAGAACTTACATATAAATAAATAATTAAGAAATCGTTTTTTTCTTAAAAATCATAATTTGCATTTCTAAATATAATTGCAAAAAAAAAAATTTTTTTTTTGTCAACAATTTATTCATTTATTTATTAAACAATTTGTTATAAACAATTTTTTTTTTCATTATAATTTTTTTCTAGAACATAAAAAAATGACAAAAACAGGAACCTGCAACAATATGGTAAAAAAAAATTTTTTCAATTTTTTAAAAAACATTTGGATTTTGTAACACGACAAAGTCCAAGCACTGACTCGATTTGTCAACAAACAAATTGCTGTAACTTTGCAACTATTGCAGATACAGTTTTCGACCTTCAAGTCATTTTTATACAGTATGAGTTAAGCTTTCTTATGAATCTTTAACCTAACGTTTATCTGCTATAGTTCTCGAACTACACGCATTTATTTATAAAAATTAGTATTTTTTATTTCTTACAATGCTTATATCTCATAAACAAATAATGTTATGACAAATACGCTTAAGTACTTTTTTGTTACCTGATTATTAAACTATTCAAGTATATTTTTTTTATATTTTTAACCTTATTTGTTTATGAAATTTTTAAATTTATTTGAATTATTTTCTATTTTTACTCTTATTTTTTAGACGTCCAATGTACATAGCGGTTGAAGCTATAAATTTTTACTGTTTATTATATGGTTTAAGTCAACCTCACGATTTAATTTATTATTATTCTTATTGAAGCATAGAATATAGTTATTGGTTTGAAATTATTAACTACTTGATGTTTGCTGAAGTAGTCTCTGTCTCATGCTCGACAACTGTCCACTAAAACAGTAAAAATTTATAGTTTCAATCGCTATGTACTTCGGACATCTAAAAAATAAGAGTAAAAATAGAAAATAATTCAAATAAATTTAAAAATTTCATAAACAAATAAGGTTAGAAATAAAAAAAAATATACTTGAATAGTTTAATAATCAGGTAACAAAAAAGTCTTTAAGCATATCTGTCATAACATTATTTGTTTATGAGATATAAGCATTGTAAGAAATAAAAAATACTAATTTTTATAAATAAATGCGTGTAGTTAGAGAACTATAGCAGATAAACGTTAGGTTAAAGATTAATAAGAAAGCTTAACTCATACTGTATAAAAACGACTTGAAGGTCGAAAACTGTATCTGCAATAGTTGCAAACTTACAGCAATTTGTTTGTTGACAAATCGAGTCAGTGCTTGGACTTTGTCGTGCTACAAAATCCAAATGTTTTTTAAAAAATTGAAAAAATTTTTTTTTACCATATTGTTGCAAGTTCCTTTTTTTGTCATTTTTTTATGTTCTAGAAAAAAATTACAATGAAAAAAAAAAATTGTTTATAACAAATTGTTTAATAAATAAATGAATAAATTGTTGACAAAAAAAAAATTTTTTTTTGCCATTATATTTAGAAATGCAGATTATGATTTTTAAGAAAAAAATGATTTCATAATTATTTATTTAAGTAATCAAAATATGAAAAAAACGATTATAAACAATAAGATATTGTTTTTAAGAAAAAAATTTTTTTTAAAAATAATTATTTTCATACGCAAACAATATGGTGAAAAAAAATTTTTCAAAAATATTTAATTAATCCATTTGTTTATAAAAAATTTATAAACAAACGGCATGAAACAATTTAAAAAGTAATCATATAATGCTTAACAAGGATATGAAATCAGTAATAGCTTAAGATTCAAAGAAAAAAATTATTTAACATACATTATTTAAATTTTTAATTATTTTGTTACTTCAAAAATTAGTAACTAATGAAATAAAAATATTTTATAAACTTTTTTTGCGTCATCTTGTTGAGTATGTTTATAAAGAGGGCTCCAAGAAACAAAAAATTTATAGATTAATTATTTAAACTTTTACACCGCCTTTTACGACAACACATACCGGTAAAAAAAATGTTAATCAACAATCGAATAACTTTTTGAAAAATGGTGATAAAACTTTTAATACCGCGGAATCGTATTCTTTGAAGTGTCTAGATGACACCAGAATTTTTTCAAATTTTTTAATTAATATTTAATTGCATAAAAAAATTATTTAACAACTACGCTCACTAGAGTGGCGGCGCGCGCATGCCTCAACTGCCGCGCAAAAGCCAATTTTCAACGTTAAATAAAAATTATAAATATTGGAGCTACAATTCGGGGAGTCGAGAACCTTTTTACTCAAATTTTCTGCTCTTTCAGAAACTTTTTTAATATTTGAGCTATCACTTATACTTTTTGAGATTTTGTCAAAAAGCTGGACGGCTAACTTTTTTAACGGTTTTTAGTAGATTTTATAAAAATCTAACTGTTGTATTTGTCCTCATGACGCAACTTTATAAAAATTTTAACATTTTCTATCTATTTGAGTCAAGTAGGTACCAAAAATACTATTGGTGAAAAAGTTTATATATGTATTTATATATATATATATATACGATATAACGCGCGGTTCTCCCACGATAGCGTCCACAATTCTGTACTGATCTTAATGAAATTTTTTTTGCATATTCCTTAGCTAAAGAACTCGGTTCAGTTCGAAGATGAGCTCAATCGGCCGAAAAGTTTAAAAGTTATAGTCATTTTAAGATTTTTTAATTTTTCAAAAAATTTAACTTTTCTTGATTTATCTTTAGATAACTTTTGATCCTAAAGAGATAATCTATCTTTGGTTATTGAATCTTTATGTTCATTCGATTTGCTTTAATTTAAGCTATTTTGCTTACCCTTTTGATAATTTTTTCGAGTACTTTGATGAATTTCAAAATTTTCAGAAAAATAAAAAAAAACATTTTTTTTTACTTTCTCATTTAATAACTTTCAAATAATTCATAATAGTTGAATTTTGTTAATATTTTTATGTAGCTTATCTAATGAGCTTTATATTTCAGTACTATTTTTTTATATTCAACGAAATCTACCTATTTATTTATTGAAATTTAGCTGTTGCATTCGTTCTTCCACCTTTTAATAAATTCATGTAACTGTTCCAATTCTTATTACTGCCGTGTAACACTTTTAAAATCTGAACATTAAAATATGTATAAAGTATTTTTTCAAAATTGACAAGCATAAATATAATTGATCTTATAAGCTTTAGATGAACTTTTAAATAAATAATGAAAAATCTACTTCCATTTCGGCTACCGAATGGCCTTTTTTGTTAATAACAATTGTAATTTTCTTTTGCTAAAAAAATCCAAAAAACTCTTTTTTCTGGACGCCATTCCGAATCGTTTAAGCCATCAACCATATTTTTAGGAGACTTGTAACTATTTTTCGCAGGTTTCCATCTTTTCGACTAGACTAGATATAGTATACATATCTTATATACATATATACTACACGCAAGAATTTACAAACACCCAAAAAAAATTTTAATTGAACAAAAGATTCATCGGAAAAAAAAATTAATTAAACTAAAAGAAATCAGCAATAAATTTTTTTATTATTATATCATTCAGTGCAATATTTATGAACCAATTAATGATATTCACCTGTGTGCTAGTCACACACGTGCACGTGTATACACAAGACAAAAGAATTCTAAGATGCTCACTCCTTAATCTTTTTCAATTGATGAGCAAGTTAAACTAAATCCTGATGAAAGAATTCACTTGCGGTAGATTTATTATCATTAAATTAACTTTTTTTTTAAAAAAACGAGACGTATTCGCAAAATCACATGTACACAGTGTCTATTCAATACTAAATACCGTAGCTTTCTGATTTATTTTTTTTTTTTCTCCACCTGTTGCTCGCTCGTACATGGCGCAACAATTGCCTTTAATTATTATTATTATTATTCTTCTAGCCCTGGGTCTGACTTTAAAATTAAACAAATAAAATATAAAAATGCTTCTCCCCGCCTGAATGATATATATTTAATTAATTAAATATGTCTAATATTCATTTATCCAAATTTTATAATTTTAAACTATATACACGGAAAAAAACGGAGCTCATCAAAATTAGATGATATTTAAAATTGTCAAATAAAAATTACTTTCCGAAGAGAAATTTACAATCCAAACCAAAAATTACTATTAATAATGGAAAGTTACATTTTTTTTATTAATTCTTACAATCAGTATTGTAAATTTTACGATTTGTAAAAATTATAATGCAGATTAGTAAAAATTGAATAAAGAATGGTAACAATCTATAATTATTTCACAACGATCATTCTGGAAATAACAATATTCAAAAATCTCTTTGATAATATTACAATTCTGAGTTAAAAAGATTTTTAAGCGTAGAAGTTAAATGTTACAATTTATTAACAATAAATTACTGTAAAACTTATATTTATTTTTATCTATTCTGTAATATATATATATATATATATCTCGTTGGAAAAAAAAATTTATTATTACACTCAAGGAGATAAATTTTACGATCTGGATTAGTAAAAATTCAATAGCTGTCTCAGTGAAAGTTTTATTCTAAAATAGATTTTTTACTAAATCAAATAGTAAATTTTATTGAATGCTTGTGTTTTGTACTTTAAAACTCATAGTAATTTTACTTATAATTTAGTAATTTATAGGATTAAGCAATTATAATTTTTACTTATTTAAAGGAAAATTTCGATATTATTGGACCGTTTCTAGTTTGCCTCGGCGACATAGTAATTTTTATTTGAAAAATAAAAAATATTATCAGATTTTTTTCTCCGTGTAGTAAATTAAATAATAATTATTTTTAATCATGAAATCAACGTCGATAGTGTATTGGGAAGTGACACGTAGGCGTGGCTTAAAAAACATGTCGGACGATAGTTTATACTTTTAAATTTAAAACTTATGTGATAGTAGGGTAAATAAATAAAATGTTATTAAATTTCCTAGATATATATTATCTTAGACAGATAAAACCCAAAACAAAAAAAAATATCCATGATCCTGAACTAATTTTATTCCTCGGCTATTTAATTAAATATGGAATAAACCGCATAGAAAGTAATAAATATGAGATGTGGTAGTTACCGCGCTTTGTGTGCAAATGTCTCATGTAAAAGAAAACCCCATAAAATTAATGTACAAATTTAAAAAATTGCAGAATAATAAAAACATTATTATAATTAATATTTATTTACTTGAAAAAACAAAAATAATATTTTCAGTTTTTAAGTTTTAGGTCAAACTTTACAAACGTATCTGGCAATATATAATTGGTTTTTTTTAAATGTAAGAAACAAACTTTCATTTTAGAAGTGACTTTCTTTATTCGTAATAACTTCTGCCACGTTTTTAATTTATCAACTTTTTCCAAATTATCAAAAAAATTTTCTAATAACACCGAGCGATCACCAGCCTCCGGAAATTTATAGAAAACTGCGTTTAAATTTTTATTTGCTTTACTCCGACAATTTCTTAGTGCACAAAATACTCAATTTTTAGACTTTTTACGTTCTCTAAATATTCCAACTTGGATTCTAATTTTTATTTCTTAATAATTTGTTGTATAAAATTTATTGAAGATGTTAACAGCATGCATTTACTGATGTGTATTTACTTGACTGTATAAGCTATCGTTAGTTTGATGTGTATTTACTTGACTGTATAAGCTATCGTTAGTTTGATTTTTTACCACCAGACTGCGTGACCTAGTTTCTCAGTTTCCAATATCAAGTATTGTTTTTCCCCTACCTGGCGGTCAATATTTTTCAATACATCGATAACCGGATAACAGTTTTTACAAAAAAAAAATATTAAACAGTTGTTGGGGCATAATGTCATGGTGGATTATGCAGTCCGAATATCTCAAAATCATAAATATAAACTTAAAACTAATAGATATAATCAATTTGTATTTCTTTAAATTATAAATCAAAATTTATCAATACGAGTGCTCAAACAAACGCTGCGCGCATGCGTCAGTTTGCGAGCAGACTGCTGTCTCACCGCCGGCGTAATGGCGGAATGCCCGCGTAGCGATCTAAATTTAAACTTAAAATTAAATTTTTAAACTTACAAGCTAATCAATCCTAATTAATTTAAATCGTTACGTGACAAGATATATATGGGGCATTCCCTGCCAAATCACCGAGGTTTTGACCCGACCCCCTTCGATTTCACTGAAACTTTTTTACTCTCTAAACCTGAAATAGTGAATTATCACTAATTCACAGTGTATATTCATTATTTTCCACAGCTAAAAGTTGGCCACTTAGAATTAGTGCATGTACACTCATTTACCCAGTGAACTGATGCTCTTATGAAAACAATGAAATTCGCTATAATTATTAGTAGTAAATAGCTCTAATGATAGTTACTTATTAAAAAGTAATGTTTTAAATCTACTGTGTAAAAAGTAAAATTTTCACTATTTATACATAAAATTCACTTTTTTTCAGCGAATTAGTAGATCACTAGGAAAAAAAATGAAAATTTAATTATTTCAAATTTAAAGAGATCGAAACTCGGACAGGAAAGACAGTGAAAAATGTGCGAATATACAATAGTGGATCTGGTTTAGGCGAGGTTATTAAGCAATTAAAAATTACACAGGTTTTTATAAGAAATAAATTATAGATTTATTTACACTTATTTACACTCAAAAAATTATGAGAACTTATACTGAATAGCGAAGGCGACTAGATAATTAATACGCGATAGCGAATGCGACTCGAAATATAAATCACGTATAAAATGACACGTGGTCAATAGCGGTTGAAATTACAATAATTAATTTAATATTAATTATTAGCGGTTGCACAATTTATTTATGCTCAATAAATAGCAGCCTTGATATACTGACTAAATATTGAGTATAATTTAGCGTAGCGGTTTAGTTTTAATTAACAAAAGATAATTAAGTAGAAGCGGCTTCAAGCACGAGGTTACAGAAGTAAAGGCACGTTGTAGAAAAGATCGATTAATGGCGGAAAAAGCAGTCCTCAACGGTTTCCTTGTGACGTCAGAGCGATAGACCAATCAGAAAATTAATAACAGACGCTAACTAATTTTCAGCCAATAGCGAAAATCCACGTAGCGAGTTGAGATCTTGAGCCAATGAGAGTGTTTCACGTCGCAACTCTTTTATTCAAAGTTGGAACTAATTGATTTAAATGATGGAATTTTCTCATTGGTCAAGATCTCGCGCGTCAGTTCAAATAGCGATAGTGCTGCCGACCTATTGGTGAGGCTCGGCGTTCGCAGGTGGAAGCGAATTGGGTCTTGATTGAACATTCTCCCCAGCGCTGACGACGGAGTCGACAGGATTGTCATTTGGCGAGTGAGCTGGCAGCACACATAGCTTAGCGATTGGTCGAACAAGTTCCGTGGTAGCGGTCTTCAAAGTAACTACTCGAGTCAGGCCATCTCTGCCTGGATGTAATGCGAGTACTCGAGCAAGCGGCCATTTTGATGGTGGGAACCTCTCATCAGTCAACAAGACTAATGAACCCACCTTGATGTTGTTTTGCGGATTATGCCACTTAGAAATAGATTGATGTCGTTGTAAGTACTCAGACGACCATCTACTCCAAAATCTCTGGAACATTTGTTGTAGTTGTTGCCAGCGTGACAACGTAGCAGTATTGTTCTCCAGTAGCGAAGGTCCAGGTACAGCGATTAGCGGTTCACCGATGAGAAAATGTCCTGGAGTCAAAGCGGTTAGGTCTGCAGGATCTTCAGTTAGCGGAGCGATCGGTCTTGAATTTAACACAGCCTCAATCTGTGTTAAAACTGTAGCGAGTTGGTCGTAAGTCAATAGCGATTCACCAATAGTTCGTATAAGATGGAACTTGATTGACTTTACGGCTGCTTCCCACTTGCCACCAAAGTGAGGAGCGCTTGGCGGATTGAACTTCCAGTCTGTGCCATCTGTAGCGAGTAAATACTGAAGTTCTTTTAGTTGTCTCGATCCTGCTGCGAATTCTTTTCTTAGCGTGGCGTCTGCTCCTACAAAATTTGTACCACAATCCGAATATAGGGTACTGCAGGCGCCTCTTCGACTAGTGAATCTTCTAAATGCTGCGACGAAAGCGTCAGTAGAATAATCGGTGACAATTTCAATGTGTATAGCGGAAGTAGCGAGACATACGAATACAGCGATCCATCCTTTATAGGTTTTCGCACCTCGACCTTGGAACGTCTTCAGTGTTACTGGCCCAGCGTAGTCTATTCCCGTGTGTAAGAATGCTTTAGATGGTCTTACACGAGCGGATGGCAATTGTCCCATTAATTGTTGTGCACGAACACCTCTATGTCTCGTGCACACGACGCAGCGAAGAATGTGTGATCTGACTGGAACTCGACCACCTTCTATCCAGACAGATCTCCGTAGATCAGCGAGTGTCAATTGAGTTCCCCCGTGAAGCGTTCTCTGATGCGAATGATCTATTAGTAGCGTACTTAAGCGTGATGACCTTGGTAAAATAGCTGGATTTTTCTGGTCATCGTCAAGCAGCGAATTTTTCAATCGACCGCCGACTCTGAGTACTCCATTGTAGTCAACGTAGGGAATCAATTTAGCGAGATGATGATTTCGATGTAGAGTATCACCATCTTTCAATAGCTTCAGTTCTTGCGAATAGTACTGACTTTGAGTATACTTGATCAGCAAAGTCTTAGCGAGTTCCAGGTCAACTGTAGAGAGTGGTGTGGCCAGTGTGGACTGTGGCACTTTTTTAAATTTAGCGATGGCACGAAGACAGATTCCAAGAGTGCGAAGTAACGGTGACAACTTAGAGAATTTTTCCAGTAGCGTGTATAGCGGGTGTGAATCTGCCTTGAAGATGGTAAAAACCAGACCTGGACGTTCTTCAAGATGTGATACCGTCTGCGTAGGGATGTCAAAAGATGGCCAGTTTTCTTTTGATTGACTGAGCCACTTGGGTCCCGTCCACCATAGCGAATGCTGTTCTAGTTTGGCTGCTGATAAACCTCTTGAAGCGCAGTCAGCTGGGTTAAGTTTCCCAGGAACAAAATCCCAGTTGACACTTGGTAGCGATTCTTGAATCTTGGTCACTCTGTTGCGAATGTAGACCTTCCATCTTGCAGGGTTGTTTCGTATCCACGTTAAGGATACAGCGGAATCCGTCCACATGAAAACTGGAACGTTTTCAAGTTTCAAGACTTTCTTTACGTAGAGTACCAATTGAGCGAGTAAAACAGCGGCATTGAGCTCCATTCTTGGTATAGTAATAGGTTTCAGTGGTGCAACTTGTGTTTTGGCACACACTAGCGAAATGTTGGAGCTTCCAGTAGCGTCAGTAACTTTTAGATAGACAACAGCAGCCATAGCGAGTTGCGAAGCGTCCGAGAATCCATGTAATTCAATTGATACACCAGTTTTTACATGATTCCAGCGAGGTATCTGAATCTTCGAGATCTGATGTAGTTCATCTCGAAACAAATTCCATTCTTGAAGCAACAACGGAGATAGCGTAGCATCCCAATCGAAGTTCTGAAGCCAGAGCTTCTGCATAAACATCTTGGCTCTTACGATGATTGGAGCCAAAAACCCCAGTGGGTCAAACAAGCGAGCAATTTCAGATAAAATTGAGCGTTTAGTCGTTGGTGATGCTTCTGGAAGCGAATAGCCGAACTGGAATTTATCCTGTGTAGAATTCCAGGTTAATCCGAGCACTTTTACGGTAGTATCCCCAAGCTCTCTTGGTGTATCTACTTGGGTTTCAATTGGAGCGACTTGCGATAGTAATTCAGTTGAATTACTTGCCCACTTGGCAAGCGGAAAACATCCTGTGGCACACATATTTTTTGTGTCGAGAGCAACTTGGATTGCCTCAGCGAGTTCATCTGCACCTCCATAGATGTCATCAACGTAGCGTGTATTTGTCAGCGGTTCGACAGCTTTTGGAAATTTATTTCCTTCATCGTCAGCGAGTTGTAAAAGTGCTCTCCCAGCGAGATATGGAGCTGAAGTTGTTCCATATGTAACAGTAGCGAGTGCAAATACTATTGGGATGTCATCTTCGTCCAACCAGAGTATGCACTGTAGATGATGATCTTCCTTGTCAACTGCGATCTGACGAAACAAACGGCAAGTTTACCGTCAATAGAGCAAGCACATGAGCTTGGATGGTAATAGAAGCGGAACTATGTAGCGAATGCAGCGTCATCTTGCATGAACCAAGCGAATGCCCAGCTGACACATTACCAATCCCACGTAATGGTACAGCTGCCTTATTTAGCGGTATATCCAGCTTCTTAATTAGCGAATGCGTCACGAAGGATAACTCCGATCCTTGATCAATAAGTACACGGGCAGTACATGTACTTCCTGTTAGCGAATGCAACTTAACAAGTGCGGTAGCGAGTAATACATTGAGCGAATGAGCTGAAAGCAGACTAAGTTAGCGAATTCAACAACAAAAGTTACCAAAATTGGAACTATTTGTTACCTGGTTCAGTAACAGGAGCGTCCTGTACTGATTTAGCGGCAGCAACATCATCAATATGCGTTGACGTGTGATGTGGTTGGTCACAATGGCGGCATTTCTGCTTAGTTCTGCAGTCAGCAAAGCGGTGGCGTCCCAGGCAGTTAAAGCAGAGCCGGTAGTGCTGTACCATCATTTTCCGGTTCTGTGGCGTCGCCCTCTGGTAGCTAGGACAAAAGAGAACAAAGTGTTTCTCTTTGCAGATTGGGCACATGCCCGGTTCACTCGTACGATCCTTGGGAGTGAAAGCGGTGTAACTAGCGGAACTAGTAGAAGTAGCTGGAGTAGATGTAGTAGCGGGTCGACTGTTGCCAAACTTCACCTGTTTATTTGTAGCGGCTGACTTTGCGTAGGACTTCGGAGACGGTGGTCTTTCCCGGACACTCTTGGTTTGCGTAGAGGTCATTTTCGCGCCAATTTCAGAATTTTCCCACGCACGAACTTTTGCTTTAAGCATATCGTGTAATTGTTTGTACGTGGGAAATTCATTAGAAAGTCCAAGCGACGCCATCCAGTCCACACGGAGATCTGATGGCAAGCAGCGAACAGTTAACCTAATCAAAAATGGGTCCAACTCACCAATTGGAATTCCCAGTGCAGCGATAGCGTCCAAGGATTTTTTGTTAGCGAGTAGCAGCGCGTCCAGATCAGCAGCGGAGTGTGACGTGAGCGGTTGACGATCCAGCAAATCATCGATATGCATATCGAGTAATCTGCGTGGATTTGTGTAGCGAGTGTTCAACAAATTCCAAGCTGGTTGGAAAGCGTCATCTGTGATCTGGAGGTTAGCGAGTAGAGCAGCGGCTTCACCTTTGACCTGAGTCTTCAAATAGTGCATTTTTTGAGACCCACTTAGCGAATCTTCATTAATCACCAACGAGGTGAACAGGTCCTTAAAGGAATCCCACTCTTCATATGTGCCTTGAAACGTCGGCAACTTAATTTGAGGCAAGTTAGATTTATGTGCGCCACCAAAGTACGCCGTTTGGTCAGGATTGACTGCAGGAGCTTCATGAACCGGTTCAGGTGCAGGCCTCGCAGCGCTGAGTCTCACTCTAAGAGAGGTGTAAGCAAGGTTAGCGGTTTCATAAGCTTTACCTGTATGATATTCATTAGCGATGATCTCAGGTACGTCCTCATACAGCCTCTCATGAGTGGTGTTAAAGCGGTTCCACAATTCCGTCAGGATAGCGAGTTCAGCGTCAATAGCAGCGGCACCTTGAGTAGCGAGGACATCATCTTTCAAGCGGTTGGACATGTTGCGCATCGTGTCGATGCGTTGCATTTGAAGAGCGACTTGAGCTTCGGCGGCCATCTTGGATAAATACGTGGCACAAAATGGACGCGATAAGTGAACCCGACGCTAAGTTTTCGATCTAATTTTTGGAATAAAATGTCTTTTTACACCGGTGTGTAAATGATCACCCCGGGCAGCACTCTAGAAGTGCTCAGCAATGCCCACGGCACTTAGCGATTTTCACTGCACAACACTCACACTGCACTTTTTCTCACAATTTTTTAGGTTTTTAATTTTAAATAATTTTTAATTGTTTAAACTCGCCAGATCCGGCTCGAAGGACCAATGAAAAATGTGCGAATATACAATAGTGGATCTGGTTTAGGCGAGGTTATTAAGCAATTAAAAATTACACAGGTTTTTATAAGAAATAAATTATAGATTTATTTACACTTATTTACACTCAAAAAATTATGAGAACTTATACTGAATAGCGAAGGCGACTAGATAATTAATACGCGATAGCGAATGCGACTCGAAATATAAATCACGTATAAAATGACACGTGGTCAATAGCGGTTGAAATTACAATAATTAATTTAATATTAATTATTAGCGGTTGCACAATTTATTTATGCTCAATAAATAGCAGCCTTGATATACTGACTAAATATTGAGTATAATTTAGCGTAGCGGTTTAGTTTTAATTAACAAAAGATAATTAAGTAGAAGCGGCTTCAAGCACGAGGTTACAGAAGTAAAGGCACGTTGTAGAAAAGATCGATTAATGGCGGAAAAAGCAGTCCTCAACGGTTTCCTTGTGACGTCAGAGCGATAGACCAATCAGAAAATTAATAACAGACGCTAACTAATTTTCAGCCAATAGCGAAAATCCACGTAGCGAGTTGAGATCTTGAGCCAATGAGAGTGTTTCACGTCGCAACTCTTTTATTCAAAGTTGGAACTAATTGATTTAAATGATGGAATTTTCTCATTGGTCAAGATCTCGCGCGTCAGTTCAAATAGCGATAGTGCTGCCGACCTATTGGTGAGGCTCGGCGTTCGCAGGTGGAAGCGAATTGGGTCTTGATTGAACAGACAGCGTACGTCATAAACAAATCATTACCTTTTATTGCAGGTAACCCGAGGAAAAGTTGCAGCATTATTTCAAACTGACTAAGCTGAACTGGAACTTGAATGAAGCTGACTGCGCTGAACTAAACCTTAATTGAAACTGACTGCACTTAATTGCACCTTAAATTAAACTGTCCAACCTGCTACTGGAATTAAATTGAAGCTGGATTCAGCCTTAACAAGCTTAAACGTCAAACTGACGTAAAATTTATAACGGGGGACCTTGACTGACCCGTGTCAGCCAGCCACGGTACTCGTTACTGATTAAGTTGATAATTTTAGTTTAATTTATTTTGTTTTATAGTTAGATTGTATTTAATTAAGACTAACTTATTATCAATTAATTAACTTATGTGGAAAAATATGAATTTACGGTTGCTGTGGTATGCACTCTGTTTTCAAGGGATTCCACTGCCGTTGACCGGACACGCGGCTGGAAGAAAACTTATTTCTACGGGGTTGAAGGGATAACAGAGAAAATAGATTACATTTTAATTATAATTTTATTTAACCAAGTATCCCCATATAAGTATAAATTCCCCTAAATAAATAATGAATTGAAATTATAAATTTACAAAAAATGGCGGGTAAAAGTTTGAGATCCCTGATAAAAAATTGAATTTTCGGAGACAATGATATTGGAATCGAACGCACTTAGAGAGAGAAAGAAAACCAGCGATTTATTTGAGTGTAGATATAGGTTTTTAATCACTAGTTGCTAAAGAAAATAATCGCTAGCAACTAGCGATTATTTTTAACTTCCCGCTAAGAAAATTGCAAATTTTCAAAAATTCGGGAAGTTATTGGTTTCAGTCCGATTTGTGAAAATCGAAATTCCAACAGATGTCGACGTTTTGAGGTTCTAGGAAGCTATTCTGACTAATTTCACGATGATGTCCGAGTGTATGTATGTATGTATGTATGTACGTACGTACGTACGTACGTATGTAAATATCTATAACTTTTGAACGGATCAACCGATTTTGATCGTCAAGGTGTCATTCGACGCAGTTTTTTAATATCTTGAAGCTGAAAAAAAATTGAGCTTAATCGGTAGGGCTTGTTCGGAGATATTCCAAAAATAAACTTTTTTCAAAAATATTTTTTTTGGATAACTTTTTACGGGCTCGATGGATTAATTCCAAAATGGACTGGGCTCTGGAGATTCATAAGCCGCGTCGAATGCCACCTCAAACATCAAAATCGGTTAATTCTTTCAAGAGAAACCATTGTCGAAACAATTAAAAAAAAAAATTTTTTTAGTATTTTGAAAATTTCTCAAAAACGACTCGATGAATCAATTTCAAAATTTGATCAGTTATAGAACTCAATGAAACGCGTCGATTGTCACCTTAAACGTCTCAATCGGTTTATTCGTTCGAGAGATATCGTTGTAGAAAAAATTGTAAAAAACGTTATTTTTTGAAAACAACAGCATACAAAAGTATTTTCGAGCTCGAAGAGCTCGAAAATGTACCTACTACAATTTCTCGAGCTCAAGGAGCTCGACATACGCGGGAAGTTTTGGGGCTGGCCCGCAGGTTCAACCGACAGACCGATTTTTTTCATTGTACTTATCAACAAAAAACGCACGTAAAATATTTTAAAAGAAAAAAAAAAGCGTGTGTGTCAGCTCCGACGCACGATTGGAGTTAACTCCCTAAGATCCACTGTCTAAATAGACACAAAAAAGGCTTACTAATCTAAGAAAAAAATTAATACTACACTAACGCAAAAAATTAAAAGAACAGAAAAATTTTATAAATTTTTTAGTAGTTATTGGAAGGCTGTAACTTTGTGAAAAATAATCGTATCGAGATTTTAAAAAATAAATTTATAACGTTCTCCTCTATTTTACGCGACCCACGGCGGAGTGTGGGTAGCGCTCAATAGCCGTTATGGCTCTCCGTTGGATGAAAAACTGAAAAATAAAATAATAAACACAAAAAGTCCCACTTGAAGATATCCTGAATCTCCCTGGACCCGCAGCTCTGCTCAGGCTGGGTTAGAAATCCTTGTTGGGCGCCAGTTCGTGTGCCCCACGAACAAAATTCAAAAACCAAAATAAAACCAACGGAGAAATGAAAATAAAATAAATGACAGGGTAACGATCTCAGATTTTAGGAAGAGGAAGCAAGAAAAAGATAGTAGTAATGTAAATAAATAAAATCTAAAGAACTACCGGGTTGATGACCATTTGTTTCAAATTATATTTTAAATAATAAATTATTCAATTGTATCGCATATCCAAAATAACAATATCAAAATAAATACTAGTAATTCACTTACAAAATAATACCGGTATGCGTATACAAATAAAATAATAATAATAAAGAATAGCCAATAAATATCTTAAACACAAAATAGTTTCTCGCATGTAACTAATGATATCACTCGCACGTGATATTCAAGAGCTAATACCATAATCTCAAGATAATCTTTGAATATTTCAAATAAATATTTCGTGCAATTAAACTACTGGTGAATATTATACACTATTCACAAAACATAATAATCGCAAAAAAAAATAATATAATAACAATACTCAAAATTAATAATAATTACATAAATAATATCCAGAAATTCTTTTATCACTCCCACGTGATAGTAAAATAATAATAATAACGCAACAACTAATAATTATAGCAGTAAATAATAAAGAAAAATAACTAACTCTTTATCACACTCAATATTTGGAAATGATGAAATACTACTGAATATTTTTACTGATTGTATTATTACCTACTGGGCACAATAGTCACGCATTCCATCCTATGCTTATATAAAATATTATCCTCAATATTCACTATCTCTCTTACTCTTATGAGATAACAAATGATCACCAACGCGGGAACAAAATTACACGCCAATGTATTAGCCAAAAAGTACTTACAGTTTACGTATTATTCAACTCCCTTGGTTGCACTCTAACACGGTAAATGTATCTTCCTTTATGCTGTTACCAAAAACTCAATTAATGCCAATGGATTTATATTTTCTACACAAATACCAAATGGCGACAAATTTATAATTAATTTAATGTCACAGAGCACACACACTACTCTTACAGAGCCCACCTCACGTCTGACCATGGCAGCACGTGAATCTCACGCCGGGACCTAGGCCGGCGCCATTTTGTCATACATCTCACTTCAATCAAATGGAGACATATGACTGTTGCATGTTAATTCTTTACAATACCCCCAACATAATACATAACTGTGGCTGTGTAATTTATCCCGTTCCCGACGCTAAATGATCAAGTGTATCCTTCATATTTAATTCTTAATATAATCCCTGGTGGAAAAATTTCTCTTTCAGAACTCAGAAAAAGATTTGTAAAATTCAGAATAAGACTTTTAAAAATCTTATTTTCTGAGAAAATCTCTGAAAAAGTAAAAAAAACGCAGAGAAATATTTTATAATGGTTTTAAAGACAAAAAACAGAGTGATATTTAGACTCTGCCAGAAGAGTTATCAAGAGTTTTTAAGAAAAAATTTCAGAGAGCTGGTAAAAGAAAATATAATGGTTTTTTTGAGTTTTTCTGAGACAATCACATATTTAAAGAGATTTTTGGTTTGTCATAAAAATGATTTTTCTTACTTTTTTAGAGTTATACAGCATATTTTAAGTGATTTTTTGCTTTCTCTTTTAATTCATTATTCCGAGTTTCTTTGAGATTTAAAAGATATTTTTTGCGGTTATTGCGTTCTTTTGAAAATTATTTTCTCGACTTTTTCAGAGTTTCTTAGCTCATTTTAAGAAACAATAAAACTCAAAGAAAGACTTACTTTCAATTTTTTGGAAATAATAAAATATGGGATAGGAGTATTTAAAAGAAAGAAACAGAAAAATATTTATAAGGTACATTCAATTAATTATTTGAGCATATTTTTTATTTATTTTATTTATTTAAAAAAATAACAGTAGTTTCAACGAGGCAGAAAATATGAAGTTCATTAAAATATATATTCGTTAAAAATATAAATTATTGATAATTAATTTTTCGTTGACCATACAATTATATTTTTTTTTTTTTTACTATATTTTTTATTAAATTTATTAAATATTAATGAAGCATAGAAAATATCAAGAAAATTTCAAATTAACTTTATTATAGTCTTCAAATCAATAAATAAATAAATTATGACTATGGAAACCCGTCTAGTATGAAATAAGAATAATTTATGTTAAAATCTAAAATGAAGTCTTAAATATTAGCTTAATACAGAAAAATTGCACGGTTTTATCTTTAGTCTTCTCATATTTTTTCTTGCAGCTGATCGGCAATCACTCCATTTCGAGATAATGATAGCGTTTTAGAATTCTTATTTATTAATAACAACAAATGCCCTAGCCTAGAGAAAATTTCTGATCGAGCGTGCACAAAAAAAAAAAGATTTCTTAACGCAAAAGATTTTTACTTGACCTAAAAAAATTTTTCACGTGCCCCAAGAACTTTAAGCATTATAAATTAAAAACGAAAATTGTCTTGGCACAAGAAAAAATTTTCTCGGAGCAAGAGAAAACTTTTCGAGGCAAGAAAAAAAATTATTGCACCAAGAAATGTCTTTTAATCTTAAGAAAAATTTTATTCTTCAATTCATAATGACGAGAAATTATTTTTTTTCCTGTGTGCATTCATCTTCGAAAAATACTAAATGGTTTATTTTTTACCATCATTCTAGTTTTTATCATTAACAATAAAACTCTTTTACTAACAAATAGCTTGAAAGATATTATACAGCGTTTCAATAAAAGTAAAAAATTTTATTAAAAATCTTCATTATTTTTTTCATTTTTTATCGGTCAAGAGACAACATAAAACGATGAATAACGATTTTTCATCTGCTTCCTAATGAAAGAGACGGTTTAAAGTTTATAACGAGTAAATAAATATTGTTTCGAATTTTTAGCTGGAACTTTAAGATGGCTAGATTTATTATAAAACTAACTTTTAATTTTCTCTAGGTCTATCTCTATTTGGATTTTTTCGGGCACTCGTTATCGCGGTTCCAAGATACTTGTTCAACTTGCCTACTTCAATGTTATATAGATCTTGGGAAAGGTTTCTTTTTTTTAAAAATTTTTCATAATTATATAATAGTACGACTTTTTTCTTAGGTGTTAACTCCGTTTTATCCCCTGTATTTTTTTGTTTACGAACAACTTTGGTTGCGAGTTCTTCAGCACCCCACAATGCATGTGACATGATTTTCACAAATTTTGACGGGGCGTAACTATTAAACGCTTCACGATAAGATAAACTGGGCACATAAAAATCACCTCCTATATGGATGGGATCAACAATCCGACGAATATCATCTTCATGGCGCAATTGTTGTTGTTGTTGTTGTTCCTGTTGTTGTTGGAGTTGTTGTTGTTGCCGTTGTTCTTCTTGTTGTTGTTGGAGTTGTTGTTGCCGTTGTTCTTCCTGTTGTTGTTGGAGTTGTTGTTGCCGTTGTTCTTCCTGTTGTTGTTGGAGTAGTTGTAGTTGTCGTTGTTCGTCTTCTTCTTTTTCTTCTAGGAGCTGTTGTCGTCGTTGTTCTTCTTCTTGGAGTTGTTGTTGTCGTTGTTCTTCTTCATTTTCTTCTTCCTGTTGCTGGTAAATATGGTGTTGTACATTCTGTTGAAGTTGTTGACTTAGTTGTTTGATCTTTTCAGCTTGCTCTCTATTTTTTTCCAATAATTGCGCCAGCATCACAGCTTCATTGTCGCCATTTAATTCCTAAAAATGTTTTTTTTAAGTATAATAAAAAAAAATGTAATGGTAATTCTAATATTGATTTGAAATTATCAATAATTAAAAAAGAGAAACAATATTTTGTGCTGCTCACCTGATTCGTTCGAATTGTTGGGATGACTCGGTGCGAAATCGAGAGTGTAGGCTACAAAAAAATGATAATAAAATTTAGTTTATTTCTGTACTTGTCGTAATATCATTTTGAAATCATCAAAAAAACAATAAATTCTAAAGATGATGTTTAAATAAATGTAAAACTGATATCTGAAAGCTGATGAAATTTACTATTTTCTAAGTAAAAAATTAATTACTGATTTGTTATTTTTCTTTTAATATACCATTTTTACAGATCGATTAGTAACTTTTACTTATGATGTAAAATTGAATTGTCGAATACCATTAGTGGTTTCAATTTCTTTTCCACATGATAACTTTTGCTTACTTTTTTTCGTTTGCTCGATGTGAAATCATAGTAAATAAATAATGATAGCAATAATAAGGGATTTTTAAAAGATAATTTTAAATTACTTTACAAAATTGGATTATTACTTGGGATTGAAAATTTCAAATTTATTTTGGATTTTTTAAATCGAAATTTACAATTCATAAATTTACAGTCGACTACCCGTTATAAGCCTAGTCTAGGGGACGTAGGGCAAATTTATCTCGGAACTTCAGTCTTCCCACTGTCCTGCGTTCAGTTTTGCTCTCAAATACCCGTTATAAGCCTGTTTTATTTTATATAATTTTAAACGTCATATTTACGATTTGTTACATACGTCACTATTCCAATTTTTCTAGTGCTTATAGGGCTAAAATAAATACTTTTTATACTGATAATAATTGTAATGCAAAAAATTATAACGACAACGGTATTAATTACAGTAATGATAATAATAATTTCATTGATAAACATAATGACCAATAAAACTTTTAAATTGTAACAGAAGCTTTAATTATAATTAATGATAACAACTTTAAACAATATATTATATTTTACTTAATAATAATTCAATTATTCCCCACGAAACATCGATAGTGAATTTTCATCTTATATTTGGATATTTTTTCATACTGTTAGTTTATTATTTAAACAATTTTAAGGGAGGTTTATAACGGATTGTCTGGTACGAAACTCTAAAAAGTGGTTAAGTGGGGGTAACTCTTTGGACTCAGTAACTCCCGATGGAGGGAAAGAGGCATACTACGGGCAGGTTTATGACGGGTAGTCGACTGTATTGATAACTTAATCAGTCTAAATGAAATATTAAAAATGGATTTTTAATTTGAAAGACTTGAATTATAATAGCGAATGTTTAGTTTTGAATTAGAATTATTAGAATGAAATCATTAGATTACTAACAATCAATACAACTGAGAAAAAATTTTAATTTGACCCTCAATTTAATATTTGCAGTTAAAAAATGGTTATTTTATTTCTATGTAAGCAATGAGGATTGAAAATTTATTTTAGAATCAAGTATTCAACGCGCTCAATTTTTAATTAATTTTTGACCTAATTAAGACTTAAAAATTAAAAATTTCTTTTCCGATTATAATAATCGTAACGAACAATAAATAGATTTTATTTTAATTTAAATACGCAGAATGAGTCATTCGATAATAATTATTATCTATGTTAACATCAAAAATTAAAAGTTTGGAAACCTATTTCGCATTAGATTATGCAAAAAATCTTTTCAATTCAAATATTCAAAAACAACATTGACAATATCAATTATGAATCACAGAATTGTAATTTTGAAATTAAAAAAGCCTATAATTGAAATGCTATAATTGGTTTATAATCTGAATAGATAAAATAATAAATTAAACATTACTTATAATCTCAACATTCGAAATGCGAAGTAGAAAATAATTTAGTAATTCGATTAATCGAGATAAAAGTTGAAAAATCGCTGCTAAATTTAATTTCTCGCGTTAAAATGTATTTTTTAAAACAATATTTGAAATCCCTACATCAATATTCGTGATTAAAAATGAGTTTTTAAATTCTTAATCTACATTTATTTTATTTGAAAATAAAAATTTATATCTTGAACATGGATGTTAATAGATTTATGTATATAATATAAGATTTTGATACCTCATCCGGATGTAGTGTCTCATCTATTGCTGTCTCGTCATTAACTTCTTCTATATGAGTCTCGGTATTATTTAGCTTTGAATTATCTCCACCAATATTATTATTATCATCACTTGCCGAGGTTTCAAGTGGAACGCTACTTATTTCTTGTAATTCATTGACTATGGAATTTTTTCCTTCATGTTTTTCTTTTTTATCTTCGTTTTCACGTTGTAATTGATAAGTTTTTATTATATCTTCACTCATCATCTTCTTGACCTTATTTTCATTAATCTGCATGGCCTGTAAAAATTAAAATTTTAAAAAAATATCCTCTGCACGATGAGTTATTTTTCAGATTCAGAAAATTTGCAATCTTTTGATATCTATATTGTAGAAACGATTTTTTTAAAGTTTTGATGATATTATTTAAAACAAAATGAGAATTGATGAAAAAGAGAATTTTGGTCGTTGGAGACGAGAAAAAAAAAAAACAAAAAACAGATCACAATCTGTCTGTGGCGATACGCACAGGCGTCATCGTTTAGAGAAAGACACTACGTCTTATGCCCACTTTCTTTCTCTTGCAATCCCCGAAGATATCAGAAGTCCAAATTTTTTCAAAACGCATTTTCTTATTAGAAAATTTTTTTTTAAACTATCATAATTGTTTGGGTAAATGTTCAAACAGAATTATCTATTAGGTCATTTTATTTATTTTTCATTTATCTCTATTTTTTATTTAACAAAGTGATTTTTGCTTTTTTCAATTTTAAATTAAAAAAATATTTTTTGGAAGTTACCAATTTTTGGAATGGTTGATATATGATTAACTAAGAGAATAAAAAAAAATCGTAAAAATATTGATTTGCTGCCAAGTTACAGGCTTTTGTTTATACGCGCGCGGACAATAAAATGACGCGCTTTTTCGTTTTTCGCGCTTCAATAATTTTTATCTCAGCAATTATTTGTCATAGAGACTTCGGTCAAAATTCATTTTATTTGCTATTAAATCCCAAACATAATGTTACTAATTTGTCTCGATAACTTCTCAATAGTTTCTGAGATATTCAATTTGACATCTAATTTTATTATAAAAAAAAAAAATTTGCACACACCGAATTTGTGTCAACTTTTTGTTTTAAATTTTTTCTAGCATTTTAAACAAAAATTTTTCAAAATCGGTTTGTCCCGACGCCGACTATAATCTTGCACCGTTTTTTCGTGCACATCGACTGGACTACATAGCAACTAGAGAATTTCTAAAAATTACGATATTTCATCCGTTAAAAAAAGTAAATAAACAACCCCTATTTAAAAAAGTATAGGGGAAGGTGGGGCAGAGCGGCCTCCCAGAAATGTTGATTAAAAAAAAATTTTTTTTTTTTCGTCTAATTACTATAAATCCGATACGTTTGCGCATTTTCAGCCCTACGCATGACGCCTGGGGCAAAATAGACAGCCGAAAATGATGAAAAAGTGATTTTTTCATATTTTTATTGTCAAATAAAAAAAAATTATTATATTTTCACATTTCTAGTCCTATGCATAAAACCTGGGAAAATTAAAAATTAAAAATTAAAAATTAAATCATTCTTATTTTTTCTCTCAAAGTAAAAAGAATAACGAAACTTTTTTATTCTTTGAGTTTTTTTAATTAAAATATTTTTTAAAAAGTTATAAGCAAAAAACCATGAAAAGAGCGGTTTTTTTAAAAGTTTTATATCTTTTGAACCAATGATCAAAAAAATCTCAAAATTTAGGAGAATGAGTTTTTTGATGAGTGCTAAAAAATATAAAAAAATAACGGAAATTAAAAATTAAAATTCTTTAAACCGTCCGATTTGGCGTGGAAAGCCCCATATATATATATATATATATATATATATATATATATATATATATATATATATATACATAATATATAAATACATTATATAAACTTTTGAACCAAATGTATTTTCTGATATAGCAAAATTTTTTGAAAATTCCATCATGAAGACAAATACAATAGTTAGATTTCTATGAAATCTACTAAAAAAGAGACGAGACGAGACAAGAATACAAATCCGAAAACGAGGCGAGACGAGAGGGTAAATGTTGTCGTCTCGTCTCGTCTCACGGCTATACTAATCATCAACATAGGAAAAAAAAATAATAAAATTATTAGGCTAATTGAAAAAAATTGACTTTTTTTTTTTTCGATATCCCCCGTGAAATATACTCAGAAAGACAAGGAAAAACGCCTGAAAAAATCAGAGCTCTTAATATTAATATTTAGAGGTCGCGTATCGCAAATTTCTATTTCCCGTTTAAATAACATGGGAAAATTTATTTTTTAAGCTTTGGAATTTTGTAGCTCACGGTGGGACCAATACTTTTAAATTTTCAAGATATATTCTTATGGGAAATTTGACGCTCTATAAGAAAGGTCTCTTGTAATTTTTTGATATTTTTATTTCTTCAAAAGTTATTCGAAGTTAAAGTTAGATTGACGATAAATTTTTACAATTTTTAAATTTTTTGACGCAACCATCAACTTTATCGGAAAATTTTATAGGACATTTTTTGTAGAACATTTCATTTCCTACAACTTATCTTTGAAAAAATTTTCGATATTTCTTACAAGTCGTAAGTTATTTGCAATTAACTGAAAATTTTAATATAATTAATTTTAAGCGACAAAATTTGGATTTTTTAAGAAGATTACCAGTTAATTGCAAATAACTCACGACTTGTGAGAAATATTGAAAATTTTCTCTGAGATAAGTTGTAGGAAATAAAATGTTCTACAAAAAATGTCCTATAAAATTTTCCGATAAAGTTGATGGTTGCGTCAAAAAATTTAAAAATTAGAAAAATTTATCGTCAATCTAACTTCAACTTCGAATGACTTTTGAAGAAATAAAAATATCAAAAAATTACAAGAGACCTTTCTTTTAGAGCGTCAAATTTCCCATAAGAATATGTCTTGAACATTCAAAAGTATTGGTCCCACCGTGAGCTACAAAATTCCATAGCTTAAAAAATAAATTTTCCCATGTTTATTTAAACGGGAAATAGAAATTTGCGATGCGCGACTTCTAAATATTAATATTAAGATTTCTGATTTTTACAGGTGTTTTTTCTTATCTCTCTGAATATATTCCACGAGGATATCGAAAAAAAAAATAGTCAATTTTTTTGAATCAGCCTAATAATTATTATATTTTTATTCCTGTTTCCTTCATTTTTGACCAAGTCACAGGCTTTCGAAAAATTAATCTAACGCACATCGCTATTTCAAAAGCCTGTGACTTGGTCAAAAATAAACTAAATAGCAACTTTTTTTTTTTTCCATTTTCTTTGTATTCAGGTGTAGTTTTCGAAAAAAATCACAATAAAACTATTTATAGGTATGTTCTATATTTTTTTTCACTTTTTTGAAAAAAATCCAAATTTTTCTGAAGTTTAACAATTTCCATTAATTTTTTTGTCTCAATTTTGCAAACTCTGAAGTCGTCTATAAATCCTCAAATATTTCCGGAGTGATGTTTTGTAAAATAAGCCCAACTGGGCCAAAATGTTTTTTCAATTAATAAAATAAAATAGAAAAAAAAGTTTGCCCACTCTGGGATTGGCGAGAAAAGTCGCATAATTAATTAAAGTTTGTTTCTAGAAAATAAAAAATGTCGAACTTTAAGAAAATAACCGTTTTTCTCAAAAAACCCGAAAATTTCATAGTTTATCATCTTGAAATTTTCTTGTATTTTTTTCTGAAAAGTACATTCAACGACAAAAATTTTGAAAAAAAAAAAAGTGCCAATTAGTCAATTTTCGAAGAAGTTATAGCTATTCGAAAAAATAAGAGCCTTATTTTTGAAAAACTCGTAACTTTTTTTTGGGTTGGGTAAAAAAATTTGAAAATTTCCTGAAAAATGATTCTAATGGGGTAGAAAAGGAAAAAAAAATTCTAGCCAAATCGAAAGGGGTTGGGGTCAAGAGTGGTCGATTTGGCGTGGAATTCCCCATATGTGTACAACACGATTTTTAATATGAAGGAGACGAGAGGGTACTATTAAATCTATATGGGGTATTCCACGCCAAATCGACCACTTTTGACCCCGACCCCTTTCGATTTGGCTCAAAATTTTTTTTCCCTTTCTACCCCATTAAAATCATTTTTCAGGAAATTTTCAAATTTTTTTACCCAACCAAAAAAAAATTATGAGTTTTTCAAAAATAAGGCTTTTATTTTTTTAAATAGCTATAACTTCTTCCAAAATTGACTAATGGGGACGGTTTTTTTTTTCAAAATTTTTGTTTTTGAATGTACTTTTCAGAAAAAAATACAAGAAAATTTTAAGATAATAAACTCTATGAAATTTTCGGCTTTTTTGAGAAAAACCGCCGTTTTGTTAAAGTTCGTCATTTTTTATTTTTTTTTTAATTTTTCAAAAAAAACTTCAATTAATTCTACGATTTTTCCCGCCAATCCGAGAGTGGGCTGACATTTCCTTCTATTTTTATTAATCAATTGAAAAAAAAATTTTTGCTCAGTTGGGCTTATTTTACAAAACATCACTCTGGTAATTTTTGAGAGTTTATCAACGGCTTCAGAGCTTGAAAAATTGAGACGAAAAAATTAATTGAAACCGGTAATCTTCGAGAGAATTTGGATTTTTTTAAAAAAAGTGAGAAAAAAATAGAAGATACCTATAAATAATTGTATTGTAATTTTTTTTTTAAAACTACACCTGAAAACAAAGAAAATGAAAAAAAAAATTGCCCTCTAGTTTATTTTTGACCAAGTCACGGATTTCGAAAAATAAATCTAACGCACATTGTTATTTCAAAAGCCTGTGACTTGGTCAAAAATAAACTAGAGGGCAATTTTTTTTTTTCATTTTCTTTATTTTCAGGTGTAGTTTTCAAAAAAAAATTACAATATAATTATTAATACACGGAAAAAAAATTCGACGAAAAATTCCAATATTACTATCGTAATCCTGGACTATACTTTTATTATCTGTAACTTTCAAAAATATGATACGAAAATTTACAGTTTCTGAAAGATTTTTTACTATTCACTATCGTAATTTCATTAAGAGTTTGTTGCATAAAATTCAATAAGAAATATTACAATCTTACTATCGTAAATAGTAAACGAAGAAAAAATAAGATTTAATTTTAATATTTATTCTTTTATTCTCCCTCTTAATTTACAGTGCTGCCTCTATGTTTTTACAATACAAGCCACAAAAATTACGATAGTTGCATTGTAAATTTTCTGAAATGGTATAGTATATACCATCTAAAGCGTTTACGTATGAAAGATAAATGTTGACTTGACAAATCAGTGCATCTTTATCTACACTGTAGGGCAAAAATAGAGGTTATTTTTCATGACATTTTTCGGACAATGGTAAATAAAAAATAAAAAAAAAAAAAAACTGTGCTTTCTTTATTACAAACCTACATAAATTAAGGAATATAATAATTTGGTGGTGTAAGTATAATTATTACTATTCAATTTTTATTAAACTAAATATTCTGTGTGTATATCGCTCGTTTTAAAATTATTTATCTGGACATGAAGTTTATTTTTATAAAAAAGTAGTATTATTGTCATAGGATGAATGATTCTAAAAGAATGAATTGTTTATGTTTTAATAAATTCAATTCTTCCAATTTTGTTACAGAATATTATTCATTTGTCAACAATGAATAATTTTATCCGACTTGGTGATGAGGTAAACATTTCAATAACCTCAAATTATGGACATTTAATGTTTATTTATGAAGTTAGTCGACGCCTAATAATTTTTGGATTTTTTTTTAAATGACAAATTATGAAAAAAAAAATTTTCGAAAAAATTGCACCTGTGGTTTTTTTAATTTCCTACATGTGCATATTTTGGATATAAAGGAATGAGTTATTTTTATTAAAAAAAAAACAAGTATCATACTTTTTAAACCTGATGTGATATTATAATGACAGTAAAGTTAGCAGACATTTGAAATTTAAATAAATTTTTTTAATAGATACATAATAAAAAAAAAATATTTATAAAAAAATGCACATGTAGAAAATTCGATGAACTATAAGTGCAATTTTTCAAAATATTTTTTTCAATATTTATTTTTTTGTTAAAAAAAATCAAAATATTATAAAATGTCTGCTAACTTTATTGTCATGATATTATAACTTATAAGTTAAATTAATGATTAATTAAAAAATTTTATAAACCCAAAAAATATGTTTCAAAAAATACTAAATAAATATTTTATTATTGATACTTCAACATGTTTAATTTTTATTTTGACATTGTATTTACCTTCTCAATTTAATTATTAAAAAAAAAAAATACAATATGATAAACTTTCTTTTTTTTATATTGTAAGTTCTACTTTTTTAAGAAAATAAATTTTATTCCGCTGACTTCTAATTATACTTTTATATGTAAAGAAATTCTACATTACCGACTCATTCATTTTACGATAGTTGCATTGTAATTTTTATTAACACAACTCGTATAATTTACTCTATAGTATCTGATTTTTTCTATCTTGTAATAGTATTAATTATAAAACAAAATTTACGATAGTCTATTGTAAAAATTATGATTTAAATTTTATAGTCCACCGTTACGATACCATATAATGAAAATTACGATAGTTAAATCGTAAAAAATCCGGGAATTTTTTTTCCGTGTAGGTATCTTCTATTTTTTTCTCACTTTTTTTAAAAAAATCCAAATTCTCTCGAGTATCACTAGTTTTAATTAATTATTTTCGTCTCAATTTTTCAAACTCTGAAGCCGTTGATAAACTCTCAAAAATTACCAGAGTGATGTTTTGTAAAATAAGCCCAACTGAGCAAAATTTTTTTTTTCAATTGATAAATAAAAATAGAAGGAAAAGTCAGCCCACTCTCGGATTGGCGGGAAAAATTGTAGAATTAATTGAAGTTTTTTTTGAAAAATTAAAAAAAAAAATAAAAAATGACGAACTTTAATAAAATGGCGGTTTTTCTCAAAAAAGCCGAAAATTTCATAGAGTTTATTATCTTAAAATTTTCTTGTATTTTTTTCTGAAAAGTACATTCAAAAACAAAAATTTTGAAAAAAAAAACCGTCCCCATTAGTCAATTTTGGAAGAAGTTATAGCTATTTAAAAAAATAAAAGCCTTATTTTTGAAAAACTCATAATTTTTTTTGGTTGGGTAAAAAAATTTGAAAATTTCCTGAAAAATGATTTTAATGGGGTAGAAAGGGAAAAAAAATTTTCAGCCAAATCGAAAGGGGTCGGGGTCAAAAGTGGTCGATTTGGCGTGGAATACCCCATATACAATACAAAAGGATTCATCAAAATCATAACATTTCGTGAATGTTGAAAAAAAGTTCCATGAGTATATGTTAATAATAAAAAATTTTCCAAGAATTCTTTTGTGATGGTCGAGATTATTTTTAACATATTTTGTGTGTTCATTTGACAGTAACATGTAAAAAGTGTTACTTTCGTATAAAATAACATTTTTGTGTGTAAAAAAATCAATCAATTGCGAAAGTTAAAAAAAAATCAATACTGTGTGTTAAATTTACACTGAAAAGTATTAAAAATTCAACACTCAGAATTTTAACACACACTTTTTCTTATGGTTTGACGATTCGTTTTTTACAGTGTATACTATCATAGTATGTAATACTTTAAATGTTTACAAAAAAATAATCCAGATAAAACAAATTATTGGATTGAGTTATATCACAGTCGATATTTATCTAAATTATTACGCATTTTTCATCGGATGTACTATCCGTCAAGCTAGTTATAGTACTAAGATCTATAGTAGTGTGAATGTAGTAAGTATGACTATATATATACATATATATTTACATTTCACTTCTGTCTGGGATTGCCATTTGTCCGGGGTTTTCCCGGCCGTGTCTCTATTTTCGAGATGTTCGGGCGGTTTACTTTTGGTCAGGGTTTTTTTTTTTTTGTAATGCTTATCTTTTAATTACGAAATAATGAAGTGTTTTTCAGCAGTTGAACTTTTCTATCTGCATGAAACGATTTACTATTGATAGATTGGATTTAAAGAATTTACAAAAAGTTGCTTATACTTATAAAATAAACTATTTTAATAAAAAACGAAAACTATGTTGGCTTAAAAAAATTAAAATATTTCGTTTGATTTGATGAAAACCGTATGATGCAGTTTATTTTTAACATAATAAGCAATAAATTTCCACAATTCTGCTTATTTTACAGCAATAAAAAAAATTTTCTCTTGTCCGCGTTTTTGATCTACGATGCCTAGAATTCAAAAAAAAAAATTAAATAGGAACCCTATTTTAATTTTCTTTATTTATATATTCATGTTAGTTAGAAAAAAGAGAAAGTCGGCCTTGAAGCATATGTTTGACGTCACCGTTCAAACTCTATACCCACAGCAAATGTTATAGAAGCTACAGCATACAGGGTGGATATATCTTTCTAAAGCTAGCGCCGATAGAGATTAAGATAAGAGCATTTTTTCCTCCATGGCTACAAAATATACCACGTATAATTTCAGCGTCTGATCCAGAATTTAGTAATTTCAAATAAAGTGAAAGGCCTAGTATCCGATCAGGGCACTATTACTCGATCAATTCATGTATTTGTAAATCTATATTTTATAAATGTAGATATACAAATACATAAGTGATCGGGTACCGGGTATCTTAGATACCCTCACGAAAAAAAATAAAAAATAAATTTATTTATATGTATATATATTAGGGTGCTTCGTTTCCGGCGAAATAATTATTTTCGTTGCTCATCAAGCAAGATATTGTTTTTTATGCTGAAACAAAAATTTCTGCCAAGTTTGAGCTCTTAATTCAAATCCTCAGTACTTTCCATTTGATTGCAAAGATTTCCCATTTTAAATACACGTCAATTAAATTACTCTTTTTTTAATTTTCTAATACTCAGCTACGTTTTATGATATCGACGCGGTTTTGGTCGCAAATTGTAGGGCATTTGGTGTTCTTCAAAAGTGCCCATAATTACTTAGCTGTAATTTCAGCTGTTTCACTTGTGTCCGCTGCGGAAGTCATTTTTCCTATAAAATCGATCTTTATTGGCTTACATAACGTGAACCAATGAAAGTACACTAAAAATGTCAATGGGACTTTTATAGAAAATTTTATTCCTTTTAAAAAAAGTCTTATGAGTCAAGTCGCTAAAGTCCATAGTTTCCAAGTTATAGTAATTTTAATAATTTGAAAAATATGATATTAATTGTAATTTTTTTTTTTTTTTTTATATTATATTTTTCAAATATATATATATATACATTCAAAATACATAAAAAATATAAATATATATATAAAAAATGTATAAAACAGATATTTTAATAGTTTTTTTCCTATGTTGATAATGAAATTAAAAAAAAATTTTTTTATATCAGTACACCGATATTTTTTGTATAATTTTAAATATACAATTTATAAAATTTATTTAAATTTTCATATATGTATTTTTTATATATTCTAATATATTTTTGTAATATATCCAAATACAATTATAAATATATACGAAAATCAGCTAAAAATTAGCAATGAAATATATATTTGTTATTCATATTGTATAAATATTTTTATATTTTCTATGTATTTTTTATGTAAGTTTTTTTTTTAGAAATTTTTTTCTTAAGGGTGGTCAGACGACTGAGAGCTTGCTTAGTATTTAATGGTGGGGGTATGGGAATTGTATGTTGACTGAAGGGAACACGCTCAGTTACTTCAGTATTCTTTTGCACGTGCTTACAGTAGCGTGAAATTTTTTCTCTGTAAAACTCGTTAATATTACTTTTTCAATTTATTTTGTGACACATAAATATTTACCTTGATTTTTTAAAACTAGCTTTAAAAGTTTAAACTATACATGAACTGATAAAACTTTTGAAGAACAAACCTTATGTTAATATTTTTGGTATGAGAACGGCTGATATATTCGAAATTTTAGAACATATGTAAAATTACATTTTGTTTAGTTTATTTAAGAAATCAACAAACACATTAAACATGCGTAGAGGTTTATATCAATCATATTTAGATCGTTATGGTGATGGTGTAATGTCCCGTTCAACGTTTTATCATAGAAGGAAACAATTTCGTAAAAATGTAAGTATAAATTTATTAGAATTTATTTTTTTTTAACTTTTTAAGTAAGAGAATTTTTTTGTTAATTTATATTATTTGTTGATAAATACCTTCTTTCTTTTTTCATATTCATTTTTACGGCAAAAAAAAAATTCTAAGACTCAATAATAACTTCATTTATTAAATTACCAGATTAGATTGAAAAAAAATTTCATGTCTTTTTTGATAAGTAATGCTCAACTGTATTAAATATTCGACATCCTTTAAATTATTGAGATGATAATAAAAAGTTAACAAGCAAGACGTTGATTAGACAAAAAGTATATGAAACACAATAACGAATTGAAAAAATAATTAATAAAAAATTCATTGTATTAGTTTGAAAAATGAATAAATTTTGAAAAACCTTGGTAAAGTTGTACAAAGATTGTGAATAATAATATATTGTAAAAAAGTTCGGTAGAATATTTTGTTAGTTTTATTATTATATATAAATTTGTGTATGTCTGAGTAAACGTAATAATCGTTTTAACTTTATATGCATGACTAGACAAAGTAACAAGAGAGATGAGCTTAGCAATTTTGGACTGGCCCGAGTGTGTCACAGTGTACCCGCGATGTTATTTAGTTAAAAATGCAATTCTCATTCATTTTCAAAATTCCCAAGTTCTGATCAAAGTTCTGATGTAATTGAAATTATTTTTTTTCTGTAGTTAAATTGCCTTCTTTGGAAGATATTTGGGATTAAAAAATTTTAGAAATTTTCATTAAATTCCATAGAATATTATGAAATTTCGTAAAATTTTAAAGGGTCATATAGATGTCAAATTTTCTGAAACTTTATTATTATGATGTTGTGAAATTTTGTTAAAGCATATAAAAATAGATATAAAAATTTCATATTATTATAGGCGAATCTATATTTCGATTTTGAGATAAATAGAAAGCCGTATATTTTTCTCGTGCGTGATTGGCTCTTATTATGCATTAATTATGCCTATTTTCATTAATCACATCGGGCTAAAAAAAATTATCTGTTTTTTTACTAAATTGAAAACACTCAGGCTCATATCATTTTTCAATTTTATCAGGCTCCTGAGAGCAATCATTTTACCAGTGAATTTTTTTAATCGTACAATATAATTAAAAAAAAAAAAAAAAAAAATTCCGTGAATTTTATGAGAATCATTTTTAGATTTAATTTAAAACAATCTTGAGAAAATGATTATTTACAATTTAATTGCTAAAAAATAGGAAATATAATAGCTCTACTCTTAATTGAGTAAAATACTTATAGTGAATAACTCAAATAATTTATAAATTTCTTGATCTATAAAAAAATTCATATTAATCAGCATTCTAAGCAAAAATGTTCTGAAAATCTCTTAATTACATATACTTATTAAAATGTAACTATTATCTAAAAACA
This sequence comes from Microplitis manilae, assembly GCA_030273425.1. Classification (NCBI taxonomy): domain Eukaryota; kingdom Metazoa; phylum Arthropoda; class Insecta; order Hymenoptera; family Braconidae; genus Microplitis; species Microplitis manilae. Next base: position 22,168,385 of record CP092725.1, on the reverse strand, counting down.
AAAAAAAAAGTTTAACAATTCGGTATTCTTTAAAAACGAATTAGTGGAATTTACTGCGAATTAGCAAACAGCACTAGGAACCAGCTATATAACTGGTTTAACTAGTGGTATACTTATAGGTGGAGAAAGAACGAGTACCCACTGATTCGCAATGAATTCTAATAATTCATTTTTAGCGAATAATATGATAAAAATATATATCATCAATAAATAAATTCCAAAAAATTAATCTATTGAAATAAAATAAAATTTTATTTATTCCAATTATAAATTAAAAGAAATTAAAATCAATAGTTATTATTTTTTTTTCATTTTCTCTCAATATTCTGTGAATAGAACTTCTCGTCAGCTGTTTATTATTAAGATTTAATTTTTTTTAATTTCGATACACTGTGCCCACTTTACTTACAAAAATTATTTGTGAATAAAATGAGTATATATTTTTATGTTCACCTATGGAAATTAAAATTTAACGTTGAATAGCAATCGAGATTTAAAGTTTTGTGCTTCATTTAATCACCCTGCTTAAAAAATCCGATAGATTCTTATAGCTGTGTGTATAAGGCCATATACTTAGCTATATCACTTCTCATAAAACTCATTCATTCTTATAAAATTTCTATAGGAATTTATGAGAATCTAATGGATTCTATGAAATTTTCTAAACAGGGCCCCATACGGAAAAAATATATATCCGGATATATATTTTTTTCGTATGGGGCATTTATTGTTTTTTCATTTCATTCCATTAGTTACAGCTGCAGCTCATGAGACATCAAAATATTGACGTTCCCGTGGTAAATAGCAATGAAAAATGTTACAACAATAACTTATGCTTAACGGTAGATGATAGTATACAGTCATTTGTGGAAAATGCAGTTAAAAAGATTGTACCTTCTACTTATCAACAAAGTACAAATATATTGAGTGCAGAACCAAGTTTATGGTTAAATAGGGAGAATAATGAAGTAAATGAAAATCAAAAAAATGAAAGTCTTTGTCATAACTACAATAAAGAATCTGAAGATCGACAAAATTTATGGCTTCATGATGATTACGATCAACAAACCGAAGATAAAGAAATTTGGTTCGACGTAAGCTTACAGATATTTTTATAAAAAAATTAGTTTAAAAAAATTTGTTTATTTCTCAATATTTAAAATTTTTTTAAGGCTGAAGAACTACCATTGATAGAAAATCGTTATGGAGATTTTGAATATGAACGTGATAAGGTATGTTGAGTTTGACAAGAAAGATAAATATTGTAAAATTAGTAAGTAAGTAGAGAAAAATTAGTTGAAAGCAATAGAAACATAAAAACTTGGATATGGCTAACAAGATATTTAATATATTATTATGTATTACGGTGTTAAAATAATTGTTCTTGTCCAGTAGATCCATGAAGATGAAACCAATTTAGAGCAGTCTATGTTTTGTTTTTTTATTTTTTTTTTTTTTTTTTACATAGAACTTCGAAAATTCCATAGATTTTTTAATTTTTTTAAATTTATATAAAAAGTAAATTCAATGAATAGCAATACATCAGGATCTTCAAGTTCATAAAATAATATTGATCGCGAAATGTTGATTTCGATCCTTTTCTTAGTTTTAAATATTCTATTTTCGCAATGAATTTTACATCAATTTTATTATGATAACTAATTTATTTTATATGTATGTTTTATTCAATTTTAGTCTAATGAAATCTAAGTTAACTTTTTATGGTACACAGTATCGATGAAAATTATGGTGAAGCATATTTTTTCTTTGAATTCAAAATAAATTCAATGGTTTTTGATAAAACTAATTTAAATGTATAAATAGTTTCAAATATTTTGAGCCACAAAATTCGAGTTCAATTAAGCATAGCCATAAATAATAAATAAATAATTAAACTGTTAAAAAAATCATTTTCAACTTTAATTTATATATTTTTTTCAGTGCCAGTATAACGAAAGTCATGCTAAGGATAATTACAATCAACCCCTTTGTAACTGCACCTCGGTAACACAAGGAGAAGCGTTGTTGATGACGTTATTGTTAGGAGTGGAAGAATCGCTTACTTGGAAAACGATCACTGCAATATTGTCATTAATTAATACATTATTTAGCAAGAAAGTGGTTCTAGATTCGAAGTATAAACTATTCCAAGCATTACAGCTTAACGATAAAATTATTTCATATCATTTATTTTGTGATGACTGTATGTTTTATTTTGGTGCACGAAACACTTCCAATGTGAAAGGATTAATATGTAAAAATTGTAGAAACCCAGATGCAACATCAAATATTTCGTACTTTATAACTCTTGATATGAAAACACAAATAACGACAATATTACAAGATCCTGAAGTGCAGCAAGCACTATTTGAGGGTTTTGATAATTCTAAAAGTGATTTGGAAAAGAGCACAATTGAAAATATAACTGATGGAAAAGTTTATAAAAAATTATTTGCTGCAAATAAACCTTCATCTCATACTTATAATTTTACATATACATTTAACACTGACGGCTGTCAAAAATCAAAATCAAGTAAGATATCTTCCTGGCCTATATATGCAATCATTAATGAGTTACCTATCAAACTTCAAAGTAAACATATGATTATGCCTGGGATATGGGTAAATAGTAAGGAACCGAACATGCAACTTTTTTTTAAACCTTTTGTTAATCAAGCTAATGAATTATCCGAGAAAGGAATAGAATGGAAATTAAAAGATAAACTAATAAATTGTAAATTTATTCCATTGTGTGCTGTTGTCGATTCTGTGGCCAGGCACAAAATATTAAATATGAAAAAATTTAACGGTATTTATGGATGTACATTCTGTGAGTACCCAACGGAGTCAGTCGATGGATACAGAAAATATCCAATATCTACAACTATTTTTCAAGATCGTACCGATGCGTCGATAAAAAAGAACATGGAACTTGTCGCCCAAAGTGAATACGGGAAAAATGTTATGGGTATCTGGGGCCCATCGGCGTTGATGAATTTAAAATATTTTGATATTGCAGATGGAATGTCCCCAGATTACATGCATGCATTTTTACTGGGCGCAGTAAAGCAGCACACTGATATTTTACTTTCCTCATTTGGTAAAAAATATTATGTTGGTAATCCCAACCAACTCAAAGTTATTAATGAGAGGCTCATGGCTTTTAAACATCCAACATCTATTACGCGATCACCCAGGAATATTATAGAAAGAGAAATTTGGAAAGCGACTGAGTGGCGTTCATGGCTGCTATTTTATTCGTTAATTTGTCTGAAGGGACTTCTTCCTAATGAATATTTAAATCATCTTGCTTTATTAGTTGAAGCATTGAATATTCTTTTATCAGAAAAGATAGAAAAAGAAAATTTGCGTATAGCTGGTTCCTTGCTAATTAGATATGTAGTATTATATCAAGAACATTTTGGTAAAGAAGCGATGACGTACAATATTCATTTATTATTACATATGGAGAAAAGTGTATTGAATTTAGGTCCATTGTGGTGTCATAACACTTTTATTTTTGAAAATGAAAATCATTTTTTATTGAAAATGGAGAAAAGCCCTACTCATCTTGCTCTTCAAATTTCTAGAAGATTTATATTAGAGAAATCATTACCTTCCTTAGAACAGAAATTAATTAAAAGTAATGGGTTTAAAATTTTTTGTGAAAAAAATTTGACAGGAAGATTGAAAAATACATATAAAGTGAATGGTTGTACATTAATAGGTAAAGGTAGCGATTATGAACTAAATTTAACTGAACAGCAGCTTTTTACCAAAACAAAGAAATGCCGATCTTTCAACAGATTTATTTACAACAGTAACCGGTATACTTCAAGCAGTTACCGCTTATGCCATAAAATTAATGATTTATTAATAGTATTGAAGGATGGAAAAATTGGTGTAGTAAAAAACATTTGTTATTTTACTTCCAAAACAGCTAATGAAGAAATTATTATTTTTTATGAAGAAATAATAAAACTAAAAGAATATTTTCATCGTACGAATCAAGTCACAGTTCATAACATTGAAAAATGTACAGTTACTAAAAATCTATGTCTTTGTAAACCAGACATGATAATGCAACCGTGTATTTTGACTAATATAGAGGATCAGTATTATGTGATAAAAATACCAAAAGGATGTTACTATAACGATTAAGGCGGACGATAGCTCCATACAATATTTATAAATTATGAAGCAAGAATTTTGAAAAAATAAACAAATGATTGACTAGCAGCCTGTTTTTAAAATATAATTCGTGTAAATCAGAACAAATTTATTGTACATTCTCAATTATAACAGAATGGGTTTGTAAATTTAATCATTTAAAGATTGGAATATAGCAATTTAGAATTTATTTTTTGATTTTGATTTACTTTTAATCAATTAAAAAAAAAAAAAAAAAATAATAATAATAATAATAAGTAAAAAAAAAGATGAACATAATTGTATAGTCGACTGAAAAATTGTCTCATACAGTACTTTTTGATTTTCAATAGTATACTAAGCTTACATATAAGACTTTATTTCAGATTACAACATAAATTATTTTTATTTGATACGAACTTCATCAAGTTAGCAATTAATACAAGGACAGAGACAAAATTACTAGAGCGATTTCCATAACAATAATTTATTTATTTAAGAATTATAAGCAAGTAATTCGAAATCATTTTTGATAATTTCTATGTCTCATTTATATTTAATAGATTTAATAAAAAATAAGGTAAAAAAAAAAAAATAACATAATTAGATGGTCGATGAAAATATCATCTAATTTATTAATTATTCCTATTTCAAACAAACTTTTGTGATTTAGTACTCATTAAAAACGTACAAAATTACTTCAAGCATTACAATAATAGAAATAAATATAATATTAATATTAATTGCAATAAAATAAGTAAAGATGGTCGTTGTGATTTTGTGGGATCGTTTATTGATATCATGACAAAGTAAATAATTATATAAAATGAAGTTAAAAATTTTTTTATCGTATGCAAAATTCTCTAAGAAAAAAAAGAAATAAGTCAAAGTTATAATTTTATGAACATTGTGTTTCGTTTAGTTATTTAAAATTTTGATCTCTAATTAATATCTACTTTAATAAACTTTTTATATGCAACCTCATTAAACTGTGTTTTTTTTAATAAATAAAATAAATAAAAAATATTCTCAAATAATTAATTTAATGTACCTCATAAATATTTTTCTGTTTCTTTCTTTTAAATGCTCCTATTCCATATTTTATTAGTTCCAAAAAATTGAAAGTAAGTCTTTTTTTGAGTTTTTTTGTTTCTTAAAATGAGCTAAGAAACTCTGAAAAAGTCGAGAAAATAATATTCAAGAGAACGCAATAACCGCGAAAAATATCTTTTAAATCTCAAAGAAACTCGGAATAATGAATTAAAAGAGAAAGCAAAAAATCACTTAAAATATGCTGTATAACTCTAAAAAAGTAAGAAAAATCATTTTTATGACAAACCAAAAATCTCTTTAAATATGTGATTGTCTCAGAAAAACTCAAAAAAACCATTATATTTTCTTTTACCAGCTCTCTGAAATTTTTTCTTAAAAACTCTTGATAACTCTTCTGGCAGAGTCTAAATATCACTCTGTTTTTTGTCTTTAAAACCATTATAAAATATTTCTCTGCGTTTTTTTTACTTTTTCAGAGATTTTCTCAGAAAATAAGATTTTTAAAAGTCTTATTCTGAATTTTACAAATCTTTTTCTGAGTTCTGAAAGAGAAATTTTTCCACCAGGGAAGTTATCGATAAATCAACCAATGATTTAATCATAAACTATTAAATTTATTTATAATAAATAAATTTACTGATGCCAACTATTGCGTTGACGCGCATGCGCCAACCAATCAAAATAATCATAATAATAATAATAAGCATATGAATAAACTGCGCAATTATTTTCCCAGCCCTACAAAGAATCCAAATTTATACTCAAATTACTCAGTGAAATCTCCGGAGTTAAATACAATTTTACCTAAAAAATCAATTAAAATATTATTACAATAATAATTAAAACAAAATCTTATAAATAAGCAAATAATTATAATAACAATGGGTCGGATGAGACGTGTGAGCAGCGTGTGCTGTCCTCTGTTGCCCACCGACCTGATGCGAGACTGCCGCGATATTAAAATATCGTGACAAATTTTATAGCTTAAAATCTCTAGTTTCGGTGCATTTTTATCCAAATTTTCTAAAAAGTCTGGTTATTATACGCTAACATGAGAAATACCGCGAGACAAAAAATTTCTAAATTTTTTTTTTTTTCCAAAGAGCCCACGGACCGTGGAAAAATTTTGTCAACTAAACCAATGCATAGGTCATTTAGCAAATTTATTCAGCTTCAATTTGGTTTTTTTTTTTAACTTCGTAGGACAATTGTCGCAGGGATATCAGCCTTCAAACAAAAAATGATCCTTTTGGCTTTGATCATCGATATTTCAGGTACCAATGATTGCACAGTAAATTTGAGGCCGGCGTTGAAAACGTGAATAAATTCTCTACAAGTCCCGTTCATTAGTTTTTGGAAAAAACAATTTTTTAAATTTTTAACATCCTTTAGAAGTAAGTACAAAAAAATGACTTTTTTTTGGTTTTCTAGTAAATCTACCGCTTCACTGTAAATATCGATGAAAAGACTAATGTTGCCAGAGACTTTTATAGCTTAATGTATCCCTAATAACCCCTTAAATTTTCAAATTTATCTATCGAACCCTTTTTTGGACATGATCGATCAAAGTTTTGCTAAACAATTAAAAGAACAAGTTTTGTTCCTTCAATTGTGTAATCATAATCAAAATGATAAAATAATTTTTTTTTTACTTTTCTTTCATTTTTGCATTAGTAACTCAGTGAATGTAAGGGGAAGAGAAAAAAAAACGAAAAATTTTCGAAAAGTTAAAAAAAAAAAATTTTCAATCCCAAAAAACAAGGTTCAATTTTTTTGATTTTTGAAAATTTTTCGTTTTTTTTTCTCTTCCCCTCACATTCACTGAGTTACTAATGCAAAAATGAAAGAAAAGTAAAAAAAAATTATTTTATCATTTTGATTATGATTACACAATTGAAGGAACAAAACTTGTTCTTTTAATTGTTTAGCAAAACTTTGATCGATCATGTCCAAAAAAGGGTTCGATAGATAAATTTGAAAATTTAAGGGGTTATTAGGGATACATTAAGCTATAAAAGTCTCTGGCAACATTAGTCTTTTCATCGATATTTACAGTGAAGCGGTTGATTTACTAGAAAACCAAAAAAAAGTCATTTTTTTGTACTTACTTCTAAAGGATGTTAAAAATTTAAAAAATTGTTTTTTCCAAAAACTAATGAACGGGACTTGTAGAGAATTTATTCACGTTTTCAACGCCGGCCTCAAATTTACTGTGCAATCATTGGTACCTGAAATATCGATGATCAAAGCCAAAAGGATCATTTTTTGTTTGAAGGCTGATATCCCTGCGACAATTGTCCTACGAAGTTAAAAAAAAAAACCAAATTGAAGCTGAATAAATTTGCTAAATGACCTATGCATTGGTTTAGTTGACAAAATTTTTCCACGGTCCGTGGGCTCTTTGGAAAAAAAAAAAAATCTTTAGAAATATTTTGTCTCGCGGTATTTCTCATTTTAGCGTAATAACCAGACTTTTTATAAAATTTTGATGAAAATGCATCGAAACTAGAGATTTCAAGCTATAAATTTTTTTTTTTAAATCTCGATACGATTATTTTTCACAAAGTTACAGACTTCCAAAAATTACTAAAAAATTTATAAAATTTTTCTGTTCCTTTAATTTTTTGCGTTAGTGTACTATATATATATATTTATCATTTGCAGACGCCGTAGAGTATATTCATTATATATATAGGTGTATATGTATATATAGGTACGAATGTATTGTATACACACAATACATTCGTACGCTGCCCCGTAGGATACCCTATGCACTCAAAAGTGAAAGTTGTGCACCTAAAACGTAACGAGGTCATTCGTTGAGTAGATTTTACACCTCATATTTTTTCCATACCGGGGGCCTTATATGAAAATCGACTCTTAAGGAGGTTCATCGGATAATCACTTTTCTTACAATATCTTTCAATTTTTAAACACAAATACTTTTAAGTGTCCTGTATACGTAGGAATTTTTTAAAATAGTCCTTGCGGTACTAAATTTCGAAATATTAACAATTAAAAATCGTACATTTAACATGCATTCCCTATGTTGACCGTAGTTAGAGTGAGCATTTTATTAAATAACAATCATACTTTTCTTACAACATTTTTTTAAAAGCTGAAAATTATTAATTCAATTTATAACAAGTAATTTTTTTCAATAAAAACATAAACGAGCGGTATTCATTTTTTTGTAATTAATTTTTAAAGTTTGTTACTTTTAATGATTTTCAAGCTTTCTCCCATAACCTGACGAGTGAGAGATAGTGACTTGGCAACGTTGCAGTGCGCGGGAAGTTCAAAACACAGTAGAAGCCCAACAGATTTAAATAATTACAAATTATTTTTTAAATTTAGAATTTTTTAAATTTAGTCGCGAAGTCATTATTATTTATTATTTATTATTTGTTGTCTCCAACTATGTATAATCTTGAAATTATTCAAAACACTTTCTACAACACATGTTCAAGGGGAAAAATATTCTAAGTTAGAATGCAACGTAGCCAAGTCTGAGAAAAGACGCAGTGGGATCATTTTTATACTTCTGCGCATATAAGAGGATGCGCAAAAGTGTACTGTATCTCAACCACTTCTTATTATAGTTAAAATGTTTTACACAGGAGAAATCTTTCTAAAAGTTGCGAACTACTGCTACCGATGAACCTCCTTAAGGAGTAAACTCCAAAAATAAAATTTTAGAATGAATTTTAACAGTGACTCATTTTTTTTTTAATTGATAAAATAAATGAAGTACACAATCTTAACCCTTACTTTCTCTTTTTTAAGTGTTTTTTTTTTTTTTTTTTTTTTTTTTTTTGTAGAAACATTTCGGTATCTACGTAAACGTAAAACAGATGCCCAAATAAGATTTTAATGACAAATAGCCATTATGAAAATAAATAATTTTTTAAAAGAAATAAATTTTAACTAAAGAAATATTCGAATAAACAATTTTTAAGCGAAATAACTTTAACTACAAGAATAGTTAATAAATAAAAAACGTTAATTCAATAAATAGTAACTTCAGCCGAAAGAATATTCAATCAGAAATTTCTTTTTATAAATAAATAATTTTTAAAGAAAATAATAATCTTGTTCATGTAAAATAAATAAATTAAATAAAAGAATAGGCTCAATGCCATTCAATAATAATGTTACACAAATCAAACGATAATTGCTAACTAAAAAAAGTAACTTTTAAATAAACAAAATTTATAAACGAATAGGCAATCGGCCATTCTGCAATAGGGTATAAATAAATCAACATGAAATGCTAAAATATAATAAATTTTAGATTTACACAATATTATAAATAAATTAAAAATTATTGTTATAAATAAAATGTTGTACATGTGGGTGTGTGTGGTTGCGCGCGCACATGGGCCCGCATTGAGGTGTGCCTTTACCGTTCTCCTAAAGAAAAAACATAGGGAAAGGGAAAGGACCCAAGAAAGCTGCATTCCGATTGGCTGCAGTTTTCCCCCAAACAATAGACAAAATAGCACAAGGTAAAACACATAAAAAGGGCCGTAAAATCTAAAATAATTAGTCTAGTCCGGGACAGGAGTTCCGTTAAGACAGTGAAGTTCAAGTCACAGTGTCTTCACAAAATTTATTTTACACTAGTTCCGCACAATTTTTTTTCAAAGTGTACTCACACTTCAGTTTTACACTAGTTCCGCGCTAGTTTACTTTTGTTCAAGTGTTCTCACGCTTAAGTTACACTAGTTCCGCACTAGTTTTTATTTTTGTACAAGTGTCCTCACACTTAAGTTTTATTAATTATTTAACGAGTATTTGGTTCATTCAGTGATTGTTTATAAATATATAAAATTCAACGACAAAATAAAATCGTATAATGCGAATTATATACACATAAAAATATATATTTCTATCATATACGGAAAATATATTCTGATCATATATATATTTTATATATAAAAACATATTTATATTGTGTATAGAAAAAAAAAAGTTTCTTATTCGTATGACCCACTCCAATTAAATTAGATGTAAATTTTAATATATAATTTTTAAATTGCAGATGAAATTCTCGAAATCAGTTAATTTGAAGTGAATATATAATATACTCATATACATATACATACACCGAATAAAATATATACTTAAATATAACAAAGAAAATATATGGTGCCATATATAATATAAATTATATGCTACCATATATTTCATTTCATATAAAAATTTTATATTTTTTGAATATAAAAGGAAATATATCAATACAATATATTATAAGGTAAATGTAAATGTATATACCTTGTGGAAAAATTTCTCTGTTAAAAGAAAGAATAAGTCTGAATAACAGTTCCTAAATTTTTAATCTGTCTTAAAAAGTTTGAAAAAGTCTTATAAACTCGGAATAACTTTTAATTTGACATATAAAGTCAGAATAGTTTCAAATTTATAGACTCTTCCAGAAGAGTTATTAATAATTAGTAAAACTTACAAAAAAGAGTTACTTAGACTTTTTCATACTTAAAAAAAGTTATTTTGTAAAGATTTGTGCGGCTGTAAAAAGAGTTATTCAGAGTTTTTCAGACTTATTAAAACTTCCTGTGGAAAAATTGTGCAGCTGTGAAAATACTTATTTAGATATTGTAATATTTGTTCAAATTTTTTTGCGAGTTTCATTTCCGTGTGCTAAATAATTTATTGCTGGATACTTACGTGTCAAAGGACGAATTTATATAATGCTGACGGTTATTGATAGCTCAATTACTTCTTACGGTACGTAATTATTTATACATATTTTTAAATATAAATATAATTGTGGTTCAAACATATTAGGTCATAAGTCAGCTGAGTATAATCTGATGAAATCATTGAAACCATATTTTTTATTTTTTATTAAATTTATAAATTTTTTTTTTGACAATTTCACATATGTGTTTAAGCACTACATACTATTTTTTAAATTATGAAAACATAAATAATCAATAATTAATTAATAAAAAAAAATAACATTAATATTTTTTTTTTTTTTGAGCGCTTATTGTGCGTGGATATCAATTTGTTTGTTTGATTATTACAAACTTTAGACGCTTATATATTAATATTCATTCAATTTATTTACCCTCTTTTCAATTCTATCCATTTTAAATTATCATAAATAAATTAATTATTATTACAATAAAATCATAAATAATACACTGAAAAAAAGATTTATTTGAGCCAAAGATATCGTATATTTGGATATGGCCAAATAAATATTTAATTATGAGAAATATACAATATATTTGAGTAGTTTAATTGCGTGAAATAAGTGATTTATTTTTGGTAAAGAAATGATTCAATTGCTACAAATAAATAAGAGCATCAAATATATGTATAGTATCGCCAAATTTTAGGTTATTTGTCACAAATTTAATATCTTTAACACAAATATATCAATTACTTACCACAAATAAACGACGAGTTTCCATCAAATTATAAAATTATTTGAATCAACTGTCATATTTCGTTGTACCAAATATATTTATTTGTCATTAAGAAATATTTTTAAAAAAGCCACAAATAAATTGATTTATTTTGGACAAATATTTCTTTTTTTCTGTGTATCTTAAAAGCTTAAATTGTGCGCTGCTCTATGGGCAGTATGCTTTTTTTCTTTGATTATAACAAACTCTTAAAGTTTATATTAATATTTGTTTAATCTATTTACCCTCGTGTTGATTTTATTCATTTTAAATTATCATAATTAAATAAATTATTAATTTTTAAAAATAAAATCATAAATTATATATTACGGGCAGTAATTGTACGCTCTGCTTTGGACAACTTAACTTTATTGTTTGACGGTATTCTTAGATATTGCCCCCCCCCCCACTTTTTTAAAATAAGGTAACCGCGGGTAATAAGGCCTGTCGGGTAATAAGACCTAAGTGACAGAAATGATGTTTGAAATAACCGCCACCGCTAAAGGCTACTCTAGTAGAAGGGTCGTACATACACTGTGAAAAATTTCCAACAAATTTTACTATGGGTGCATTGTAACCCCGGACCATAAAAAAACTGGTACAAAATTTACAAGTGTCCCATAGTAAACGGTACTATGGGACACTTGTAAATTTTGTACCAGTTTTTTTATGGTCCGGGGTTACAATGCACCCATAGTAAAATTTAATGGGAATTTTTCACAGTGTAGAGATGTTACGACAAATTTATAGATTCCCGATTCCGTGTTCCCTGTCTTCTATATTTCATCATCCATCATATGCTGTTGTAGCGCAGAAGAAATTATAAAATACAATCTATTCTTCTGACTCTTGAAAAGAATACTGATAGTTTTAAGTGCTGTTGAGCAAAGTAATCTAGTCTTCTGACTCTTAAAAAGTATTGTTGCTAAATTTAAGTGATGATTCATCTCTAATACCAATTTTATTAAGTATAGTTGAACTATTCCAGTTTGTTTAACCCCTAGGCCTTATTACCCTACCGTAGTAAAATAAGGCCTATTCGTATGGTTTTTGTAAAAGTTTAATTTTTTGTTTGTTTATGGTAAATATTACCATTACTTCATTACATTTTATGGCTAATGTATTGAAATAAAGATTAATGATACATTTCGATAATTAAATGCAATATTTTCGGTTCTATTCAAAATCTCCCTTAGCTAGGCCTTATTACCCGCAAGTACCTTATGAAATGACTTCCAACTGTCAGAACCGTACTTATATTTTATTAATGTTTAAAAAAAAAAAAAAAAATAAAACGTTAATTGGAAAAAAAAACAACACAGCAGCAATTTCGCCTTGATATCGACTTTAAAAAAAAAATTTACAGCAGTTATCAATTAGGAGTTAAACAAAAATTATTGAATAAATTTTAGCCCACAAAATTAAAAAAATCGAATTATACAATTGCCTGAAAGTTTTATTGAAATTTATTTAACAAATTTTGTTCAACTCCCAACTGATATCCATTGTCAGCATTTTTTTTAAATCTATACCGTTAGCGAAATTACTATTACGCCGTCCTTTTTTCAATTAACGTTTTCATTTTTTTTTCTTAATCAATTAGGAAAATCATGATACGCTTATGATAATTGCAACTCATTAAACATTTTTAAAAAGTGGAGGGTAATAGTGATTTTTTTCCCACTAAGATAGATTAAAAAAAAATTTGATCACCCTCACCACCCGAACGTTTTTCTTTTATAATTGACCTACATAGGACGTAATTGACCTAATAATGTTTTATTTTATTTAAAATTTTTAAATGTAGTGCAAAAAAAAAAAAATTTATAACTTAGCTGATATTTTGAAGAAAAAAAAAAAAAAAAAAAGATACTTTTAATTTAAAATTGAAACGTCAATCAGTAGAAAAATCTGGAATATTTAATGTGCAAGAAATTTTTTTTTGTTTTTCTTTTAACTTCGAGTGGTCGATCGTTATTAACGGCATTCTCAGACAGTGCTCCTCACTTCTTGAAAATATTCTATGACCTTGAACTGTCATACCAATATTAAAATATTATTAATCAATTTAAAAAAAATTAAAGCAAGCATTCAAAAAGGACAACACAGTTACAAATTTGTCGAGCTATAGATTTTAAAAAAAATTACTGACAGTTGTTTTCAATTAAGCGTTAAACGAAATTGATAATAATGTTGATATAAAGATTTCACTGAAATTCATTGTCCAAATTCAGTTTAACCCCTATTTGATACTCACTGTAAATAATTTTGTTAAAAATCTATGTCTCGGCAAAATTGTGACTGCATTACTCTGTTTTCAATTAATGCTTCAAATTTTTTTTTAATTAATTACCAAAATTTTAATTTAGTCATTACGGTTGAGTTATTGCATATTTTTAAAAAGTGAGGGGACACTATCATAGAATATCCTTAAATGTTCAACTTTTTTTTTGCTGAAGTTATTGCACGACCCAAATATGTATTTATTTTTTTCAATTCCATTAATATTCTCTCTGGAAAATAATTTCGATCTTCCAAAAAATTTTCAAAATGGTACGACAGTAACTCTATTTTTCGAGGTTTAAGAGCCTTTCGATCACGAGTATTACGCTGCGTTCTTACGGCTCTTGTTTTTAGTTCTGCTGGTTTCCAGACAGCATGAGCCATGGTAGTGACGAACTTTGATGGCGTATCTGCGTTGCTAGCTTCACGAAATGGTGCGCTTGAAATATAAAGCTCATTTCCAAACAAAAACTGGTCATGCTCTAGGAAATCATTTTGACTATAGAGGCCTCATCGTCGAGGCTGCTTTTGTTGTTGCTCTCGCTGTAGCTGCAGTTGTTGTTGAACTTCCCACAACCGTCGTTGTTGTTGCATTCGCAACTGTTGACGCTGTTCTATCAATTCTCGAGGTATAACGATTTGCTTTAAAAGTCAATATCAAAAAGAATATTTATGAAATGGTTTTGAAAGCTAATACTTACAAGAAAAAATAATCCCGCATGAAAATACCATATATATGATAAATATATATGGAAAAATATATAATAAACATGGGACCATATAAGTAGCCAAAAACGGCATCATATATTTTCTTATATCTGTACCTATATGGAAGCCGTATACTACATATGCAACTCATTACATTTATATGATATAGGAAGTTTTATTTTAATTAATTATATATGTTAATTTGTACGCTAGCACACATATATATGAACAGAATGTTTGAATCTTATAACTGAGAGAGAGAGCGAGAGAGAGAGAGAGAGAGAGAGAGAGAGCAATAGGTTTTTTTTTATTTTTACATATATGGGGGGACTTATATGCTTCTATATATCAAAAAATATATAATTAAATACATGATGCATATATCGTACCATATATTGATGAATTATACATGTATTCTGAGTTGTATCTATATAGAAATAATATTTATTGTTTTAAATATATATTAAATATATATTTTTTAATATATGTTCATCATATATGGTATTTTCATGTGGGATATAACATCAAAAAATAAATACCTGACTGGTTGCAGCTTGGACACCAAGTTTTACCTGTTTCCTTGCTGTTAATGGATCGGCATTTTCTTTCGGTGGCAACGATCTTTCATTTGTCTTTTCAGCCGCTATTGTATTATACCTTTTTTCCATGTTTAAGTGTTGTGTTTTTTGTTCGCTATTACGGTCATATATTTCTCTCAAAGAATCGTCCTAAAATTTTTGAATTATGTCACTATTAGCAAATTTTATGAAATATTAATTCTCATCACGTTTCTATCAACTTGCTTTCGTGTACATTTGTTCGGATGGAATTTCGTAATTGATTTTAAAGTAACTTCCCGATGAACTAGAGACTTGAAATTCAGAATACAGCTTAGAATTAGATGACAATGTACGAAAATAAAAGAAAAAAATCTGGGCATCGGTTGGCCCTGTGGGCCAGCCCCGTAACTTCCCGCTGTTTTCGAGCTCTAAGATCACCAAAACGTTAGTATAAATACATTTTCGAGCTCTTCGAGCTTGAAAATACCTTTGTTTTATTTTTTATGAGCTTTCCAAGCTCAAAAGGATTACGTATTATATTAAAATTGAAAAATTTAGACTCCAAAATAATTAATAAAAAAGCGTTTTTTACATATTTATTGACAATTATGTTCAATAGTTCGCTCAAAAATAAGTTTACGTGATACGTTGTATCTATATGGTGTAAGTTTATCCTGAAACGAGCAAACATGATGATCTTTCAGAAGTCACTTCCAATGACTCACATAAACAAAAACATTTCAGTTTTGAGTTATGTTGTTCAGTAATTATGATATTATTCAATGAAAAAAGCTGATACAGATTTTACATTGATTATTCCGTCAACGATATCTCTCGAACGAACGATCTGATTGGGACGTTCTTGGCAGCAATCGAATGCTTTTATCGTGTTCTAGAGCTGATTTAATTTTGGAATTGATCGACTCAATAGTTTCCGAAACATTCACGAAAAACGAAAAAAAACGTTTTTTTCTCATTCTTCCGCCGACGATATCTCTCGAATGAACTATCCGATTGAGACGTTTAAGGTGGCGATCGGCGCGTTTTATTGAGGTCTAGAGCTGATTAAATTTTGTGAATGATTGGTTTCGTCATTACGATGATTTTCGCAAAAAACCGTTTTTCACTATTTCTTTCGTCGACGATATCTTCCGAACAGATTATCCGATTGAGACGTTCTTGGCGTCAATCGAAAGCTTTTATCGAGTTCTAAAGCTGATTAGATTTTGGAATTGATCGATTCGACAGTTTTCAAAATATCCAAAAAAAACGGAAAAAAAAAATTTTTTTTTTTCGTATTTCTTAAATATCTCAGAGACTATTTGACTAAATGATCTAAAATTTTCTGAAAATCTAAGTTGAGAAGAAATCTTTCAAATGCCGCCAAAAAAATGTAAATCGGTTCATTTATTCAAAAGATATGAGAGGTTTACATCCACACACACACACACACACACACACACACACATACACACATACATACACCCATACAGACATCGCTCTGAAAATGTCTAAGTAGCATCCTCACACCTTCAAATGTCAACATATGACGAAAACCCGATTTTTGAAAATCGGGGTGAAACCAATAACTTCCCGAATTTTTTGAAAATCGTCGATTTTCTTAGCGGGAAGTTAAAAAAAGAAAAAAAAAATAAATAAATAAATAAATAAATAATAGAAGAGGAAGAAATAAATGAAAAAATAAAGAATAAAAAATTTATATTCGTTTGTTTCTCTGTTCGATAAAATTTTTAGTTAAACGATTAATTTTCATTTTAAATTTTACAAGTATTTTCATGGCTATTACTAATTCACAATTATAAATTTTCACTGGTATTTGTTAGAAGTTTAGAAACTGTAAGGTAAAAGGCCCTGTACCCGCTCACTTTTCATTGGAGTGAGATTAAATTACTCAATATAAATTAATAAATAAAATGTAAAACCATATTTTTTATATAGTTATATTTTGAAGTTTCGAGTATTAGAATAAAATTTTAGTTTGAAGAAAAATGTTGATAATTAATTATTATTAATTTTTTAAATAAGGTCGTTGAGTGTACTCATAATCACTCACTAAAAGTTATGATGTACCATTACTCGACCAACACATAGCCCTATATTTGCTCAAAGTCAATATCAATTAAACTATGATAAGTTAATTGATTTGGAAAATCAAATTTGAAAAATAATTTATAAATTATATAACTTTATTCTTTCATAATATGAAATTTCATGAATTTTTGAAATATATCTGATAAGAAATAGTTATAAAAATTATTAAAAAATTTGACGTAACCTAAATTTAATCTAACGAATGAACGTTGAAGTAAAAAATGCCTGGCTGAGTGCAGTTTTCAAAACAATCGCTTAATTTAAATTTATAATCTATTATAAAATAATTTGATACATATCTTAAGATCATATTTTAATATATTTAGATTCACAAATAATTATTTATTAATAATAATATATTTTTAGTTGTAATTTTTTTTTCATAAAAATTATAAAAAAACGCCTTAAACAGTTAAAGTGAGTGACTTATGGTGCTGAGCGGGTATAGGGGCTTTTACTTTATGTGGTTTTAAATCGCCATAAGGCTCAGAGAAATTAACTTATACTTTTTAGTCTCTTTTAAAAACGTCCCGAGTCAAAAAATTGAACTTACATTTAACTTACGTTAACTTATAGAACTTACATTGAACTTACATAAGCTTAATAAACTTAAATGACTTATTGGGCTTGATTATAACTTGAATCGACTTAAATAAAAATATTGACTTAATTACAACTTACCTGAAATAAAATGAACTTAGATGTACTCCCGAGTCGAAATTTAAATAGTAAGTCGGACGTTGAAATCGTCTTCTAGTTCAATGTTAAAAAAGATGGACAAAATTAATTACCTTCGGCTTTTCCGTGGGGGATTGAACGATAAAAATACTCCCGTTTTTGCATTATCCGGCTTACAGACTTAAATTTTGGCACAAATGTTCTCAACAATCTTACGAATTTCCTACCATCGGTATTTTTTCCGATAACTAACTCCAAGGGGGGTTTCAGTGGGGTTAAAAATAAAAATACTCGCGTTTTTACACTATCGGGCTTACAGACTTGAACTTCAGCACAAATGTTCCCAACAATCTTACGAATCTCCCACCATTGGTATTTTTTCCGATAACTAACTCCGAGGGGGGTTTTACTTGGGTGAAAGATTAAAATACTTTCGTTTTTGGACTATCTGACTTACAGACTCGAACGTTGGAACAAATATTCCCAAAAATCTTATGAATCTCTTACCATCGGTATTTTTTCCGAAAAGTAACTCCATGGAGGGTTTACCGATGGTAAAGGGGTTCACAAGATTGTTGGGAATATTTGTTCCAACGTTCGAGTCTGTAAGTCAAATAGTCCAAAAACGAAAGTATTTTAATCTTTCACCCAAGTAAAACCCCCCTCGGAGTTAGCTATCAGAAAAATACCGATGATGGGAGATTTGCAAGATGTTTGGGAATATTTGTGCCAAAGTTCAAGTCTGTAAGCCCGATAGTGTAAAAACGCGATAATTTTTATTTTTAACCCCACTGAAACCCCCCTCGGAGTTAGTTATCGGAAAAAATACCGATGGTGGGAGATTCGTAAGATTGTTGGGAATATTTGTGCCAAAATTTAAGTCTGTAAGACGGATAATGCAAAAACGGAAGTATTTTTATCGTTCAATCCCCCACGGAAAAGCCGAAGATAATTAATTTTGTCCATCTTTTTTAACATTGAACTAGATGACGATTTCAACGTCCGACTTACGATTTAAATTTCGACTCGGGAGTAAGTACATCTAATTTCATTTTATTCCAGGTAAGTTGTAATTAAGTCAATATTTTTATTTAAGTCGATTCAAGGTATAATCAAGCCCAATAAGTCATTTAAGTTTAATTTAAGTTCATTAAGCTTATGTAAGTTCAATGTAAGTTCTATAAGTTAACGTAAGTTAAATGTAAGTTCAATTTTTTGACTCGGGTACATAAACCTTAATAAATTTATCAAAAATTAACATCTATTTTGAAAATGAACTAAATTGAACATGTGAAAATTAACTACTTCTATAAAAAAAATTTCTTTAAATACATAAATCTTCAAGTCTAATGTAAAATTGATCGAAAATAAAATTAAAATGTGTGTCAATTACAAAATTTAATCGTCAAAAAATTATTATGTCCAAAACAGATGTATAACTGATTTACTATATTAAATTTAAATAAATACCATTTAATCTCCAGTTCTTACAAACGCATTGCGAACAGTTTTCACAAAGGACTTGTCGTTCAGATAATTCTGACTTCCTTGACTGCAAAGTACTGGATTTTGATGCATCAAACGACGAAACCTGTCGTTCAGATAATTCTGACTTCGTTGGCTGCGAAGTACTCGGTTTTGATGCATCAAACGACGAAACAGTTTTTTGCTCGGAAACTTGTCGATCAATCTTTAGAGATTCATCATTATTTACAATCTTTGCACAGGATTTCACTCCTGACACCGTAGAACGATTCCTTCCTATCTTCGGTAGCTCAGAAGTCAAATGGTTTCTTGTGTCTTGACTTTCTTTCTTAGTCTTACTTGCTAATTTTTGTTTACTCTTTAAAGATTTTTTTTCAGACATTATACTATCTGCAAATGTTTTTTTGATAATTTTCCCAGTACTATCAACGTTTAACTGTTCAAGATAGCTCTTATTATCTAGAAATTAACAACAAGATTTTACGTTACTTTACATTAATAACCTACAATAACAATAGAAAAATAAGTAAGGTAAGTGACCCCTCTATCGGCCAGGCCCCCTTTATCGGCCAGTTGGTCGAAAAATCGATATATTTCCATAATAAGTACGTATTAATGCGTAAATAGTTTTTTTAAAAAAAAGTAAAATTAATCTAGTTTAGATTAAACATACTTTGATGATTGTAAAAATTCATTTTTTAATTAAAAAAAAATAGTAGTGTGTCAGACGCGATTTCTGGTGGTTTCTTGTCAGGGAGGTTAAGTATTCTTGTTTTTTCAATAACCGATTACTAATTAAAAATAACAATAAAAGTCCGATTTTTTTTTTGTATTCTTATTACCCGAGTCGAAATATAAGATCTGTTTTAACCGTAGAAATTTCCAAACCCTTTGAAGTTCGATTTACCGCCTTAGACTACGCCTGTTTTGACCGTAGAAGACAGCCTGGATAGAAAGTACGGTTGAAACAGGCCTTCTGAGATCTGTTTTGACCGTAAATGTGATCCAAATTGTTATTATTGTTATTATTTTTCCAACATCGTTTTACAACGAAACCAGACGTAGAATAATAATAATCATAGTAAGGATAATAAAAATGAGTACGCAAATAGTCTTTGAAATCTACGGACGCGGGTTCGAGTCTCACTTCGAGTCACTTTTTTTTCTTTTATATAATAATAATAATAATAATAATAATAATAAATTAATAAATCATTATTTTAATATATTAAAATAATCATAAAATATTATATTAATAATAAAACAATTATTATTAATATTAATAATATTATTGTATAAGATTCTTCCCAATTCAATAATTATGATAATATCCGGAGATACTATCTATACTCAATACTAAAAACTAAAAAAGTTGGAAAATTCAAAAGTGCACACCTCAATCGCTCATTTTATATTTAATTATTACTTTTATTTAATTTTTATTTAATAACATCAGTTTTTTTTTTTAATTATGAATTATTCTATTCACTTTTTATATTATTATTTATACTTTTTTTTGAATTCTTATTTTCAGTTTAATTTTTTTTTTTTTGCATATTTCAAGCGCGAAAGCGCTGAGGGTGCTCTATTGTCGCTCAATTTTTTTTTTTTTTTCTAAATATCCCACGTTTTTGTCTAAGATCTCTCTCTTAAATATTCGACCCAATCGACTGTCATTTGTAGAGGCGTGGCTTACGACTCGGTTATATGGGCTTACTAAAGATTTCGCTTGCATAGCGATTGCGTAGCGTTGCGGTTATCGCATAAGACTGGCGAGCGTTAGATGATAGGTTCGAATCCCGGGAGTTGCGATTTTTCGTCGATTATTTCTTTCTTCGGTAATTTTAATTTGATTAATAGCATGAGAGTACTAAGTCCTAGAATCTAGTAGATATCCTGCCTCTTTCAGATCCTAGCTTTGGAAGTTTCTCGAACTTCAGAACAAAAATAATTCTATGTTAGATTTTTTTTTATATTTGATTCAAATTTAATTATTTCATTCTGTATTTGTAATTTTATAATAATTATGATTTCATAATTAAAACAATGCTGTCGCTTTTAACGTGTTGACGCATTTTTATTTTCTTTATTTTTTTATAATAAATAATAACTATTTTTATTGCTATTATTAATAATAATAGTAATATTATTTAAAAAAAAAAAATAATAATGGGCCTGAGTAGGATTCGAACCCGCGCCCTCCGATCTGAAATAATATTAACATTATTATTGTTATTATTATATTTAATATTATGATTATTTAACGTCTAGTTTCACCGTAAACTCGGAATATTGGGACATAACTCCTCGAGTTACGGTTAAACCAGACGTACGCTGATACAGTACCCCATAGCACAAGGTCTGTTTTGACCGTAAATTTTTCTGGAATTAAGTCGAGAAAAATTTACGGTCAGAACAGACCTTAGATTTCGACTCGGGATAGCTCCCCTGATTAAAAAGAAGTATTTGAAAGGATTAAAAAAATTTATATCCTCTTGAATGCTATCAAATCCTGAAAATATGATTCAGAAGGATTCAACATGATTCAAATTTTTTAATTCTGTTAAATACTATTAAATCCTAAAAATATGATTTAACAGGATTTGAAATGATTTAAACTGTTAAGTACTGTCAAATGCTTTTAAATCCTAAAAATATGATTAACTAGGATTTAAAATGATTAAAAATTTTAAATACTACCAAATACTTTTAAATTCTAAAAATATGATTCATAACGATTTAAGATGATTGAAAATTTTGAATACTTTTAAATTCTTCTAAATCCTAAAAATATGATTCACAATGATTTAGGATGATTGAAAATTTCAAATACTTTTGAATCCTTCTAAATCCTAAAAATATGATTCACAATGATTTAGGATGATTGAAAATTTCAAATACTTTTGAATCCTTCTACATCCTAAAAATATGATTCACAATGATTTAGGATGATTGAAAATTTCAAATACTATTGAACCCTTCTAAATCCTAAAAATATGATTCACAATGATTTAGGATGATTGAAAATTTCAAATACTATTGAACCCTTCTAAATCCTAAAAATATGATTCACAATGATTTAGGATGATTGAAAATTTCAAATACTTTTGAATCCTTCTAAATCCTAAAAATATGATTCACAATGATTTAGGATGATTGAAAATTTCAAATACTTTTGAATCCTTCTACATCCTAAAAATATGATTCACAATGATTTAGGATGATTGAAAATTTCAAATACTATTGAACCCTTCTAAATCCTAAAAATATGATTCACAATGATTTAGGATGATTGAAAATTTCAAATACTATTGAACCCTTCTAAATCCTAAAAATATGATTCACAATGATTTAGGATGATTGAAAATTTCAAATACTTTTGAATCCTTCTAAATCCTAAAAATATGATTCACAATGATTTAGGATGATTGAAAATTTCAAATACTTTTGAATCCTTCTAAATCCTAAAAATATGATTCACAATGATTTAGGATGATTGAAAATTTCAAATACTTTTGAATCCTTCTAAATCCTAAAAATATGATTCACAATGATTTAGGATGATTGAAAATTTCAAATACTTTTGAATCCTTCTACATCCTAAAAATATGATTCACAATGATTTAGGATGATTGAAAATTTCAAATACTTTTGAATCCTTCTAAATCCTAAAAATATGATTCACAATGATTTAGGATGATTGAAAATTTCAAATACTTTTGAATCCTTCTACATCCTAAAAATATGATTCACAATGATTTAGGATGATTGAAAATTTCAAATACTATTGAACCCTTCTAAATCCTAAAAATATGATTCACAATGATTTAGGATGATTGAAAATTTCAAATACTTTTGAATCCTTCTAAATCCTAAAAATATGATTCACAATGATTTAGGATGATTGAAAATTTCAAATACTATTGAACCCTTCTAAATCCTAAAAATATGATTCACAATGATTTAGGATGATTGAAAATTTCAAATACTTTTGAATCCTTCTAAATCCTAAAAATATGATTCACAATGATTTAGGATGATTGAAAATTTCAAATACTATTGAACCCTTCTAAATCCTAAAAATATGATTCACAATGATTTAGGATGATTGAAAATTTCAAATACTATTGAACCCTTCTAAATCCTAAAAATATGATTCACAATGATTTAGGATGATTGAAAATTTCAAATACTTTTGAATCCTTCTAAATCCTAAAAATATGATTCACAATGATTTAGGATGATTGAAAATTTCAAATACTTTTGAATCCTTCTACATCCTAAAAATATGATTCACAATGATTTAGGATGATTGAAAATTTCAAATACTATTGAACCCTTCTAAATCCTAAAAATATGATTCACAATGATTTAGGATGATTGAAAATTTCAAATACTTTTGAATCCTTCTAAATCCTAAAAATATGATTCACAATGATTTAGGATGATTGAAAATTTCAAATACTTTTGAATCCTTCTAAATCCTAAAAATATGATTCACAATGATTTAGGATGATTGAAAATTTCAAATACTATTGAACCCTTCTAAATCCTAAAAATATGATTCACAATGATTTAGGATGATTGAAAATTTCAAATACTATTGAACCCTTCTAAATCCTAAAAATATGATTCACAATGATTTAGGATGATTGAAAATTTCAAATACTTTTGAATCCTTCTAAATCCTAAAAATATGATTCACAATGATTTAGGATGATTGAAAATTTCAAATACTTTTGAATCCTTCTAAATCCTAAAAATATGATTCACAATGATTTAGGATAATTGAAAATTTCAAATACTATTGAACCCTTCTAAATCCTAAAAATATGATTCACAATGATTTAGGATGATTGAAAATTTCAAATACTATTGAACCCTTCTAAATCCTAAAAATATGATTCACAATGATTTAGGATGATTGAAAATTTCAAATACTTTTGAATCCTTCTAAATCCTAAAAATATGATTCACAATGATTTAGGATGATTGAAAATTTCAAATACTATTGAACCCTTCTAAATCCTAAAAATATGATTCACAATGATTTAGGATGATTGAAAATTTCAAATACTATTGAACCCTTCTAAATCCTAAAAATATGATTCACAATGATTTAGGATGATTGAAAATTTCAAATACTTTTGAATCCTTCTAAATCCTAAAAATATGATTCACAATGATTTAGGATGATTGAAAATTTCAAATACTATTGAACCCTTCTAAATCCTAAAAATATGATTCACAATGATTTAGGATGATTGAAAATTTCAAATACTTTTGAATCCTTCTAAATCCTAAAAATATGATTCACAATGATTTAGGATGATTGAAAATTTCAAATACTTTTGAATCCTTCTACATCCTAAAAATATGATTCACAATGATTTAGGATGATTGAAAATTTCAAATACTATTGAACCCTTCTAAATCCTAAAAATATGATTCACAATGATTTAGGATGATTGAAAATTTCAAATACTATTGAACCCTTCTAAATCCTAAAAATATGATTCACAATGATTTAGGATGATTGAAAATTTCAAATACTTTTGAATCCTTCTAAATCCTAAAAATATGATTCACAATGATTTAGGATGATTGAAAATTTCAAATACTTTTGAATCCTTCTAAATCCTAAAAATATGATTCACAATGATTTAGGATGATTGACAATTTCAAATACTTTTGAATCCTTCTAAATCCTAAAAATATGATTCACAATGATTTAGGATGATTGAAAATTTCAAATACTTTTGAATCCTTCTACATCCTAAAAATATGATTCACAATGATTTAGGATGATTGAAAATTTCAAATACTATTGAACCCTTCTAAATCCTAAAAATATGATTCACAATGATTTAGGATGATTGAAAATTTCAAATACTATTGAACCCTTCTAAATCCTAAAAATATGATTCACAATGATTTAGGATGATTGAAAATTTCAAATACTTTTGAATCCTTCTAAATCCTAAAAATATGATTCACAATGATTTAGGATGATTGAAAATTTCAAATACTTTTGAATCCTTCTAAATCCTAAAAATATGATTCACAATGATTTAGGATGATTGAAAATTTCAAATACTTTTGAATCCTTCTACATCCTAAAAATATGATTCACAATGATTTAGGATGATTGAAAATTTCAAATACTATTGAACCCTTCTAAATCCTAAAAATATGATTCACAATGATTTAGGATGATTGAAAATTTCAAATACTTTTGAATCCTTCTAAATCCTAAAAATATGATTCACAATGATTTAGGATGATTGAAAATTTCAAATACTATTGAACCCTTCTAAATCCTAAAAATATGATTCACAATGATTTAGGATGATTGAAAATTTCAAATACTTTTGAATCCTTCTAAATCCTAAAAATATGATTCACAATGATTTAGGATGATTGAAAATTTCAAATACTATTGAACCCTTCTAAATCCTAAAAATATGATTCACAATGATTTAGGATGATTGAAAATTTCAAATACTATTGAACCCTTCTAAATCCTAAAAATATGATTCACAATGATTTAGGATGATTGAAAATTTCAAATACTTTTGAATCCTTCTAAATCCTAAAAATATGATTCACAATGATTTAGGATGATTGAAAATTTCAAATACTTTTGAATCCTTCTACATCCTAAAAATATGATTCACAATGATTTAGGATGATTGAAAATTTCAAATACTATTGAACCCTTCTAAATCCTAAAAATATGATTCACAATGATTTAGGATGATTGAAAATTTCAAATACTTTTGAATCCTTCTAAATCCTAAAAATATGATTCACAATGATTTAGGATGATTGAAAATTTCAAATACTTTTGAATCCTTCTAAATCCTAAAAATATGATTCACAATGATTTAGGATGATTGAAAATTTCAAATACTATTGAACCCTTCTAAATCCTAAAAATATGATTCACAATGATTTAGGATGATTGAAAATTTCAAATACTATTGAACCCTTCTAAATCCTAAAAATATGATTCACAATGATTTAGGATGATTGAAAATTTCAAATACTTTTGAATCCTTCTAAATCCTAAAAATATGATTCACAATGATTTAGGATGATTGAAAATTTCAAATACTTTTGAATCCTTCTAAATCCTAAAAATATGATTCACAATGATTTAGGATGATTGAAAATTTCAAATACTATTGAACCCTTCTAAATCCTAAAAATATGATTCACAATGATTTAGGATGATTGAAAATTTCAAATACTATTGAACCCTTCTAAATCCTAAAAATATGATTCACAATGATTTAGGATGATTGAAAATTTCAAATACTTTTGAATCCTTCTAAATCCTAAAAATATGATTCACAATGATTTAGGATGATTGAAAATTTCAAATACTATTGAACCCTTCTAAATCCTAAAAATATGATTCACAATGATTTAGGATGATTGAAAATTTCAAATACTATTGAACCCTTCTAAATCCTAAAAATATGATTCACAATGATTTAGGATGATTGAAAATTTCAAATACTTTTGAATCCTTCTAAATCCTAAAAATATGATTCACAATGATTTAGGATGATTGAAAATTTCAAATACTATTGAACCCTTCTAAATCCTAAAAATATGATTCACAATGATTTAGGATGATTGAAAATTTCAAATACTTTTGAATCCTTCTAAATCCTAAAAATATGATTCACAATGATTTAGGATGATTGAAAATTTCAAATACTTTTGAATCCTTCTAAATCCTAAAAATATGATTCACAATGATTTAGGATGATTGAAAATTTCAAATACTATTGAACCCTTCTAAATCCTAAAAATATGATTCACAATGATTTAGGATGATTGAAAATTTCAAATACTATTGAACCCTTCTAAATCCTAAAAATATGATTCACAATGATTTAGGATGATTGAAAATTTCAAATACTTTTGAATCCTTCTAAATCCTAAAAATATGATTCACAATGATTTAGGATGATTGAAAATTTCAAATACTATTGAACCCTTCTAAATCCTAAAAATATGATTCACAATGATTTAGGATGATTGAAAATTTCAAATACTATTGAACCCTTCTAAATCCTAAAAATATGATTCACAATGATTTAGGATGATTGAAAATTTCAAATACTTTTGAATCCTTCTACATCCTAAAAATATGATTCACAATGATTTAGGATGATTGAAAATTTCAAATACTATGGAACCCTTCTAAATCCTAAAAATATGATTCACAATGATTTAGGATGATTGAAAATTTCAAATACTTTTGAATCCTTCTAAATCCTAAAAATATGATTCACAATGATTTAGGATGATTGAAAATTTCAAATACTGTTGAACCCTTCTAAATCCTAAAAATATGATTCACAATGATTTAGGATGATTGAAAATTTCAAATACTTTTGAATCCTTCTACATCCTAAAAATATGATTCACAATGATTTAGGATGATTGAAAATTTCAAATACTATTGAACCCTTCTAAATCCTAAAAATATGATTCACAATGATTTAGGATGATTGAAAATTTCGAATACTTTCAAATACTCCTAAATCCTAAAAATATGATTCATAATGATATAAGACGACTCTAAATTTTGAATACTATTCAGTAATTTTCCATTCTAGAAATAAGATGCAAATAGATTTAAGATGATTGGAAATTCCAAATACTCTACCCGGGAAAAAAAGTTTATATATAATTATATAAAATTTTATATAAATGCTTAGATAAAATTAGATATGAGTTTTGGTTTGATTGAATTTTATATAGTTATGTATAAAATTACAGTTAATTATAGTTAAGTTATATATAATTTTATATAATTATATATAACTTTATAAAGTAATATGTACAATAATTGTCATGAAAAAAAAAAAAAAAATCCGCCGACTCATCGACTCGAACCCAGGCCCTTCTGGTCCGAAGACTCGGCTGTTGTCCACAGTGCTGTATCACACGATTGACAATTAGAGCTAATTGTATTTATTTGAATTCAAATGAGCTTAACAAAATTGAAGACATCAATAAATGGTTAATTCTGTTAATAGCATTGTCGTAAATTATATTATTGTTCATAGAGTAGAGACCATTAGCGGTATACCCACTAATATCGGGACGATAATGACTTCTTTTCGTAAATTAAAAAAAATCAGAAGTTTGAATTTTTTAAGTTTAACTAAAATTTTTTTAATTTTATATCTCAGTTTTTTATAACTTAATTCATTGTTGAAACTTCAACATTTTGGGAAATTTGAATTTCCGGGAAATTTGAAAATAGTTTGTATACTTTCTAACTATTATTAATGCGGTAAATCAAAAAATTTTATAGGCTTTATAAGATTTTATTAATAATTATACAATCAGTTATTCCGAATAATCTTACATTATTCGATTATATCTAAAATATTTCAAAACATTTTATGATTTCACCCGCACAGTTTAATATTCACTTAGAAATTTCCATTAGATAGAATTTATTAGAATTCAATTATATAAAATTTTATATCGGGGAGGGGGGGGGGCTAATGGGGTAGGGGTGGCAAAATGGGGTACCCCAAAAATTTGGTGAAAAAAAAAATTTTTTTTTTTTCGTCTAACTATTGTATATCCGAAAGTTTTGAGCATTTTTAGCCCTACGCATGACACCTGGGGCAAAATGGACCAGTCCGAAAATCTATAAAATGATTCTATCAAATTTTTATCATCAAATTAAAAAAAATTTAATATATTTCCGCATTTTTAGCCCTACCCATATCACCTGGGGCAAAATGGACCAGCCGAAAGTTCTGAAAAATGATTTTTTCATATTTTTATCGTCAAATTAAAAAAAAATTAAAATGGTAATTCATTTTTCGGCTGATTTCCTGTAGTTGGGGCAAATTTGGCCACTACACAGAAAAAAAAATAAACTTGGTTCAAGTAAATTATTTTCTTCAAAATAATATTCTTGTTTCAAAACACCTAAACTATTTAATTCAAAAAAAATTCAATCTTGAATAAATAAATTATTATTTTTCAATGAAGAATAAAAATTTTCCTTTCAAACATTTTACTCTTGAACGAAGCGTTTTTTGGTTTCAAACAAGATGCATATTTATTTCTCCCAAGAATTTTTAACTTCCCGCTTAGAAAATCGATGATTTTCAAAAATTTCGGGAAGTTATTGTTTTCACCCCGATTTTCAAAAATCGAGTTTTCATCAGATGTCGACGTTTTGAGGTCCTAGGAAGCTATTCTGACTATTTTTAGAATGATGTCCGAGTGTCTGTATGTATGTGTGTGTGTGTGTGTGTGTGTGTGTGTGTGTGTGTGTGTGTATGTATGTATGTAAACTCTTTATAACTTTTTAACTAATAAACCGATTTGGATGGTTAAGGCGGCAATCGAAAGAGTTTTTTGGCCATCAACTTTTCTAAAAATTTCAGATCATTTGACCAAGTAGACTCGAAGATATTGGCCAATTACGAAAAAAAAAAATTTTTTTTTTTTAGTTTTTTATTGATTTCTCGAAAACGACTTATACGATCGACTTCAAAATCTAATCAGCTCTAGAACTTAATAAAACGCGTTGATTGCCACCTCAAACATCTAAATCGAATAATTCGTTCGAGAGTTATCGTTGGAGAAAGAAATGGTAAAAAACAGTTTTTTGCGAATATCTTTGAAACAACTCAACCAAACAATCCAAAAATCTAATCAGCTTTAGAATTTATTAAAACTCGTCGATTGCCACCTTAAACATCAAAATCGGATAATTCGTTTGAGAGTTATCGCGGGAGAAAGAAATGCTAAAAACTGTTTTTTTCGAAAATAATGGCATGCAAAAGTATTTTCGAGCTCGAAGAGCTCGAAAATGTACTTACAACGATGTTTTTGAGCTCCTTGAGCTCGAAAACAGCGGGAAGTTTTGGGGCTGGCCCGCAGGGTCAACCGATGCCCAGATTTTTTTCTCTTGGTTTAAGGCCGATAATATTGACTCAGGATAATACCGACTCATTTAGAGTATGGCGCATTTTTTGAATCAGGATGTTTTTTACTCGATTCAGAAATTTACAAATATATTTTTTAAAATGATTAATCAGTTTATTACAACAATAGTTATTTATACTAATTTTTGATTTGGAAGTTAAATGCATATTTTTATTTAAAAAAATATATATTTATGCTAAAAATTTAAATAATCTTTTTGTTTAATGACCACATTTTCAATAATAGAAAATTTAAGGTTACCCAGTAAATAAGCATTAACATTTAAATATTCATTTACTGTGAAAATCTTTAAAGTTTGAACACAGTAATTATTTACTACTTTAGGTATTATAATAACGAACTTTATTCATATTTATATACATTGAACAAAAATAATTTTCAACGGCAAGATTTATGTTTTGATGTTCAAATCGTGAACTTACAATTTAAAACTAACTACAACTAACCGAGAAAAACAAGCAAATACGCTGGACTCCTCGAGGCGCCACCTAGTGTCAAAATTTTTACTTCACCCAAGTAAATCTGTTACTTGGTTTGAGAATTAGATTTTTTGTGTGAAAAAAAATGTACTTTTGAACCAAGCATATACAAATCTCTATTTAAGAATCTTGAAACTTCTTGAGCCAAGAAACAAATTATTGAAACAATATAAATGGAATTTTTCAAACCAGTATTCCTGGTTCAAGAATATATCACTTGAATCAAGTCAACTTTTTTTTCTGTGTAAAAATATTCGAAAATAATATTTTATTTTTTAATTGATAAAAATTCAATTAAAAAAAAATTTTTTTAAAATTACCATTTTTCGGAGGGGGGTCTTTCTTCCCCACAAAAAAAATTTTTTCTGCGTTCATATCTACCAATGATGTGAAATGTAATTTTTCTTAATCTCTTTATCAATCATTTCTCTTATCACCAGTACGTCTAGGATAAGTTATAATTTTCAGCCGCGTGTCCGGTCAGAACGAGTCGACCCACTCCTGAGATATTTTCCCGTCCTGAACCAACTATATAATAATTATAAATTATATTTATATTTAGTAATTTATTATCAATTAATTTATTATTCGGGAAAATTTAGTAACAGTGGTTCGTGGCTATTGGACACGAGATTCAAATTAAAATATACAAAACAGAATTTATTTAACCAAACCCCAATATATACAGATTCCCCTTTTACTTATAAATTAAATTTTTCTTTATTACTTAAATTAGTATCCCGCGATAATAACTTATTTATCGCGCGGATTTTATTAGGTAAATAAATAAATTAACTATTAAATATTAAATAATTTGTCGCGTTGAAGAGAGAAAAAGTATCAAATATATGAAAATTATTATAATTCTTATCTGGAGTATTTAATGACGACGTACAGACGGAATGAGTCGTCGATTCATCCTCGCACAACTCGTCGATGTCCTTTTCCTTTCCAGGGTTGACTCCTCAGGTTCCTGGGGCAGCGGCGATGAAAGAAAATTACACAGCACTTGGAATAACTTCAACCAGTGGTTTTCTAAACCAATTTCCGGTGGAAATGTAAAATCGTATGGACAAATTTAACTCTAGATTGCTCAAATTTAGTAATAAACTTTACTGCCGCGTGACTATTCAGTCGATCACTTGCACTTGAGTGCCTCTTCAATCTTAACTGTCTCTGGTCCCAACCTCTGATGACCCCTACCTAATTATGCGCAAATGACCAATTTACGGTCACCTGCTGCGCGAGATCATCCCCTATGGTCTAGCGCCTAACTCAGCCGAACTCAGCAATCGGATTTTAACGAGAGGGAGAGAGAAAGACCAAAACCAACAAAGACAGCGAGAGAGCCGCACTCTCACGTCGTACCAACGCTGCCCGGTTATAGTCTGAAAAAAAAACTACGTCGAATCCCGCCAACCGCGTGAAAATCGGTTCATTCCTTCAAAAGTTACGGTGCCTTAAAAATTCAAAAAATAGTCTTTTACTACACTTCTATCAGACCTTTGAGCTCGGAGAACTTAAAATGACACGAAATTTTTATTTTTGAGCTCGAAGAGCTCAAAAACGTAATAAGTGCAATTTTAAGAGCTTAAGTATGAAATTAGCGGGAAGTTGCAGGGATGGTCTTTAGGGTCAACCGTTTTCCTAATTTTTATTGAATTAAATTCGAATTTGAATAAAATAAACTTTATAAGTCAAGTGGATAATGTGATAACTAGAGCGAAAAGTGTATTAGGTTGTATAATAAGGCTGGAAAAAGATTTCAAGCAGTTGTCAACCTTAAGACAACTGTATATGACGTTAGTTAGACCCATACTGGAATATGGCACGGCGATCTGGTTACTGTATTATGCGGCACACGTTGAAAGACTGGAGGCTGTCCCGAATCTTTTCCAAAATACTCTTTTTTAAGACTATACTTTTCAAGTGTATAGTCAAGTATTGGAAAGCAAAAAGTGTAGTGATGAATGCTGAAGATGTGAAAGCCAGTTTGGGGATCATGAAATTATCCGAAAGACGCGTACTAACAGATTTAACATTCTTTTTCAAGGCAGTAAACAATATAGTTGATTCTTCAGAAATATTGTCAGATATCAAGTTCAACATTCCGAATAAGAATCTAAGGGAAAATAGACTCTTAAAAATACCATACTCCAATAAGTCATTTATACAAAACGGACACAGGAACAGAATATTTGGACTAGTCAATAAATACTCAAAAACTGTAAATTTTTTTGGTGGATCTCTTAATTCGTTCAAACAGTCAATTCAAGTGGAAATGAGAACAAGAGTGAAAGCTCAAGCCAAAAATTAAGAATAATTAGAATATTCAAAGACTGTGTTATTTTTTTTGTATTTTATTCCTAAAGATCATCTGTTAATTATTGTAGTTCATTTTTGTTTATTCCAACTGGAGAACAAAAATATAATGAAAATTTGTAAATTGCTGAAAGCATAAATAAATAAATAAATAAATAAATAAATTGTTTTTCCACTTCATAATTTTTTATTCATACATATTTTTTACTCTGATGAATCTCCATCGAGATTTCTAAGAAAATTTTCTTTTGATTGTCTAATCTTTGATAATCTGCTTTTTATGTCATTATCTTCATAATCATCATTATCATCATCGTCATCTTCACCATCTTCATCATCTTCTTCATCTTTATCACCTTTTCCATCTTCGTCGACATCATTATCATCATCTCTTTCTCCTTGGTTTTCTTCTTCTTCTTCTTCTTCTTCTTCTTCTTCTTTGTCTGAAGAGCTCTTCGTTTTGTTATTGTTACGGCGATCTTTTTTTTTCCGTCTTCATGTTTTTTTTGGGTGTTCGTTTTCTTGGGAGCTTTCAAATTGGATATAAATTCATTTAAATAGCCTCTTAGTTTTCCACAAATATGGTCTTTTACCAGCGGATCTAAATTTTTGTACCATGGAGAGGTATCCAGGTAATACTTGAAAACACCTACAAAAAAAAATTTTATAGTTAAAAATTTGCTGCTCGTGAAGTTCAAATTTTTTGTAATATTTAATTTAGCGTAAAAAAAAATACAAGCTTTTAAGGCTGTTCATACATGAAACTTAATAGTAAAGTAAAAACCCCAGTACCTGCTCACTCCACGTATTCATATATCTATATTCATAAATGAAAATATACAAATACATGGAGTGAACAGGTACTGGTTCCTGAGCAGCTATTGGGGCTCTTACCTAAATCCATTTAGTACTCTGTAATAAATCCTTCTATCAATGTACGGTTCATAATATTTATACATATGCAGCCTTTGACGCCAAATCGATCACTTTTAGTCCAAACTTCTCTTGATTTGGATGAAACTTTATCATCTTTTTGTATTGTAGCAAAAGCATTTTTCAGAATTTTTTTCAAATTTTATTTAAAAAAAAATTAAGTTTGGAGAAAAATGGCTTTTTTATACTTTTATTTTGAAATATACTATTGAGAGAAAATACAAAAATTTATTTAGACATTTATCGTTATTCTTGACTTTCTTTTTAAACAACTTGAAAATGTCTTGATGATTTTCTGTGCATTTTATTAGAGTGGTGTTCTATCGCATTTTCTTTTTCTTTTAATCAATAAAAAATTGTTTTTTTTTACCTTATTTCTCATAAGACAATTTTGAAATTATCTGAGACTTTGTAGAAAGGTTTCAAACTAGAGTGAATAAAATAAAAAATGTCAATAATCTAAAATAATTATGTTCGTTCTGAAAAAATTACGATAATAAATAAAAAGAAGCTTCGAATATATCTTTAATATTATTTTTTGAAAAACTATATTAAAAAAAAAAGTTTGGAAAATCCAAAAGTGCACGACTCATAATGCTCATTTATTATGAAATAATAAAATAAAAAATATATATATGTATGTATATAATCACTATTAATTATTAACCAGAGAATACTTAACGAAATAAAAATAAAAACAGTAGAGAAAAAACTACAAAAAAATAAAAAAAGAATTTTTCGATCGTAGAGCACATTTTAATAATTCACATTAAAAGTCATGCAAAAAATTGAAAAAAAATCTGGGCGTCGGTTGGCCCTGCGGGCCAGCCCCAAAACTTCCCGCTGTTTTCGACCTCAAAGAGCTCGGAAACATTGGTGTAGATATATTTTCGAGTTCTTCGAGCTCGAAAATGCTATCATATGCTATTGTTTTTTTACGATCTTCTCAAGCTCTAACAAGTTGCCTGTTATGCTAAAGTTTGAAAATTTAAGAATCAAGAATTGTTAATGAAGCGGTTTTTAAAATTTAATCCCTGATTATGTTCAATAAAATAAGTGTATTCAGGCAGAAATCAATGCCAGGGATTCAAATCAAGATTTAAATGAGTTTCGACTCATGTGAGAAACAATCAAATATGAAATATCCGAGAAAAATATTAAAAACTACGATTTATCGATTTTATTGTTGGTAGTATGATTTAAACTAAAAACCAAGTTCGATGACGTAATGTATCGAAAGTAACCATATAAAGGATGAGTTGGTATGACTTCAGACACATTGTAGTAGGTTATATTATGATTTATCCGGGAAAAATAACATAAAATGTTATTTTTTTAACTTTTTAATGCCGATATCTTTCGAACTAATTAATCGATTTTGACGTTTGAGGTGGCAATCGGCGCGTTTTATTGAATTCTAGAGCTGATTAAAATTTGGAATCGATCGCGTCAGTCGTTTCGAATATATTTAGAAAAAACCGTTTTTCACCATTTCTTTCTCCCGCGATAACTCTCGAACGAATTATCCGATTTTGATGTTTGAGGTGGCAATCGACGCGTTTTTTTGAGTACTAGAGCTGATTAGATTTTGAAGTCGATCGTATGAGTCATTTCTGAGAAATCAATAAAAAACTAAAAAAAAAAATTTTTTTTTTTCGTTATTCGCAGATATTTTCGAATCTATTTGATCAAATGATCTGAAATTTTCAGGAAAGTTGATGGCCAACAAGCTCTTTCAATCGCCGCCTTAAACATCCAAATCGGTTCATTAGTTCAAAAGTTACAAAGAGTTTACATACATATAGTCCAGTCGGCCTG
The DNA here is from genome assembly GCA_030273425.1 of Microplitis manilae. Classification (NCBI taxonomy): domain Eukaryota; kingdom Metazoa; phylum Arthropoda; class Insecta; order Hymenoptera; family Braconidae; genus Microplitis; species Microplitis manilae. The sequence goes on along the minus strand of CP092725.1, from coordinate 22,132,367 downwards.
GAAAAAAAAAGGGGTTTGTTGGCAACTTTTCGAGAAAATGGTCCGATTTTGGATTTTTTTTTTTTAAAATACTCAGAAAAATATTTTAAACATTTGTGTGTATGTGGGAAGACTTGCTTTTTTTTTGTTTAAAAAATAGAGTTTTAGCGTTGAGCTTTAAATTAAAATATCTCAGAAACTACGCAAAAGTAGTCGAGACATACTGCGTATGAAATTTAGAGAATTAAATAACGAACAAAATGAGCCCAACCTGATGTCTCTACGACCAAAAGTTTACGAGATATTCATTTTTTAATAAAAAAAAACGCGGTGCCGCTCAAGCGCTTATAAACAAATAGCTGTAACTCCGCGAAAAATCATTCGATTTACTTTGTTTTTTTTTTGAATTAAAGCTATTATTGTCTAGTATAAGCAAAAAAATCAGCTAAGCTGAAAAAAATTTTTTCGAATTTATTCGAATTATTTTCTGTTTTTTCAAATTTTGCATTAAAAAATAGTTAAAATTAAAAAATAATTATTTTTTTGGCATATTAAAATTTAACAACCATCAAAGAATCTGTGTGAAAAAAAAAATTTAAAAAAAAAATTTTTTTTTAAGCAAAAATTAAGTTTCAAAGTTTAAAAAAATATCAGCTATACAGAGACTTGAACTCAACTCCGAGTTAGTGCGCGTGCGCCATTCCCCTTAAACCGTACTCGGAGAAAAATGGGGGAAATAATAATAATGTGAGGCAAATAATAATAATAGTAAGCGGCCGCTTAGATATTCCAAATAATTCGGTTTTTCGTCTTGTTTGTAATTTATTTTTTTTTTTTTTTTTAGACTTAATTAACTTTTAAAAAATCGATTCGACGATATAGGTATCAATCGATTCCAAATTTCATGAATCGTCCAGAAAAGCTTACGACAAATAATCGATTTTCAAAAAGTTAACTAACTTTTTGTTTATAAACAAATAAGTAAATGAATTTCTAAGAAATTGATTAAACAATATAGGTATCAATCGATTCCAAAATTCATGAATCGTCCAGAAAACCTTACGACAAATAATCGATTTTCAAAAAGTTAGCTAACTTATTGTTTCTAAACAAATAAGTAAATGAATTTCTAAGAAATTGATTAAACAATATAGGTATCAATCGATTCCAAAATTCATGAATCGTCCAGAAAACCTTACGAAAAATAATCGATTTTCAAAAAGTTAACTAACTTTTTGTTTATAAACAAATAAGTAAATAGATTTTTAAAAAATTGATTAAACAATATAGGTATCAATCGATTCCAAATTTCATGAATCGTCCAGAAAAGCTTACGACAAATAATCGATTTTCAAAAAGTTAGCTAACTTTTTGTTTATAAACAAATAAGTAAATGAATTTCTAAGAAATTGATTAAACAATATAGGTATCAATCGATTCCAAAATTCATGAATCGTCCAGAAAACCATACGACAAATAATCGATTTTCAAAAAGTTAGCTAACTTATTGTTTATAAACAAATAAGTAAATGAATTTCTAAGAAATTGATTAAACAATATAGGTATCAATCGATTCCAAAATTCATGAATCGTCCAGAAAACCTTACGACAAATAATCGATTTTCAAAAAGTTAGCTAACTTATTGTTTATAAACAAATAAGTAAATGAATTTCTAAGAAATTGATTAAACAATATAGGTATCAATCGATTCCAAAATTCATGAATCGTCCAGAAAACCTTACGACAAATAATCGATTTTCAAAAAGTTAGCTAACTTATTGTTTATAAACAAATAAGTAAATGAATTTCTAAGAAATTGATTAAACAATATAGGTATCAATCGATTCCAAAATTCATGAATCGTCCAGAAAACCTTACGAAAAATAATCGATTTTCAAAAAGTTAACTAACTTTTTTTTCATAAACAAATAAGTAAATAGATTTTTAAAAAATTGATTAAACAATATAGGTATCAATCGATTCCAAATTTCATGAATCGTCCAGAAAACCTTACGAAAAATAATCGATTTTCAAAAAGTTAACTAACTTTTTTTTCATAAACAAATAAGTAAATAGATTTCTAAAAAATTGATTAAACAATATAGGTATCAATCGATTCCAAATTTCATGAATCGTCCAGAAAACCTTACGAAAAATAATCGATTTTCAAAAAGTTAACTAACTTTTTTTTCATAAACAAATAAGTAAATAGATTTTTAAAAAATTGATTAAACAATATAGGTATCAATCGATTCCAAATTTTATGAATCGTCCAGAAAACCTTACGAAAAATAATCGATTTTCAAAAAGTTAACTAACTTTTTTTTCATAAACAAATAAGTAAATAGATTTTTAAAAAATTGATTAAACAATATAGGTATCAATCGATTCCAAATTTCATGAATCGTCCAGAAAACCTTACGACAAATAATCGATTTTCAAAAAGTTAACTAACTTTTTGTTTATAAACAAATAAGTAAATGAATTTCTAAGAAATTGATTAAACAATATAGGTATCAATCGATTCCAAAATTCATGAATCGTCTAGAAAACCTTACGACAAATAATCGATTTTCAAAAAGTTAACTAACTTATTGTTTATACACAAATAAGTAAATGAATTTCTAAGAAATTGATTAAACAATATAGGTATCAATCGATTCCAAATTTCATGAATCGTCCAGAAAACCTTACGACAAATAATTGATTTTCAAAAAGTTAACTAACTTTTTGTTTATAAACAAATAAGTAAATGAATTTTTAAGAAATTGATTAAACAATATAGGTATCAATCGATTCCAAAATTCATGAATCGTCCAGAAAACCTTACGACAAATAATCGATTTTCAAAAAGTTAGCTAACTTATTGTTTATAAACAAATAAGTAAATGAATTTCTAAGAAATTGATTAAACAATATAGGTATCAATCGATTCCAAAATTCATGAATCGTCCAGAAAACCTTACGAAAAATAATCGATTTTCAAAAAGTTAACTAACTTTTTTTTCATAAACAAATAAGTAAATAGATTTTTAAAAAATTGATTAAACAATATAGGTATCAATCGATTCCAAATTTCATGAATCGTCCAGAAAACCTTACGACAAATAATCGATTTTCAAAAAGTTAACTAACTTTTTGTTTATAAACAAATGAGTAAATGAATTTCTAAGAAATTGATTAAACAATATAGGTATCAATCGATTCCAAATTTCATGAATCGTCCAGAAAACCTTACGAAAAATAATCGATTTTCAAAAAGTTAACTAACTTTTTTTTCATAAACAAATAAGTAAATAGATTTTTAAAGAATTGATTAAACAATATAGGTATCAATCGATTCCAAATTTCATGAATCGTCCAGAAAACCTTACGAAAAATAATCGATTTTCAAAAAGTTAACTAACTTTTTTTTCATAAACAAATAAGTAAATAGATTTTTAAAAAATTGATTAAACAATATAGGTATCAATCGATTCCAAATTTCATGAATCGTCCAGAAAACCTTACGAAAAATAATCGATTTTCAAAAAAGTTAACTAACTTTTTATTCATAAACAAATAAGTAAATAGATTTTTAAAAAATTGATTAAACAATATAGGTATCAATCGATTCCAAATTTCATGAATCGTCCAGAAAACCTTACGAAAAATAATCGATTTTCAAAAAGTTAACTAACTTTTTTTTCATAAACAAATAAGTAAATAGATTTTTAAAGAATTGATTAAACAATATAGGTATCAATCGATTCCAAATTTCATGAATCGTCCAGAAAACCTTACGAAAAATAATCGATTTTCAAAAAGTTAACTAACTTTTTTTTCATAAACAAATAAGTAAATAGATTTTTAAAAAATTGATTAAACAATATAGGTATCAATCGATTCCAAATTTCATGAATCGTCCAGAAAACCTTACGACAAATAATCGATTTTCAAAAAGTTAACTAACTTTTTGTTTATAAACAAATAAGTAAATAAATTTTTAAAAAATTGATTAAACAATATAGGTATCAATCGATTCCAAATTTCATGAATCGTCCAGAAAACCTTACGAAAAATAATCGATTTTCAAAAAGTTAACTAACTTTTTTTTCATAAACAAATAAGTAAATAGATTTTTAAAAAATTGATTAAACAATATAGGTATCAATCGATTCCAAATTTCATGAATCGTCCAGAAAACCTTACGACAAATAATCGATTTTCAAAAAGTTAACTAACTTTTTTTTCATAAACAAATAAGTAAATAGATTTTTAAAAAATTGATTAAACAATATAGGTATCAATCGATTCCAAATTTCATGAATCGTCCAGAAAACCTTACGAAAAATAATCGATTTTCAAAAAGTTAACTAACTTTTTTTTCATAAACAAATAAGTAAATAGATTTTTAAAAAATTGATTAAACAATATAGGTATCAATCGATTCCAAATTTCATGAATCGTCCAGAAAACCTTACGACAAATAATCGATTTTCAAAAAGTTAACTAACTTTTTGTTTATAAACAAATAAGTAAATGAATTTCTAAGAAATTGATTAAACAATATAGGTATCAATCGATTCCAAAATTCATGAATCGTCTAGAAAACCTTACGACAAATAATCGATTTTCAAAAAGTTAACTAACTTATTGTTTATACACAAATAAGTAAATGAATTTCTAAGAAATTGATTAAACAATATAGGTATCAATCGATTCCAAATTTCATGAATCGTCCAGAAAACCTTACGACAAATAATTGATTTTCAAAAAGTTAACTAACTTTTTGTTTATAAACAAATAAGTAAATGAATTTTTAAGAAATTGATTAAACAATATAGGTATCAATCGATTCCAAAATTCATGAATCGTCCAGAAAACCTTACGACAAATAATCGATTTTCAAAAAGTTAACTAACTTTTTGTTTATAAACAAATAAGTAAATGAATTTTTAAGAAATTGATTAAACAATATAGGTATCAATCGATTCCAAAATTCATGAATCGTCTAGAAAACCTTACGACAAATAATCGATTTTCAAAAAGTTAACTAACTTATTGTTTATACACAAATAAGTAAATGAATTTCTAAGAAATTGATTAAACAATATAGGTATCAATCGATTCCAAATTTCATGAATCGTCCAGAAAACCTTACGACAAATAATTGATTTTCAAAAAGTTAACTAACTTTTTGTTTATAAACAAATAAGTAAATGAATTTTTAAGAAATTGATTAAACAATATAGGTATCAATCGATTCCAAAATTCATGAATCGTCCAGAAAACCTTACGACAAATAATCGATTTTCAAAAAGTTAACTAACTTTTTGTTTATAAACAAATAAGTAAATAAATTTTTAAAAAATTGATTAAACAATATAGGTATCAATCGATTCCAAATTTCATGAATCGTCCAGAAAACCTTACGAAAAATAATCGATTTTCAAAAAGTTAACTAACTTTTTTTCATAAACAAATAAGTAAATAGATTTTTAAAAAATTGATTAAACAATATAGGTATCAATCGATTCCAAATTTCATGAATCGTCCAGAAAACCTTACGACAAATAATCGATTTTCAAAAAGTTAACTAACTTTTTTTCATAAACAAATAAGTAAATAGATTTTTAAAAAATTGATTAAACAATATAGGTATCAATCGATTCCAAATTTCATGAATCGTCCAGAAAACCTTACGAAAAATAATCGATTTTCAAAAAGTTAACTAACTTTTTTTCATAAACAAATAAGTAAATAGATTTTTAAAAAATTGATTAAACAATATAGGTATCAATCGATTCCAAATTTCATGAATCGTCCAGAAAACCTTACGACAAATAATCGATTTTCAAAAAGTTAACTAACTTTTTGTTTATAAACAAATAAGTAAATGAATTTCTAAGAAATTGATTAAACAATATAGGTATCAATCGATTCCAAAATTCATGAATCGTCTAGAAAACCTTACGACAAATAATCGATTTTCAAAAGTTAACTAACTTATTGTTTATACACAAATAAGTAAATGAATTTCTAAGAAATTGATTAAACAATATAGGTATCAATCGATTCCAAATTTCATGAATCGTCCAGAAAACCTTACGACAAATAATTGATTTTCAAAAGTTAACTAACTTTTTGTTTATAAACAAATAAGTAAATGAATTTTTAAGAAATTGATTAAACAATATAGGTATCAATCGATTCCAAAATTCATGAATCGTCCAGAAAACCTTACGACAAATAATCGATTTTCAAAATGTTAACTAACTTTTTGTTTATAAACAAATAAGTAAATGAATTTTTAAGAAATTGATTAAACAATATAGGTATCAATCGATTCCAAAATTCATGAATCGTCTAGAAAACCTTACGACAAATAATCGATTTTCAAAAAGTTAACTAACTTATTGTTTATACACAAATAAGTAAATGAATTTCTAAGAAATTGATTAAACAATATAGGTATCAATCGATTCCAAATTTCATGAATCGTCCAGAAAACCTTACGACAAATAATTGATTTTCAAAAAGTTAACTAACTTTTTGTTTATAAACAAATAAGTAAATGAATTTTTAAGAAATTGATTAAACAATATAGGTATCAATCGATTCCAAAATTCATGAATCGTCCAGAAAACCTTACGACAAATAATCGATTTTCAAAAAGTTAACTAACTTTTTGTTTATAAACAAATAAGTAAATGAATTTTTAAGAAATTGATTAAACAATATAGGTATCAATCGATTCCAAATTTCATGAATCGTCCAGAAAACCTTACGAAAAATAATCGATTTTCAAAAAGTTAACTAACTTTTTGTTTATAAACAAATAAGTAAATGAATTTTTAAGAAATTGATTAAACAATATAGGTATCAATCGATTCCAAATTTCATGAATCGTCCAGAAAACCTTACGAAAAATAATCGATTTTCAAAAAGTTAACTAACTTTTTTTTCATAAACAAATAAGTAAATAGATTTTTAAAAAATTGATTAAACAATATAGGTATCAATCGATTCCAAATTTCATGAATCGTCCAGAAAACCTTACGACAAATAATTGATTTTCAAAAAGTTAACTAACTTTTTGTTTATAAACAAATAAGTAAATGAATTTTTAAGAAATTGATTAAACAATATAGGTATCAATCGATTCCAAATTTCATGAATCGTCCAGAAAACCTTACGAAAAATAATCGATTTTCAAAAAGTTAACTAACTTTTTGTTTATAAACAAATAAGTAAATGAATTTTTAAGAAATTGATTAAACAATATAGGTATCAATCGATTCCAAATTTCATGAATCGTCCAGAAAACCTTACGAAAAATAATCGATTTTCAAAAAGTTAACTAACTTTTTTTCATAAACAAATAAGTAAATAGATTTTTAAAAAATTGATTAAACAATATAGGTATCAATCGATTCCAAATTTCATGAATCGTCCAGAAAACCTTACGACAAATAATTGATTTTCAAAAAGTTAACTAACTTTTTGTTTATAAACAAATAAGTAAATGAATTTTTAAGAAATTGATTAAACAATATAGGTATCAATCGATTCCAAAATTCATGAATCGTCCAGAAAACCTTACGAAAAATAATCGATTTTCAAAATGTTAACTAACTTTTTTTTCATAAACAAATAAGTAAATGAATTTTTAAGAAATTGATTAAACAATATAGGTATCAATCGATTCCAAAATTCATGAATCGTCCAGAAAACCTTACGACAAATAATCGATTTTCAAAATGTTAACTAACTTTTTGTTTATAAACAAATAAGTAAATGAATTTCTAAGAAATTGATTAAACAATATAGGTATCAATCGATTCCAAAATTCATGAATCGTCCAGAAAACCTTACGAAAAATAATCGATTTTCAAAAAGTTAACTAATTTTTTTTTATAAACAAATAAGTAAATAGATTTTTAAAAAATTGATTAAACAATATAGGTATCAATCGATTCCAAATTTTATGAATCGTCCAGAAAACCTTACGAAAAATAATCGATTTTCAAAAAGTTAACTAACTTTTTTTCCATAAACAAATAAGTAAATAGATTTTTAAAAAATTGATTAAACAATATAGGTATCAATCGATTCCAAATTTCATGAATCGTCCAGAAAACCTTACGAAAAATAATCGATTTTCAAAAAGTTAACTAACTTTTTTCCATAAACAAATAAGTAAATAGATTTTTAAAAAATTGACTAAACAATATAGGTATCAATCGATTCCAAATTTCATGAATCGTCCCGAAAACCTTACGAAAAATAATCGATTTTCAAAAAGTTAACTAACTTTTTTTTCATAAACAAATAAGTAAATAGATTTTTAAAAAATTGATTAAACAATATAGGTATCAATCGATTCCAAATTTCATGAATCGTCCAGAAAACCTTACGAAAAATAATCGATTTTCAAAATGTTAACTAACTTTTTTTTCATAAACAAATAAGTAAATGAATTTTTAAGAAATTGATTAAACAATATAGGTATCAATCGATTCCAAAATTCATGAATCGTCCAGAAAACCTTACGACAAATAATCGATTTTCAAAATGTTAACTAACTTTTTGTTTATAAACAAATAAGTAAATGAATTTCTAAGAAATTGATTAAACAATATAGGTATCAATCGATTCCAAAATTCATGAATCGTCCAGAAAACCTTACGAAAAATAATCGATTTTCAAAAAGTTAACTAACTTTTTTTTCATAAACAAATAAGTAAATAGATTTTTAAAAAATTGATTAAACAATATAGGTATCAATCGATTCCAAATTTCATGAATCGTCCAGAAAACCTTACGACAAATAATCGATTTTCAAAAAGTTAACTAACTTTTTTTTCATAAACAAATAAGTAAATAGATTTTTAAAAAATTGATTAAACAATATAGGTATCAATCGATTCCAAATTTTATGAATCGTCCAGAAAACCTTACGAAAAATAATCGATTTTCAAAAAGTTAACTAACTTTTTTTTCATAAACAAATAAGTAAATAGATTTTTAAAAAATTGATTAAACAATATAGGTATCAATCGATTCCAAATTTCATGAATCGTCCAGAAAACCTTACGAAAAATAATCGATTTTCAAAAAGTTAACTAACTTTTTTTCCATAAACAAATAAGTAAATAGATTTTTAAAAAATTGACTAAACAATATAGGTATCAATCGATTCCAAATTTCATGAATCGTCCCGAAAACCTTACGAAAAATAATCGATTTTCAAAAAGTTAACTAACTTTTTTTTCATAAACAAATAAGTAAATAGATTTTTAAAAAATTGATTAAACAATATAGGTATCAATCGATTCCAAATTTCATGAATCGTCCAGAAAACCTTACGAAAAATAATCGATTTTCAAAATGTTAACTAACTTTTTTTTCATAAACAAATAAGTAAATGAATTTTTAAGAAATTGATTAAACAATATAGGTATCAATCGATTCCAAAATTCATGAATCGTCCAGAAAACCTTACGACAAATAATCGATTTTCAAAATGTTAACTAACTTTTTGTTTATAAACAAATAAGTAAATGAATTTCTAAGAAATTGATTAAACAATATAGGTATCAATCGATTCCAAAATTCATGAATCGTCCAGAAAACCTTACGAAAAATAATCGATTTTCAAAAAGTTAACTAACTTTTTTTCATAAACAAATAAGTAAATAGATTTTTAAAAAATTGATTAAACAATATAGGTATCAATCGATTCCAAATTTCATGAATCGTCCAGAAAACCTTACGACAAATAATCGATTTTCAAAAAGTTAACTAACTTTTTTTTCATAAACAAATAAGTAAATAGATTTTTAAAAAATTGATTAAACAATATAGGTATCAATCGATTCCAAATTTCATGAATCGTCCAGAAAACCTTACGAAAAATAATCGATTTTCAAAAAGTTAACTAACTTTTTTTCATAAACAAATAAGTAAATAGATTTTTAAAAAATTGATTAAACAATATAGGTATCAATCGATTCCAAATTTCATGAATCGTCCAGAAAACCTTACGACAAATAATCGATTTTCAAAAAGTTAACTAACTTTTTGTTTATAAACAAATAAGTAAATGAATTTCTAAGAAATTGATTAAACAATATAGGTATCAATCGATTCCAAAATTCATGAATCGTCCAGAAAACCTTACGACAAATAATCGATTTTCAAAAAGTTAACTAACTTTTTGTTTATAAACAAATAAGTAAATGAATTTTTAAGAAATTGATTAAACAATATAGGTATCAATCGATTCCAAAATTCATGAATCGTCTAGAAAACCTTACGACAAATAATCGATTTTCAAAAAGTTAACTAACTTATTGTTTATACACAAATAAGTAAATGAATTTCTAAGAAATTGATTAAACAATATAGGTATCAATCGATTCCAAATTTCATGAATCGTCCAGAAAACCTTACGACAAATAATTGATTTTCAAAAAGTTAACTAACTTTTTGTTTATAAACAAATAAGTAAATGAATTTTTAAGAAATTGATTAAACAATATAGGTATCAATCGATTCCAAAATTCATGAATCGTCCAGAAAACCTTACGACAAATAATCGATTTTCAAAAAGTTAACTAACTTTTTGTTTATAAACAAATAAGTAAATGAATTTTTAAGAAATTGATTAAACAATATAGGTATCAATCGATTCCAAATTTCATGAATCGTCCAGAAAACCTTACGACAAATAATTGATTTTCAAAAAGTTAACTAACTTTTTGTTTATAAACAAATAAGTAAATGAATTTTTAAGAAATTGATTAAACAATATAGGTATCAATCGATTCCAAATTTCATGAATCGTCCAGAAAACCTTACGACAAATAATTGATTTTCAAAAGTTAACTAACTTTTTGTTTATAAACAAATAAGTAAATGAATTTTTAAGAAATTGATTAAACAATATAGGTATCAATCGATTCCAAATTTCATGAATCGTCCAGAAAACCTTACGAAAAATAATCGATTTTCAAAAAGTTAACTAACTTTTTTCATAAACAAATAAGTAAATAGATTTTTAAAAAATTGATTAAACAATATAGGTATCAATCGATTCCAAATTTCATGAATCGTCCAGAAAACCTTACGACAAATAATCGATTTTCAAAAAGTTAACTAACTTTTTGTTTATAAACAAATAAGTAAATGAATTTTTAAGAAATTGATTAAACAATATAGGTATCAATCGATTCCAAATTTCATGAATCGTCCAGAAAACCTTACGAAAAATAATCGATTTTCAAAAAGTTAACTAACTTTTTTTTCATAAACAAATAAGTAAATAGATTTTTAAAAAATTGATTAAACAATATAGGTATCAATCGATTCCAAATTTCATGAATCGTCCAGAAAACCTTACGACAAATAATTGATTTTCAAAAAGTTAACTAACTTTTTGTTTATAAACAAATAAGTAAATGAATTTTTAAGAAATTGATTAAACAATATAGGTATCAATCGATTCCAAAATTCATGAATCGTCCAGAAAACCTTACGAAAAATAATCGATTTTCAAAATGTTAACTAACTTTTTTTTCATAAACAAATAAGTAAATGAATTTTTAAGAAATTGATTAAACAATATAGGTATCAATCGATTCCAAAATTCATGAATCGTCCAGAAAACCTTACGACAAATAATCGATTTTCAAAATGTTAACTAACTTTTTGTTTATAAACAAATAAGTAAATGAATTTCTAAGAAATTGATTAAACAATATAGGTATCAATCGATTCCAAAATTCATGAATCGTCCAGAAAACCTTACGAAAAATAATCGATTTTCAAAAAGTTAACTAACTTTTTTTTCATAAACAAATAAGTAAATAGATTTTTAAAAAATTGATTAAACAATATAGGTATCAATCGATTCCAAATTTCATGAATCGTCCAGAAAACCTTACGACAAATAATCGATTTTCAAAAAGTTAACTAACTTTTTTTTCATAAACAAATAAGTAAATAGATTTTTAAAAAATTGATTAAACAATATAGGTATCAATCGATTCCAAATTTCATGAATCGTCCAGAAAACCTTACGAAAAATAATCGATTTTCAAAAAGTTAACTAACTTTTTTTCATAAACAAATAAGTAAATAGATTTTTAAAAAATTGATTAAACAATATAGGTATCAATCGATTCCAAATTTCATGAATCGTCCAGAAAACCTTACGACAAATAATCGATTTTCAAAAAGTTAACTAACTTTTTGTTTATAAACAAATAAGTAAATGAATTTCTAAGAAATTGATTAAACAATATAGGTATCAATCGATTCCAAAATTCATGAATCGTCCAGAAAACCTTACGACAAATAATCGATTTTCAAAAAGTTAACTAACTTTTTGTTTATAAACAAATAAGTAAATGAATTTTTAAGAAATTGATTAAACAATATAGGTATCAATCGATTCCAAAATTCATGAATCGTCTAGAAAACCTTACGACAAATAATCGATTTTCAAAAAGTTAACTAACTTATTGTTTATACACAAATAAGTAAATGAATTTCTAAGAAATTGATTAAACAATATAGGTATCAATCGATTCCAAATTTCATGAATCGTCCAGAAAACCTTACGACAAATAATTGATTTTCAAAAAGTTAACTAACTTTTTGTTTATAAACAAATAAGTAAATGAATTTTTAAGAAATTGATTAAACAATATAGGTATCAATCGATTCCAAAATTCATGAATCGTCCAGAAAACCTTACGACAAATAATCGATTTTCAAAAAGTTAACTAACTTTTTGTTTATAAACAAATAAGTAAATGAATTTTTAAGAAATTGATTAAACAATATAGGTATCAATCGATTCCAAATTTCATGAATCGTCCAGAAAACCTTACGACAAATAATTGATTTTCAAAAAGTTAACTAACTTTTTGTTTATAAACAAATAAGTAAATGAATTTTTAAGAAATTGATTAAACAATATAGGTATCAATCGATTCCAAATTTCATGAATCGTCCAGAAAACCTTACGACAAATAATTGATTTTCAAAAAGTTAACTAACTTTTTGTTTATAAACAAATAAGTAAATGAATTTTTAAGAAATTGATTAAACAATATAGGTATCAATCGATTCCAAATTTCATGAATCGTCCAGAAAACCTTACGAAAAATAATCGATTTTCAAAAAGTTAACTAACTTTTTTTTCATAAACAAATAAGTAAATAGATTTTTAAAAAATTGATTAAACAATATAGGTATCAATCGATTCCAAATTTCATGAATCGTCCAGAAAACCTTACGACAAATAATCGATTTTCAAAAAGTTAACTAACTTTTTGTTTATAAACAAATAAGTAAATGAATTTTTAAGAAATTGATTAAACAATATAGGTATCAATCGATTCCAAATTTCATGAATCGTCCAGAAAACCTTACGAAAAATAATCGATTTTCAAAAAGTTAACTAACTTTTTTTTCATAAACAAATAAGTAAATAGATTTTTAAAAAATTGATTAAACAATATAGGTATCAATCGATTCCAAATTTCATGAATCGTCCAGAAAACCTTACGACAAATAATTGATTTTCAAAAAGTTAACTAACTTTTTGTTTATAAACAAATAAGTAAATGAATTTTTAAGAAATTGATTAAACAATATAGGTATCAATCGATTCCAAAATTCATGAATCGTCCAGAAAACCTTACGAAAAATAATCGATTTTCAAAATGTTAACTAACTTTTTTTTCATAAACAAATAAGTAAATGAATTTTTAAGAAATTGATTAAACAATATAGGTATCAATCGATTCCAAAATTCATGAATCGTCCAGAAAACCTTACGACAAATAATCGATTTTCAAAATGTTAACTAACTTTTTGTTTATAAACAAATAAGTAAATGAATTTCTAAGAAATTGATTAAACAATATAGGTATCAATCGATTCCAAAATTCATGAATCGTCCAGAAAACCTTACGAAAAATAATCGATTTTCAAAAAGTTAACTAACTTTTTTTTCATAAACAAATAAGTAAATAGATTTTTAAAAAATTGATTAAACAATATAGGTATCAATCGATTCCAAATTTTATGAATCGTCCAGAAAACCTTACGAAAAATAATCGATTTTCAAAAAGTTAACTAACTTTTTTTTCATAAACAAATAAGTAAATAGATTTTTAAAAAATTGATTAAACAATATAGGTATCAATCGATTCCAAATTTCATGAATCGTCCAGAAAACCTTACGAAAAATAATCGATTTTCAAAAAGTTAACTAACTTTTTTTTCATAAACAAATAAGTAAATAGATTTTTAAAAAATTGATTAAACAATATAGGTATCAATCGATTCCAAATTTCATGAATCGTCCAGAAAACCTTACGAAAAATAATCGATTTTCAAAATGTTAACTAACTTTTTTTTCATAAACAAATAAGTAAATGAATTTTTAAGAAATTGATTAAACAATATAGGTATCAATCGATTCCAAAATTCATGAATCGTCCAGAAAACCTTACGACAAATAATCGATTTTCAAAATGTTAACTAACTTTTTGTTTATAAACAAATAAGTAAATGAATTTCTAAGAAATTGATTAAACAATATAGGTATCAATCGATTCCAAAATTCATGAATCGTCCAGAAAACCTTACGAAAAATAATCGATTTTCAAAAAGTTAACTAACTTTTTTTTCATAAACAAATAAGTAAATAGATTTTTAAAAAATTGATTAAACAATATAGGTATCAATCGATTCCAAATTTCATGAATCGTCCAGAAAACCTTACGACAAATAATCGATTTTCAAAAAGTTAACTAAAGTGTAACTAAAGTGTAACTCCGACCGAAGACTTTGGTTTATGTCTGACTTTCCACATTTAATCAAATGTTTTAGAAACAAGATTATGGAAAAGTTGTTTTTCTGGGTACGCCATTTTTTTAAATAAAACCCAAAAAAGAAAAATGGTTAGATATAATTATGCCTGCTCATGCATGATTATTTCATTTTTTTCTGCGTGATTCATTTTTAATAAATGAATATTTATGAGCATAATGGCTGTAGTTCTTGAAGCTTTACAACATAGTTTTTTCTTTACAGACACCTGATGGATTTGTAAGAAAAATTCATTGGGAAATTTTGTTACAACATGAAACTTATTTAAAAGCAAATCTAAAGATAGCTTTTAAACTAACTCCACAGCATTTAAATCCAGAAGGGTATCAAAAAATGAACGTTCCTTTGGCTTATCTGGTAACATTAAATATATATGTAAGGTTTCTATCCAAAATGATTGATCCATTTAAATTATAAACTAAGATCTTTTTCATTCTATTTCTTTTGAAATTTTCACTGATAATCTTATTGAATATCATTTGAGGGTTTTATTAAGTATTAATTACTATTATTAAAATCTTTTGTTTTCAGTTATTTTCGAAAAGTATTCAAGTTGCTATGAAAATGTATAAAAACGAAGCTGCTGAGCTCGGAGATTGCGATCCAACAATTGCTTTCATCGAACGAGTTAATAATTTGATCCAAGCGATGAGTTCTCGTACCCCTCAAGATGCTTTGCGTTTGAATCAGGAGTGTCCTCAAAAAAGGGTAACGTTGAATACATAATTATAGCCTCTCAATAGTTTTTTTACAGTTATTTCGCAATAATAAAGCGAAAATGGAAACATTAAATGGATTACCAGCATAAAAATATTCAATATTTGTGCACTTAAATACTGGAATAAATGCTGACTATCCATGAAGTTTGTGTAAGTAGAAAATAATTAAATAGCTCAAAAATACTACAAACTAAGTGTGCTATTTTTTCAATTTTTGTTTGATTTATACTTGATAAATAGTTCATCTGATATTAAGTTGAATTTAGTGTTCCCGAATGTACAAAGTAGTTTATCTGTTGAATCATTAAGCAAATGTTAAATTGATGAATGATTACTATTAAACAATGCTTTGTGTGATTGACAAATTCAGTTAATTTGAATTCAATAATTAAAAAGCTTCTAAAATTTACCAAAAAGGAGATCTGGGTCTACCATTTATTCTATTTTCTACTAAATTTTATGTCTTTATTATAATATGATAATTTCTTTTTTTTTCTCTAAATAATGGTTACGACAACGTGATTAAAAAATTATAATATTTATTTTCGCTAGGCAATTATTGAGTTTTTGGATTATCTTAGAATATGGGAAGCTAAAGCAAACGATGAGAAGCAGCTCAATAAAAAAAAGAAGAAAAAACAAAAACAGGATGACGAAATCGAAGGCAAATTTTTTTTTGCAGTTACTCCGAGTACTCTGACAGGATTAAAAATCACACTGCAAGCTACTCTCGAATTGGCAGAATTTTTAAAAGAAAAGTGCAACTATAATTATTTGATGACGTCACGTCTTAATCAAGATCAATTAGAAGTATGTGTCAATGAAAATAGACCTATAAAATTTACAAGTATCAATTGAGCTTCTATAATTTACTATTTTGTGAATATTTTAATGTTTTAATTTCAAATCTTTTTCAGAAATTTTTCGGTATAATGCGAAATGTCTGTCGGTGTAATGATCACCCCGATACAATTCTTTTTGGGCAAGTTTTCCGGTTATTGTGCTCCTATTCCTTAGTCACTCCACCAAAAGGGTCCAATGTCACTGCTGGTGAGCTTCTCCAATCTTTAATGCAATCAAAAGAATCATTGACTGCAGCCACTGCTTTAAAAAAAAAATTGGCTTGATGAAATAGACGCTATTGTTGAAAATGGTATTGTAAATAACGATAATTCACCTCATCAAGATATGAATGGAAATGTTTCTGTTGCTAAAATACCTTTTGAGAGTTTGTTGGACGATGACAGTGATGAGGAAACAGCATCCGGTGTTCATTCTTTCATTAGAGAACCATTTGAAAATATTTTAAATGAAGACAGTGACGATGATATTGATGAGGATAAACATTTATATCATGATAATTATTATCCATTTGAAAATTCATTTGCTGCTGAAGATTTAAATGGCAATACTGTACTCGAAGAAAATAATGATTTCTGTGATGATCCACACCATGATCATGATTATGATGTGGTTTCTACGAGTGACAGTGTAGTAGCTTATATTGCTGGATGCGTTGCACGAAAATTTCAACGATTAACTTCGTGTTGTGATTGTATCGACACATTACGTTCTACAAATCCTTCTGAACGCGACAAAGTTATTGAACTTATGAGTAATGGTGATTTAATTTTTCCCAGTGAAAATTTATTTAAATTGTTTAAAAGACTTGAGAACATTGTGTTACAAGTGGTTGGTACAAAAACCATCAAAATTAATACTATGCACCAAATTATAGAGAAAGTTGCTAAAGCAAAAAGTTTACCTATTTTAGGTTGTGAGGAACACAGAAAAGAGCTTATGGTTAAAATTCTGAACAACTTTATTGTAATGCGCGGGAACTTCTTAGTTAATTTACTAAATCGAACCTTTAATGAGCGAAAATTAATGACAAAAAAACACCGCAAACATTCGAAATTATCTTGAAATATTATTAATGATTTATTTATATTATTTATTATCATTATAAATTTTATATTCTACTTCTAAGTTTCTAATCTTATAAAATATAAAACATTGAGTTAATAAATTATATTTGACTGTATTTTTTCCATTTTTCAAGTAATCATTCATTTCCTATTTTATTTTTTCTTTTTTTTTAACTTCCCGCTAAGAAAATCGACGATTTTCGAAAATTTCGGGAAGTTATTGTTTTCACCCCGATTTTCGAAAATCGAGTTTTCATCAGATGTCGACGTTTTGAGGTCCTAGGAAGCTATTCTGACTATTTTTGGAATGATGTCCGAGTGTGTGTATGTATGTGTGTGTGTGTGTGTGTGTGTGTGTATGTATGTAAACTCTTTGTAACTTTTGAACCAATGAACCGATTTGGATGTTTAAGGCGGCGATTGAAAGAGCTTGTTGGCCATCAACTTTCCTGAAAATTTCAGATCATTTGATCAAATAGATTCGAAAATATCTGCGAATTACGAAAAAAAAAAAATTTTTTTTTTTAGTTTTTTATTGATTTCTCAGAAACGACTCATACGATCGACTTCAAAATCTAATCAGCTGTAGTACTCAAAAAAACGCGTCGATTGCCACCTCAAACATCAAAATCGGATAATTCGTTCGAGAGTTATCGCGGGAGAAAGAAATGGTGAAAAACGGTTTTTTCTAAATATTTTCGAAACGACTGACGCGATCGATTTCAAATTATAATCAGCTTTAGAATTCAATAGAACGCGCCGATTGCCACCTCAAACGTGAAAATCGATCAATTAGTTCGAAAGATATCGGCATTGAAAAGTTAAAAAAATAACATTTTATGTTATTTTTCCTGGATAAATCATAATATAACCTACTAAAATGTGTCTGAAGTCATACTAATTCATCCTTTATATGGTTACTTTCGATACATAATGTCATCGAACTTGGTTTTTAGTTTAAATCATAATATAAACAATAAAATCGATAAAACGTAGTTTTCAATATTTTTCCCGGATATGTCATATTTGATTGTATCTCACATAAGTCAACACTCATTTAAGTCTTCATTTGAATCCCTGGCATTGATTTCTGCCTGAATACACTTATTTTATTGAACATAATCAGGGATTAAATTTTAAAAACCGCTTCATTAACAATTCTTGATTCTTAAATTTTCAAACTTCAGCATAACAGGCAACTTGTTAGAGCTTGAGAAGATCGTAAAAAAACAACCGCATATGATAGCATTTTCGAGCTCGAAGAGCTCGAAAATATATCTACACCAATGTTTTCGAGGTCTTTGAGGTCAAATACAGCGGGAAGTTTTGGGGCTGGCCCGCAGGGCCAACCGACGCCCAGATTTTTTTTCATTACTTTATCATTAAAAAAATTGACTAACATTTGATACAGTGACAGTCATATGAAATCATCGTAGTTCGCGCATAAATTTGAAAAACCTGACATTAGCAACACGAACGCGCTCTAGTGACAGAGTGCGGAAAATGATCTGTCCTTTAATTTTCGGGCGCTTGCAATACACAGCGAGCGTCCTCCTTATATCTAGCCTCCGTGCGTCAAATGTTGATATTATGGAGACTATATATAGAGTATATAGTCTCCATAGAACCTTTATTCCAATAAATTTCTACAATAGTCATTTATCGCATCCAAACTGCCATCTATCTATTTATATTGAAACTTTATTACCATTATCTTATGTCGATAATAATCTCATTCGGGATTTTAGTCCTCGGGGAAATAAACCTCACCCAATTTGCCTGAAAATTTAAGACAACTTTTTTCTAGTCAACTTTTGAAGTAAATTTGCATTCTAATTCAGGCAGTAAATTTACTTCAAATTCGATAGCAAGTTGCATACACTGAAAAAAAGATTTATTTGCGCCAACTAAGATTTATTTGAGCCAAAGATATGGTATATTTGGATATGGCCAAATAAATATTTAATTGTGAGAAATATACAATATATTTGAGTAGTTTAATTGCATGAAATAAGTGATTTATTTGTGGTAAAGAAATGATTCGATTGCTACAAATAAATAAGCGCTTCAAATATATGTATAGTATCGCCAAATTTTAGGTTATTTGTCACAAATTTAATATCTTTACCACAAATATATCAATTACTTAAGGTAGTACTATCGGTTATAGAATTGACGTTCAGAATTTAATGAAACTTGGTATATTGGCACATTATTATAAGATAATGAACCAGTTCAATTTTTAAAGGTCTACAGAGAACTGAAAAAAAGATAATAATATTAAAAGATATTTGTCTTTAGCATTGATCCTTATGGGAAATCACATAGTTTATTTTATTTCACAAAATCTGACGTTCAGATTTCAATGAAAGTGGTATCAAAGGAAAGAAAAAAATGCATAGAATATTTTGCTTTATTAAAATACGAGCTTCAGAGCTTGTGATAAGAGTAATTAGTAAATAATTAAGAGAAATTTGGCATGTTGATTTCATGTGGCAACGCTGCTAAAAAGGTTATGACGCGCGCGAAATTTAAACATGCATCAAATGCGGTATGTGGGGATATCAGTGTTTTACCCATTTTTTATTACAAAACATACGATATAGTTTTTATTAATATAGTTGCATTATTAAATAATGCAACATATTACAAAATATGTAATATTGCATGAATAAACTTTAATATTACACATTTTTTAAAAATTTTTTTCTTTAGTTTCAAAGTGATTAAAAATTTTTTCTAAAATTATTGACGTTAGTCGTAGGGTTAGGAGACGTGAACTTTCCATGTTTCTCATTTAATTTATTTGTTCATGCTACTTGTTACAGATTTTTTTTATACTTTTTATTCTGTGACTCTTTTCTTTTCAATGAAATATTTTTTTTTATTATTTAATAATTTTGAATTAGAAATTTTAGTAAACAAACATGTAAAGCCAATAACTTGTAATAGATGTTTGCGCAATAGATTTTGCGCATGATCTCATATTTTGAGTGAAACAGAGTTACTCTAAGCATACTTCTATCTCATTTACTTTTAAGCGACGTTGCCAAATATAAATACTACGGTAGTCAAATTAGCCAAAGCACACATTTGACTCTTGTGGTATCGATAGTACTACCTTAACACAAATAAATGATATATTTCCATCAAATTATAAAATTATTTGGATCAACTGTCATATTCAGTTGTAGCAAATATATTTATTTGTCATTAAGAAATATTTTTAAAAAAGCCACAAATAAATTGATTTATTTGGGACAAATATTTCTTTTTTTCTGTGTACAAATTGACGTAAAAAATGGAAAAGTCTGAAGTTGACGGAAATTTGACCAAAAATTCAACGAAACTTTTGTACAAGCAAGCTGTTCCATTAGGGAATGTTCATTCTTACCATTTCAGAAAGTAAGCAAATTTATTGGGAACTGACACGTAAGCGTGACTTGAAAAATATGTTGGACGATAGTTTACACTTTTAAATGCGTAACCCATGTGATAGTAGGGTAAATAAATAAAATGTTATTAAATTTCATAGATATATTATCTTGGACGAGTAAAAACCCAAAACAAATAAAATATGCATGATTCCGAACTAATTTTATTTGTCGGCTATTTAATTAAATGTGGAATAAACCGCGTAAAAAGTAATAAATATGAGATATCGTAGTTACCGCGCTTGGTATACAAACGTCTCATGTGAAAGAAAACCCCATAAAATTAATGTACAAATTTAAAAAATTGCAGAATAATAAAAACATTATTATAATTAATATTTATTTACTTGAAAAAACAAAAATAATATTTTCAGTTTTTAAGTTTTAGGTTAAACTTTACAAACGTATCTGGCAATATATGATCGGTTTTTTTAAAATGTAAGGAACAAACTTTCATTTGAGGAGTGACTTTTTTTATTTTTAATAACTTCTACCACGTTTTTAATTTATCAACTTTTTCAAAATTATCAAAAAATTTTCTAATAACACTGAACAATCACCAGCCTTCGGAAATTTATAGAAAACCGCGTTTAAATTTTTATTTGCTTTACTCCGACAATATCTTACTGCACAAAATACTCAATTTTTTGACTTTTTACGTTCTCTAAATACTCCAACTTCGATTTTAATTTTTATTCCTTAATAATTTGTTGTATAAAATTTATTGAGGATGTTAAGGGGACCCAGTGGTCTAGAGGCTGAAAATTTCATGATTTAAAAAAAATTTTTTTTTATATGTTAATAAATATCGAACCTTTTGAAATTTTGAGGGATTATTTTATTGTTATTAATATATACAAAAATGTTTATAGCTAAGAAAAAAAATTATTTTTAGTATTTAAAAGATGGCGTTGAAGCCAGCTCCTTTAAAAAAAGGGACCCGGGCGACGAAGAACAATTCAGCTCTTCTATGGGTCTGAAAAAAAAAATTTTAATGGATTTTTAATCAGTATAAATATACCTATAGCCGGTACGAGAATAAAAAAAAAAAAAATTTTTTTGAAGAAGTGGCACTTTGTTGAAATTTTTAGTCCAAAAATTGCCTTTTTTTTCGTAACATTTTGCATGTTAAAAAATAGAAATATTCAACGCAAAAATTTTATTCTAGTACCGGCTGTAGCTGTTGGTGTATTAAATAACATATTTAAATTTGAAAGCAATCGACCGGATAGTTTTTATTTTTTCAACTACGCCAGGCAGAAAAAAGTAGTTTTGAGATAAACGCGTTTAAAGTTTTCGTTAAAGAAATTCTGAAGAAAACTAGATTTGAACATATACTTACGATTAATCAGCTATTCCAGCACCATATTTTTTTTTTGTGCACTTCTTCGGTTTTTCTTGTTTTTCATTATATGTTGACTTGTTTATCATTATTATAACTTAGGTATAGAAACTAAAGCAAATGTTTTCCGCCGCACAATAGAATAAAAATTACTTACTCGGCTGGCCCGCTAAGTAGCTTTTAGAACATGAAATACTGGGAATATCATAACCATATTTTCACAGTATATTTTTGAAATACTATACTTTCGAAATATGCAAAAAAAAATCGATTTTTCAAAATTTCTAGACCACCGGGTCCCCTTAACAGCATTTACTGTGTATTTACTTGACTGTTGTAAGCTATCATTAGTTTAATTTTTTACCACCAGACTGCGTGACCTAATTTGTCAGTTCCCAATAGCTTACGGTTAAGGTGGCTATCAGGGGATGTTAAGAATCTATAGATTTTGCAGTTTTTATCAGCAGATGAAACAAGGTGAAACCTTTCGATTCTTGTTACCATAAGGTATATGAAGTGTATCAATTTCATCTTAATCGATGATTGAATAATTCGCTCATTCGTGTGATGGGTTTAGAACTGATGTGTAAAGACGTAACTAACGAAAACTAATTGGTTAGGCTAATTTGTGGTGTTAACTGTTATAGTTGTCGTTTATTATTAATTTTTTTGACTTCTATGTAGTATAATTAATTATTTTTTATTTAATTAAAAATGGTGAGGGAATAATAATTGAGAGCCGTAACATTGCTTTAAAAATCGACTCATAATTATTGTAATTATTTTTAATTTTAGGACCAAGTGGATCTTCAATTTTTTTCCAAAGAACAACATTGTATGAATGAAAATGAGGAGTACGGTACTTCAGATGAAAATGAGCGACCATCGGGTGAAAGATGGGCACCAGTGGGGGCTAATGATGTTGACGACTTCAATAGCGAATGCAAATACAATGATAACATGGAGATGTAACTAATTATTTTTTTAATAACTAATTCTATCCTAATTAAGTGCGTAGTCTAATGCATGATCCTATCGACCTTTCATTTATTCATTTTTAATAGTTATTGCATACCATTTAATATAAATATTTGGGTTTAATCATTAATATTATAAATAAAACTGGATTTTTATCTATTTTGGAAACTTACCGACTACTAACATCATATTTGATAGTCTTTCATACAATATGGACAGACTTAAAGTATTAGAAGAGGAACAAGACGTGCTCAATTCATCACTAATTGCATTAACTACACATTTTGCCCAGGTAGAATTATTTTAATATTAATTTTATTTATCATTTGTATAATTAATATTTTAAGAAAATCTTTTCATTAAAACGCTTACAAATTATATGTTTTTCGCTTGTTGTTTTTATACGCTGATTAAATCCTATTGAAATTTTTCAATCAAATTTAATCAGAAAATGGTAATTTTTTTCCGATTTCTGATTAACTTTCAATTGGATTAATTCAAAACTTTCCGATTAAATCCGATTAGAATTGTCCAATCGGATTCAATCGGAGTTTTTGATAGAGGTAAACAGTTTGTGACTTTGAAACCTATCCAGATAGCAAAATGACGTCTTGATGAGTTCTGAATGAGTTCTTATTTATGATTTGGACGTCTCATCAACATCTTAAAGAAGTCTTTAAGAAGTTCTCAAGATGTCGAATGAGCCACCTAGCAAACTCAATAAGACGTCTTTAAAAAGAGTTCTCAAAGAGTTCTTTTTTCTGACTTCGCAAATAAGGCTTTCCCTGATAGCCAGACAAGTGTTGTAGAGCAACACTTTCGGCTAACTTAACGAGAAAGTTTCTGGCAAACCTTAGCTGTATAATACTTTCCTTTAAGTTGGCTTCAGAATATGGCATTAGCTTGAATGTAACTTGCCGTCAATTTGAAGTGAAATTTTCAATCAACTTAACGTCATTGTCTGACGTTAATACTTGTAGTCGAATTAGATAAAAAGTTGCAGACAATTTACTGTCGACTTAAAGGTAACTGCTTGCTCTCCAACACTTACCTCTAAGTTACCTTTAAAATACGGCAGTAGCTTGTAGTTAACTTATGGTTAGGGTGGTTATCAGGGTTAGTATGAATTTACCATGATGTCTTTCAGGAGCTCCTAATTTTGACTTCATAAAGAAGTTTAAAAATGAATGCATTTAGACGTCATAAAATTGACGTCTTATTTATGGAGTCTTCAAGAACTCTTCATTAAGAGTTCTTAAACATGACACCTTTAAGAAATCATTATAAGACTTCTTGAAGACGTCGTAAAGCAGTCATTCCGACTTGAATGCTGTCTGGGTATGTAATAAATTAAGGTAAAAGCCCCCATTATTGACAGGACCCCTACTATTGACATATTGTTTTAATTTATTAATTCTTTAATTAACTGTATGAATAATCACAATGCTCGATACTTTTTATCAATTTTTTGATATTTTTGAATGGAAAAATAGTTCAATTTTATTTCTGAGTATGAACTATTCGCTCCAAAAAAATTTTATTTTCCCGAGTAGACCACCATCGCCAAAATGTTTTAAATTTCTTAACAATTTTGTTTAGAGAGATCGTATTTTTAGAAACGGATTTTCCTATACAATTCTAATGTAAACGTTTCATTAAAAATTGTTTCACGTTATTTATAGTCTAAATAATCCCAGAATCATTGATTTATAATGATAAATCCTAATTATCATTTAAAAATAGCGGGTGTCAATAGTCGGTTCATAAAAATTCACGTGTGTCAATTAGCGGCAGGCCACAAACCAAAGTAACAACCTCCTTAACATCCATAACGATATATGTATGTTAATACGCTGTCTAGAAATTTCATAATAAATAAAATATTAAACAAAAAACTGTCGAAGCAAGAACAGTGTCGTCGAGTTTATAAAAAAAATAAAACTGTGTCCTAGTTGAATTTGTAATTGTAATTATCATATTTTTTTCGTTTTTAATTAAAATATTTATAATTGATTTGAACCTAATTGACGGTGGTCTTTACTCATTTTCTACAAACTGGCGCGCATGCACATTAAACCTGTCGATAATGGGGTCTATGGTATGTCAATAATTGGTTCTGATACTATTTTACCCTTTCAATGATACTTACACTTGACTTGCTGGTTTTAAATTAATATATTTTTTATTTGATTTATCGCTATTTAACTAAATGAGTTAAAATATTCAATTAGAGACATCAATTAAAGCGTCCAATGTAAAAACAGTTGATTACATTAACTTTAAATACGATAAAAAAATTGAAACAATCACAGAGATTCTTATAGTGTCTATATTGGGGGCTTCTACCTTATAATATACTAACACTTGAATGAAAAGATTTAAGTGTTGAAAGTACTCGAAAAATTACTTTATTGAAAGTCGAAAAAACCGCAAATTACTAAAATTTATAAAGATGATTATTTTTCCAGAGCAAAAATTTAAACCAACACATTTTGGTACCAAGAAAAAAAAATAATAAAAGTCTTCAGCTTTTTCATGTTTATTAACACAAAAAAAAAAAAAACGAATCTTCTCAATTAAAGTCCCAGACAGCACCCAAGTCAGAATGACTGCTTTACGACGTCTGTTTGAAGGCGTCCTCAAGAAATCTTATAATGACTTCTTAAAGATGTCATTTTTAAGAACTCTTAATTAAGAGTTTTTGAAGACTCCATAAATAAGACGTCAGTTTTTTGATATCTAAATGTATTCTTTTTTTAACTTCTTTATGAAGTCAAAACTAAGAGCTCCTTAAAGACGTCATGGTAAATTCATAATGAAGTCTTATTTACGAAGTCAGAAAAAAGAACTCTTTGAGAACTCTTTTCAAAGACGTCTTACTGAGTTCGCTAGGTGGCTCATTCGACATCTTGTGAACTTCTTAAAGACTTCTTTAAGATGTTGATGAGACGTCCGAATCATAAATAGGAACTCATTCAGAACTCATTAAGACGTCATTTTGCTATCTGGGGTCGTTGTTCCCGGATTAAACGAAACGATTTGTGACGATTAAAACTGTTTTAATCGTTTTGAATCGTCATAAATCGTCAATTGATGATTAAAAACGATTAAATTTTTCGAATGAAGATTAAAGACGATTCATGACGATTTGAAATTTTAATTGTCATTAATCGTTTTTAATCGTAAAATAATAAATCGTCTTTTGATGATTTGGGACGATTAAATCTGAAAATCCATGACGATTATGACGATTAAAGACGATTAATGATGATTTAATTTTTAATCGTTTTTAATCGTCACAAATCGTTTTGTTTAATCAGGGTTTGTTGATGGGCATAGTGTCAGAAAGTTATAAAATTTTGTATGCTTATTAAAGGTATTAAGATGTGATTACCATTAAAATTTGAAGTCGATTGACCATCTCTGATTCGAGATGTTTATAATCAAAGTTGGGATCATTGAAATAGCGAGTAATGGGAAGTATGCGTTTTAAGTCGCATTCGTGATTCTAGTAAAAAAAAACTAACAGTTAGAAACTTTTGAAAACCTAACAGAAAAGTTATGAATTTGTCTTGAATTAAAAAAAAAATCTGTCAACCGTCTGACCCTGCTAGCCAGTCCCAAAACTTCCCACTGTTTTTGAGTTCGAAGAGCTCGAAAACATTGGTATAAATACTAGACTGTTTCAAATTAGGGGTCTATTTTTATTTTTTTGATGAACATTGAAAAATCGGAAGGGTATCTTAAAATATGGTGACAGTTAAAATTTGAGCTCTTAATTTTGATATTTAGAGGTGGCTATTGATAATTTTCGATTTTTCATTTAGTAACTTAGTAAAAAATACATAACTTCCGAAAAAATCAAGATACAAAAAACCTCTCCTCTAACATTTGGAGCAAATTAACTGATTTACAAAAAAGGTTTTTTATGATTTTTGCATAAATTCAACCATCCACAAGATATCCGACGTCAAAGTTTGATACAATTCGAAGAACTTGTTTTTGCTCGTTCTGAATTTTATACCATGTCAACTAATGAGAATTCAGAAATTTTCGATGCAGATTGTTAATAGGATATTGAATGCCCTACAAAAAAAGTCTCTTATCATTTTTTGATAAATCCATCTGTTCAAAAGTTATTGGAGCTTGAAGTCAAGTTAAAGTAAATTTCGAGATCTTTTTTCTTTTCCGGTGAAGCTATCGGACTAATCATAAAATGTCATCGAATCTTTTTTGTAGGGAATTTTATTTTCTACAAATTATCTCTGATAAATTTTTTTTAAATTCTGCATTGTCTCTAGTTATTTCCATTTTAATGCCAAGCTCCTAAAAAAAGTGTTCTGATCGATTTTAAGAGCTCGGCATGAACGCGACTTAAAACGCATACTCGTCTTTGCTAACGATGTTAAGATCCGAACTTTGATTATAAATGTCTCGACTTATAGATGGTCAATCGATTTCCAACTATATTGGTAATTGTATCTTAATACCTTTAATAAGTACAAAAAATTTAAGGTTTTTCTTACGCTGTGCTTATCACCTAACAACTACCTAAATTCGGATCCTATTTTTGTTCGAAATTTCAACTAACCTATAACAACCAAACAGACTATTAACATCCCTGATTAGAAAATACGATTTGTGATGATTAAATACGATAAACAATTTAATCGTCTTTAATAGTCATAACCGTCATGGTTTTTCACATTTAATCGTCAAAAGACGATTTATTATTTTACGATTAAAAACGGTCAATGACGATTAAAATTTCAAATCGTCATGAATTGTTTTTAATCTTCATGTTGGACCAGAAATCGCAACATTATTTTACGATTAAAGACGATTCATGACGATTTGAAATTTTCAAATCGTCAAGAATCTTCTTTAACCGTAAAATGAAATATAGCAATTTCTGGTCCTGCATGAAGATTAGAAACGATTTAAAACGATAAAAAATTTAATCTTCTTGAATCATCAATTGACGATTCATGACGATTCAAAACGATTAAAACACTTTTAATCGTCATTAATCGTAGTTTCTAATCATAGATATCACGATAGAAGATATTACATAGTTGATAAACTGTGTTTTAATATTCTTCTCTCCGTGGGGTATTTCGGTTTTATATACATGTATATATTAGAGTGTTTAAAAAGAACAAATTTTATTTTATGGTACCCAAAAATTGAAAGTATACCTGAGGATTAAAGTTTTGGTACCAATCCAAGATCTTAAAAATAATATTAAAGTTTGCCTCAATCCATTTGTCTATTTTCCATTTAAATACAGGGAAAAAAAAATTTTTTTTTTTTAGAATTGTCTAACTCACAAACCAATCAACGGATTTTTATGCACGGTAAATATTTTTCTAAAGAACTGAACGCTCTACAACAAAAGTCTCCAATTATTTGTTGATAAATTTCACTGTTCGAAAGTTATTTAAGATTAGAGTCGAATTAATAGTAAATTTTGAGATCTTTTTAGTTTTCCGGCGAAACTATCAGTACTATTACAAAATATCGTAGAAACTTTTTTGTAGATGATTTCATTTCTTACAAATTATTACCAATAAAGTTTTTCGAAATTTCGAATTTTTTTTCTAGTTACTGTCATTTCAATGTCAAGCTCTTAAAATCAATCAGAAAAAAATTTTTTTAAAAGCTTGACATTGAAATAATAAGAACTAGAAAAGAATGCGGAATTTCGACAATTTTATTCGTAATAATTTGTAAGGAATGAAATTACTTACGAAAAAGTACTTACAGTCGCAGCTCTCTAAAGTTGCTAGCCCATCCCTAAAGTTGACAGGATACGCTCTCTAAAGTTGCTTGGATTTTCTCCCACTCTTCTTTTTATAAGACGAATCAGAATTCAAAATTCTGGCGCGCGATTCAAACATCTATAATTGATTGAATACATGTTCTGTTATGCGAGATAGTTAACCTAGAAATACAATTTTTTTATCATTAATAAAACTATGCGAGCAACTTATAAATAATTAGCAAAAGTATTTTCGAGATGTTATAAATTTTATTAGTTTATTTTTTCAAATTTCTGCTCGATAATTAAAAAAAAATTTTTCGTCATTGCAAATAATAGTTCAATCAATAGTTCAAATTAGTGATTAATGCGCTAATCTGCTATTTATTATTTATTTATTAAAATTAGAATATTAAAAGTAATTTAAAAATCACGATTTAAGGCTAGCCTCAATGTATATCTAACATGGTTTGTTTTGATTTTGTGACGCATTGAAACGCGCATAGGAGAATCAATTTCTACTGGTGAGAATGCAGAGTGGGGAGAAGGGGAAAAAGCAACTTTAGAGAATGTTCCTGTACGAAGAGAGCAACTTTAGGAAGCTCCGACTGTACATACATACAGAAATCGGCAGCTATTGGCAAGAAGCGCGACGAAAACGACATCTGATGGTTACAAAAAATCATGCTCGAGAATTATAAAAGATATATAAAATCAGCGTAAAAAATAAGAATTCGTTATAAAATCATAATATAAAAATTTATCATGATATAAATAAAAAAGTGCAATTGTATTTTTGATAGAGAAAATTAAATTAAATATATTTCGATGTAGAAAGTCAGTATAAAAATTTTTAATAAATTATAAATACTATTATTTTAGAACAGAATAAGGTTAATCGATAAAATCAAAACAAATAATACATGATAACTAGAATAATAATTCTCTTCTAAAAAGTTGATGACCGGATGTCGTATCGTTTTACGTCACTTCTGTGACTATTTTATTCGGTTGTCGATTGGTCGACTGACATAGTGGCGGGATTTTTGAAAGAATGAAGGCGAGCGAAGCGAGCGTGTTATGTCTAGTAGTTTAAAAAATAGTAGAATAGTAAATTGAATTTTAACAAAATTGAAGTAAATAGTTTTATTTTAATTCATGATAATTTACTTTCGAATCGTAACTAAGAAAGTACTAACTTATTATTTTTTTTTTTAAATAATTTTTAGGCAAAGATGAAAATCATTATCAAACTGGATTTAAATCAATAAATTATAAAATATTATTTTAACCTCAAACGATGAGCAAAGGCAAACATTAACGACACAATAACTATTATGAACTATTTTTAAACTTAATTTTCACGTGTTTATTTTCAACGAAAGCATGATTAAACGAAATTGTGCCCACAGCGAGCGCTGCGCTCGATTCAGTTGTCCCCACCATATACTAGGCTCCCTACCAATATCGTTGATTCATGCCCGCATGATTACGCCAAAAAATAATGGACATGCTTACATACAGATTAAAAAAATTAAAAATAATAACCTGCTTTGGAGAAGCATTTCTTCCATTGACAAGATCTAAATTGAAGCTTTGGGATAATCTTTGTGCCGGACTAGAATTATACAAATGACCATTTTTTATTTCATAATACTTAATTATTAATTCCCACGTGTGCATAAAATTATGAGAAACTGCCAGAAAAGTAAAAAGATCTCAAAATTTACTATAAATTCGACTTTAAGCTTAAATAACTTTCGAACAGTTAAATTTATCAATAAATGATAAGAGACTTTTGTTGTAGAGCGTTCAATTCTCTACAAAAACATTTACCGTGCATAAAAATCCGTTGATTGGTTTGTGAGCTAAACTACTCTAAAAAAAAAAATTTTTCCCGTTATTTAAATGGAAAATAGACAAATGGATTGAGGTAAACCTCAATATTAAAATCAAGAAGTCGGATTGGTATCAAAATTTTAACTTCCAGGTATACTTTCAACGATTAGATACCATAAAAAATTGATTTATTTCTGCGAAATTGATTAAATCTATTTAAAACAGGTTCAATTTCGTCTACGGCAAATAGTTGATGCACCTACAGATCAAAAAGAAAATTTATTGAAAGAATTAGAAGAATTTGCATTTCGTGGAATTCCAGATGTCTCCAACATTTTATCTTATAAATCTGACGCAAACAAAGCTCTTGTATCAACAACAGAAACATCACTACACGAAAGCTTTGAACAGTGTACTGACACTGAAGTAGAATCTAAAATTGCACAGCAAAAAGCCAAACAAAAAGAACTGATCAATCAATTAAAGATACAATTGGAAGATTTAGAACGTTATGCTTATGAAACTGATGGTCAAGATTTGCCGCAGAGTGTTATACTAGAACGGCAAAATTTATTGATAAGTAAATCGATTAACTTTTTTAAATTTCTGCTAAAAATAAAATATCTACAAGACAGCTTTACCTATTTTGGCTTGTAAAAATCCTGTTTTGTAGATTTTTTTAAAATCATTATATTTTCAGTTGTTGAAACAGTTACAAGAGATATCACGATAAAATTTTTTCTAAATATGTCTTACTTTTTTGACAAGCTGATGGAACAAACTGATTTATTCAACTCATGCGCGCTATTCACGTTTTATCATGCCTAAAATCCAAACCCTAAATGGCCGTTTACCGACTGGTGAAAAATTATTTGTCAAAACGCAATAAAGATGTCTACTATCCTGGCCATTGTGACGTAATAAAAATAAACGTAACTATCTTTCGGGTTCTAACTGAATATTGGGTAATTACACCTCCCTGTTATTATCTATTGAGCAGCCAAGATCGTGATGCCGAATGTTTTTAACGTGGAGTTGAAACTTTGACATTGAATTTGAATTTCCGTTAAATTAAATCAACATCCCTATAATTTTTTCATATTCTTAAAATTATAAGTTCTTTTTTACCATGTCTCTAAACAACTATTTAGACTTCGCATTTTAGGAAACTAATAAAACGTAAATAGCACACATGAGTTGAATAAAATTATGGGCGCAACATGTAGGTTAAATCATAATCCGTCATCCGCGATGTGTTAGCGCTTGTTTCCGGTGCGCAGTATGCACTCGCTTCGCTCGTGCCTGCGACTCGTGCTAACCACATCGCGCTGACACATTATAAATAACTTACCCTACTAGTTACTCCAATAACTACAGTAAAATCTCCCTAATGTTAACACTCCTGTCCAGGACCATTCCATAATGTTAACAAATCCTGTCGTCCCCACCATACCAATACTCGTGTCTTATGTGCGCAAGTCTGCACGGTAAAAATGCGTAATGTACGAAAAAAAAAATACATTTTTAGGTTAAGATTTCATCGTATAGGTGTAGGTGAGAAGATTTGAATTTCCCGCCACTAAGCTTTTTTTTGATTGGTCGAACGAAAAATCATAGTGGGAGACAGGATTGTTAACATTAGGGAGAGAATCTTGTTAAATTTACAGAGAGTGTAACACTACGGAGAGTTACATTAGGGAGATTCTACTGTATTAAGAGTCATAAAAAAAATGTCGATTAAAATATAGATAAAAATCAAACATTACGATTTTACGCGATACATAAACCTTTAGAACTATTTAGAATATTGATTTTTTATCATCGTTGCACAGCTAGAAATTGTGTATATTTGTCTTAAAATATTATTTGGTTACTCATATAACAATCTTTTAGAAATCTTGCCCAAACCTAGTCACCAGTACACTAGTTATCTTCGTCTTTATATAATTATAAAGTCTGTTTAGGCCGTTTTCAACTTACAAATTACACAGTCGAAGTCCATTCAGTCCGATTCCATTAACTTGGAACTTTCCCTCAATCTTGACCCCCACCACGAACTACGCTGTCTCCCAACCGATGGTATGCATTATGCATGTCAATGTAATAGCGCACGCGTGTAGTTTACTCTTTAATGGAGAAGTGGCATTCGATAAGTCGGAATTTTCTGGAAATTTTCGCTCTTCCGTAGACTAATTGTCCGAGTTAATGGAATTCAACTGTATGTTGATTTTATTACAGTATTTTTTATTGGGTGCTTAACAATAAGAAACAGCCAGCAATATGACATTATATTACTTTCCAGATCATCTTAAAGAAAAACTTAATTTTGAAGTTGATGACTTGTGCAAATTACCAATTGACGATCTAAGATGGCAAGTTGATCATGCCATAAATGAGGTAATACATTATTCAATATAAGTTTTGATCTTTATTGTGATAATCGTTGTTTATAAAAATAAAATTCACAGATTGTGAATCCATTGAAAATGAAAGAACAATTAGTAAATCAATTAAAAACTCAAGTATCAGATTTGGAACGTTTTATTCATTATCTCCAAGGTGAAGTGAGCACAGAAACATTTGTTTGCACCTGTACGTGCTCTGTTCATAAGAACAGTGCAAGAATACCTGCAAAAAAATCGAAAAAATCATTTTCCCAAAAACAAACAAGTGACGGCAATCATACAAAAACACTTAATACTGTAAGAAAAGTCATAACACTGTTACATCTTTATTTATTGTCTCAATTGGGTTGTGGGAGTGATCAAGTTCGACGGGATATTAATAAAAATTCAGGTGTTCCCGTGTGGCGAGATTTGAGGACTCGATTAGATATTGCCGTAGAGCATGTATTGGAGAACGTAGCAGATATGGAACGTAATAATGATGATAAAGATTATAGTAATTATAGTTCTGATCTAGAAATGATTAAAGCACAGTTTAATGCACGAATCACTGCGGCAGTGAGAAAACATCTAGCAATTTCTATAAAAGATTTAATACAACATGGACTCACTTATGACATTCGTGCTAGTAATAGTGTTGTACCTTTCGTTGGTTGTTTCCCTCAAAAAAAAGCAGTGTCTCATAATTTTATGCACGCGTGGGAGTTAATAATTAAGTATTATGAAATAAAAAATGGTCATCTGTATAATTCTAGTCCGGCACAAAGATTATCCCAAAGCTTTAATTTAGATCTTGTCAACGGAAGAAATGCTTCTCCAAAGCAGGTAATTATTTTTAATTCTTTTAATCTATATGTAAGCATGTCCATTATTTTTTGGCGTAATCATGCGTGCATGAGTCAGCGATATAGCTGCCGATTTCTGTATGAATTACTATAGTAATACAGTAGAACTTTTGTAAGTTCGATTTCCCCTACATCGAAGGGGTAGTTGTTTCTTCTATTCCTTACTTTTTCCTGTTTCTATGACTCTGCTGCACAGTGCATTAAGCATGCGTAAACGACGAAAGAGTTGAGTTTATTCATGAAGGATAGAAAATAACCTTGCATATTTATTAATTGTTTGAATACATTTCATTCAGTATTATTATTATAATTAATGAAAAATTATGCAGTAATTTGTATTGAGGTTGTATTGAGCTTAATGATTTTTCTCTCTTAATTTAGTTAAAAAAAAATTGGCAGCGATTCTTTGAGCCACGCTCGCGTGATTACGTCAAAAATAAATGAATCTGCCCATATATATGTATATATATATTATAACTTCTATTATTTATTTTATAGACTTTATTAATCACTATTGGAAACATCATTGCTACACATACACCTTACAAGAGAAGTCATAACTCTCATTTCAAAGCCTTTATTTGTGCAGCATTAAAGTAAGTTTATACTTTACTATTATTTTTGTCTGATAAATATAAACCTCAAGTAATCTAAAGAGACGATCGTATTTCGTGTATCGTTGTGTTATATTGTATCTCTAAATATTTTGTGGAGGTAACTGAACACCAAAAGTCCATCTTCGTTCTACGGGAGGTCGTTTCCTCACCCTTTAGGGCTTACAGGTGCTGCAAAGCCTTTATCTCCTCCCCAGACGACACCTCTAGTCAAAAAATATAATCAAATGACCAAGAGTGGACGTTAATCAGAGAAGAGTTTCAAGAACTCGCCCCATTGACGCTTAGTGTCTAACGACAACCACTACGAGTCCATATCTCTACAGGTCAAACACTTCTATCATCTCAGGAAATAAAGAGACTCTGGTCGAAGTGAGCTCGGAGAGGCCTCCTGTGGCATCAGTTCCCTCTATTGGTAAATAGGTTGTTTCAGGACACAAGGGTAAGACGCAACCTCGCCTTAACACCCTAAGATGCGTTCCCTCCATTTGCAATCATTCAGTTACGACCAAGCTATTATCCACTTGTTCAGTTCTTGATGAATTTCCTACTCTTCGAGACGTTAGGCATTTTGATTTTATGAGAAAAATCAAAGTTGGATCTTTGATCGTGGCTATTTTGGCATGCGCAGATATAAAAGACTGTTCCATCCTTCTAATGACGCTGACAATGAGCACGATAAGCTTAATACGGTTGCCTGAGTGAAGTTTGCCAGTTTCAAGCAGAAGGTTATGATATATCTCGTTTGTAGTCTTCTTTTACCGTCATGTTCTATTCAACTAGGGATGATGACTATGACATAAATATCACGAGTGGTTGTATCGAAGAAAATAATATCAGGTTTATTGTGGTGAATTTTCAAGTTCAAGTCAGCGTATGATTTGGAGAGATGAATTAAGAGATTATACTTGCGATGATAATGGACGCGGCAAAGCGATTGATAACGAAGTTATAAGTTGATGCGTAATACTTAAGAGCTAAATAGACAAAATATGTAATCCGAGTGTCTTTTCAATAATGGTCAGAAGTGTTAAAGGGTTAAAACTCTGGGCCAAACTGAATGCTAAATGAATTGAAATCCGCGTTACTCTGAAAGCGCCCGCTCAAAAAAAAGGAAAAGCTTTCGGATTAAATAAAAATATTAAAGAAAGAGATGAATTAAATCAGCTGGAAATGAGTCGTGGGTGGTAACTGACAACACTGTGCAGGAAATCCGAACAAGTTTAACGCCCGAGTTTACTCGCGTCAGCGGCAAATCGCCTCGTTTCTCAGATTTTTCAACAAAGAGCAAACATTTTATTAATATTTAAAATTACAGAAAAATAATAATCACTTACTCATTCGATACTAAAAAGTAAAGTAGAAAAACTCATACAATTCCAAAAAACTAGGAAATTTATTTTCTTTTTAAATAATCTTTTAATAAAAATTGCGGTGTTGCGCTTATAACGCGACGGACGAAGGGTTAATCTAAAATAAAAATGAATTTTCTACCTTTTAACATAACTATCCTAATTCATTGAAAATTTACGATCGTAATATCATCAATTCATTTAACATTGTGTAATATATTTTCCTTCACACTTTTCCCAGGCTTAGATCTGGCAGTAGAATATAATTGCTCCAATTATCGACTCCTATTCTGGTTTGGAAATTTCCCGATCGTGACTTGTCTATTTCCTCTTAGATCCAAAACACTAAAATTATATTTTTGATTAGCATGCTGTAAAGGATGATATTTTACTTCTGTCGTTTCCAACTCTATTGGCTTCATCGGCTGGTTGTATTTCCTGTAGATCTTAGGAAAATCTCGTCCAATTGATTTCCCAGGAGTTGGTGGTGGTTTTAATGTATCAATGTCTTTATCACTGAAGCACTGAAGCCAATGAATATGTTGAGTCAACTATAGTAACTGAAATCGTCAAAATGAAATATCTAAACAATATCAACAAATATTTGAGGTTATTAGTTAACACTGCGATGTGCACACTAACAAGTTTTACGAAGAAATAATAAAAATGGCTATACGTTAGACTGTTCCTGACGTGGTATATCAGTGCGCCCTCATGTATGCGAATAATAAATTAAAAATAGAAAAAGATCGTTATTGCTGATAAAATAATTATAATTTTTCTTACCCGTAATTTTTTAAAAGATAAAGAGGCGAAATGTTCATTGCATCATCATACGACTCGAAGAGATACGCGAGCGCAGTCGCACCGTAGCAACGATAGATAGAGCCGAGCTGTGAGAACTTGTTTATAACAATAAAATTTTACATTTTCTGTGTATTCTTCGATTTTTTTACGCTGCCATTTTTTTCCCTAGGAGTTAAAAATTTGTAAAAAAAAATAAGTTCTTTTACAATAACTTTTTTGCTAATTGAGCTATCGAGCTCAGTCAGAGCTCAAAAAAAGCGCCTTTTTATTCTCTACAAAAATATGTGAATAGTTATACGAACATATTAATATTTGTTGTAGATATGGTTTATTGTTTTTAAATATGCGATTTTGACTAAAAATTGATTATTAAAAGAGTTTTCAATCTTTTGAATTACAATTTAATGCACGGTTTATATGATTCTCCTCTTTCAAAATGACAGTTTGGACGATCTAATCCGATGAATAGTTTTCATTTTAGAGCTGTTTGTTCACACAGTCACGACAAAAAAATTATTTCTTGTAAGAAGGACACTTCAATATATTTCACTTGCTAGTAGATAAAATCAAATGTTTATTTAACAATTAAACATTATTAAACTTGACAACTAATCGTATAATATGGACACTTGATAATAAGTAATATAATAAGGGTAAGGGTGAGAACGGTTAGATGACGTCACGTTGGGTCCTCTCGGAGGGCCCCGTCGGAATGCCTTCTCTTCGTCCGCCTCGATGGCCAACTCGCTCTTCTCTAGTGGGGGTGAACCTCGTCACAGGCTGGGGGTAGCTCCTGACGTCAGAGGCTACAGGCCTCAAGATGCCTACCGAACAAAAGACTCGGTATTCAGGAAAGAGTAGCTTACATTCTTGTTTATAAGAAATAGTCGCACGGTGTTTTTTCCGGTGACAGTTATTTTTTCTCGCTATTTATATTGTTTAGAACAACTCCACAAAATTTCAAAACCTTTCAAATTTGTTCACCATACCGTTCTTTTAAGGCTCCTGGACTCTACAATATACTTCTGAGAGCTATATTTTTTTCCATGGAGCTGAATGAGATTCCGAGCGGGTGCTTATGACTGACCAATTACAAACATCTCAAAATTGGCTTTTGTCAATTTTGTTGTATTAATTAACAAATATTGCGCGTGTAATGACAGTAATTTACTTTACAAAGTATCTGTTTTTTTTATAATGTCTCTAATAAAAATAATTTGATTTTTAGCGCCAATAAATTAGTGGTATGGTTGACGCTCATATTACAATGTCAATATTTATTAGAGAACTACTATACGTCATGGAGTTATGTTGTAAAAACTGGTACGTAAATGGTAATTTCTAACAAAAAAATATATTTTCTAATTAAAAGGTAAGGGAGGAGCATGAAAATTTAAAGAAATACATTTTTTCCAGGATTTCAAGATGCTTTTCACACACTTGATCGCTTAACAACCGTTAATTTTGATCTTCCAGTTGACTTAGCCGTACAACAATTTCAAAATATAAAAGATGCTTTTTGAGAGTACCTTTAGTTATTTATAAACATTATTAATTCCAGTTATAAATGAATTATCCTGTATTAATAGTACGGGAAAAAGATTTTCTAAAACTGATTGTTCATGTTTTGAGAGAGTTTAGCTTCATATTGTATTATTTATATTATTATATATAGTCATATTAAAATAAAGATTGCAATTGAAAATATTTTTATCTGTTGTATTCAAATAGATGAAGTAATATTTTTAATGTTATAGTTATTATTCAGTCCGATTTTTGAAAATCGAGTTTTCAACAAATGTTGATGTTAAGAAGCCCTAAGAAATTATGCAAAAGTTTAATAAAATGCCATTTGGCAGCCAAAATGGAAGGTAGATTTCCCTAAAGTTCAAAAAATTTTGGACCCTCATAAGAGCAGTAAAATTCATTATAAAATAAAAATCAAAACAAGTTATAGATTCGCCATAAAAGCCTGCTTAGAAAATCCGATAGATTCTTAATTATAGCAAAGATAACAAAATTCATTTAGGTAACTTAATGATACCAATAAGATGTTTTTCTGGCATTCATGACGAGCGGGTTGTGTTAAGTAATTTATCCGTATATATACGGATTATATATATAATTATATATATATAATTTATGTAGCCGTTTTTAAGAAATTTCAAAAATACTAAAAAAAATTTTTGTTTTCAATTCTTTTGACAACGGTTTATCTTGAACGAATTATCCGATTTTGAAGGTTGAGGTGGCATTCGACGCGGCTTATAAAGTTTCAGAGTCCAGTTGATTTTGGAATCAATCGATCGAACACATTGCAAGTTATCAAAAAAAAACATTTTTAAATAAATTTTATTTTTTAAATATCTCCGAACGCACTCTATCGATCAAACGCAATTATTTACAGCGTTTAGATATTGACAAGCTGCGTCGAATGTCACCTTAACGATCAAAATTGGTTCATCCGTTCAAAAGTTACAGATATTTACATACCTACGTTTTGTCATATTGTTTTAAATCATTTAATTATTTTGAATCAGTTTTCTTAAATAGAGTTGAGTTTGAAAATAAGCAACGGGTCGTTTCAGGGCTGGCCGCATATCTCTACTAGGGATATATTTTCGTCGATCCCTTTTGAAAGGCAAGTTGCTTTCAACTTGACAATAAGTTGTGGGAGTTAGAATAATTTAAAAAATTTTAAAGTATTTTTTTACCGTCAAATTGTAGACACTTTTATGTATCAATTTGCTTACCTTCTGAAATAGTAAAAATGAACATTACCGGTCTTTTTTTTTAGTAAAAAGTTAACTCTAAATTTTTTTACTCGAAAAAAATCCTAATAAAAGTTTCCTTAAATTCTTCGTCACATGTCCGTCAACTTTGGGCTTTTCCATTTTCGATGACAATTCGTATACAATTTTTGAAGTGAATTAGCATTCTAATTCAGATAGTAAATGTACGTCAAATTGTATAGCAAGTTGTATACAAATTGTTGTTGAAAACGAAAAAGCCCAAAGTTGACGGACATTTGACGAAAAATTCAAGGAAACTTTGGTCAAAAAGTGTGCTATTAGGGAGTTCCCAAAAAACACACCTAGGTTACCAGAATCGAAGCTGACGCTACCCCCTGGACAGTTGGCAATTCATTTTCAGGCGGGATCAATTTTGAATTTTAAATCCCTAAATTTATTTATTGATGACGATGATTATTATAATAATGATTATTATGATTGTTATGAATATGATCATTACTTAGTGAGATAATAAAATTATGGGCAAGAGTTAATATAATTGATAAAATAACTATTATGAGGACTGAGTTTCATTATAAAATATTGATAATATTTAAATGATAACAACAGTTGTGCTCATCAATATTTCTCGGAGAGAAGTGAAGTTACATCAAACCACAGAAAGATCTCTGACCCTCCAACTTCTTCCACTATTCTCGTGCTTACATACAAACTTATACAGTATATGTAATTATATATCGCCGTCATTAACGGCTGTATGTTTCGAAAACATTTAGCATACAAAACATATGGGTCATTCCATCTCAATTCAACGACATTGCGACGGTGACCCTTTTCGATTTTTTTGATTTTTTAATATGTCGCGTCCCTAATGCCAAAAAGGCATATGCTATATATAGATCTACCATAAAGCTAAAAAGGCATATAATTTTTTTTTTTTTGCTCAAACGCTTAGAAATGATTTGAAATGAATATTTTGATAATAAAAAAAATTAAAACCAAAAAGGCCTATAAATATACATAAGCCTTTTTGCTTTTAGGTACAATGATCATTAATGCCAAAAAGGCATATAAACAAAAAAGTATATTGCCATGAAATTAAACCCGTGAATTCAAATTTAAATATACTAAAGGAAAAAATTAGTCAAAAAAAATTTCGAAATTTTTCAGTGAGTTTTGAGTAGCTGTATTTATGTAGTAAAAAAAAAAAAAAAAAAAAAAAAACATTTTGAAGCCCGGCGATTTTAATTTTCAGATTTTTCTGTGAAAACTTTTTAGGAGCTACTTCTCGCTTTAGAATCACGAAATTGATCAAAAAACAAAAATTAAAATATTAATGCCAAAATGGCCTATAACAGCAAGTATATGCCTTTTTGGCATTAATTTTATTTTGAATTTTTTAGTTAATGCTAAAAAGGCGCATAAATAAAAAATCATTAAAATATTAAATTCACTCATTTCTTGTTAACAAATATTCAATTGAACCAATTCGTTGATTTTATTGATTTTTTATTTATACGCTTTTTTGGCATTAGTTAAAAAGTTAAAAATAAAATTAATGCCAAAAAGGCATATGCTTGCTGTTATAGGCCATTTTGGCATTAATATTTTAAGTTTTATTTTTTGATGAATTTCGTCACTCTGAAGCAATAAGTGAATTAAAAAAAAATTATATGCCTTTTTGGCATTCGAATGCCAAAAAGGCATATAATATTTATATGCCCTTTTGGTATTAGGGACGCGATGTTTTCATACATGTGGAAAGAAGTCTTGAGCTAAATTTTTAGTTTTTTATCTTCACACCTTCCGGAATTATCATTTTTATTTAAAAAGGATATAACTTTGACTATAGTTATGATAATCTCACGTTATGGGGGGTCATTTTGTTTGATTTTTAACGCTCTTTCTAAAAAAAAATTCAAAATCAGAAACAAAAAATAGTGTAATGCTTTTTCGGCCATTTTTAGTCAAAAAATTAGTTTTCCGTTCAATGGGATACTTTTAATTTTTTTCAATAAAATTCCTAAAATTCTATGTTTAAAAATAAAACTTTTGAGCCATAAACCAAGATGAGCAGCAAATAACTTTTCGTAAAATAAATTAGAAATCAATTTGTTTTTATGTTATTTTGATTTATTTTTCTCCTACGATCACAGAATATTTTTAGATCTCACAATACATATCAATACTTTTTTCTAAATATTGTCAGTGAGAAATATAATATTTTATACGAAAATGTATAAGTTAAGTACTTTTTTTGCAATTTATTGTATGTTTTTAAATGAAAATTAAAATATATCAACCGTTACATCGTATTATTCAGATTTATTACTCTTAAATCTACTACGATATTATCGGTAGTACTCATCTGATATTACTTTATAAATTCATAAATTTCAAATGGAAGTTAAACGCGCGCCTATTTATGTATTTCAAGTTCACTAATTACTTCACAGGTAGAGGCACCTGATGCCACTGGGGACATAACACAGGATATCGAGGATAAAGCCCTCTCTACTATCTATTGGGAACTGAACACGGAGGCGCGGCTTAAAAAACATGTCGGACGGTAGTTTACACTTTTAAATGTGTAACCCATGTGATAGTAGGGTAAATAAATAAAATGTTATTAAATTT
Organism: Microplitis manilae; assembly: GCA_030273425.1. Taxonomy (NCBI): domain Eukaryota; kingdom Metazoa; phylum Arthropoda; class Insecta; order Hymenoptera; family Braconidae; genus Microplitis; species Microplitis manilae. The sequence goes on along the minus strand of CP092725.1, from coordinate 22,090,081 downwards.
CATAGATATACTATCTTGGACGGGTAAAAACCCAAAACAAAAAAATATGCATGATCCTGAACTAATTTTATTTGTCGGCTATTTAATTAAATGTGGAATAAACCGTGTAAAAAGTAATCAATATGAGATATCGTAGTTACCGCGTTTGGTATACAAACGTCTCATGTGAAAGAAAACCCCATAAAATTAATGTACAAATTTAAAAAATTGCAGAATAATAAAAACATTATTATAATTAATATTTATTTACTTGAAAAAACAAAAATAATATTTTCAGTTTTTAAGCTTTAGGTTAAACTTTACAAACGTATTTGGCAATATATAATCGGTTTTTTTTAAATGTAAAGAATAAACTTTCATTTGAGGAGTGACTTTCTTTATTTTTAATAACTTCTGCCACGTTTTGAATTTATCAACTTTTTCCAAATTATCAAAAAAATTTTCTAATAACACTTAACGATCACCAGCCTCCGGAAATTTATAGAAAACTGCGTTTAAATTTTTATTTGCTTTACTCCGACAATTTCTTACTGCACAAAATACTCAATTTTCTGACTTTTTACGTTCTCTAAATATTCCAACTTGGATTTTAATTTTTATTTCTTAATAATTTGTTGTATAAAATTTATTGAAGATGTTAACAGCATTTACTGTGTATTTACTTGACTGTATAAACGATCGTTAGTTTGATTTTTTACCACCAGACTGCGTGACCCAGTTTGTCAGTTCCCAATAGTCTTACCCAAATGAATGTGTTTAAATGAAAATTCCAGCTGATATACCCCGGGACCCGGGAGTCATACATACTTTGTCTTGTTGACAGGTTTGACAGCTGATTGACCATCTGACTCAAGGAATTATATATTTATCATTTACTTTATCAAAGAAATAATTGCGTGTTTATAAATACACTGTACTTTTTAAATACTTTTTAAAAATTTATTTAAACTTTAGTGAGACTTACAAGAATAAAATAAAATTATGGTTATATACGGTGTTTACATCGTATCAAAATCAGGTGGATTGATTTTTAATCACGATCATAACGTACCAAAAATTGAAAATGAACAAACTTTTTCATACCCATTAGATTTAAAACTGGCATATGAGAATAAAAAAGTTGTTGTGGCATTTGGTCAACGAGATGGAATTAACGGTGAAAATTTTGTTATTACTTAACCTCATGTACTCAGTAAAAAATATTGTGTCTGTATTAAAAACGGTCCACGTTAAATTTGTTGTGTTGATTATTTTGTGTTAAATCAACACATTTTACTGTGTTAATTTAAAATTTAAAATCGATCTACTATTTAAAATTGAAAGTGTTAGTAAAAAATTTGAAATTATCGACATTATGTGATACTTTAAAATCAATACAAAATCTATGTTAAAAAGTCAATCGATAGTCACAAAAGAATTATTAGAGAAATTGAAGTAAAATGGATATTTTGTAAAAGTCAATTTAAGATAAAATACCCAGTACTTGAACAGTTTTCGAAGTGAAATCCATTTAACCATGATTTTGGCAAATAAAAATCAATTAAATCGACAAAGCAAATGTTATTTATAAAAATAGGGACATTTGTCAATCTATTAAACAATAAAAATTAATAAATTATAAAATTTTCATATTTTTGCAAGGTTTTTGAAATTTACTAAAGAAGCAGTAGTACTTGAACTATCTATTTAGACAAGCCGCAGTAGTTGAACACTCTGAGACCAATACTTGAACAAGTATAAGATACCCAGATAGCAAAATGACGTCTTGATGAATTCTGAATGTTATTATCAACATCTTAAAGAAGTCTTTAAGAAGTTCTCAAGATGTCGAATGAGCCACCTAGCGAACTCAATAAGACGTCTTTCAAAAGAGTTCTTTTTTCTGACTTCGCAAATAAGACTTCAGTATGAATTTGCCATGACGTCTTTAAGGAGCTCCTAATTTTGACTTCATAAAGAAGTTTAAAAATGAATACATTTAGTCGTCACAAAACTGACGTCTCATTTATGAAGTCTTCAGGAACTCTCAATTAAAAGTTCTTCAAAATGACACCTTTAAGAAGTCATTATAAGACTTCTTGAAGACACCTTCAAAAAGACGTCGTAAAGCAGTCATTCCGACTTGAGTGCTGTCTGGGTACAGATTACAGTTCGAAAATCAATAAAAACTCATCAAACTTTTTTAATTATATGTAATTTAATAATAACTAGTGAGTAATGTTCTTAAAAATTTATAATACTCCAGTTAATAGAAAATCAATAATTTATATATTTATTTATTTTGAGGAACACAATGAATATTAACAAATAAATTTATTAAATAATATGGAAAAAATTTTTTACTTGCAATTTGTCAGTTTATTTTTCTATTTTACTTGATTTCTTGAATATAAAACACTAAAATTATCAGATGTCCTCAAATTGCCTGTCATTTAAAATGTTTATGTTACCTATTGCTAAATGCTTAAGTTAGAATGTTGTAAATAGTTTATATTTATAAAATATACAACATTTCACTTCAAATAATTTTTTATAGCATTTATCAATAGAAAAAATTATTAAAATAATTAACTGTTTTTATTTTTTTAAATCAATTAAATCACATTATAGTAACTTGTTCAATTGCCGCTGCATGTCGAAAAACAGGACCTATACTTAAATATTTTACGTGATCGTTGTTCAAGTATCGGGTACAACTTAAAAAACTAGGAGATATAGTTAAACGATGAAATTTAATATTAAAAAATAATTTATTGACTTCGTAAAAAATGTATTATGTTTAAAAAAGTCTATTTTATGTACTGGTAGCATTTTTTTTTACTAAAAATATTTATGTAACGTACTTTTTGCGTTATTTATTCAATCACTTTGTTTAAAAGATATCCACTGTCGAATATTTTATTTTTCTTTTGTCTGTTAACTTCAGGCTCATATCATTTTTCTTAATCAGGGATGTTCATTTTTTTAAAAGCTTTTTTTACGAATGCATTATTTTACAATTTTTAATTTTCATATCACGCACTGAGAGAAAAAAAATGTTTTAAAAAAAAAATGCTTGATTCAAGTATTTTAGTTACTTGCTTATAACTAAGAAAAAAATTTGATTTTGTTAAAAAAACATTATTACACATGCCTTTTTTATCTAATGTTGTCTAGATTAGTTTTGTACCTTAACAAACTTTTTATTTTATAAATAAATAATTTTACCCTACCTAAGATTCGAACTTAGACTGATCACGCGAGACTTATGACTTACAGCACACTCAACCACAGTGGTTTTTTGAAAATCGTGTTCTTAATAAACTCTTGAGTTATTTATCGATATTTGTCATCTTAAATAGTAATTGACTTATCTAAATAATAAAATTTAAATATTTAATAATTTATAGAAGTAGCTCTTGAAAAAATTAACATATTTTATATTTTTATCAATACTTTTGAGAAATTTCATTTCGTTATAAAAACAAACTTTTCTCTTCGTGCAAGAATTTTTTTCTAATTTTTAATTATATCTTTCTTCAATTCCTTTTTTTTTATTTAAACAACCAATTGCTCTATTGAAGTTTTTAATTCTGACAAATTTAAGAACGTATCAATTAAATCGAAAAAATATTTTACTTAATAAGTAAATTTTGTATTTCAGTGGGACACGTTTTGATGTCAGTAAACGGCAGCTCCGTAACAGGAAGAGAGCTCGAAGATGGTCGAGATGTTTTTGATTTATTTGAACAACCAGAAAATTTTCCATTAACATTAAAATTCGGTCGAGCCAAAATGACAACGAATGAAAAAATTTTTTTAGCATCAATGTTCTATCCATTGTTCGCGATAGCAAGTCAATTAAGCCCAGAGCCTCGTTGTTCTGGCATTGAAATATTAGAAGCAGACACATTTAGACTCTATTGTTTTCAAACATTGACTGGTGTTAAATTTATGGTAGTTGCCGAACCATCGCAACTAGGTATGGAAATTCTAACAAAACGTGTCTATGAGCTTTACGCGGATTACGCATTGAAAAATCCTTTTTATTCCTTGGATATGCCAATTAGATGTGAATTATTTGAAACAAATTTAATTACTTTATTAGATACTGTGGAAAAATCAGGTATAAGCAACGTATAATAAAAGTATTTATAATAATATTAATTGATATTTTGTAAGTAATGTATATACTTGAATTATTATTATGGTTACAACTACAAATATATTTAACTGATATTAAATGTTATTTTGATTTATAAAATTTTATTCCAAGCTTTCTTGATGTCTGGCGTTGGAAACTAGAACAAAAATTATAAATAATTCAATTAATAAACAGTGAAATGAATTTAAATGAAAATTTATTATATATATTATAAAAGAGGAGGTGTTTGTGCCTATAGTACGATTTGCAGCCGAAACTAAACACCGTAAACGAATAGTGTTTGTATGTGGTAGTAGGGTGTTTCAGAAAAAAAATTTTTTTTCTTATGGTCTCAAAAGTTAGTCTTAGGTATAAAAAAAATCCTCCCAAAAGAGCAGCTCGAAATCTTAATTCTACTAAGAGCTCAACGAATACTTATTTTCCCATTCAAATTGCATGTAAAAAAATTTTTTTTTTGTTTTTTAAAAATAAAAGTATTAAAAATATTTTTTTCGAAAATCGAAGCACACAGTCATGTAGGAAATTAAATTCTCTCCAAAAAAGCTTCTGATTGTTTTCTCCGGAGAACTAACAGAAAAAAAGTTATGAAGCTTTAAACTATATTAAATAGTATAACTTCATGTTTCCATTATATTAAACAGTTTTTTAATAGAAATTTAGGTTTTTTCATCTGAACTAATGTTATCTGTCAATTTTTTTTTGAACACATGGGAAAAATTTTCCTTACTTTCAAAACAGAACTTTTTTTTTAATTTAAAAATACAGAAAGAAAAAAAATTTTAATTCTTAAAAAAAATATTTTTCTTTCGAAATTAATATGGAAAATAAGTAAGATTTCAGAAATCCTTTTAAAACACCTTACTGATTATACATAGCATATAGATTCACCATACAAACATGTACACGTAATAAAATCCGGAAATTATCTTTACGTTAAGTTTTTCAATTCACTATTGTTTCAAGCTTAATAACTTTTTTTCTGTTAGTTGTACGAAGAAAACACTTAAGGGCTTTTTTGTAGAGAATTTGATTTGCTACAAGACCACGTACTTTGATTTTCGAAAAAAAATTTTTTAAATACTTTTATATACAAAAAACAAAAAAAAATTTTTTTTACACGTATTTTAAATGAGAAAATTAATATTGGTTGAGCTCTTAGCAGGATTGAGCTTTCAAGCTACTCTTTTGGGAAGATTTTTCTAATACCTAAGACTAACTTTTAAGACCATAAGACTTAAAAAAAAAAAAGAAATGTTTATTTTGAAACACCCTAATGTGGTAGTCACGAGTCTTCCATAGTGCAAGGGAGTAGTTACAAGATGATAACTATAAGAGTGTATAAGGTATGGGGGTGGAAAGAAGGTGAACTTCGAAGATGTGTCTATGACTGGTTGAAAATGTTCTGGATTGTTCTAGAATTTTCAAGAATATTCAAGACATTTCGGCAATAATCTTGAAAACTTAATTGTAGAATATTAATTTTAAAAGAAAAAAATTTTTTATAAATTTTTGGAAGTAATCCGTTTTGCTCTAATTAAGAAAAATGATTTAATCCATGCTAAGTGTATATCTACATGGGTGATTCCGTTTTAACTGTGATATTCAATGTCCTGTATTGTTTGTTCTTACAGGTCATTAATTAATAATCAATTGATGAAATTTTTGTGTTAATTGGATAGTGATGAACATATTTCAACATTATTTTTCTATTATATAACTTGCCTCTCAGAAAAAACTTACAATATATCACCTGAATGTCAGTACCGTGTCATGCCGTTTCTATAATTTACCTATAAATTATTAATTTCTTTTGTCGCAAAAAATGATTTAAACTAATCACCTCATAAATTCTAATGTTTATGATCCACCTGAGAAAAAATTGACTCACTTTCTGTTTAATGTATTAACATTGAATTCCGGTTCAATAACTTTTGTCTTTAAATTTTAATTTTTAAATTTGAATTTGTGTGATTCGAACGCCATGTTCCTTGAGATTTATGAAACGTCTAGTGAACTATCTTGAAAGTACATCATCTGAGTAATATTAACAAACACTTGTTGATGAAAAAGTGCCAAGAGTTCGTGTCATGTTAGAACTTAATTTTTAAAAACATGTCATAAATTGTCTTGTCGATACCGTGGTATTGATAAACTTCATTAACTATTAATTTCTTTTTAAACAAAATATTAAATTCTTGTACTTAATACCAGTCTAAACTTTACAAGTCAATGGATATTATCAAATACATAACCAAATAACTACAGTTGTTATTTAAAATGAAACTGTCAGTACCGTGTCTGTCAGTACCATGTAAAACAATAATAAAAATAGCATATACACTTATCCAAAAAATTAAAGGAACAAGAAAATTTTATAAAATTTTTATCGATTTTTGGAAGTCTGTATTTTCGTGAAAAATGATCGTATCGAAAAAATAAAAAAAAGAAAATTGAAGCTTGAAATCTCTAATTTAAAGATCTTTCAGCCAAATAATTTTTTGAGCCACGGTTTTTGCGGATTCATAAGAAATAGGCCGAGACAAAATTTTTCTAAATTTTTTGGTTTTGTTTTTTAGGTCTACGGGGCCGGCAAAATTTTTTTAGAAAAACCCAATTTATGGCTCGTTTAGGAAATTTATTCAGCTACAATTTGCTTTTTTTTGTTTCTCTGTACTTCAATATGCTGCTGAGATATCAGCCTTCAAATGGAAAAGGATCCTTTTGTCTTTGATAATCGATATCTCAGCAACTAATGGTCGCACAGTAAGTTGTAGGGCAGTTTAAGAAACTTGAATAAATGCCCTGCAAGCTCTATTTTCGATTTTTTTGAAAAAAAATTTTCTTTCATCCTTAATATCAATTTGAAAAACCCACAAAAAATGGCCATTTTCTGGTTTTTTAGTCAACTCATCGCTACTTTGTAAATATCGATAAAAAGAATAATGTTGCCAGGTGATTTTATAGCTTAATGTACCCCCAAAAACCCTGGAAATTTTCAGATTGATCCATCAAACCGTTTGTCCGGATCGATTGCTTAAAGTTTTATAAAACAATTAAAAGAACAAGTTTTGTTCCTTAATTTGTGTAATCATTACCAAAATGAAAAAATCAATTTTTTTCGGATTTTCTTCCATTTTCACGTTAGTTATTTGGTAAATGTAAGGTAAAGAGAAAAAAAAAATTTTTGCCAAAAATCGATAAAAATTTTATAAAATTTTCTTGTTCCTTTAATTTTTTGGATAAGTGTAGTTATAATAATTAGTTGTAAAATTATTTTAATCATTAATTAAAATTTTTTTTAATACAGATGGCATCAATACTTCGTGCTAGAAAGCTACCTGATACAAGTGACAATTAATTTATTCAATGTTTATTAATTTATTTTTTAGTAAATTCTATAAATTAAATTATAGTTGCTATAAATTATAAAATTAATCGTTATTAATCATCATTAATGTGTTAAATAATTATTAAAAAACGAGTTTAAAAGTGTTACAACAGAATTTATAAATGAATTTAATAATTTTCTCAAATAATTTCTACCGAATTTATTTTATATCAGTACCATGGAACGCAAAATTTGAAATTTGTTTCTCATTCTTGACACTTTCAAGTTGTAGTAAAATCCTCTCAGATTTTTATTTTTACAGTAAAATAGATAAATAATGCGCATAAAAAAATTGAAAAAGTTTAACTTCAAAATCTTAAAAGTTTTAATAGAAAAAGCACAGTTAGAACGGAATCACCCACATAGTTGATTCAAATTGTTTTAAATCGTTTCAAATCATTTTTCATAATCAAGGTGCTCCTCTCACCCCTACATATCATATAGTAAATTTAAATCATTAAATGCTTACCTTGTTAGTTAAATCATCGACGCAAGCCATTCGAATACGTGCAGCAGTAGCTGGGGAGTCTAGTCTAAATGAATTCGAAGCGTTTGTGTCTTTACGAGCAGCTTGTATTGCATTTTTAATAGCAAAGAATATGGATGATGCAAGAAATAATGGTGGTTCTCCAACGGCTTTCGATGAAAAAACAGCTCGTGGATTAGGTGCATCTCTTAGAAGAGATACATTAAATTCTTGAGGAATGTCAGCAAACCCAGGAATTTTATAAGCTCCAGGTCCTCTGCTATAAAGTGTCCCGGTCGGTGAAAAAATTAGTTCTTCTAAGGTAAATAAACCGAGTCCTTGAATAAATCCTCCCTCAACTTGACCGATATCTATCGCAGGATTTAAACTATCACCCAAATCCATAACTATGTCTGTACGTAAGACTTGATGATCACCTGTCAAACAATCGACTTCTACTTCACTACATGCTACTCCGTAAGTAAAATAATTAAATGGGTTTCCGGAATTCGTATCAAATGAATATCCAATGTCAGGAGTACGGTAGAATCCAGTAGTTGAAAGGCTAATGCGTTCAAAGTATGCTTTTGATATCCATTGCTCCCAAGTATCTGACGGATTAGCTTTAATAATATGTTCAATACGTGATAATATTTCATTACAAGCATTAATAATCGCCATTCCATTCAAATCCGACCCAGCACTAGCTGCAGTTGCTGATGTATTGGGTACTTTGTCAGTTGCTGTTTCAGAAATGTGAATTTTATCAGGATTTACTTTCAGTATTCGGCTGGCTACTTGAATCATTTTTGTATGAAGCCCTTGACCCATTTCCGTGCCACCATGACTTATAAGAACAGAACCATCATGATAAATATGAACGAGAGCTCCCCCTTGGTTAAGAAATAAAGCTGTAAATGCAATACCAAATTTAGTAGGAATTACTGAAATTCCTCTCTTTCGATAACGATTTTCTTGATTGAATTTTTTTACAGCTGCATAGCGTTCATGATAATTTGATGATATGATACATTGTTGCCAACATCGTTGCAATGAACACCCAATAAGGGGTTGATTATAATGAGTTAAGTCATTTTCTTTGTACAAATTAATTTCTGATACTTTCGCCGGTTCCATCCCAAGATAATTAGCGATATCCCACATGATATTTTCTGCTGCAAACATACCTTGAGGACCGCCGAATCCACGGAATGCAGTATTAGACGGTAAATTTGTCATACAAGCATATCCAGTTACGTTAATTACAGGAAATTTATAGGCATTTTCACAATGAAACATTGATCGTTCTAATACAGATACTGAAAGATCTACCGAATATCCACCATTGTTATAAATTTTTATTTCCACGCCTTTAATTAATCCATCTTTAGTGAAACCAACTTTATATTTAAACATAAACGGGTGTCTTGCACCGCTTACCATCATATCTTCATCACGATCTAACATACAGCGTACAGGTTTACGTAAATTATATGCTGCCAGTGCTGCTGGTAATGCAACAAGCATTCCACGGGATTCTTTACCACCGAAACCACCACCCATGCGTTTAACTCTTACAGTAATGCGATTCATAGAGATACCCAAGACATGAGAAATAAGTTTTTGGACTTCTGTGGGATGTTGGGTTGAGCAGTAAAGTTCGATTTCATCAGTTTCTTTTGGTATTGCAAGAGTTGCATGAGTTTCTAAATAAAAATGCTCTTGTCCGCCCATTTTTACCTCACCCTCTAATACATGGTCTGATTCAGCAAAAGCTTGATGGACATCCCCTTGTTTGATGCTTTTTGGCGTAGTGGGCATAAATGATTCAGCTTCAATAGCATCTTCAATACTCACCAGAATCGGTTCTAATTCTTCATATTCAATTATTACAGCTCGTGCAGCTTTTTGTGCAGTTATTTGATCCACAGCTACAATAGCCCCGATGCTTTGTCCTTGACTCGTTACCTTTAGCGAAACAAACACTTCTTCATCGTGAAAAACAGGACCGACCCAACGATTATGTTCTGGAATATCTTTGGCACTAAAAAAAGCTACCACTCCATCAATAGCTAATGCTTTTGTGGCATCAATTTTTATTATTTTAGCATGAGCTTTTGTTGACATCACTAAAGCCATGTATAGCTCGCCATCAATATGTGGAATGTCATCACAGTAAATAGCTTCACCCGTTACTTGTTTAAACGCACTAACATGAACTATAGGTCGACCAATTAAATCTTTATCACTTTGATCTTTAGGCACTACTTGAAAATACTGCGAACTTTTTGGTGGTTTGTAATGAAACGTATTTGAAGCAGACAGTAATTCTTTTGGAATATGATTAATATTAGGCAAAGTGATTTGTAGCTGTTTAAAAATATGTATAAATCCTTTTAAAAATAAACTTAATGTTAAAGAACGACGATAATGTACCATTCCACCTGGAACATTATCAGACAGTGGAAATTCGTCGATTAATGACTGATAAGTTGACTCTAATATTTGGGGATCCCATTTTTTCCCAATCATAGTCTGAGATGTTTTCACGGCTAATTTCGTTACCGGAGCCATCCCTCCATAAGCTAAGTGTACTTGTAAAACCTCATTAGAATTTTCTTTAAAAATAACATTAAGTGCCATATTTACGATTGCGATATCATCGTCTCTTCGCTTAGCTTGCTTGTAAGCTACGAAGTATTGAAATTTTTCTGTAAATGGAATTTCCAGCGAGACTAAAATTTCATCAGGTTTCATTACATTACGACGATATCCTGTAAAAAATGTGTGATCTAGGATAATTTGGCGACAACCATCTAAATTAATAACGTTTAGTTTGGTACCAGCAGCCATTAACACTGGCACCATATCAGATATCGGGCTTCCGGTCATTATGTTTCCACCAATAGCTCCAACGTTTCGGATTTGTTTACCTGCAAACCAGTGCAGCATATTTATTATTTCTACAAATATTCGAGTTTTATATTCCGGTTTAATTTTTATTTGATCTCTCAGCGCTTCTTCCATTTCCGTCAAAGTTACACCTGAACCAACTTTTAATACATTTTCATGGACTGTAAGCTCGCGCATTTCCTTTATTTGTGTGGGATATATCAACACTGGATAAACAAAGTGTTTAAATTTAACTTCAACACCAACTTCAGTGTTACCAATTACTATTTTAGCAGTAGGATGTTTTTTTTTTAATAATAGAAGTTCTTTCAGGGTTGTTGGTCGATACCAAGTAACTTCTTTACCCTTGATAATAAGATATTCTTTGTCTAAATCATCGCATAGTTTTAATTTCGGTGGAAATATGATCTCTTGTGTTGGATCATATACTTGAAATTTGTTTAAGTTAATTAGTTCTATTGGTACTTCTGATGTAAATGCTTTCTTGCAGCAAGCTTCTCCCATTGCACATACTTGCTGGCACGAATTTACAGTTTTACTTACTTTACTTTCTAATTGAGATTGTTCCCATTCTTCTGTGAATGTTCGAAAACCTTCAATAATAGGTCGATATCCGGTACAACGACAAAGATTGCCTAAAATATTTTTTAAATTTGTCATACTTTAAATAAAAACTATTATTATCTATTGATATAAGCAATCAGTAAATGAATAATGATTTTTTAGTTGTGATTAACAGTTTATGTTACACTGAGAGAAAAAAAATTAAATTCAAATAATTATTTTTCTTGGTCCCCAAGCCAAAAGTACGGTCTTTCTGGTGGCATTACCAGAAAGTGCCACTTTTGTACTCAGCTCATAATTCAGAAATCCTGGTTAAAAATACTGGTTGAAAAGAATTGAGAAGCGGTCACTCCATGCAAACTGTAATCTATATATATGAGTAGCTCTCACGAATTTGCGAAAATCGTGTCCATACTCAGTTTTGTATATTATTAATGTTGTATTGTAAGCGTTGTATTTTTTCATGAAAACTATACTACTGAAGCTGCTCGTGCCATACTTTACTTAGGTGTTCTAATTTCACAATATTAAATGGCAGGTAACTGAATACTTCAAATATCATTCCCTCATCGTGTCCCAAACCCAATATTTAAATAATATTATATCATTAATTTATTGTGCTCTATAAATTTTACTAGTTTTGGTCATTACTTATCTTAAAAATAGTGCACTTAACAGTACATACACTTTTCATTGGGTACCGAGTAAGAAATGATTGGAAAATTTAATTTTTATCTGGGTCCCAAAAAAAAAAAAATCATTCCTTCACATTTTACTAAAACCTGGATTGTACTTTTCAATCAGATCGTAGGTTGCCGCACTTATACATTTTTTGCAGTTGGCAGCATTGTCAATGAAGCCATACTATCATTGTTGCAAGCCATACTAGCATTGTTGCTGTCAACTAGTTTTTTATTAATTATTTCAATGTTACATTTTTATGTCTCATTACTTCACACCATCTAAATATAAGGTAATTATTTCATTTGTAATAATCATTATGCCGTTTCACATGTTTTGAGGGGTAGAAATCTTGCCTCGAATCGTAATTCGATTTGAGATTAATGTTTGACTAGTTTTTGTAGTTAATGCTTGATTTTATCATTCCCTCACTTCATTCTATTAATGAATTACCCATTTATTTTCATTTAAACGAAAAAGGTGAGGACTACATAGTCAGCTGAGGTAAGTTACTTGTGTACTATATATTGAATGTATAAAATTGTCAATTGTTACAAATTATATTCTTAATATTATACGAAGTCATTTTTCGCAAATTCGTGAGAACTACTCATATATACGAACAAAAGAATTTAAATTATTGAAAAGAATTCGAATTTCATAATTTTTAATTCTTTTCTGCCCTCCGGCCGGGAAGTGGCAACTTTCGGGCCGCTGCCCTGAACGAAGTTGCAACTTCCCGGCTACGTCGAGCAGAAACATAGTATACGCACCTTGGCCAGTAAAAAAGAAAGCTTCAGACCACATGTTTGTTGACCGAGGCGAAGCCGATCATATTACATGTGATCTGAGACATTTCTTACTTTACTTCCCTAGGTGTATAATATACTATTATTTCATTGAAGAAAATAATTGCTTGGCACTATTTAAGTAAGTGAAAAATCAAGCATTTTTCTCGTAAATATACATTTTTTTCTCTCAGTATACCAATTAATGGATAAAAGAAAATTGTACCTTGAAAAGCAACTTCTAAATCATGCATCGATGGCTTAGGCATTGTGCGTAAAAGAGCGTACATTGACATTACTATTCCAGGAGTACAAAAACCGCATTGAGACCCATGAGCTTTAGCAATCCGTTCCTGAACTGGATGGAGTTTTGTCCTTGTACTTCCAATACCTTCCACTGTAGTTACAGCCATACCATGCATACTACATACTGGGGCAAGACATGCATTTACAGCCAAATGACTAAATAATTGTTAAAAGAAAATAATGAAACTATTATTACAACACAAAAAAAATATTGAAATGAAAGGATACATTATTCTTCCAGTTAATCGGTCGATTCGTGATACCATTACGGTACACGCGCCACAACCACCTTCTGCACATCCTAATTTTGTTCCACTTAATTTTACTAGACGAAATTAAGAAATAAAAAAAGATTAAATTATCAAAAAGCTTTCAGAAAAGATGAGAAGTAATTAAAAAAAAAATACATTTGTTACGAATATAATATAAGAGCGTCCATTCAGGATTTACGTTACTGTCTTGTATCTAAAATGAAGATAAAATAATAAATATTTATTTAGTACAAATAAAAGTATTTCTATAAATAATTAATGTAGTATATAATATATAAAAAATAAAAAAAGGGCAAACAGAATTTTTCAATCGTAGAGTACACTCTAATGCTTTAAGAGTCGTGCAATTCGAAATGATGAAAAACGATTTTAACTGAATAATCTCTAATACTATTAAATATTCAACTTCCTCGATCTTGGCGCCCCGTATAGGGGACAATTTTGCCAGCATTGGCAGCTAACGGCTGTTTGCTAAACCATTAAAATAATTATTGCTACAGCTTTAAAAATTGTGAATTAGAAAAAATATAGAATATGCTTTTTTGGTATTTAAAAGATCTATAAGTATACTTATAAAAAATTATTCACATAGCAAACAAAATGATGCCTTAGGACTGAGGAGGTTAATATGCTACTTTTTATGAACGTTAAACATGAATTTTTGAGTAAGATCACGTCAAGTGGACTCCCCATTTTCCTCTTGATCATGAAAATTAAGTCTATGTATTTTTGACTTCCCGCTAAGAAATCCCGAGTCAAAAAATTGAACTTACATTTAACTTACGTTAACTTATAGAACTTACATAAGCTTAATGAACTTAAATTGAACTTAAATGACTTATTAGACTTGATTATAACTTGAATCGAGTTAACTAAAAATATTGACTTAATTATAACTTACCTGGAATAAAATTAAGCCAAATTGAACTTAGATGTACTCCCAAGTCGAAATTTGAATCGTAAGTCGGACGTTGAAATCGTTATCTAGTTCTATGTTAAAATAGATGGACAAAATTAATTACCTTCGGCTTTTCCGTGGGGGATTTAAGCAGGTTGAACGATAAAAATACTCCCGTTTTTGCATTATTCGGCTTACAGACTTGAATTTTGGCACAAATATTCCCAACAATCTTACGAATCTCCCAACATCGGTATTTTTTCCGGAAAATAACTACAAGGGGGGTTTCAGTGGGGTCAAAAACTGAAACACTCGCGTTTTTACACTATCGGGCTTACAGATTTGAACGCGGGCACAAATATTCCCAAAAATATTTCGAATCCCCCACCATCGGTATTTTTCTGATAGCTAACTCCGAGAGGGGTTTTACTTGGGTGAAAGATTAAAATACTCTCGTTTTTGGGCTATCTGGCTTACAGACTCGAACGTTGGAACAAATATTCCCAACAATCTTACGAACCCCTTTACCATCGGTAAACCCCCCTTGGAGTTATTTTTCTGAAAAAATACCGATGGTGGGAGATTCGTAAGATTGTTGGGAACATTTGTGGTAAAGTTTAAGTCTGTAAGCCCGATAGTGTAAAAATGCGAGTATTTTTATTTTTGACCCCACTGAAACCCCCCTCGGAGTTAGTTATCGGAGAAAATACAGTTGGTGGGGGATTCGTAAGATTGTTGGGAATATTTGTGCCAAAATTCAAGTCTGTAAGCCGAATAATGCAAAAACGGGAGTATTTTTATCGTTTAACCTGCTTAAATCCCCCACGGAAAAGCCGAAGGTAATTAATTTTGTCCATCTATTTTAACATAAAACTAGATAACGATTTCAACGTCCGACTTACGATTCAAATTTCGACTTGGGAGTACATCTAAGTTCAATTTGGCTTAATTTTATTCCAGGTAAGTTATAATTAAGTCAATATTTTTAGTTAACTCGATTCAAGTTATAATCAAGCCCAATAAGGCATTTAAATTTAATTTAAGTTCATTAAGCTTATGTTAGTTCAATGTAAGTTCTATAAGTTAACGTAAGTTAAATGTAAGTTCAATTTTTTGACTCGGGAAATAATTAATTTTCAAAAATTCGGGATGTTATTGGTTTCACCCCGATTTTCGAAACCGAGTTTTCATCAGATGTCGACGTTTTGAGGTCCTAGGAAGCTATTCTATTTTTAGGAGGATGTCCGAGTGTCTGTATGTATGTGTGTGTGTGTGTGTGCGTGTGTGTGTGTGTGTTTGCGTGTACGGATGTAAACTCTTAATATCTTTTTAATGAACTGACCGATTAAAATATTTGAGGTGGCAATCAAGAGTTTGTTGGCCGTCAACTTTTCTGAAAATATCAAATCGATCGATTAAATAGACTCTAAGATATGGAAGAAAAACAAAAAAAAAAAACAAATTTTTTTATTTCAGTTTTTTTTTAATTTTTCAGAAACGGCTTGATCGATCAATTCCAAAATCTAATCAGCACAATAATTCAATAGAACGAGTCGATTGCCGCCTCAACCACCTCAATCGGTTAATTCGTTCGTAAGATATCGTGGGAGAAGGAAGTGCTACAAAACGGTTTTTTCCGAAAACAATGGCATACAATACTATTTTCGAGCTCGAAGAGCTAGAAAATGTATTCCCATCAATATTTTTGAGCTCAAGGAGCTTGAAAACAGCGGGAAGTTTTAGGGCTGACCCGCAGGGTCAACCGATAGACAGATATTTTTCTTATTTAGTCACTATGAAAAATTAATTCCTCAAACGATTTTTCAAAATTTTCATTTTAACAATTTTTTCTACAATGAAAATTTTACGTACTTTTGATTTAAAAATAGATTCCAAAACAACCGTTAAAGATAAATTAATGAATAGCTTCCTAGGACCTGCAAACGTCGACATCTGATGAAAACTCGATTTTCGAAAATTGGACCGGAACCAATAACTTCCCTCTTTTGAAAATTTGCAATTTTCATAGGGGAAGTTAAAAATGATAACAGCAGCGAAAATAAATAAAAATGGCAACTAAATTTTTCTTGATTAATCAGTTTTGCGTTTTCATTAATAACAATTAAACTAAATGGATTTAGATAGTGATTTTCAAAAGGGTTCTCGTGATTAAAAATAAAGAAGTAATAAAAAAAAGTTAGATTGATTAATTGTGTCTATCGAAAGTTATCGTCTTTACGAAGCTTTATACGTTAATACAATTGACAGCACTAGTTTCATGAGTTAAAATAATTTATTTTAAATTAATAAAATAACGAATCTACTTAACATTGTTTGAATTGTTCATTAATTAATTTTTTTATATGCTAGTATATAACTGACCTATTTTGATTTAAATAAAAGATTATAGAAGTACTTTTGTGTGAAAAAAATAGTTGGAAAAAAACTGTTCATAAGCCCTCTCGCGTTTGAGGTGTGCTGTGCAATAGGGTGTCCGTTATTTACCAAATTAAACATTTTTACTGGGCCATGATAAAAATCATTTCTTTGTGATCCAAAAATAATAAAAAAAAATATAAAAGTTTATTCTAACGCCGTTTAACCCTGCCCAAGTAATAATACATTCTCGTTTTGGTACATCAAGAAAAATTTTATTATTTGCTTAAAAATAAGTGCGCAGCCATGACTAATATATATTTTTGTAAGAAATTTCCCGCTCTTCAAAAAAGGTTTCTTATGTTTTTTTTGTGAATCCGACTGTTTAAGAGATATTGAAGGTCAAAGTTTGATTTGTTTAAAAAAATTGGCGTTTTTGTTTGAAATTTGATAACTCTCGAACAACCAGACATGAAATTAAGCGCTATAAAATGTCTTATAGGAAATTTATCGCTCTTCAAAAAAGGTTTCTTATACTTTTTCTGTAAATCCAACCATTTAAGTGATATCGAAGCTCAAAGTTGATAGATTTAAAAAATAACGTTTTTTGGTTAAAATTTTATAACTCTTCAGCAAACGGATATTTACTCAAGCTTTCAACAGTTATTTGTCGGAAATTTACCGCTCTACAAAAAAGGTACCTTTAATTTTTTTGATAAACTCAACCGTTCAAGAGATATTTAAACTCAAAATAAAAGAAATTTTTTATATCATCAGAGCAAAATTTTGAGTTAGTTTGCAATACTTTTCTTTCAACTTAAAGCTTAAATATCTCTTGAACGGTTGAGTTTATCAAAAATATCAAAGATACCTTTTTTGTAGAGCGGTAAATTTCCGACGAATAATTGTTAAAAGCTTAAGTAAATATCCGTTTGCTGAAGAGTTATAAAATTTTAATCGAAAAACGTTATTTTTTAAATCTATCAACTTTGAGCTTCGATATCACTTGAATGGTTGGATTTACAGAAAAAGTATAAGAAACCTTTTTTAAAGAGCGATAAATTTCCTATAAGAAATTTTATAGCGCTTAATTTCATGTCTGGTTGTTCGAGAGTCATCGAATTTCAAACAAAAACACCAATTTTTTTAAACAAATCAAACTTTGACCTTCAATATCTCTTAAACAGTTGGATTTACGAAAAAAACATAAGAGACTTTTTTTGAAGAGCGAGAAATTTCCTACAACAATATGTATTAGTCATTGCTGCGCACTCATTTTTAAGCAAATAATAAAATTTTTCTTGATGTACCAAAACGAGAATGTATTATTACTTGGGCAGGGTTAAACGGCGTTAAAATAAACTTTTTTATTTTTTTTTATTATTTTTGGATCACAAAGAAATGATTTTTATCATGGCCAAGTAAAAAAATTTAATTTGGTAAATAACGGACACCCTACTGTGCAATATAGGGTTTAAATGTGCGAAATAAATTATGAATTTGAACTAATATCAAACTGGATTAATTTTGGTTCACAAAACTAAACAAACGTACCCATTTGAAGCGATTTAATTGTGTTCGAAACAAAGAAACAGACTGTTTTGAATAAGACATGCTTCCTTGATTAAACAACGGAATTCGATCGAATTAAACCGAATTAAATTTTCAATTCTATTTAATTCAGATAAATTCTGTTAATTCGATGCCTAACTTAAAAATGAATTCTGTCTACTTCGGCAGGAAAACCAGAATTTGTCCAAATTAAAACGAATTTAAATAATTCTATTCGGTTTAATTCTGATTAATTCGAAAATAATTCTCCAATTTCTGGTTCTGAATTCGAATTAAACTGAATTAAAACGAATTTGAAATTTTTAAATCGGTTTTGTTCTGTTCAATTCAAATTCGAATTTTCAATTCAGTTGAATTCTGTTTTGCAGAATGCGACAGAATATAACAGAATTAAAATTTTGAATTCGGTTGAATTCAGTTGTTTAATCAGGGTTGATGACACTTTATTTTCGGTTAAATAGTAATGTAATGGGACGTTGTATATAGTCGTCCCATAGAAAGTTTATTGCCCTACCGTAATTATTTCTCCTCTACCATAATATTAGGATTTGCGCATGCGCAGAATATCTTTTTCAGAATATTATAATAGAGGGAGAAAAAATAATGGTGGGAAAAAATCCAAAATTTTCTCCGGAACGACTAAATTACATTGGTTCGAAACAGAGTTAATTCGAAAAATGAATAATTTAATATGATTATGGTTTATTTGGGCCTAATATCCACTTATTAGATGGGCTTAATTTAAGTTTAAAACAAGTTAATTTCTGGTTGGGTTTGGTTTAGATTTAAAATTACATTTTTTTCTCGTAGATTTAAGCCGTTTAATTTGAATTTATTGTGAGATTCACCAAATCCGTCAGGCCCTTATTAAAAGAAACGATTAAAAAAAAAAAATTTGAACTACTTTTTAATGCTTTTGAATCGCCCTTCTTATGGGCATCGGGGATAAACTTGGAAAATCAACAATTAATAATGACAAATCATCATTTTTAGATAATAAATCAATTATCCAACATTACATAAGTTTTTGTTTCATCTTACCTCTTGACCATTAACATAGAATACTAATGTACTAGATTCTTTACTTTTTGTGACTTCATGGCCGAAGACTAAAGAATCTATGGCTGATTCTTGATTTATATCATCATCAGGCTTACCCATATTATTTGATTAAATAAATATCATCAAAAGCTCTGTAAAAATTGAAAAAAAAATTACATAGTTTGACGCATGATAAAAAAAAAAATTTTCCTGATGATCAAATCTAATTGTCCATAAATGATCAGGTCTGATCACCCTCGCAGATTTGAATCACGGTGGAAACACCGTGGGTTTGTTCCATTTTACCACTGTGATTACGCGGTGTATCCACCGTGATTCCACAGTGGCTTTACCACCGTGTGTACACGGTGTTTCCACTATGATTAGGCAGTGGATACACCGTGGAATCATGGTGGTGAAATCGCACAAAGTCACCGTGGAATCACGGTAGATACTTCGCGTTAACACAGTGGAAACACGATGTATACACTGTGGTAAAATCACCATGGAATCACGGTGGATACACAGCGTAGTCACAGTGGATAAACTGTGTATACACGGTGGTAAAATGGAACAAACCCACCGTGTATCCACGATGGATCCACGGTGTTCACACTTTCACGGTGTTTCCACCGTGATTCAAATCTGCGAGGGCATGCATAGTCATATATAATCATGCATAAACAGATATGGTCGTAATAAAATAAAAAATTTAAAAAAAGGTTGGAAAATTCAAAAGTTCACGCCTCATAACGCTCATTTAATTTTAAAATGAAAATAAATTGTATTGCTGAATTTTAGAATAAAATTTAAAAAAATTTGTTTGCTACAATCATGCCACTGTTCACTCATTGTCATTAATGCTTGGTTCCCTAGATTATAAATTTTTAACCAAGCAGGAGGCCACGCATTAATGACAACGAGTGTTCATGTCAACATTTGACGTCAAAAAAATAGAAAGAAATTAAAAAGTTGTCCGAAAAAGTCGTCCGGGTGCAGCACTAATAAAAGGCCTTTAACAGAATATATCTATATCTATGTGACGTTTGCAAAAATATCCGTCAGAGGTAGCACCAATGGAAAAAAATAAATGAATTAAAATATATACGGGATTGTGAATACAAATATGCTATCAGTCATCACTCTTAATAGAATATAAAAAAAACGATATAAACTACAATAGTCAATATCAAAAGGGTTCATCTTACGAAAATTCTGAACAAAATTTTAAAAAAGCCGCTCTCGATACGATCATTTTTTCGGCAGTTATAACGACTACATACAAAACGACACCATACATACAAAAATCCGGATTTCCAAGTAAACATTTTGCACGCCTCATAACGCGAAGCGTTTGAGGTAGTGCTCTACTCTAAACTATTACGTTCATATTTTAAACTATTTATTTCTTCAAAGTAAGAAAACAAATGTTTTTTAAAAAACAAAAAGTAAGTTTTCTCTTTTTTTGATATATGTATTAGGGTGGCCCAAAAAAACCGACTATTTTTTTTTTCGAGTCTCTTATGAAAATTTGTTGGCTTACAATGATTTAAGAAGCCTCTCCAAAAATCAGCTCGATAAAATTTTTAAGAGGTCGCTCACGAATTTTGAGAATATCAAAAATGATTGACATTCGGATTTTTTACTTCTAAATTTTTTCTTTACCGTGGCAGCAATAGTTTATATTTGTAAAATCATGACTATGCTGAAAATTTCAGCCCAAAATTTAAATATTTAAACGGCGCTCAAGAATTTTGAATATTAATTGATAATATGTGACTAATACTTTAAATTAGTTTTTGTATTTTTTTATAACTCAATTATTGTCATTTTATTAAAATATAACTTTTTCATAACCAAAAATATACAGGGCAGCCTTAAACAATAAAATTTGGTAAGTTTCGAATAAGCGAAAAAACCTAAAAATTGAATTAAAAAATAAAAAAGTATGTTAAAAACTTACTACTTCTATTTCTCGGGTTATATTTCCATTCATTGTGATGCAAATTGATGGTGAAAAAATCGAGAAGCTTTATAAATATTCAAGGGTCGCTCGAAAACGTTCAAGAGACAGCACTCGGAAACATTCAAAATTCGTGAGCGAGGTTTAAATATTTAAATTTTGGGCTTATATTTTCAACGTAGTCATGATTTCACAAATATAAACTATTGCTGCCACGAGACAGAAAAAAATTTGAAATAAAAATTCAAATTTCGATCATTTTTGATATTTTCAAAGTTCGTGAGCGATCTCTTGAAAATTTTTCATCGAGCTGATTTTTGGAGAGGCTTCTTAAAACATCGTAAACCGAAAAAATTTTTATAAGAGACTCGAAAAAAAAATAGTCGGTTTTTTTGGGTCATCCTAATATGTGTACTTATATTACTGTATGGATAAAATATGAACGTAATAGTCATTTTAAGGCCAGGAAATTGCATAACCTTGACTTGTTGAGAGTAGAGCACCATCTCAAACGCTTCCCGTTATGAGGTGTGCATTACCTCAAACGCTTCGCGATATGAGGAGTGCTAAATAAATTCAATAATTGCTAGAACTTTGAGAAGCTGTCATCCGTCTAATTATTGTCCGTCGTTGATGTGACTTAAACTTAGTTATTCTAGACTCGTAGTCTCGTTATCTGGTTTCTCATATACTTTAAAGTATATATAAATGTCATCAAGTTATGACATTCCAATTGGAATGTCATAACTTGATGACATTTATATATTCAAATACTTCAACTAATATAATATGATATATGAATGATGAATGAGAATATACTTTAAAAGTTAGTATAAAGATTTAATTCATCAGTTTGCTTCAATAATACGAAATTCACTTAAATATGAGCCCATATCGACTAGATATAAAGTGATCTAATCATATATATCTCTTAATTTAGCGATACACGATGAGATATAATCATCTATGAATCACATTGAGAGAAAAAAAAAATATTTTCAAGAAAAACTAAGTGATTTAAGTATTTAAGTTACTTAAATATTGCCAAGCAGTTATTTTCTTCAATCGAGTAAAATAATTACTTTATACGAATATTTTATTTACTTCCTTAATACGAAGGAAAAAATTTGATTTTGTCAAAAAAATATTATTAGATTTGCCATTTTTTAAATCTTATGTTCAGATTAGTTTCGTATCTTAAAAAATATTTTTTTTATTAATGAATATTTTGATCCTAGACAAGATTCGAACATAAACCTTTCACGCGAGACTTAGTCCCTACACTTTAGTACGCTTAGCCACGGTGGCTTATTGGAAATCATGTTTTTAACAAACGATTAGGTTATTCATAGATGTTTGTCATCTTAACTCTAGACCCTCTAGACTGGTCAACAAACGCGACCTAACGACTTTGGTCAAGTGATGAGGGAATTACCGCAATGCTTTTGAGAGTGCGACGTTGCCTGGTCGCTCTGACTGTTTACTATTGGTGTATTATTTTCGGCGGGAATATTGTAAAAAATTCGAACATGAAAAAAAATTTTCAACTTTATTTTTATTAATTTTAAACTCTGTTTAAAACAATTAGTAGTTTAAACAAATTCAACAAACTTATTTTTTAATTAAATTTTGCTAGTATTTAATTTTATTTAACTTAAAAAAAAATCAACAATTTTTTTTATAAATAACAATATCACGTAAACGTAGGTTAATGCCTTCGGCAGTAAATAGAAATATTTTTATAGTGGACAGAAAAGAATATTTTATTGTATTTATTATAAATTAAATCAAGAAACAAATTAAAAAATTATATTATTAATCGCAGAGTTTTTAAAAATGTTTATCAATAAAAGTAAATATTTACCTCCACATAACCTTTCGAACACAATAATGGCCGGTAACAGTCTGCGCATGAACATGAGAAGTCGGAAAGAGGGGACATACATCAAAGACGGCAACGCCGCAAGTGAAAATCTACTAACGACTCTGGTCAAGTGATGAAAACAGTCCCGGAAATCCGTCACTTTTTTTTTTTAGAATTTCTTTTTTTACGGCAACTTTATGTTTTTAAACATGCTCGAAAAAATTGTTAAAATATTCTAAAATGTTTGAAGAAGAAAGTCAAATTTTTTCAAACTTTTTTAGTAAAAAATGTAATTGTAATAAAAATAATAGAATTAAGTGCGGTGCACGCTCATACGTTGACCAGTCTAGGGTTAAATATTAATTTACACACTTAAATAATAAAATTTTAATATTTAACAATTCATAGAAGTAGCTCTCGACAAAACTAATATATTTTATATTTTTATTAATCCCTGATTAAACAACCGAATTCAAAATTTTAATTCTGTTATAGTCTGTCGAACTCTGCAAAACAGAATTCAACTGAATTGAAAATTTGAATTAGAATTAAACAGAACAAAACCGATTTAAAAATTTCAAATTCGTTTTAATTCAGTTTAATTCGAATTCAGAACCAGAAATTGGAGAATTATTTTCGAATTAATCAGAATTAAACCGAATAGAATTATTTAAATTCGTTTTAGTTTGGACAAATTCGGTTTTCCTAGCGAATTAGACAGAATTTATTTTTAAGTTAGGTACCGACTTAAGGGGACCTGGTGGTCTAGAAATTTTGAAAAATTGATTTTTTTTGTATATTTCGAAAGTATAATATTTCAAAAATATACTGTGAAGATATGGTGATTATATTCCCAGTATTTCATGTTCTAAAAGCTATTAAGCAGGCCGGCCGAGTAAGTAATTTTTATTCTATTGTGCAGTGGAAAACATCTGCTTTGCTTTCTATACCTAAGTTATAATAATGATAAACAAGTCAACATAAAATGAAAAACAAGAAAAACCGAAGAAGTGCACAAGAAAAAAATATGGTGCTGAAATAGCTGATTAATCGTAAGTATATGTTCAAATCTAGTTTTCTTCAGAATTTCTTTAACTAAAACTTTAAACGCGTTTATCTCGAAACTACTTTTTTCTGCCTGGCGTAGTTGAAAAAAAAAAACTATCCGGTCGATTGCTTTCAAATTTAAATATGTTATTCAATACACCAACAGCTACAGCCGGTACTAGAATAAAATTTTTGCGTTGAATATTTCTATTTTTTAACATGCAAAATGTTACGAAAAAAAAGCCAATTTTTGGGCTAAAAATTTCAACAAAGTGCCACCTTCAAAAAAATTTTTTTTTTTTTTATTCTAGTACCGGCTATAGGTATATTTATACTGATTAAAAATCCATTAAATTTTTTTTTTCAGACCCATAGAAGAGCCGAATTGTTCTACGCCGCCCGGGTCCCTTTTTTTAAAGGAGCTGGCTTCAACGCCATCTTTTAAATACTAAAACTAATTTTTTTTCTTAGTTATAAGCATTTCTGTATACATCAATAACAATAAAATAATCCCTCAAAATTTCGAAAAAGGTTTGATATTTATTAACATATAAAAAATATTTTTTTTAAAATCATGAAATTTTCAGCCTCTAGACCACCGGGTCCCCTTAACAGAATTTATCTGAATTAAAAAGAGTTAAAAATATTATTCTGTTTACTTCGATCGAATTCAGTTGTTTAATCAGGGATACCAATGAGAAATTTCATTTTGTTATCAAAACAATTTTTTTTCTTACTGCAAGAATTTTTTTCTAATTTTTAATTATATTGCATGCCTGCGTGAGCGTAGGTATGCTCTACTCTCGCCTAAAAATAAAAAAACTGGGTTCCGTCAGACTTTCTTTCTTCAATTCTTTTTCTTTTATTCCACCAAATAATTGGTTTATTGAAGTTTTTAATTATAATAAATTCGAGAACGTATCAACTAAATCGAAGAAATATTTAGTGGCCTCAAGTAATTCATGGTTCTAGAAATTATTACTAAAGTGAAGCAATAGTTTTCTTAAAATAAAAACAATCATTTTAATTTAAAAATAAAATTACTTTTTTTGAGTATTTATGAAAACACGAAAAATAATTACTTGAATTTAATTTTTTTTTCTCTCAATGTCAGAAAATATTTTTATTTGTTTTTAATGATTACGTAAGAAAACTATAATTATTATAAAATATTATTTGAACATACCTCTTCAAGAATATTTATCGAAATATTTGTTGGACCGACAAGCTTGGAATGAATAATGGACAGATTTTAATATTATAATACGTTATTGGTGAAAGTCGTTGACCGTAATACATTCAAATCCTTGGAAATTTGTATTGTGTATACATACGAGCATCTGACAAGTGATACAGATTAATTTCAGTTTGACTCATACTTTGCGGTTGATATTTTTTTATTCAAATTAAATCAATAAAATTATTAAGAATAATAGAGTAATGTTATATATTTTATACGAATGTTATTTACTACATTGAATATTTTTAAACCAATTCAATAATACTTCCGTAATTGAAATCACACAAACACTAACAAAATAGATTTCTAATCCGATAAATTCTCTGATATTCGTAACAATTAATCACTCAGGTTATCAATATTTAGATACACTCTACAGTATGACGTATTATTTATTATCTACTGTATGATATTCTTTTAAATAAATGAATAAGAATGTTGAAATGTGACCAATGAATAGTTGTTTGTTAAACTGACTTTATTAAATTATTTGAAAATATCTCAATAGTAAAACTGTTATTAATATTTCGAATTCAATTAATATGTTTTATATCTATTAAAAAAAAATTAGTTCAATCTGTTCGGTAAAAAAAATGTAACTATTCGATTCGAGTTACTTAAATTGTTTTTTCTCGAACGTGATATTATTGTACGAAAAAAAAAAGAAGATTAATTTATTGACATAAAAGATTATGGTATTAATATCTTATTAAAAGTAATATCTTATTAAAAGATTATTACAAGTGTCAGTTAAAAGATTATTTAGTATTTTTATAATTATTAAATTATTAATTATCTTGATAATGTTACTATACCTTTGAAAATAAAAATTTTTTTTGAAGTAGAAGTCAATTATATTTTATTTACATCAATAACAAGATTCGATATATAAAAATATTATTGTGTATATATTATTCAGTCAACTTGAGTAACTTTGGTGCAAACAAAGTGACAGACCGTTTCTTAAAAGTATATTTTGATATTTTTCCTCAAAAATTGGGTATGTTTGAATTCTAAATCGGCTGATGATTGGGTAAAGAAAAAATTAATTATTTATGCAG
The DNA here is from genome assembly GCA_030273425.1 of Microplitis manilae. Lineage (NCBI taxonomy): Eukaryota > Metazoa > Arthropoda > Insecta > Hymenoptera > Braconidae > Microplitis > Microplitis manilae. Next base: position 22,063,497 of record CP092725.1, on the reverse strand, counting down.
GTTGACTATATAATTGAAGTTATTTAATTAACTCCCTAGCGATCAGTGATCTCTTTACTAACGGTAAGAGTATAAGAATCGTGTGTTAACTAAAGGAAAAGCTCTTAATGGTCTTAACTATACTTAATTGGCGCGTTGCCCTGATATAGTTGTTCCAATAAGAAAAAAACTCATGAAGTAGACAGTGGGGGTAAGGAAATTAGTGGGAAGAGAATTCTCTTGTTGGGACTATATATCTATTTCCAAATCTACTTCAAAATTCTATTACGTGTTTTTTTCATAGATACAAAAAAACTTTCTTGTACTTTTTTACTTGATTTTTTATTCTCTGCAAGCTTTGTTTGAAAGTTTTTTGCAAACTTTTGCACGACTCATGATGCGAAGCATCAGAGAGTGCTTTACGATCGAAAAATTTTTTTCGCCTCACTTCGGCAACTATTTCAATTATTATACCTTTGTTGATTCACGGAATTAAGATATGTTGCACACCATTTTGAAGATAATTTAATGGAGATTAATTCCATACTTTTCAAAAATTTATTTAAGTTCAATAAAAGCCGAAAAAATATCAAAATAGTTTAAAAAAATTTCCTGTCCGTCAAGTACGGATCCCGTATACACGATAACTTGCGAAAAAATCCAGTAATTGAATCAAATTTTTTTTTTTTAAATTCTTTGAAAGATTTGTAGATCCCCTATTGAAAATGGCTAGGTAACTCAGTGTCGTTTAATTACAATTAATAAAAAAATAAAAAGGCTGTATAAGTATACATATATATATCTATGTAAAATTAACATGGCTGGTGATATACCTATACATTATACGTACGTTTACTCCACCAGGGGCGCTTGCGCATTACCGTCTTAGTACAGCTGTTTTTTTTTTTTGTTATTGCTAATTGGTAAGCCTGAATTTTTTCAATTCAATTCTTTTTTTTTATTTACATATATTTTTTTTTTAGTTATTAATCGAGATATTTTGACAAAATTCTTTTATAATTATAAAAAATTACTAATATAATGAAAACAAAAAAACAACAACAAATTTTAATGACAGAAAATTGTATATATTTTAAATTTATTCGTGCTTCCCGCCATTTTCTTTATTATTATTTTATTATTTCATAATAAATGAGCATTATGAGTCGTGCACTTTTGGATTTTCCAAATTTTTTAGTTTATTAAATAGTTGCGAAAAATCTGTTTTTAAGGGTGTTATCCAGTAAACACATTTACGTAAATGTGACGTCAGAGTGACGTTACGCTATGTCATAATTTACGTAAGATATAAGTCATGAATGAGTCAGGTGTGACTCATTATTTCCCACTTTTTTACGTAAGATTATGACGTAAAACTAATGACGTATACATGACGTAAATATGATGTCTGTGTGACATTCCATGACGTCAGTATGACATATGGGTGATGTCAAAATTATCAATCCGGAAAAAGTATTTTTGAAAAAAAAAAAAAAAAAAGAAAAAAATTAAATTCCGAATTTTCGATTTGATTATTACCGCGCGAACGCATTATGAATTCAGAAACAAGATTTGATAGCAGTACATTATGAAAAACTCCTGGGCGTCTGCTGGGTTCGAACACGGCTTCTCTTGGATGGCAGTCCTTAATGTTGCCCACTGGTCACATCAAGAGAGTTAAAGTCTCGTGCTTAATTGATGTATTTAGAGTGAAATGCCAGTAAAGGCAGAGTTCATAAAGTTTCGTGATAGATTTTTACAAAATTTAAAAAAACTCCATGAACATAAATGATAATTATAAAAAATTATATAAAATTTAATTAAGTTCCTTCAAATTTTTTGAATTTTCTGTTATGGTGTGGAATTTAAAAAATCTTATATAAAATTTTGCGAAACATTAAATAATTCGACAAAATTGTAGGGGAGAGTGGGGTCAATTGAACCAAAAATACTTTGACATTTTTTTTTTATATGAATAAAAGCAAAATGATAAGTTTTTTTTTTACAAAATTATAATTTATTATATAGAATATCATTTCTCATAAGCACATAACTTGACGAATGATGAAAATTTTCAATAAATACGAAATTGTACAACTGCATCAAATGGTTCAATCGTCCTCTTTGCGGGGGCAATTGAACCACTAGTCGGGGACAATTGAACCAAGAGTATTAGAACCACAAATGAATGACTTTAATGAATATTTTACTATTCATTACAGCTTAAAACTAAAATTACAACACTTTTAATACTATTAATTATTTTATATAACATTATATGTTATAACAATCACTTTTAAAACTTCTGTCAATATAATTATTTTTTTTCTTGGTTAGTTTAGCTTGTTTTCACATTCTGTCAAGATGCGCGCGCATGTCGGATTACTCACAGTGTGATTCGTGTGGTTCAACCGTCCCCGAGAGTACTGGTTCAATTGACCCCATATGATTTTATTGAAATAATTAGTTTAAAAAAAAAACATTCAAGAACTATTTTACTAGAAGTAAAGTTTGAAATTTATGACTAATATATGTAAGAAGGTATTACAAAAAAAATTTTAAGATTTCATTTGAAAATTAAAAAGTTATTAAACAATTCGCCAAGAGCTGAAATCAAGGTTTAGATACCTAAAAACACAAAAACTTGAATTTTTTAAAATTAAATCATCATATTGGTTCAAAATTTTGATCAGACTAAGGTTTAGTGTATTAAAATATAATTCCAAGAGGATGACTCATTTTTATATTTTTTTCGATTTTTTAAGCTTACTGGTTCAATTGCCCCGTGGTTCAATTGACCCCCCTCTCCCCTATGAAATTTAATCGATTAAAAAATTGCAGTACTAAACTTTACAATCTTCATATCAAAAAAGTTCAAACTGTCGTTACATTTTCTTTGTCATCTTCAATAGTATTTTCGGAATATTATTTAAAAAAATAAAGTTAATTTTGTTATGCTCACGCTAATGCTCTAATCTAAAACGTCTGAAATATATTATCGAGTTTATCGGTTACTTTGGCCCCAAGAATATTCGACATTTAGTTGTTGTTTTTACACATTTACACATTTACACATTTTTGAAAATTTATTCTATAATTGTTTTATTTTAATAAATAGATGATAAAACACTATGACTCAAAAATTGCATCAGCATTGCGTAAAATACTGACTTGTCACTGATGTAAAGATATGATTTAAAAGTGACGTCCATATTACCTAAAACCGTGACTTTGCTACTGACATAAATGTATGATTTAAAAATTACGTCATTATGATATACAATAATGACTTTATTACTACGTAACAATGTGATGTAGATTTTATGTCCAAAATTAGAGACATTAATTTGAGAAATGTATATACAAAAAAAAAGTCTATGGAACAAGTTCATAATTAAATCTATCGGTACTATTTTAAATTGAGTTGAAGAAAATAGTTTATTTTTGTAGTACAAACAAGCGAAATTTTTTTTAGTCTCTTATTGAATATAATTAATATTAATTTTAATAATTTACTAATACTTCTTAACAAAATTCAAATTCTCATTATGAAATTAATTATCACTACAAGTTATACAATACAGCGATACAGTATATTGTAACTAATTGAATTTATTCTACGAGTAGCCAATATTTGTTCAAACGATTTCACTTTAATTATTGTGATCAAAATTTTATAAACAAATTTTGATTGCGATTTTGTCTTTCAATTCCGACAAATATAGTTATTACCAAAAATATTATTTAACGACAAGAGAGTCAAAGTTTTTCTGCACATAAATCAATATCGTTAGAATTACACTCGGAGTTTCAATGTCATATTTACATGCAAAAAGTGGTATTTTCTATATATGAATTGACATTATATTATTTTAAGTAATTATCGAGCTTCTAGGCTACAGTCATCTGTTGCATGCAAGAAGAAGTACCGATGCATTAGACTAATAACATGTACTTGTAGAACTATCGATTGTTACTTGTGTTATTTTTCAAGCTGATATGAGATTTTATGTCAAGGGTACGTAACACATAAGTCATAACTGTGACGTCATACAAGAGTCTTGCTTACATCAATATGATGTCAAGTTTTTACATCATTTTAAAGTCATGTAGAACGTCAGGTTGACATCAAATTTACGTAAAATGCCGTGACATTTCTATGACCTACGTATGACGTCAAAACAAGGTCATGTGTTCACTGGGAATTGTCATTTTTTTTCTCATCAACTTCTGGGTGATGACTTTTTTTATTTCAGGGGGTACCTGGCGGATCCGAATTACCGTAATTTGTGATATTCGGAAGAATTACAGTATTTTTCGGCGAAATAACAGCGTTTGACGGCAATAGTACGGAATTCCCACCGTTAATTTGCAGTAAGAAAATGGCAATTTATCGTAAAATTGCGACTCGCCTGCGGTGTTTTACCGTAAAATGAAGTATTGCACAGTAAAAACTCTAAAAATAAAAAAGCATACAGTGCTTACGGTAAAAATGTCATAAATACCGTAACTTGCTGTAAATTGTCGTAAGTTACCGTGAACTGTGACAAATTTGCCGTAGAAATACCGCAGTTTATGGTCAAATGCGGTAAATTACTGTAATTTGGATACGTCAAAGGTTTTTGTGAGTGACGTCATAGACCTTCAACCAAATTTGCACCAACTTTCAAGAAATGTCTCCTATTTCGGAGTTTCGACTGGACTAATCGTTTCAAAAAAAAGGTTCTCGTTCCACAATGCTTATTTAATGTTGTGACAGAGCGGTCGGTGAGGACGAGCAGGACAGCCAGCCAGCCGGAATCGACGAGCAAATTTATTTCGTTATTATTATTATTAGTTACTTATTTACTATTATGATTATTACTACGATTGTGATTAGTACTATAAGACTAACAGGTTATTATTACTATTATTACGACTAGGGGGCAGAGGCAGCCGATCGGTTCTCGAGTGGCTCGGGCGATCATCCAAGCTAAGCAGCATCGAGCATGGTCGCTACTTGAATGGTTGACCGCTTAGCCAAGCGTTGGGCGCGATCGGAGGTCTCTGGCTGTTAGGCACGGGATGAGGAGCTAGTGGTCGGTAAAATGGGAATTTTATTGATCACTAGAACGTCACCCAAACCAAAAGCCATAAACACCAAAGGCATAAAGATGCTATACACCGCAACAAAAATAAAAAAAAAGAAATATTATTATTATGACTATTATCACTATTACTATTATTTTACAATTAGTTTGATTATTACTACGATTAATACTATTCCTATTTTTTTACTATAATGATTATTGTTATTATGATTATGACTATGTTTATTACTATTGTGTTTAATACTATTACATTTACTACTATGACTATGATTGTTGTGTATAATCCTTACAAAACTATTACTATTATGTGAGTGTCACGATGCGAGTGTATGATTACCCGATGAAAAAAATTTTTGTCTAATCATATATAATTATGCATAATCATCTATATATGATTGGATCCAAAAATTGGTCAGGTCTAATTATATATAATCAGATCTGTTTATACATGATCATGCATGAATGAATATAGTCATTTTTAGAATCTCATTTCGAATACCTTTAAATTATTAATTAAGTAATTTAATTAGGATTTCTTGTTTTCATCAATATAAATATCTATTAAATTTTAATAAAAAAAAAAAAAAAAAATTACTATTCGTTGACCACCACTTTACTACGAGGTCACCCATCCAATCAATGACCTACGCCGATGCTGCTTAACTTTGGTGATCGCTGGATTGTAGTCTGATCCTTTAGTCTGCTATGAACTTACAATAAATGAAAGTTTATGGCATTACTTAACTCAGATAATCAAGTCGATACATCATACGTAAATAATGCACCTAATAATGAATTTGATTTTGTACATAAATTACAATAGAATTCATTAGATACATATAATCAAATCTATTTATCTATAAACTTATAAATAATCGTATATAAATCGATATCGATTGATACTTTTAAATTGCTGCCGAAACCTTTGAACATTTTTTAAGTATTAGGGATTTAAGTTTATTTGATAGTTGACAAAATAAAAATTTAATAACATTCATATTAAAAAATTGTCATATTATGTAATATATATATATATATATATATATATATAACTACATATAACTTTATATCAGTCATGTCTGATCAGATCCAATCATATATAAACTTATGCACGACCATACATGAATTTATATTAGCCATGTCTGATCAGATCTAATTATATATGGATTTGTATCAGTCATGTCTAATCAGATCTAATTATATATAGACTTATATATAATTAGATCTGATCATATATAGACTTATATATGGTTATATATGGAGTTATACCAGCCAAGTATGAACATATCTAATTATATATAGGCTCATATATAATCAGATCTGATCAGATCTGATTATATATAGACTTATATATAATTAGATCTGATCATATATAGACTTATATATGGGCTAATAACACCCAGGTATGATCAGATCTAATTATGTATGGGGTCATATATGATTATATATAATTAGACAAAAACTTTTTTCATCGGGTACATAACCGAGAAAAATTATAAGTCCCGAGCGATAAAATCAAAGGGAAATGTAAAAAAAATAATTTTGGCGAACGAAATTGTGAAATGAAAGAAAAATAATGCGTTAAAAGTTTAAGTAAATAACAAATGCTTGGAATTTGGCCGGCTGAGCTAATTTCTCGCGACGGCGAATGAAGGGAATGAGAGAAGGAGCGATCGGGACTTAGAATAATTTTTCTCTCACTATACTTGCGCGAGCGACAATAGAAATAACCACTTCAATAATGGATTTATTATCATTGAAATTATAAAACATACCTTTAATAACATCAGAGTGACTCTGCATGACCAAATTTATCGTCGATGTTGCCACTAAATCGTGACTAAGTATAAACCAAGTTTTACTTTTGACCCGGGATATCACGTATTGATTGAATGAAAAATTTTCGAAGTCAGAAATATACATATCCCTCATGATTTCCATAATATAATCAGCATGTAAGATCTGCACTGCTTGTTTTCAATTACTATTTGTTTTTACATTTGACTGAGTCAACTACTCGATTTGTGTTTCACTAATGTTACGAATCCGATTGTTATGGATCAATATGTAGTTGACGCATTTCGACTAACTGCACCTGAATTACTGGAGAGACCTATTATGATTATCAATAATAATTTTGAAGTCAAAAATATTCAACTATATTTGCCTTCTTATCCGACGTACATTTTATCTGTAGGAACGATTAAAGAATTGCAGGAAGCCCTCAACAAATTAATGTGGTCACCTTCCTGGAACATCGCTTCGACATTCTTCTTAGTGTTGAAGTCAGAAAAATGTAATCTATCGGCATTTTTTTTACTCCCAAAATTCTGGTTCTTTAATTTATTATCCTCGTTTGTGGTATGTCATGATGTTGGCAATCCCGTTCGGCATCCATGTCAGAAAGGCATCATTATGTTATCTGAAAAAAGATATCTTTTAGAGGCCAGACAAATGTTATCTTTTTGACAACTTTTTACGGATATCGATTTATCGAGATCTAAAAGATAACTTTATGATAACTTCTGTAGATGTCCTTATGATGTCAAAAAGATATCTTTTTGTAAACATTTATCATAACCTAAATTTATCAGCTGACGTTTGGTATTCATATATTTTATGTTTAGTTTAGTCTAACCTAGAAAATAGGTATACGTGCAAAAAGTGTTCGATAAAAAATGTTCTTCAGAAAAACATTTAAAGAATTATCTACGAGCCAAAAAAATGATCATTTACGAAAATTTTAAAATAATTCAATAAACAATTTTATATAATACATGCTCAAAATAAACGCCATTAAATGCCTAACCTCGGCCTCATAAACTTTTTTATTAAACACTCATCACTTCTGATTGGTCGAATGCAGTGTTTTAAACTTTCTTAAAGCATTTGGGCATCCCTTCTACCGCAAAATTCGACGAAAATAGGCGTGGTATATCCCTACTCTATAATCCAAGTTATCAAAATGTTCAAGATACTGGGGTGAACACACCTTTACCTAAAGCTGCATCACTAGCAAAAAAAATTCTCTAGATTACACATGCGCATTAAATTGATCGGCTAACGATTGTGGATCGTCATTAACTAATAAATTTGTGTCACCTTAAATTTATAACCTGAACTCTAATTTTATAAAAATGTGATTAAAAGTAAAAAATAAATACTACATTTTAATAAAATGGAATCAAAGGAAGATATTAATTAACCTAAAATTTTAAGACTTGTTAGTTTTATATTTAGAAAAAAATTTGTTCAAATTTTCATATTAAAAAATACATGTATTAGACTTTGTATTAGGTTAGTTTTTATGTTTATTTATTAATAAAACAATAAAATAAAAAGATAATCTTAGTTTCGATGAAATAAATAAGTATTTAATTTCATTTTTAATAATTAAATAAATAAACACTTAAGTAATTTTTTATAAATAAATAAACTGAACCAAAGAAAAACATTGTTTTCTATGAAAACAATTATTAAAATAATCGCGACCGCATGACGCCGACGTTAAGCATTTAACGACGTTTTAATTTTGAGCATTTATTATATAAAATATCGTAGACAACTAGTGACATCAAGTATAATACTTGATGGCACTAGTTATCTAAGGTACTATTAATCTGTAGAAACCCCAGATTATTGGGCCTAAATCATTATACCCTGAATAAGAAAAGTGATTTAATCCATGCTGTGTATATCTATATATTAGTCGATTAAAATTGCTTTAAATTATTTCGAATTGTTTTGAATCATTTCAAATAATTTTTCTTAATTAGGGTACCAAACTTTGAAGTTAATAGTAAATGTCAATTGAATTACACTAAAAATGATAGTATAAATAATAACAGTGATAATAGTGGTGAAAAAAATAATCATGGTGATAAACAAGTTGAAGTGAATTTGAAGATTACTATTATTATTATATTATTATTATTATTAATATTATTATTGATATTACTATTATTATCAGTGTTATCATCAAAACTAAATTATTATTATTATTATTAATTACATTCAAGTTACTATATAATTTTGAATTAATTACTTTCTTACAAATAATAAACAATAAAAACCGAAAAATTTTTGAATATTAATTATTATTAAGTAACCTCAAAATCATATCTATTTAGAGATAACTTTATTACATCATTGATCCGCTATCTTTTAGACATCAGAAAAATGTTATCTTTCTGATACCTTTTCGAAGAGATCTAAAAGATGTCAGTAGGTGGCGCATTAGATATCTTTCTGATATCTTTATGTTATCTTTAAGATGAGTCTTAAAGTTATCAGATCCAAAAAATGTTATCTTTGTGAGATCTTTATGATAACTTTTTGCCGACCAGGATGGAACATCTCTGTACACTTTTAACCCATTCACTAAACGAGCACCAGATCCGTGGATTAGAGTTTTGTTAATTGACAAGCAGATTCCGCGATTTAATGTTTACAAACGACCCTTCATTAATGGTAAATAAAATGCATTCAACTTTTTACTATAGTAATGTCTAATTGTACTTAAAATACATTTTTTCCTTCTTTTTAGATCGCACAATCTGTGACTATCTCAATTTTGATAAGACCAAGTTTTTAGATCGTTATCCTATTAAAGTTGCAACATCCATCAAATATCGTGAACTCATAGAACGAGATGTAATTCCTCGCTTGAACGTGACTGTCATCAAAACTATACTTCAACAGACAGAAGATTCTGATCGACTTATTGAATCATTAATTGATGGTCAAAAAGATATCAGTTAAAGCCGATATGTTATTAACGACTTGGACGATGAATACGTAGACGTAATTCCAGTGACTGGAGAGATGAGTTATGTCATCGTAACACAAAAAAGAACTTATATGTCACTAGTTCGTGAAATTGTTAGTGTTTTAGATCTTTATTCAGGTATCGCAATTATTATTATTCTATTGATTATTGCCATAATGATAATACTGACCAATGGCTATCAGATTCGTTTGGCGTTACTACACGGAAAGAAAATTCTTGAAAAATTTACGATGTTAATATCGTAATCGTGGACTAGACTTTTATTAGCGTCAATTTTAAAATATCTTATTTCAAAATTTACTATATGAGTTAGATTTTTTACTATTCAACATCGTAATTTTAACAAAGACTTTTAGGATTAAAATTTACTTCAAAAATTACAATTTAATATCGTAAAAAAAAAAAGAAATAAAAATTACAATTCAAAAACTATATTTATGCCTATATTTATCATTCTATGTACTTTTGAATAAAATGAATATTACAGTGCTGCCTCTGTTACCATACGATGTAAGCTCGAAAAATTACGATAGTTTATCGTAGTTTTTAAATATTAACTGCGTCCTCCGCAAGAGGCGCTCTCATGACATACGAATGTATATTCAAATTGTTTATAGGGACTTTAAAAATCAATCAAAGTGCAAGTCCTTGGTGGCCGAGTGGTCCAAGGCGCCCGACACTTCGCTTTCGAAAGGACTTGGGTTCGAATCCAACGTCCGGACGATTATTATTTTATTCTTTTATTTAAAGTTTCTCTTCAAATTTTACGATATTCACATCGTAATTTATACTAGAGAGCTTGAGACTTCATATTATTTGTCTCAGTATTATTTCTTAAATGAAATTTCCAACGCTACATCGTAAAAATTGCGATTTTGAAAGTCTAGTCCACTACTACAATAATCAATAGGACAAATTACGATATTATTATCGTAAATTTTGCTAGAATTTTCTTTCCGTGTACACTGATAGAAGAATTTATTTGTACCAAATAAGATTCATTTATAGTTAATAAATGATTTATTTGACAGCTTTAACCAAATAAATATTTATTAATAGTTAATAAATGATTTATTAAATGAGATTTATTTGAACCAAATAAATATTTATTAATAGTTAATAAATGGCTTATTTGAATAGAAAATGACACATGAAGCTAATTAAGTAGGGTTATGACAAATAATTTATAGTCCCATTTAAGTTTACTTTTTTAAAGAAAATAATACACACAGTAATTAATTTAAAAAATATTCAGCATTTTTTTTATTTATAAAAAAATATTTAGTTGATTATATTTTGAATTTGTTACATTAGACAGTATACTGAAAGGTAATGTAAACAGTAAGTGGCGCTGTAGTCAAAAATCACAGAGATATTCACTCAAATAAGCCATTTATTAACTATTAATAAATCTATAATTGCGTCAAATAAATGCATTTATTAATATTAAATAAATACTTCTATCAGTGTAGATGTCCTTAAGCTGTTATCAAGTATGGGAATGGATTCACCTCTCGATCGATTCGCGATGAAAATTCGTTTTTTTACAGCATTCTTATTCATTTTTACATTTGATCCTGCTCTCCCAGGGCAACTATCCGCGATCTTAACACGACCACGATCTTATAACGTAGAAACTTTAAAAGATCTATACGATCATAAATACCATTTACATTATCTTCAAGGTTTACACCGAGAGATAATAAATGAAGAATTATGGACAACAGTTGAGGATATGAGCTTTCTACATCCTAGTTTAGAATTACTTCCTTATGATTGTTTAAAATTAGCCGCCCAAGATAATACAATTGCGTGTATTTATCCCGAAAATTTGACAATTAAACCTGCATTGGATAAAATGAATTTATACATATCAAAAAACTTTTTGTTTAAAACAAATTTTGTCTATTCGATCCGTAGGGATTGGCCCCTAAAAAATCGAATTCATAAAAAATTATTACACGCGATCGAATCTGGTTTCGAGCAAAAAAATTCTAGAATTGCGATTAATAATCCACTGAAAAAAAAAAGAAAAATTGATCGTATCAAAAAAATTTTGAAGTATGATGAAGTAGACGCGATTGATCTTGAATATTTTTATGTATTTTTTGTATTCATTCAGCTTTTAGCAATTCTTATATTTGGCATTGAATATTTGATTGGACAATATCGACGCGGAAGACAATGATTAAATTGCCTCCTTCTAGAGTTTTTATCTTGAGATTGTTATTTTTCACTTCAATAGTACTAATAATTGATTCACATTTACAATTTCAATGCAAACAGATTGAACATCATATAGCAATCTTTGTTTTTTTTTTCATAACTTGGACGACAATAATATTTATTTTCACCAGTTGGGAATACATGTAACCTGCACGATCTGTTCATTAATAAATCGATATATTATCATATTACTTTTTGATAATTATTCTGTAATAAATTCATTATATAGTTCCCATCAATGAACTCATTTATGTAATATATCCTAAATAATTAATCAGTAATAAGTTTTATAATTTCCAAAATTAGAGACATTAATTTGAGAAATGTATATACAAAAAAAAAGTCTATGGAACAAGTTCATAATTAAATCTATCGGTACTATTTTAAATTGAGTTGAAGAAAATAGTTTATTTTTACATTACAAACAAGCGAAATTTTTTTTTGTCTCTTATTGAATATAATTAGTATTAATTTTAATAATTTACTAATACTTCTTAACAAAATTCAAATTCTCATTATGAAATTAATTATCACTACAAGTTATACAATACAGCGATACAGTATATTGTTACTAATTGAATTTATTCTACGAGTAGCCAATATTTGTTCAAATGATTTCACTTGAATTATTCTGATCAAAATTTTATAAACAAATTTGGATTGCGATTTTGTTTTTCAATTCCGACAAATATAGTTATTACAAAAAATATTATTTAACGACAAGAGAGTCAAAGTTATTCTGCACATAAATCAATATCGTTAGAATTACACTCGGAGTTTCAATGTCATATTTACATGCAAAAAGTGGTATTTTCTATATATGAATTGACATTATATTATTTTAAGTAATTATCGAGCTTCTAGGCTACAGTCATCTGTTGCATGCAAGAAGAAGTACCGATGCATTAGACTAATAACATGTACTTGTAGAACTATCGATTGTTACTTGTGTTATTTTTCAAGCTGATATGAGATATTTTATTTAAATTCGAATCTAACTATTGACTGTTTTTGGTAAATTCATATAATCATGAAGCATTTATCCAATACTGCAAGTAAGTATTAATCTATTCAACTATACAATAAGCAAAATAATTCAAATCCAGAGTCATGAAAATGTTAGGCTGGATAAATTAATGGCCTATCTGGCTCCAAGCTTGTAGTAAACGTCTTTCAGTGTATCAAAAGATAATTAAAAGTAGAGAAAAATGAAGAAAAGCCAGATGAAGCAGGAGAATTGATTACAAAATGTGCAATGACGCATTTATTTACCACCAAGTCAATACTTATTAGCCAATAGCTTCGTTTCACGGCTCTTCAAAATGATAATCCTCTTCATGATGGAAAGAACGCATGTGTAGATCGCTTTGTTAATCTACGTGGAGACGATTCGCACATGCGTTCCTACTTGAGGAAGAAATTCGTAATTTAGAAGAGACCGAACAACATAAGTTTTAGTATTCAAATGAGTCAGTTCTAATTGTACTATCACTTTGAGTAGACGTTTGTTTCATAAGAATGCAATTTATTTATTTCGGTTAATATTATTTTTATAAAATATCGACAATAATAAAAATGTCTGTTTAAATTAATTAGTTCAACTAATCTAACTTATCGATATCTAATTGATTTGACGTGGAGAATAACAACTAAGCTTATAGTCATGTGGATGAAGAATATTATTTTGCCTTTATTTTTTGTGAGCGTTTCGTGTAATAAAATGATGTATAGTAATGTATCTGCCATCCAAAATGATCTAGTTGTCTTTAAACATACGGTAATAAGGTTTATGCATTATCAAATAAATCGAATATTTTTTTTCATGTAATGTAAATATTGATTTTTGCGTTTGACAGAGTCAACTGCTCGATTTGTGTTTCACTAACGTCACGAATCCGATTGCTATGAATGAAAATGTACTCCATATAATTCGTCTATCTGCACCCAAATTACTGGAGAGACCTATCATGATTATTAATAATAATTTTGAGTCCAAAGATATTCAACTATATTTGCCTTCTTATCCAACGTACGTTTTGTCTGTACGAGAGATGAGAGACTTGAAGAAACTCTTTAACAAATTAATGCGGTCACCTGCCTGGAACATCGCGTCAACATTCTTCTTTGTGTTGAGGTCAGAAAAATGCAATGTATTGGCATTTATGTTACTCTCGAGGTTATGGGACTTTAATTTATTATCATCGTTTGTAATATGCGATGAGCTGAGTAATGGAACATCATTGTATACTTTCAACCCATTTACGAAACAAGCGCCAGATCCGTGGATTGAAGTTGAGTTAACTAGCCTACGAAATCCACGGTTTACAGTTTACAAACGACGCTTCATTAATGGTAAATAAAATGCATTCAGTATTTAGATAGATTTTTTTTTAAATCTAGGTATTGTCTTTATCCTCATGGCCGTTAGATTTTAGCAAGCCCGATGACATAAAATTTCTGGATTCACGACTTTTTCACATAGATCTATTAAATTAGTTCTTGGAGACGTAAAACCTAAATTTTTCCCCAATTTTATATTTTAAGAGGTTGTAGTTACTAAACTTCAAGAGTTAAGATAGATTGTTTGATTACAAAAATTGTAGGGCATAAAATTTCCTACAAAATTGTGTTTTACATTTTTTATCCATTATTAATAGTTTGGGCGCCAGATGAGATTTTGTGTTATTTTTACGAAATTTTAATTTAAGAACGGTTTTCAGATAATTTTGTCCCAGCTTTTCTCTGAAATAAAAGCTCTAAACGCAAAATAAAGACACAGACCCGATGCTTTACTCTATGATCTAGCGAAGTGCACTTCAATTTTTTGATAACTTCCATTTGTTTACGAGAAAAGCTTGGACAAAGTTCCCATTTAATGTACAAGTGCAACAGAGATAGTACCGTTTATCCAGGTGAGTGCGAATAAAGAAACAAATGAAAACGCGTCTTAAGAAGCGATTTGTGTAGAAATCTAATCGAGTTACGGACTCGACTCAAAAGACTTTTTTTGAAGCAAATTTAGTCCTCTACAAAAGCCCATGACAAAATGCAAGAAAAAATTTTTAATACGGTGAGCGGAAGAAAAAAGTTATAAAAAATTATTGTTCAATATTATTTAAATGGGAAAAATAAAAAATGAATTAGCAACGGGTTAAAATCAGAATTAAGAGCTGCCATGCGGCTCACAATTTTTGTTTTTCCACCGATTACAAGATTTTCAGGTAGGATTTAATGAAAAAAAATGTTGCTCTAAAATGAAGCACCCTAATATATATATATATATATATATATATATATATATATATATATATATATATATATATATATATATATATATATATATATATATATATATATATATATATATATATATATATGTATATATATATTAGGGTGCTTCGTTTCCGGCGAAAGTATTTTTTTGTTGCTCATCAAGCAAAATATTGTTCTTTATGCTGAAACAACAATTCTTTTCAAGTTTTAGCCCTTAATTTCAATCCTAAGTACTTTCCATTTGATTTCCAAGATTTCCCATTTAAAATACACGTAAATTAAGTTACTTTTTTTTTAACTTTCTAATACTCAGCTGCGTTTCATGATATCAACACGGTTTTGGTCGCAAATTGTAGGGCATTTGGTGTTCTTCAAAAGTGCCCATAGTTACTTAGCTGTTAATCCAGCTGTTTAACTTGTGTTTGCTGCGGAACTCATTTTTCCTATGAAATTGACCTTTATTGGCTTGCAGAACGTAAACCAATGAATGCACACCAAAAATGTAAATGGGAATTTTATAGGAAATTTTATTCCCTTCAAAAAAAGCCCTATGAATCAAGTTGCTAAAGTCCATAGTTTCCGAGTTATAGGAGTTTTAATAATTTAAAAAATATAATATTAAAAAAAAAAAATGACAATTGCTATTTTATTTTTTAAATTATTTAAATTCCTAAGACTCGGAAACTACGGACTTTAGCGACTTGACTTTCAGGACTTGTTTTGAAGGGAATAAAATTTCCTATGAAATTCTTATTAATGTTTTTAGTGTGCATTCATTGGTTTACGTTCTGCAAGCCAATAAAGGTCAATTTAATACGAAAAATGACTTCCTCAGCGGACATCAGTGAAACAGCTGGAATTACAGCTAAGTTACTATGGGCACTTTTGTTAAAAAAAAAGTAATTTAATTTACGTGTATTTTAAATGGGAAATCTTTGAAATCAAATGGAAAGTACTTAGGATTGGAATTAAGAGCTCAAACTTGACAGGAATTTTTGTTTTAGCATAAAAATCAATATTTTGCTTGATGAGCAACAAAAAAAATACTTTTGCCGGAAACGAAGCACCCTAGTATATGTATATTAGGGTGTTTCAAAAAAACAAAAAATTTTTTTTTTTTTTTATGGTGTACAAAAATTGAAAGTATAACTAAAAATAAAAATTTTGGCATCAATCCGGGCTCTTAATAACGATATTAAGGTTTGCCTCAATCCATTTTTCTATTTTCCATTTAAATAACACGGGAGAAAAAATTTTTTTTTTTAGAAGTTTCTAGCTCCCAAACTACCCATACAAAGTTTGGAAATCGGCCTTGCATCGGGCCATTACTGGGCCAAGAATGTCGATTAATGGCTCAGCAATGGCAATTTTTATTGGCCGATAAACGGCTTATAGTCAGAATGATAACCTCGGGCCATTAATGGCGCTCGACTATCGGCCGATCAATGGCAGCCAGCAATCAGCCAAGCAAACAAATAAATTAAATTAAAAAAATTTTTATTTTCTTAATTTCCTAATAGAATTCGTAATCATTAACGTTTAAAATATTTAAGTGGGGTAAATGATGTGAAAAAACTCGGTGAAAATTCTGCTGGGCTCTGGGTGCGAACTGCCGTCCTTCTGATTACTGGGTCTGAACGCTGGCTACCGGACGAACCTACTGATGTTGAGTAGATACTTTTAAATGATCTACTTATTTATTTTGCTGCAACCATTCAGTTTTATGAAATGTAACGAGCAATTTAATTAATATTATCGATTATTTAAAAAAAAAAATAATTTCGTACTATTTTTATTATAATTACATGATTTTTTAAAATAAAACTTATTAAATTTAGTTAATTAGTTCTTAAGAACCCACTGGAATTATTTTGCTCTACCACTATTATTAAAAATAATATTTACTTTAAAATATATGTCTTATTTTTTAAATAAATTAATTTTTATAAGTTAAGTTATAAAATTTGCGATTGTTGATTGCAAATAATAACGAATTAAAAAATATTTTAATTGTTAGTTGTAAATAATATTAATCGGAAAATTAAAATATTTATTAATTAAGACTTAGTTTAATTCAAAAATAACGAATTATTAATTAAAGAAAACTGTAATAATAAGTTATTTGAATAATTAGTAATTGATGAGTAGATTTTTTCATTTAACAAGAATCATTCATGGCCCACTGATTCACCAAATAGTGGCCCAACGTTGCAAACCGATAATCGGCCAGTCATAGGTAACCATTTATTGGCCAGTCATAAGGAACCATTCATTGGCCAGCCATCGGCAGCGTCGTATGACTGTCGTTTCCGGTACGGGGTCATATTCCGATATGAAACCAGTAATACCATAACATATACATCCAAAAATTTAAATAAATATCACTTCAAATTGATTACGCTATCTTGATGAAAAATTAATCGGTTGCTGGTAATTAACCAAGTTTGGGCCATTACTAATTGCCAATGCTTGGCCGAGCGACTGCAGTCGGACATCGGCCAACCTACGGCATTTTTTCCATTAACGGCAACTTTGTATGGGTAATCAACGAATTTCTTCCTATGCATAATACATTTTTTTGTAGCAAATTGAACGCTCTACAAAAAAAGTCTCCTATCATTTTTTGATAAATCCCAATGTTCAAAAGTTATTTAAGCCTTAAGTCAAATTTATAGTAAATTTTGAGATTTTTTTACTTTTCCGGCGAAACTATCAGTCTTATCAAAAAATTTCATCGAAACTTTTTGTAGACAATTTTATTCCTCACAAATTATTCTGAATAAAGTTTTTCGAAATTCCACATTGTTCAAAAGTTCAAAAGTTATTTTCATTTCAATGTCAAGCTCTTGAAATCAATCAGAAATCTATTTTTTTAAGAGCTTAACATTGAAATGAGAATAACTTGTGAATAATGTGGAATTTCGAAAAACTTTATTCGTAAAAATTTGTAAGGAATAAAATTATCTACAAAAAGTTCTTATGACATTTTTTTAAAAGACTGATAGTTTCACCGGAAAAGTAAAAAAGTCTCAAAATTTATTATAAATTTGACTTAAGGCTTAAATAACTTTTGAACAGTGGGATTTATCAAAAACTGATAGGAGACTTTTTTTGTAGAGCGTTCAATTTACTACAAATAATGCATTGTGCATAAAAATCCGTTGATGAGTTTGGGAACTGGAAAATTCTAAAAAAAAAAAAATGTTTTTTCCCGTGTTATTTAAATGGAAAATAGAAAAATGGATAGGGGCAAACCTT
The DNA here is from genome assembly GCA_030273425.1 of Microplitis manilae. NCBI lineage: Eukaryota > Metazoa > Arthropoda > Insecta > Hymenoptera > Braconidae > Microplitis > Microplitis manilae. Next base: position 22,044,882 of record CP092725.1, on the reverse strand, counting down.
AATATAATTATTGAAAGCCCGGATTGGTGCCAAAATTTTTATTTTTAGTTGTACTTTCAATTTTTGTACACCATAAAAAAAAAAAAATTGTTTGTTTTTTTGAAACACCCTAATAATTTTCTCATTTGAATTAGGGGAGAGGGGGGCAGCTTTGAACAGGGGCAGCTTTGAACAACGGTAATTAAAAATAAAAAAAAAAGATCTTTCTAACCGCGAATTTCAATTTAAGGTGATAACACAGCTGCCAACTAGTATCCATCAAAAACTGTTTTATTTTTCACGTTAAACCTAACCTACAATGAATAGTCGAATTTACGCTGCAATTCTAAAATATTTATTTTTTGGATGTAAGCATCTCATAGTTAAAATAATAATATATTCATAAATGTATCAAGTGTCATTTAATCTTTATGTCTTTTACTATCTAATGAAAATAAATTATTTCAATGTAATTGATTTTTAATTAATTTAAATAAATTATTTATGTCAAGTATGCTATTGGGGCAGCTTTGAACAAAAAACGGGGGGCACGTTTGAACACTTATAAACCAAAGTAATTATAATTAATATACATTTTCTTTCCTTTTAATTTATTTATAAAAAAAAAATGATCCGTAATTGATGGTTATTAAATAATTTTTTAATTTGAAGGTTAATTATGGTTAGAAATTATAAAAAAAAAGTGGACAAGCAGTGATAATGAAAATGATACATGAAAAGCTATAATCTATGTAATTAATAAGACGATGCCCCTAAGAGATGCTGCAAATGTTTATAATATTACAGCTGGTACCTTATTCTATCGTGTAAAGTAGTCAAGAAAGCAACTCAATCTCAAATCAAAAAAATTAATAAAGCTGTGACTAAAATTAAAAAAAGTTTTTAATCTTAAATATTTTATATTGATTTCTGATTTAAGTTTTAGCCCAAGATTTCTAGTAAAAAATACTTGAGAACAATCTACCTCTAACGATTAACGTTATTAAATTGTCTCGTAAGCTAGATTATTAAATTTCATTTATTAGTGGCAGTTAGTGATGTTAAAGATTTAATAATTATATATTAACTTTGTTAACTTATCATTCCCGTGAAAAATGAATCATACATGGCCATGTATGAATGCTCCATGCATGGCCATGTATGAAAATTGGCCAGACATGGCCATATATGACCACGTATGACCATATATGACCATACATGGCCATGTATGGCTATACGTGGCTTGATACGGCCATATATGACTATGTATAGAAATTTTAACTAAATTAAAAAAAAAAATTTTTTTTTTTTTATTATTTTGGCGACGCAGAGATTATCAGATATGCGATTAATTGAATTCCTAATCGAAATGGAAATTTTTGATTCAGAGAAAAAACGCTAGACTTATTAATAACCGCACCCGCTTTAGTAGAATTCGAACCCGGGACCTTCCGTACGAGAGGCTGACGCTTTGACGACTAGGCTATGCAACCGACAGTTACAATAAAGTTTAGTTGTGCTACTTAAGGTTCAAAGAATATAATCATTTTCGAAAAAGCACAATATAATCAACAATATGCTGTTAGTGATATCAAAAAAATTTCTTATTTTTTTAACACTGCAACATACTGTTTATAAGTAATTGTAATAGTCGAAAAATTAATCATACATGGCCATGCATGACCATACATGGACATATATGAACCATACAAGGCCATGTATGACTGTATATGGCCATGCATGACTGTATTTGAAAAGTTTGTATGTCCACGTATGATTCATTTTTCACAGGACTAGCGTTCGAGGCGTGCATTCCAGTGAAAAATGAATCATACATAGCCATACATGCAGCATATATGGTCATACATGGCCATACATGGAGCATATATGACCATACATGGACATACCAACTTTTTTAATACAGTCATACATGGCCATATATGAATCATACAAGGCCATGTATGGCCATACATGGTTTTGTATGACTGTATATGGCCATGAATGACTGTATTAAAAAAGTTTGTATGCCCATGTATGGCCATACATGCTTCATGTATGGCCATATATGCTTCATGTATAGCCATATATGCTTCATGCATGGCCATGCATGGCCATGTATGATTCATTTTTCATGGGTTATTTCAAAGATTTTATAAATTTTAATTAAACTAATAAATGAAAGGCTTAATTATGAACAATAAGAACGGTAATAGAAACTATGAATGTAATAATAATAATTGATGTGGTTATCTTATAGATTGTTTAAATCTGCCCCAGGCATGTTTAAAGGTGCGCCCCTTAGGGGGGCACCTTTGAACAAAATTATTTTTTTTTAAATTAACAATATAGTTTCGATAAAGCACTTTTTTTTAATTAACTAAGGTGCATTATAAAAGATAAATGACCAATGTATTGATTCAAACATAAAAAATATTATATACTTCATCACATTAACCCTTCGTCGGTCGCGCTATGAGCGTAGCGCCGGCTAACAACTACTCAACCTATAGAGACTCGCTACAGTGCGAGCGAGAAACTAAAAAAGACGCGACCGACGAAGGGTTAAAAGTAATAAATAAATAAGTTAAAAGTGTTCAAAGGTGCCCCCCTCTCCCCTACATGTACATTTCTCATTTGAATTACATGTAAAAAAAATTTTCTTTCGTTTTTTATATATAAAAGTATTTAAAAAAATTTTTTTTGAAAATCAAAGTACGTGGTCTTGTAGCAAATTAAATTCTCTACTTAAAAAAGCGGCTGAGGCAGTCGTTCGACACGCGTGTGGCTCGGGCGATCACCGAAGTTAAGCAGCATCAAGCGTGGTTGTTGTTTGGCTGGGTGACCGTTTAGCCATGCGTCGGGTTCGAACGAAGGTCTCTGACCGTTAGGTGCGGGATGAAGATCCAGTGATCGGTAAAATGGGAATTTTATCGATCACTGGAACTTCACTCAAACCGAAACTGTACTGGCTAGGTTTTCTCTGTGGTTTCCCTACGCCACTACTCCTCCATTGCACAAGGGAGGTAGCAGTGCATCACCGTAATGATGCAGTACAGTAAACGCACAAGTCGGGCCACAGCCGCACAAAAAAAAAAAAAAAACAAAAACAAAAAAACAACCGGGTATAGGAAAAATGAGCTGAGTAAAACATTGTATACCATGTGACAGGCAATGCTTGCCTACATACATGGTGGATTAGCATCTTAAAAAAAAAAAAAAAAAAAATTCTCTACTAAAAATCCTTTAAGTGTTTCCTTCGTACAACTATCAGAAAAAAAGTTATGAATGTACCAGTCGTGTGCTTGTCCTTATTTTTTCTTGCACACGATTCAGTCGTGTGCTGCACAGGAACCAGTCGGGTTTCAATTTTTTCGTGTATAAAAATATACTTGTAATGACTAGAATAGTTTAATTTTACCGCAAATTTTTTTCTCCTTTTTTTAGATCTCCAAATCTGTGACAATCTCAACTTTGATAAGACCAAGTTTTTAGACGGTTATCCTATTAAAGTTGCAGCATTCACCAAATATGAGGAATTCATGCAGCTGAATGTATTTCTTCAAGACACAAAAGATATCGACCCAGTTATTGAATCATTAATTGATGGTAAATGCGATATCAGTCAGGACCAATATTCTATTGGGGACTTCAAAGATGGAGACGTGGACTTAATTCCAGTGACTGGAGAGATGAGTTATGTCATCGTAACACAAAAAAAAACTTATATGTCACTAGTTCGTGAAATTGTTAGTGTTTTAGATCTTTATTCAGGTATCGCAATTATTATTATTCTATTGATTATTACCATAATGATAATACTGACTAATGGCTATCAGATTCGCTTGGCGTTGCTAGATATCCTCAGGCTGTTATTAAGTATGGGGATGGATTCACCTCTCGATCGATTAGCGATGAAAATTCTTTTTTTTACAGCATTCTTATTTGTTTTTACATTTGGTCCAGTTCTTCAAGCGCAACTATCCGCGATCTTAACACGACCACGATCTTATAACGTAGAAACTTTAAAAGATCTATACGATCATAAATACCATTTACATTATCTTCGAGGTTTACACCGAGAGATAATAAATGAAGAATTATGGACAACAGTTGAGGATATGAGCTTTCTACATCCTAGTTTAGAATTACTTCCTTATGATTGTTTAAAATTAGCCGCCCAAGATAATACAATTGCGTGTATTTATCCCGAAAATTTGACAATTAAACCTGCATTGGATAAAATGAATTTATACATATCAAAAAACTTTTTGTTTAAAACAAATTTTGTCTATTCGATCCGTAGGGATTGGCCCCTAAAAAATCGAATTCATAAAAATTATTACACGCGATCGAATCTGGTTTCGAGCAAAAAAATTCTAGAATTGCGATTAATAATCCACTGAAAAAAAAAAGAAAAATTGATCGTATCAAAAAAATTTTGAAGTATGATGAAGTAGACGCGATTGATCTTGAATATTTTTATGTATTTTTTGTATTCATTCAGCTTTTAGCAATTCTTATATTTGGCATTGAATATTTGATTGGACAATATCGACGCGGAAGACAATGATTAAATTGCCTCCTTCTAGAGTTTTTATCTTGAGATTGTTATTTTTCACTTCAATAGTACTAATAATTGATTCACATTTACAATTTCAATGCAAACAGATTGAACATCATATAGCAATCTTTGCTTTTTTTTTCATAACTTGGACGACAATAATATTTATTTTCACCAGTTGGGAATACATGTAACCTGCACGATCTGTTCATTAATAAATCGATATATTATCGTATTACTCTTTGATAATTATTCTGTAATAGCTCATGTCAATAAACTTAATTATGCAATATATTCTAAATAATTAATCAGTAATAAGTTTTATACTTTCCAAAATTAGAGACATTAACTTGAGAAATGTATATCAGCCAAAAAACAGATTATATCTGTAAAAAAGTGCGCCAAGTATGCATCTACGAGTGAAAATTATTGAAATCAAAATAATAACCAAGTACTTAAGTGGCACATAATAAAAAGTTAATAGTATATTACTCTACAAGGGCTGAAAGTTGGAGATTCCCGCACTGCGCGTCATGATGCCCGAGGCGAAGCCGATTTTTTACAGCATAGAATTGTTTTTCTTTTATTAAATATCAATTAGTAATTAAACTAATCGAGAGGGAACGATTTATTACACCTTAAATTTTTTTTTTTGAGTAATATAAAACTAAAATTTGTTGACAAGAGAAAGAAATACATCCTTAATAATGAAAACAATTAACAAAAAAATTTATCATTTTTTGGAGGCAGGCCTCTCGGCCTCACAAAAAAAAAAAAATTGTTTTTCAGAATTTTGGCAAAATGTCCATAAATTTGTTCGAAATTTATTTGAATTAATTTAAATATAGTTCATCTTATAAAGTTTCCGATAGCGGCATAATATAAATTAATTATAAATAATCTAATTCTTGCACTCATTTTACCGATTGTTATAATTATAATTAATAATGTTTTTTCATAATTATCGCAACTCTATAAAAAATGTTTAGTGTTCCAATAAAATTGTTGAAAATGAAGAGTGTGACGACTTGTATAGGTTAATTAATTTAATGTCCAACTTGTTACTTTAATGTTATAGAGTTATTGTCCTAATGTACTGAGAAACATCTTAATGTGATTAATAAAAAAATTGCACTAATTAATCATATGAAAATGCTAATAACGATCACAGTTTAAACAATAGTTTATTAGTAAAATTATTTATGATTAAATTTATTGTTTCTATTGAAATACTTGGTTGAGCTCTGATTGTTGTTAAGATGGAATATTATTTAATCTCTACCCGGGAAAAAATCACCAGACATGATCATGCATGATCATGTGTTAATCTCATGCATGATCTTGCATGAATATTCGCCAGCTATCAGCATGCGTGATCATGCTTGGTCAGGCATGATTATACTCTCTCATACATGATCACGCATGCTGATAGCTGGCGAATATTCATGCAAGATCATGCTTGAGCAAGCATAATCATGTTTGACCAAGCATGATCAGGCCTGCTCAAACACAATCCCTACCATTATTTAAAAAAAATAATTTAAATAACAATAATTCAACTTTAAATTAACTTATTTTGCTAGTATTGTCGTATAGTTAATGTTTACTGGCTGAAAAGTAATATTGAAATTTTACCCGTGATGGGTCTCGAACCCACGACCGTTGTGATATGAAGCACGTCCGCTGTCCACTAGGCTGCCCTGTCTCGTTCAGTTTACAAAGATTTTTAACACCTTTTGAAAACTCAGGGTTATAAAAAATAAAATATTATTGGAATTCAATTTAGATTTGTTCGTTAGATTTTTTTTTAACAATGAATGAAAAGAATTCTGGTTATAAATTACAAGCAAATCTAACACTTAAATTAATCTTTATTATTAATTGAAAAAAGAAAAAATGTAATTGTATTGATTATTATTATCAATTTCGCAAAACTTTATTGATTCGATTCTCCAATTAATTAAAAAAAAAATGTAATTAAATCTATTTTTATCATTTTTTGGAAAAAAAAAATTAACTTTAATTATTAACTGAATCAATAATTATAAATTGAATTTATTTTTATCATCGATAAAAAAAACATAATAATTCTAACTACTATCACCAAAATTAAAATAAGTGTTTTATTATTTAAAGTTTTTCATCAAAAATATGTGATTATCCCTCATTAAAAACTTTGATTAAATCCGATTGAAGCTCGATCGGATTTTGATTGTATTTTTTTGCATGATCAGACATGACTTTGCATGAATCATGCTTGATCGTGCATAATTCATGCGTGATCCATACTTGATTATGCTTGGTCTTGCCTTAATCATGCTTAATCATGCATGCTGATTTTATCCTGAAGGGGGTAAGTCGTTGATCATTAATTAGACGATAATGAGTTACATCTATTTGAATCACTCAGTATAGACTCAAAAAGGTTACGAATTTATAGCAGAGCAGAAATTCAACGAAAACTATTTACTTCTGATATTTATAAAACTATAAAAATAAATAGATTTACAGTAAAATTTATTTTAATTAACAATACTGAAAATTATGGATCAATAAAATTTTTTGTGGAAATGAATAAAATTGTGTGTTATGTTTTAGAGAAATTTGTTATTGAAAAAAAGAAATTCTTTTTTTAATTAAAAACACCAAGTTAAAATAGATCATATAATACCTATAATTGAAAGTAAAAAATTAACTTTTTTTTTTTATTATAAATCAAGTGAAGATGATAAGTCACGTATTGCGTATAAGGATCTTTGTATGTGATAATTTTAAATTATTAAAAAATAACTTTTAGGTGTTTAATATTTTATTTGTAAAAAAATTTTATTTTTTTGTAATTAGTAGGTTAATATATTGGAGATAAATAATGAAATAACATGATTTTACTGTTTTAATGTTCTTGTATGACTATAATTTCGTATGAGTATAAATCCGTATAAATATACCCAACCATTCAAACTCATAAGAACTCTTGTAAGTACATGCATGATCGATTCATTGACGTAAAAAATGGTTGAGCATGACCAGTCTTGACCAAGCATGAATTGTGTACGACCATACAAAATCATACGTAATCATGCAAGCTCATATATGATCGTATAAAGCACGCAAAAAATAATTGTGCATGATCAAGCTTGATCAAGTCTTATTTTACATGCTCATACAATGCTATACACGGTTAGGTAGGCTCGAGTTCGATCATTCTAGCCGCTCGAAAATAGACATGGATGGTCATGTATGATCATGGATGCCCATTCAAAGCCGTGCGCAGTCATGCATGATGGTCTTGACTGTATTAAGTGTTATCGTGCATGACCAGGCTTGACCAAGCATGAATTGTGTATGACCATACAAAGTCATACGTAATCATGCAAGCTTATATATGATCATATAAAGTACGGAAAAAATAAATGTGAATGATCAAGCTTGATCAAGTCTGATTATGCATACTCATACAAAGCTATACTCGGTCAGGTAGGCTCAAGCTCGATCATTCTGGCCGCTCGAAAATAGACATGGATGGTCATGTATGATCAAGAATGATCATGGATGCCCATTCAAAGCCATGCGCAGTCGTGCATGATGGTCTTGACTGGGTTAAGTATTATTATACATGACCAGGCTTGACCAAGCATGAATCGTGCATAATCAGGCTTGATCAAACGAAAATCATAAATGGTCAGGCAAGAACAAGCTTTATTATGCAGGCCCGTGCACAATCTTTGAATTTCTATTGTACATGGTCGTGCACTGTCAAGAATGACTGTACATGAATCATGCAAGTTCATGCATGATGGTATATGACTATTCATGATTGAAATATATGGTTGAGTAGGACTTTGCACAACCTTGCATGATTCATGCATGCCCGTGCCTGATTCATGCACGATCATACATGATTCATGTATGATCATGTCTGGTTCATGCTCGATTAAGCATGGTCTTGCATGCTGATTTTTTCCCGGGTATAATCATTTCAATTCTGTAAATAAGTTTTAGAGATATCGTCAACACCCTAATCAGGTTGTTTAATCAAACAACTGAATTCGATTGGATTAAACAGAATTAAATTTTTAATTCAGATAAACCCGATGAAAAAAGATTTTGTCTAATGATATATGATCATGCATAATTGTCTATATCTGATCAGATTCAAAAATTGGCCAGGTCTGATCATACATAACTTGATCTGTTTATGTACACTAACGCAAAAAATTATAGGAACAGAAAAATTTTATAAATTTTTTAGTAATTTTTGGAAGGCTGTAACTTTGTGAAAAATAATCGTATCGAGATTTTAAAAAAAGCATTTTATAGCTTGAAATCTCTAGTTTCGGTGCATTTTTATCAAAATTTTTTAAAAGGTCTGGTTATTACGCTAACATGAGAAATACCGTGAGATAAAAAATTTCTAAATTTTTTTTTCTTCCCGTGAAAAATGAATCATACATGGCCATGCATGAATGCTCCATGCATGGCCATGTATGTAAATTGGCCAGACATGGCCATGTATGGCCATGTATGGCCATGTATGACCATGCATGGCCATGTATGACTATACATAGCTTGATACGGTCATACATGACTTGATATGACTAGGTATAGAAATTTTAACTAAATAAAAAAAAAATTTTTTTAATTTTTTTTTTTTTTTTTTTTTATTTTGGCGACGCAGAGATTATCAGATATGCGAATAATTGAATTCCTAATCAAATTGGAAATTTTTAATTCAGAGAAAAAACGCTAGACTTATTAATAACACCACCCGCTTTAGTAGGATTCGAACCCGGGACCTTCCGTACGAGAGACCGACGCTTTGTCGACTAAGCTATGCGACCGACAGTTACAACGAAGTTTACTTGTGCTACGTAAGATTGAAAGGATATAATCACTTTCGAAAAAGCAAAATATAATCATCAATATGCTGTTAGTGATATCAAAAAAATTTTCAATTTTTTTTCACTACAACATCCTGTTTATAAGTAATTGTAATAGTCAGCTCAAATTTTTTATATCCGTGAAAAATGAATCATACATGGCCATGCATGGCCATATATGAATCATACAAGGCCATCTATGGTCATGCATGGTCATGTATGGCTATATATGTCAGTGATTAGTTGGACATATATGGCCATGCATGGCCGTATATGGTTCATACATGGTCATACATGGAGCATATATGGCCATACATGGAGCATATATGGCCATACATAGGCATACGAACTTTTTTAATTTTTTTTCTTTCATTATCTCATAAACAACAAGATCTACAAAAAAAATGTAAATGACAATTTTATAGAAAATTTAATTTCCTACAAAAAAGGTCCCTAGCACCGAATCACTCAGATCGATATTTTCTGAGATATTAGTCAAATAAAAAATCAGTATTTCCTAAGATTTGATTCGACATTTTATGGGAATTCAATGCTACGTAAACTTCAATAATTAATATCTCAGAAAATATCGATCGTAGCGATTTAGTGCTAAGGACCTTTTTTGTAGGAAATTGAATTTTTTATAGAATTGTTATTCATATTTTTTCTGTAGGTCTTGTTGTTCATGAGATAATGAGAGAAAAAACAAGAATTCTATGAAAAAATTTAGTTTAGCGGTCCGTACTACCCCACTCGTATGAGTTACGACTTCGCGATAATGGGTACTTTTGAAGAGCATTCACCCGTGAAAAAATTTTCTGATATGGCCTGATATGGCTTGATTTCGGCGGTTCATATCAGGCCTGATATGGAAATTGGCCATATCAGAAAATATATGTACAGATAAGATTTGATATGTTCTGATATGGACATATCAGACTATATATAGTGAGATTAACATTGTTATCTCGGGAACTAAATTTATAGATAATTTTATAAAATTGTGTATAACTTTGTAAAGTTTTATATGTAATAATTGTCATGAAAAAAAAAAAAAGAAAAAAATCCATCCAGGTCATGGGTTCGAACCCGAGTACTTCTGATTCTAAGTCTGATCTATTAACCACTCTACCAAATCATGAACTTGAAATGTAAGGTTGATTATATCTATTTGGATAAAATTGAAACTAAGAAAATTAAAGACATCAGATAAATGATTGATTTGGTTACTTGTATTATATTCAATTGTTATTGTTTATAGAGTAACGAGACCATTAACGGTATACCCACCAGTAACGGGGCAAGAACTACTTCTTTTGGTAAAAGAAAAAAAAAGTTCAAGATTTTTTAACTTATAATTTTTAAAAAGTATACATAAAAATTTAATAATAATTAAACTTTTTTCAATTTAAAATCTCAATTTTTTATATTTAAATTCATTACGAAAATTTGAAATTCTCTCAGAGATTTAAAAAGTGATCTCGTTAGCTTATTGGAAAAATTTTTCAACAAAGTTTGTGCACTTTATACAATTTATAAATGCGGTAAATTAAAATATTTAACAGACTTCATAAGATTTTATGAACCATTATAAAATCGGTTGTTCCGAACAATGTTACGTTATTTTGAATTTTAACATATTTTTTTGTATTGACTGTTAATTAAAAACAATTAGATTATAAGTTTTTAAATAGCCCGCCATTTTACCTAAGAAACGCCAGCTGCTAATATGTATACTTTAGTATAGGTATATTCCGTGCCATCTATCGATACTATCGAAAAATAATCGATACATAGAAATCGATAAGTAAACAAAAATACAAAAAATAATCTTGGCTATGTTCACTGTTGAATTAAATGTATATTTAAAAAAAATAAGTAATATGGCTGCTCAAAGGGTAGAAATTGTCGTGTGATGCCTATTTAAAAATGTTAATTATAACTAAACCATATAATATTTAGCTGCCATTTTCAAAAGGGGTCTTCGCATTAACTATACGAAGATATTAAAAAAAAAATTAAGTTGAAAAATTGTATTTTTCGGAAGTTATAGTGTTTACTAGCCCATGACTCCTGAGTAATTTAACGCTATAAGTCACTAAAAACAGAAAATTATATACAAGCATATCAAGTCAGATCAAGACATATCAAATATCAAGTTGATATGGACATATCAAGTTGATATGGCTTGATATGGCCAATTTTTATATCAGACTATATCAGAATATATTAAAAATTATATATGGGCATATCAGATCATATCAGGTCAGATATGAATATATCAAATTTTTTGATATGGCCATATCAGGTCATATAAGGCTTGATCAGAAAATTTTTTCACGGGCAATTCTGAGAAAATCCCGACTTTGGGCGAGATGATGTCATAAAATGCCACGGAGTTACAGAAGTTTAAAACATAAAAACCCAAGTTTACGTGTATTTTGAATGGGAAATCTTCGCCTGCTCTGGGAAAGTACTTTGTATTAATATCAAGGGCTTAAACTCTCAGGGAATTTTTTGGAGGGTATTTCCAACAAAATTTCGGGATGGGAGCGAAAAAAAAATAGTCGCTAAAAAAAGCAGTCTAATATATAGTCATCCATGACTATGTATGACCATGCATGGCCATACATGGCCTTGTATGATTCATATATGGCCATGCATGACTGTATTCAAAAAGTTCGTATGCCCATGTATGGCCATGGATGGACCATATACGGCCATGCATGGCCATATATGTTCAATTAATCACTGACATATATAGTCATACATGTCCATGCATGGCCATACATGGCCTTGTATGACCATGTATGCTCCATGCATGAACCATATAGCCCATGCATGGCCATGTATGTTCAATTAATCACTGTCATATATAGTCATACATGTCCATGCATGGCCATACATGGCCTTGCATGATTCATGTATGACCATGTATGCTCCATGTATGTTCCATGCATGGCCATGTATGCTCCATGCATGAACCATATATGCTCCATGCATGAACCATATATGGCCATGCATGGCCATGTATGATTCATTTTTCACGGGTTTTTCCAAAGAGCCTACGGACCGTGGAAAAATTTTGTCAACTAAACCAATGCATAGGTCATTTGGCAAATTTATTCAGCTTCAATTTGGCTTTTTTTTAACCTCGTAGGACACTTTGTCGCAGAGATATCAGCCTTCAAACAAAAAATGATCCTTTTGGCTTTGTTCATCGATATTTCAGGTACCAATGATCGCACAGTAAATTTAAGGGCGGCGTTAAAAACTTGAATAAATTCCCTACAAGACCTTTTCATCATTTTTCTAAAAAAAAAATTTTTTTCGTTTCTAACATCCATTAGAATTAAGTACAAAAAAAGGACTTTCAAAAAAAGGACATCAACCACTATTCTGTAAATATTGATGAAAAGACTAATGTTGCCAGGAACTTTTTTAGTTTAATGCACCCCCACTACCCTTGTCAATTTTCAAATTGTACTATCGAACCATTTTTTGGGAATGATCGATCAAATTTTTGCTAAACAATTAAGGAACAAGTTTTGTTGTTTAAAAGTGTAATCATAATCAAAATAAAAAAATAATTTTTTTTCGACTTTTTCAAATTTTTGCGTTGATTACTCAGCAAATGCAAGGAAATTTCAAAAATTGCCGAAGTGAGACGAAAAATATTTTTCGATCGTAAAACACACTCTGATGGTTCGCATCATGAGTCGTGCAAAATTTCAAAAAAAAATTGAAACCTTTTTCATTGTGTTCGAAATTTGTTTTTTGAAATTTTTTGGAAATTTTTTTTCTTGTCATTTCCTTGCATTTAGAAATTTTAGTCTTGTGGTATTTCTCATGTTTGTGCAATAGCCTGAGCTCTTAAAAAACTTTGATAAAATGCACCAAAACTAGAGATAACAAGCTATAAAATGCTTTTTTTAAAATCTCGATACGATTATTTTTCACAAAGTTACAGCCTTCTAAAAGTCACAAGAAAATTTATAAAATTTTTCTGTTCTTTTAATTTTTTGCGTAAGTATATATGTTTATATATGTCCGTATATAATCATTTATGATCTTATGTGGATTGAACATCGAGTAAAAATACTTTATGTTGTATCATATATGATCATACATGACCATGTATGATTTTATATGATTTGGGTATAAGTAAGAAGAAAGTTCTTTGTCGTTATATATGGTCATACATGAACATGTATAACTTATATACACTAATGGAAAAAATTAAAGGATCAAAAAAAAATTTCAAATTTTTGGGTGATTTTCAACAGGCTGTAACTTTGAGAGAAATGGTCGTACAAGGAAAAAAAAAAAAGGAAATTGTAGCTCCAAGTGTCTACTTTTTGGATAAGAACTTCAAAATTTTTTTGCGTCAGCGATATTTGAGTAATCTTAGAAAAACCAGCGACAAAAAAATTTTCAAATTTTTTTTACTTTTTTTTTTTGGTCTACGGGCGTGGGAAAATTTTTTCGTGCTTAACCACTATAAGAATCGGATACCTTCATTATTCAGCTTTAATTTCATTTTTTATAGACCTTGATACGTCCATTTGTCACCGAGATATCGGTCTTCAAATGGAAAAGGATTCTTTTGTCTTTGATTATCGATATCTCAGCAACCAATGATCGCACAGAAAGTTAATGGTGGGTTTCAAAAACTTAAATAAATTCCCTTGAACGATTATCCACTTTTTTTTCGAAAAAACAATTTTTTCCTGTCGTCACATGAATTTGAAAATGCAACTAAAAAAGAGCTTTTAGTGGTTTTTTGGAAAATCAAGCGCTGGATCGAAAATATTGTGGAAATCAATAATGTTGAGTGTGCATTTTACAGTTCAATATGCCCACAAAAACACCACAAAGAGCCAGATTAATCCAACCAGCCGTTTTTTTGTTTCACTCGATCGAATTGTTGAAAAAATTAAAGGATCACTTTTTTTGCTCTGAAAAGCTCATAATCTTTAACAAAATGAAAAAACAAATTTTTCCGAGCTTCTTCCACATTTTCATTCCAAACAGTACTCAAATTTTCAAAAAATAAAAAAATTTCAAAAAAAACAAAAATTTAAAAAAAAAAAAAATTTTTTTGGAAATTTTTTTTTTTGAACAACTTTAAGAAATTTAAGAGACCACGGAATGCAGCGAAGGAAACGTGTTAAAAATGATTGGGCGTTGGTCTCTTTTTTTTTGATCCTTTAATTTTTTCCATTAGTGTATGAATCATATTTAAACATATATGATTCATGTATGATTTCATATGGTCATATCTAATTGTATATAGCCAGATATTAACTTTTTTTCCCGGCTGTATCTTCATGTATGTTCATATATACCCATATATGATCATATATGATCTTATATGGATTGAACATTGAGTAAAAATATTTTTATGTCGTATCATTTATGATCATACGTGACCATATATAATTTTATATGATTTGTGTATAAGTCAGAATAAATTTCTCTGCCTTTATATGTGGTCATATATGAACATGTATGACTCATATATAAAAATATATGAATCATATATGATCATATATCATTCATATATGATCTTATATGATTCATATAGTTCTTATATGGTCATATCTTATTATATATAACCAGATATTAATTTTTTTTCCCGGGGCACAGAAAAAATCACAGATGATTACGTATAATCTTACATAATTATATATAATTGCATATTTTATGTCCACCGCTGTAATTTAAATTTGATATCTGAGATTTCTTCCTTTGATAGAGATAGGAAAATTTTGACGAGTGATTTGGAGGATGCGGACATCTATAAAGAATACAAGGAAGATTTTCTCTTCCTATATTTATTATTTATTGTGGGTTTTTCGAAGAGTACGAACCCGAACGCCTTCGGGCTTGGTCACGTTGCATTAATAAATCAATCAACAGAGAGAAAAGATATTGAAATTGTCTGTCACTTACCTTTAGAAGCTTCTTTCTTCTAACATGGCAGGCTTTTACCCCTCCAGAACTTTGCAGCTCACTCGGTCTCCTTGGAAAAATAAATTGCTTCATTATTCAGTTCATTATTAAATTTATGACTCTGATTAAAAACTTGAATTGAATCTGATTGAAAGTCAATCGGATTTCTATCAAATTTCATCGGAAACAAGCATTCGATCAGAGTTGCTCGGCAGCGTTCCAAGTATCCAATTGAAATTTTTTAATCAGATTCAATCAAAAAATAATGGTATCGCGCGTTTTGATCCCCAGACAAAATATCCCCAACAAAATATCCCCAGACAAAATATCCCCACGACAAAATATCTCCAGACAAAATATTCCCACGAAAAAATATCCTCGACAAAATATCTGTGAAAAAATAGCTTAACATTTCTGCAAGCGTATGGTTTTCTAATAGACGCAATTTGTTAGCTGCGAAAAAATTTTCTTTCTGTTTATTTTTTATGTTTCAATTATTTGTTGATACTACAATTAATTACTACGAACGAAATTAATAACTACGAAAAATTAAGTTTTGTTTATTAAATATCTATGCAGAATATATTATTTTTTCTTATCAATAAACAATTGATTAATTTATTTATTGTGTATTATTCGTTTACGTTACTGATTAAAAATTTTAAATAA
The DNA here is from genome assembly GCA_030273425.1 of Microplitis manilae. Lineage (NCBI taxonomy): Eukaryota > Metazoa > Arthropoda > Insecta > Hymenoptera > Braconidae > Microplitis > Microplitis manilae. The sequence goes on along the minus strand of CP092725.1, from coordinate 22,028,838 downwards.
TATTTATTAATCTGAGTTCTAAGATATTTTATCCAAAGATATTTTGTCCAGAGATATTTTGTCCCGGGGATATTTTGTCGTGGGGATATTGTACCTGGGGATATTTTGTCTGGGGATCAAAACGCACCGAACCAAAATAATAAACTTTTTCCAATTAACTTTTCGATTTCTGATGAACTTTCAATCGGATTCATTCGGATCTTTCCGATTAAAACTCATTGAAAGTCAATCGGCGCTTGACTAAAAATACTGTTATGAGCGGGTAGGAAGTAAAGTGGATAATGGAAGATATGCTACTAAATTTATTATCAAAATTAAAACATTACACCTATGAATTCTCAATTTTTTTATTAGAATGTTGTTTAATAATTTACCGTGTTAGCTGCAATTACATTAGATAATAAAAGCCAAATTGGAAGTAATACACTAGTTCCTATATTGTATAACCAATTTCCATAAATCATAGAATCAATAATACTAAATACAAATGATTTTTTCGAAGCATTTATTCCTTTTTCTAGAATTTCCATAATTGAATCTTCCGAAAAATGAAGATAAGTATATCCCATAACAATCACAGAGACAATTACAAATGGATGTAATAATGTCCAAAAAATATATAATAATTTACGATACTTGGAGCTCGGTTCTTGTTTTGGATTAATAAGAAGAATAATTGGAACGTAAATAATACTTGTGAGTAATGCGAATGAAAAATTATGCATTCCAATACACATTAAAGTTGTAGCTAATTCTACCAGCACAACAACACATATAAGTGATGTATTGTCGTATTTTGAAGACCTAAAATTAATTTAATATTTTAATTTTTTTTTTTTTTTTATTAATTAGTGGCAATGTTAAGTACAGGTTTTTTCATTATACAGCAAAAAAAAATAATAATTTTGTAAATCAAGAATGTTATGTAAATTTGTGCGTTTAATTTAATTTTAAAAAATTATTTTTACGTATGAATTAAATTTTTCATTTCAACTTGTTGCGGTCACATGGAGTTCAGTGGACCCCAGCCAAACTTTGGGGCTATTTTACGTTTAGAACGTCCTTTTCAAATTAGACTTGTGAAATCTTTTGTTCTCTGAACCTAATACAACAAGCGTCTACATGTCTTAAGGTATCTATGACGTCATTTAAATTGCAAACCCGGATTTGTGCGGACGCTTTTTTTGTAGGGTTCAGTAGACCCAGTTTGACCATAGTTAGACAAAATTTTGAAATTTTTTGTGGAATAAAGTGTTTTTTTTTGTTTAATTATAATTATTGATATCGTAAGCTGATACTGCAGTAAATAATGGTTATAATATATAATAGGGTGCTTCATTTCCGGCGACAGTATTTTTTTCGTTGCTCATCAAGCAAAATATTGTTTTTTATGCTGAAACTAAAATTCCAAGTTTAAGCTCTTTATTCCAATCCTAAGTACTTTCCATTTGATTTCAAAGATTTCCCATTTAAAATATACGTAAATTAAATTACTTTTTTTTTAACTTTCTAATACTCAGCTGCGATTTATGATATCGACGTGGTTTTGGTCGCAAATTGTAGGGCATTTGATGTTCTTCAAAAGTGCCCATAGTTACTTAGCTGTTATTCCAGCTGTTTCACTTGTGTTCGTTGCGGAAGTCATTTTTCCTATGAAATTGATCTTTATTGGCTTGCAGAACGTAAACCAATGAAAGTACACTGAAATTGCTAATGAGAATTTTATAGGAAATTTTATTCCCTTCAAAAAACGCCCTAAGAGTCAAGTCGCTAAAGTCCATAGTTTCCGAGTTATAGTAATTTTAATAATTTGAAAAATATAATATAAAAAAAAAATGACAATTGATATTTTATTTGTTAAATTGTTAAAGTCACTATAACTCGGAAACTATGGACTTTAGCAACTTGACTCTCAGGACTTTTTTTGAAGGGAATAAAATTTCCTTTAAAATTCTTACAAACATTTTCAGTGTACTTTCATTGGTTTACGTTCTGCAAGCCAATAAAGGTCAATCAGCATAAAAAACAATATTTTGCTTGATGAGCAACGAAAAAAATACTTTCGCCGGAAATGAAGCACCCTAATATATACATAGATGTAATCTTCGGTCTCAAAGTATCGTCAGTCGTCGAAGGAGTCGTTAAGAAAGAGGAAGTAATGACCCTGTTAATGAAGATGGTTCGGAAACAGAATACGTTGTTTCTATAGAGTCTAATTAAATGCCATTTTTTTCATAATGTAATTAATAAAATAAATAATTTTTTCTAATGAAAAAACCGTTTTTTTATATTATTTTTTATGAATAAACCAATCTTTCTAATTTTACATGATTAAGTAAGATACTTGAGTTTAAATTTCAAAATAAATCTACCCATATAACAATCTTATTCAAGGCTTGAGCAAACTTGATCTCAAGTTCGATAGACATTAGTGTCTTTTTCTACCTATATGTTTTGCTGCAGATACACAGAAAAAAAAATTATTTGACTCAAAGAAATTTTTCTTGAGCCAAGAAACTTTTGAGGACATAGACCAGAAATCGAGATTTTTTTGAGGGGAGTAAAAAAACAAAACTTTTTTATAAAAAAAGTCGAATTTGGAGTTTTTATTTCTATATTAGGTAATTGTATACTTTTCCGGGCTCCAGTTGTTTTTATCAAGCAAATATCCAAATTTAGGCAAATCGCCAAGAGACTTGTTTCATTCTCTGGCGTTTGTCAGCGGATTGAAGATATAGTTGCTTATTTAGGTGTTATTTAAGCCATTGTAAGTTGTAAGTGTATACACAAGGTATAAATTATGCTTGATTTAGCCATTTTGTTTGTTATTTTTCAGTTCCGTGCTACACTGCACTAATTGACATATTTTTCTTTTCATTCTATGTATTGACTCTTAAGTCAACCACCAAAACTTAAGGCCTGTTTGCCATAATTTGTGTAGTTTCGTCCTAAGTACGTTAACGGACTCATCAGTACGGCTATGTTAACGCACTCTTGCCTTAGACTACATCTCTCACTAGTACGCGCCGGCGTAAAACAGTGTTGTAGGCTTCAGCCAGACATTATACTAGCAAGGGGAGGCGGATACCGTCCAAACTACTTGTAACAAAATGTTCGGTGAGCTGTTGTACACCTTAAAAATATTGAAATAACACAAATATGCCGATTTTCACTATTACAAGAGTTCAAAAATTATTTGTAACTCTTAGATAGACCTTCCTATCGCCACCGTCAATCTTACGGCTTGAAATAAATTATATTATTATTATTAGAAAAAATTTATTTTTGAAAATCTACATGCTTTTGTGTTATTTTTACCAATTTTGCGCACATTAGTTACAAGGCCTGGATAGATATCACATGTTAGAGACAAAAAATCATACAGGAAATTAAATCCGCCGTGTAGCTGAACACGTGGAAAAAATTTAATTATAGATCTTTAAGGTGTAAGCACTTGGAACTTTGAAAAATGTGTGGAGCCATGATTGTAAACTACTACCCTGTATTATTTTTTAACTATTTTAATACTAAAAAAAAAATCGGTCTGTCGGTTGACCCTGTGGGCCAGCCCCAAAACTTCCCGCCCATTTCGAGCTCCTTGAGCTCGAAAAATTGTTGTGGATACATTTTCGAGCTCTTCGAGCTCGAAAATACTTTTGTATGCGTTTGTTTTCGAAAAATAACGTTTTTTACCATTTTTTCTACAACGATATCTCTCGAACGAATAAACCGATTGAGACGTTTAAGGTGGCAATCGACGCGTTTTATTGAGTTCTACAACTGATCAAATTTTGAAATTGATTTATCGAGTCGTTTTTGAGAAATTTTCAAAATACTAAAAGAAAATTTTTTTTTTAATTCTTTCGTTAACGGTTTCTCTCGAACAAATAAACCGATTTTGATTTTTGAGGCGGCATTCGACGCGGCTTACAAAGCTTAAGAGCTGATTAGATTTTGGGATCAATCCATTCAGCGAATTAAAAGTTATTCAAAAAAAACATTTTTAAAAAAATTTTATTTTTGAAATATCTCCGAACGTACCCGACCGATTAAGCTCAAACTTTCAGTGTTTATAGTAAATAAAAAGCCGCGTCGAATGACACCTTAAAGTTTAAAATCGGTTCATCCGTTCAAAAGTTACAGAATATTTACATACGTACGTACGTACGTACATACATACACTCGGACATCATCGTGAAATTAGTCAGAATAGCTTCCTAGGACCTCAAAACGTCGACATCTGTTGGAATTTCGATTTTCACAAATCGGACTGAAACCAATAACTTCCCGAATTTTTGAAAATTTGCAATTTTCTTAGCGGGAAGTTAAAGAAAAACTATTGAATTACTTAGAGGGATTGTTAAATTAAAGTTTGGCATAAGATTTAAATTAACTCAAATCGGACGCAAATAGAAACTGTTTTTCTGCGTGGGGTCCACTGGACCCCATGTGACCTAAACGTTATTATTTGGCGGTGTGACTGCAACGGGTTAATAAACTTCACGGGAAGCTTTTAATACTTCGTAAATATTTTGGGGATGTAATTATTTATAAAAACTCGACTATATAATTTTAAGCATGTATTAATTTTTTGTTAGGAACTATTGATCAATAACTTTTTTCTGTCCACATACCTTTTAACAAAGAAAAACCACATTAACATAAGTAATGTCATTGTGAAAAATCCATAATAAATTGAATCCTCAGTTTGAAAATTAAAGAACTGCATTCCCAATGATGTTATCAATTTTGGTGAAGACATCACAGCTACACCAAATAAATGACACCATAGTATTTCTGATGCTATATTTCCCACTTGAAAATCTTCTGCTGATTTTTCTTCGTTGTCTGTACATTGACTGACTTTACTAGTCTTACTACAACTATTGTCAGTATTTACTGGTATATCTTGTAATTTTAACCACATAGAAAATGCTTTTATAAATAAACTGCCAACAATTAATACTAATGATGGCATATATAGTCCTTGATAAAAAATAAAAATATTTGAATTGAATTTTGGTATTTTAATGATTAGAAAACTGGAACTTAGTTTTTAATATATATTAAAAATAATTTTACCTATAGAAATGTATCGATCAGTTGATGGCAATAAATAAAAAAAAAATGACTGATGAAAACGTTCGAGTAAATTATTTAACGATCTAATAATACTCTCAACAACTTTGCCGACTTGATTAAAATTTGCTTCATTTCCTCTCTCTGTTCTCTCGAAACCTTCAAGAGTAATTGCTTCGATACCATACCTTAAAAAAAAATATTTCCCGATATGACCATATAAGATCATATAAAAGAAATTTCTTCTAGCTTATATACAAATCATATAAGATCGTATATGGTCATTAGACTGTTTCAAATTAGGGGTCTATTTTTATTTTTTTGATGAACATTGAAAAATCGAAAGGGTATCTTAAAATATGGTGACAGTTAAAATTTGAGCTCTTAATATTGATATTTACAGGTGGCTATTGATAATTTTCAATTTTTCATTTAGTAACATGGTAAAAAATACATAACTTCCGAACAAATCAAGATACAAAAAACCTCTCCTCAAACATTTTGTAGCAAATTTACTGATCTACAAAAAAAGTATTTTATGATTTTTGCATAAATTCAACCATTCACAAGATATCCAACGTCAAAGTTTAATAAAATTCAAAGAACTTGTTTTTGCTCGTTCTGAATTTTATACCATATCAACTAATGAGAATTCAGAAATTTTTCAATATAGTTTTTTTTATAGGAAATTGAATGCTCTACAAAAAAAAGTCTCTTATCATTTTTTTACAAATCCATCTGTACAAAAGTTATTGGAGCTTGAAGTCAAGTTAAAGTAAATTTCGAGATCTTTTTACTCTTCCAGTGAAACTATCGGACTAATCATAAAATATCATTGAATCTTTTTTGTCGGCAATTTTATTTCCTACAAAATATCTTTGATAAATTTTTTTTGAGTTCGGCATTCTCTTCTAGTTATTTCCATTTTAACGTCGAGCTCTTAAAATCGATCAAAACACTTTGTTTAGGAGCTTGGCTTTTAAATGGAAATAACTGGAAGAGAATGCAGAATTTAAAAAAAATTTATCTGAGGTAATTTGTAGGAAATAAAATTTGCCTACAAAATAGATTTTATGACATTTTATGATTAGTCCGAAAGTTTCACCGGAAAAGTAAAAAGATCTCCAATTTTACTTCGAGCTCTAATAACTTTCGAACAGATGGATTTATCAAAAAATGATAAGAGACTTTTTTTGTAGAGCATTCAATTTTCTATAAAAAAACTATATCGAAAATTTCTGAATTCTCATTAGTTGATAAGGTATAAAATTCAGAACGAGCAAAAACAAATTCTTTGAATTTTATTAAACTTTGACGTTGGATATCTTGTGAATGGTTGAATTTATGCAAAAACCATAAAAGACCTTTTTAGTAGATCAGTAAATTTGCTACAAAATGTTTGAGGAGAGATTTTTTGTATCTGGATTTTTTCGGAAGTTATGTATTTTTTACCATGTTACTAAATGAAAAATTTTAAATTATCAATAGCCACCTCTAAATATCAATATTAAGAGCTCAAATTTTAACTGTCACCAAATTTTAAGATACCCTTTCGATTTTTCAATGTTCATCAAAAAAATAAAAGTAGTCCCCTAATTTGAAACAGTCTAATGGTCATGTATGATCATTGATCATATATAATACAGCATAAAGTATTTTTACCCGATATTCAGTCCATATAAGATCATATATGAAGGAACATAAAAATGTTTTACAAATCAGATATAATCAGGTATGAAAGTATATGAAGAGACATGAAAATTTTTCACACGATGTTCAATGCATATAAAATCAGATATGATCAGGTATGAACATATATGAAGAAACAAAAATTTTTTACACTATGTTCAACTTATGTAAGATCAAATATGGTCAGGTATGAACATATATGAAGGGACATTAAAATTTTTTACTTGTACGTGCAAATAAAATCCATATGTGTAAATATGTCATCAAATATGATCAGTTTTCGAAAATCGGACCAAGACCAATAACTTCCTGTATTTTTAAAAATTTTTAATCTTCTTAGCGGGAAGTTGAAAAAATGAAACCGTAAGTTTGAATTTTCTTTTTTAAATTTGTCGAAAATGAAAACACTTTTTATTCTGCATTAGAAAATTTAAACTTCTCAAATACCATGTAAAATATCATTTTTAACGTATTGATTGTTGAGATTTTTAAGATCAATACATAAACCTATTGAATAGTCCCGACTTAAGTCCATGGTTAGCAGAGTGATATAAGCTTCAACTGATACGCGGAAGGATCCAGGTTCGAATCCCAAAAAAATACCTAATACTTTTTCATCGATAGAAAAATTAATAATTAGTGAACAATAGCTATAAATAAATAAATTTCAATGAATGTTAATGAACAGTAAAATCAAACCATTATTCTTTTAGTTTAAATAATTTTCGTCAAACCTGTATGTATATTATTTCGAGGTTCTAATTAGTAAATTGTCTAAATATTTTTTAGTAGGTGATTCTGTGCAATTTTCAGATAGTAATAGTGAGAAAAAATGTTATTTGAGTAACCTAGATAAAAATATTGTACATATACTAGATATGAAATTAATTTTCAGATGAAAAAAAAATTTTTAAATTACTTTTTTTTCGTATAATTGGAGGATTTTCTGAAATGGGATTAGACAATTTGCTGATTAGAACGTCGATATATGATCAGCACATGAGCAATTTTCATATATGACCTTATATGTATGCTCATATATGGCTACCTGGCATGAACTTTTTTCTCCCGGGATTATTATTTCAGGTTTACAGTCGAAGCTCTCTAAAGTTGCCCTCCTTAAAGTTTCTAGCTCCATAAAGTTGACAGGATACGCTCTCTAAAGTAGCTTGGATTTTCTCCCACTTTTCTTTTTACTAGACGAATCAGAATTTAAGATTCTGGCGCGCGATTCAAACATCTATAACTGATTGAATACATATTCTGCTATGCGAGATAGTTAACCTTGAAATACAATTTTTTTATCATTAATAAAACAATCCGAGCAGCTTATAAATAATTAACAAAAGTATTTTCGAAATGTAATAAATTTTATTAGTTTATTTTTTCAAATTTCTGATCGGTAATTAAAAAAAAAAAAATTTCGTCATTGCAAATAATAGTTCAATCAATATTTCAAATTAGTGATTAATGCGCTAATCTATTATTTATTATTTATTTATTAATATTAGAATATTAAAAATAATTTAAAAATCACGATTTAAGGTTAGCCTCAATGTATATCTAACACGGTTTGTTTTGATTTTGTGACGCATTTAAACGCGCATAGGGGAATCAATTATCCTACTGGTGAGAATGCAGAGTGGGGAGACGGGGAAAAAGCAACTTTAGGGAATGGTCCTCTACGGAAAGAGAAACTATAGGGAGCTTCGACTGTACGTTTAAAGTGTTTTCTTGCATGTAAAAAACCAAAACATACCTATGAAATAAACCATGATTTCCTGTTGGTACTCCAGTAGCTTGAGTCACAATCATTGATGATAAAGTATTAAAATAATACCACCACCTTTTAAATTTATTTCTATGATAAATATCAAATTTTTTTTGGAATGATCGACGTATTTCTTCTTTCTTGATCATGTTTTGAGCAAGGTTAAAAAGATCCAAGTTTGGTAATTGACCATTTAAACCTTCAACCTGTAAAAAAATATATTAAGCATTGATAAATATTCTCATTTTCAATTAATAAAACATACAAATATTTTTATCCGTACAGAACTTTGAAAAGTTTCTAGTGATAAAAATTTAAGCCCAACAATAATAATTTAAACCCGGATTAAAAATAAACCTGACCGATAAACTGGCCCTCAAAGTTAACATTAACTTTGTAAAAAAAAAAAATTCCGTATGGTATTCAGAAGTGGGGCTGCCTTTATTTTCATCAATCAAAAATCCAATTTTATACGTTTCTATAAGTTCATTTATAGAAACTTAAAAGGTAACCCAGTGAACACATGCCCTTAATTTGACGTCATACGTAAGTCATAGAAATGTCACGGCATCTTATGTAAATTAGACGTTAGTAGCGAAGTCACGGTTGTACGTAATATGGATGTCACTGTAAAATCCGCTTTACATCAGTGCACGGAGAAAAAAATATAGTAAAAATTACAATCTTATAGTAAAATTTACTAATAGATATGAAAAAATACATTCTGTATTGTAATTATTACTAAACGTTTAGTAAAATTTACTAATTAGTAATAATTACATAATAAGATATTAAAAATTACTATGCGTAATGTATTTTTTACTAACACAATTGTATTTTTTACTATCTGTATAGTAAATTTTACTATAAGTATTTTTAATAAATACAAATTTAAGAAAGTAAATTTTCTAATACAATATAGGATTTGTTACTATACAAAATATTAAAAATTACTATACGCAATGTATTTTTTGCTAACACGATTATGTTTTTTTACTATATGTATAGTAAATTGTACTATGTATAGATAAAATTAAAATTTGGTGGGGATAGCATATACAAATATGTATTACAAGTTCTGAGACTTTTGTCCAAAGGAGACATCGGGCCGTCAGGCATAGGAAAGGACTCGCGCGCGGGAGATCAGGGTTCGAATCTCGGTTGAAACAACGATTTTTTAAGAAACAAAAATCGACACCAGCACTAATACAGATGGCATAAATAACAATAATAATTAAAATTATAGTAATAATAATAAAAAGTTAAAAGCTAATAAATATTTAATATTATTTTTTTCCATTCTAATATAGTAAAATTTACTAAACGGAATAGTAAAATTTACTAAACGGAATAGTAAAATTTACTAAACGGGATAGTAAAATTTACTTATCTGTTTATGAATTTTTCCTATAAATCTTAAGCGTTTCAAGATTACTATCTAAATTTAGTAATTATTCCCATATTTTTTAGTAAATTTTACTATATTTTTTTCTCCGTGTGGCAAATTAGTATTTTACGCAATACTGATATAATTTTCAAGTATAGTTTTTTATCATCTATTAAAATAAAACAATCATAGAGTGAATTTTCAAAAGTGTGTGAATAACAATGAAACGTCAAGCATTTTTGAAGCTAAAGTAATAAACTCGATAATAGATTATTCAGACGTTCTAGATTAAACCATTCGCGTGAGCATAAAAAAAAATTTAGTGCGATCATAAAGCACCCTCAGCGCTTTCGCGCTTGAGGTGTGCAATAACTTTATTTTTTTATATGATATACCGAAAATATTATTGAGGATGACAAAGAAAATATTACGAAAATTTGAACTCTTTTAATATTATAATTATCAAGTTTAGTATCGCTATTGTTCAATCGATTATATTTTATACGATTTAGTGGAATAATTTTATGCTTCGCAAAATTTTATACAAGATTTTGTAAATTTCAAGCCCTTCTTCTATACGAATACTAAAATTTCTAATGTACCTTAACATCAATGTATGAAATTTTCATTGCATGTAATTCAAGATTAATTGCAGCTTGAATAGAGCCAGCTCGTCCTGACAAATCTCCTGGTATTAAAATATCTTCTTGTCCGCTTACAACTCCATGATAGGCATCTAACCAAGCTTGCATGCCTAATTGCTCATGTTCTGTTACAAGAAATATTATATCCTTTGCCCAATACTTTTGCTCTAATAAATAAATCTTATTAATCCGTGTATAAAATAATATAAGCACATTAGGGTGGCCCAAAAAAACCGACTATTTTTTTTTTCGAGTCTCTCATGAAAATTTGTTGGTTTACGATGTTTTAAGAAGCCTCTCCAAAAATCAGCTGGATAAAAAATTTTCGAGAGGTCGCTCAAAAATTTTGAAAATATCAAAAATGATTGAAATTCGGATTTTTTATTTCAAAATTTTTTCTTTTTCGTAGCAGCAATAGTTTCTATTTGTGAAATCATGACTATGCTGAAAATTTCAGCCCAAAATTTAAATATTTAAACGGCGCTAAATAATCTTGAATATTAACTGATAATATATGACTAATACTTTAAATTAGTTTTTGTATTTTTTTATAACTCAATTATTATTTCAGTAAAATATAACTTTTGCATAATAGTCTAGTCGAGAAGATGAAAACCTGCGAAAAATAGTTACAAGTCTCTTAAAAATATGGTTGATGGCTTAAACGATCCGGAATGGCGTCCAGAAAAAGGCGTTTTTTGGATTTTTTTAGCAAAAGAAAATTACAATTGTTATTAACAAAAAACCGTTAAAAAAATTAGACGTTCAGCTTTTTGGCAAAATCTCAAAAAGTATAAGTGATAGCTCAAATATTAAAAAAGTTTCTGAAAGAGCAGAAAATTTTAGTAAAAAAGTTCTCGACTCCCCGAATTGTTGCTCCAATATTTATAATTTTTATTTAACGTTGAAAATTGGCTTTTGCGCGGCAGTTGAGGCATGCGCGCGCCGCCGCTCTAGTGAGCGTAGTTGTTAAATAATTTTTTTTATGCAATTTAATATTAATTAAAAAATTTGAAAAATTCTGGTGTCATCTAGACACTTCAAAGAATACGATTCCGTGGTATTAATAGTTGTATCACCATTTTTCAAAAAGTTATTCGATTGTTAATTAACATTTTTTTTACGGGTATGTGTTGTGATAAAAGGCGGTGTAAAAGTTTAAATAATTAATCTATAAATTTTTTGTTTCTTGGAGCCCTCTTTATAAGCATACTCAACAAGATGACGTGAAAAAAAGTTTATAAAATATTTTTATTTCATTAGTTATTAATTTTTAAAGTAAGAAAAAAATGAAAAATTTAAATAATGTATGTTAAATAATTTTTTTCTTCGAATCTTAAGCTATTACTGATTTCATATCCTTGTTAAGCATTATATAATTATTTTTTAAATTTTTTCATGCCATTTGTTTATAAATTTTTTATAAACAAATGGATTAATTAAATATTTTTTGAAAAATTTTTTCACCATATTGTTTGCGTATGCAAATAATGATTTTAAAAAAAAAAAAATTTTTCTTAAAAACAATATCTTATTGTTTATAATCGTTTTTTTCATATTTTCATTATTTAAATAAATAATTAAGGAATCGTTTGTTTCTTAAAAATCATAATTTGCATTTCTAAATATAATGGCAAAAAAAATTTTTTTTTTGTCAGCAATTTATTTATTTATTTATTAAACAATATGTTATAAACAATTTTTTTTTTTTTCATTGTAATTTTTTTCTTGAACATAAAAAAATGACAAAAACAGCAACCTGCAACAATATGGTTAAAAAAATTTTTTTCGATTTTTTAAAAAACTTTTGGATTTTGTAGCACGACAAAGTCCAAGCACTGACTCGATTTGTCAACAAACAAATTGCTGTAACTTTGCAATTATTACAGATACAGTTTTCGACCTTCAAGTCGTTTTGATACAGTATGAGTTAAGCTTTCTTATCAATCTTTAACCTAACGTTTATCTGCTATAGTTCTCTAACTACACGCATTTATTTATAGAAATTAGTATTTTTTATTTCTTACAATGCTTATATCTCATAAACAAATAATGTTATGACAAATATGCTTCAGAACTTTTTTGTTACCTGATTATTAAACTATTCAAATATATTTTTTATATTTTTAACCTTATTTGTTTATGAAATTTTTAAATTTATTTAAATTATTCGCTATTTTTACTCTTATTTTTTTTTGGAAACAAATCGAAAGCAGAACATTGGGGATAAATCGTGAGAATAATAAGCGACATTCATCAGAAAAATGATTCTTATTATCCATAGATATGAAGTTTTCATTTGGCAAACATCAAATAGTTGATAATTTCAAACCAATAACCATATTCTATACTTCAATAAGAATAATAATAAATTAAATTGTGAGGTTGACTTAAACAATATAATAAACAGTAAAAATTGATAGTTTCAATCACTATGTACTTTAGACATTTAAAAAATAAGAGTAAAAATAGCGAATAATTTAAATAAATTTAAAAATTTCATAAACAAATAAGGTTAAAAATATAAAAAAAATATATTTGAATAGTTTAATAATCAGGTAACAAAAAAGTTCTGAAGCATATTTGTCATAACATTATTTGTTTATGAGATATAAGCATTGTAAGAAATAAAAAATACTAATTTCTATAAATAAATGCGTGTAGTTAGAGAACTATAGCAGATAAACGTTAGGTTAAAGATTGATAAGAAAGCTTAACTCATACTGTATCAAAACGACTTGAAGGTCGAAAACTGTATCTGTAATAATTGCAAAGTTACAGCAATTTGTTTGTTGACAAATCGAGTCAGTGCTTGGACTTTGTCGTGCTACAAAATCCAAAAGTTTTTAAAAAATCGAAAAAATTTTTTTAACCATATTGTTGCAGGTTGCTGTTTTTGTCATTTTTTTATGTTCAAGAAAAAATTACAATGAAAAAAAAATTGTTTATAACAAATTGTTTAATAAATAAATAAATAAATTGCTGACAAAAAAATTTTTTTTTGCCATTATATTTAGAAATGCAAATTATGATTTTTAAGAAACAAACGATTCCTTAATTATTTATTTAAATAATGAAAATATGAAAACAACGATTATAAACAATAAGATATTGTTTTTAAGAAAAATTTTTTTTTTTAAAATCATTATTTGCATACGCAAACAATATGGTGAAAAAAATTTTTCAAAAAATATTTAATTAATCCATTTGTTTATAAAAAATTTATAAACAAATGGCATGAAAAAATTTTAAAAATAATTATATAATGCTTAACAAGGATATGAAATCAGTCATAGCTTAAGATTCGAAGAAAAAATTATTTAACATACATTATTTAAATTTTTCATTTTTTTCTTACTTTAAAAATTAATAACTAATGAAATAAAAATATTTTATAAACTTTTTTCACGTCATCTTGTTGAGTATGCTTATAAAGAGGGCTCCAAGAAACAAAAAATTTATAGATTAATTATTTAAACTTTTACACCGCCTTTTATCACAACACATACCCGTAAAAAAATGTTAATTAACAATCGAATAACTTTTGAAAAATGGTGATACAACTATTAATACCACGGAATCGTATTCTTTTGAAGTGTCTAGATGACACCAGAATTTTTTCAAATTTTTTAATTAATATTAAATTGCATAAAAAAATTATTTAACAACTACGCTCACTAGAGCGGCGGCGCGCGCATGCCTCAACTGCCGCGCAAAAGCCAATTTTCAACGTTAAATAAAAATTATAAATATTGGAGCAACAATTCGGGGAGTCGAGAACTTTTTTACTAAAATTTTCTGCTCTTTCAGAAACTTTTTTAATATTTGAGCTATCACTTATACTTTTTGAGATTTTGCCAAAAAGCTGAACGTCTAATTTTTTTAACGGTTTTTTGTTAATAACAATTGTAATTTTCTTTTGCTAAAAAAATCCAAAAAACGCCTTTTTCTGGACGCCATTCCGGATCGTTTAAGCCATCAACCATATTTTTAGGAGACTTGTAATTATTTTTCGCAGGTTTTCATCTTCTCGACTAGACTATAACCGAAAATATACAGGACAGTCTTAAACAATAAAATTTGATAAGTTTTGAATAAGCGAAAAAACCTAAAAATTGAATTAAAATATAAAAAAGTATGTAAATAACTTATTATTTCTATTTCTCGGGTTATATTTTCATTGATTGTCATACAAATTGATGGTGAAAAAATCGAGAAGCTTTATTATTAATATTTAAGGGTCGCTCGAAAACGTTCAAAAGACAGCACTCGGAAGCATTCAAAATTCTTGAGCGAGGTTTAAATATTTAAATTTTGGGCTCAAATTTTCAGCGTGGTCATGATTTCTCAAATATAAACTATTGCTGCCACGAGAAAGAAAAAATTTGAAATAAAAAATTCAAATTTCGATCATTTTTTATATTTTCAAAATTCTTGAGCGACCTCTTGAAAATTTTTTATCGAGCGGATTTTTGGAGAGGCTTCTTAAAACATCGTAAACCAACAAATTTTCATAAGAGACTCGAAAAAAATAGTCTGTTTTTTGGGGCCACCCTAAAGTACATATTTAATATTATCATAACAAATACTTACTTCTACAAAATTTAGCAAAGGCAAGTAATAACGCAATTGATGGTGCAGTCGTTATATGCACGCTATTAATGGGCCTATAAGGTACACTAACAATAATTGCTTCAGTACTAGATGATCTAGGTGCTCGAACAATTCCATAAACATTTTGTCCCGTGAACTGTTGTTTTTTAAATGGGTAGTTCAATGTGAAATTGTGAGTATAAACATCTAAATGTAACTGGTTAAATTTAGCTAAAATCCATGAGTAAGGCATCCCATCAGGATATCTTTTCATTTCACTGACTAGTTCTTGGTGAAATTGTTTAGCACTAGCATCTAAATTACTTTGTTTAGTTACTAAACCAGGCAATAATGCATTCTCAGAAAAATATGTATCTGTATAAAAATAAAGTTATAGTTTTAATTGTTTCATTGATTCAGTAATTTTTATGATTATTTTTTCAGTTAAAGTGTGTAGAATATTGAATTTCTGTTATGTCCTTCGATCTGACTTGACAATAACTTTCAAAGTAAAATATTTAAAAAATTATGATATAAAATAAAAATAAACTTTGAAATTTTTAAGCAGACAAATCCCTGATTAAAAATACTCATTGAAAAGGATCGAAAATTATTTCAATTTTTTTCAATCCATACGGGGGTTTAGGAAAGTATTGAATGGAATTGAAATTTAGATCATTTGAATACTTTGTAATTCTTAAAATGGAATTCAAAAATATTAAAAGGAATTCAATCTTTCATCATTTCAATACCTTCCAATATGGAATTATTTTGGTATTGAGAAGAATTCAGAAAGATTCAAAAATGTCAATTCATTTTAATTCTTTTCAATCCTACACTCGATCCGAAACATCGAACTATTTTGGTATTGAGAAAGATTCAAAAAGATTTAAAAATGTCAATTCATTTGAATCTTTTTCAATTCCACACGTGACCCAAAATGTGAAATTATTTTGTTATTGAAAAGTATTCAGAAAAATTGAAAATTTCAATTCATTTGAATCTTTTTCAATCCCACTCTTAACCCGAAATATGGAACTATTTTGGTATTGATAAAGATTGAAAACTGTCAATTCTTTTGAATCTTTTTCAATTCCTCGGAAGTTTAGAAATTCTTATATTATTTTTGGATTCAATATGATTGAAAAGTATTAAATTTATGTCCAGATGAAAACCTCAGAGTATAAAAAGTATTCAAAAGGATTCAATTCTTATCTTTTTCAATACTTTTCAATTAATATTTTTAATTAGAGATAGCAAGAAAAAAAAATCGGTCTGTCGGTTGACCCTGCGGGCCAGCCCCAAAACTTCCCGCGTATTTCAAGCTCCTTGAGCTCGAAAAACTGTAGAAGATACATTTTCGAGCTCTTCGAGCTCGAAAATACTTTTGTATGCTTTTGTTTTCAAAAAATAACATTTTTTACAATTTTTTCTACAACGATATCTCTCGAACGAATAAACCGATTGAGACGTTTAAGGTGGCAGTCGACGCGTTTTATTGAGTTCTATAACTGATTAAATTTTGAAATTGATTCATCGAGTCATTTTTGAGAAATTTTCAAAATACTAAAAAAAATTTTTTTTTTTAATTCTTTCGACAACGGTTTCTCTTGAACGAATTAACCGATTTTGATGTTTGAGGTGGCATTCGACGCGGCTTATAAATCTCCAGAGCCCAGTCCATTTTGGAATTAATCCATCGAGCCCGTAAAAAGTTATCCAAAAAAAACATTTTTGAAAAAGTTTATTTTTGGAATATCTCCGAACGAGCCCTGCTGATTAAGCTCAATTTTTTTCAGCTTCAAGATATTAAAAAACTGCGTCGAATGACACCTTGACGATCAAAATCGGTTGATCCGTTCGAAAGTTATAGATATTTACATACGTACGTACATACATACATATATACACTCGGACATCATCGTGAAATTAGTCAGAATAGCTTTCTAGGACTTCAAAACGTCGACATCTGTTGGAATTTCGATTTTCACAAATCGGACTGAAACCAATAACTTCCCGAATTTTTGAAAATTTGCAATTTTCTTAGCGGGAAGTTAAAAAATAAAAGTAAATTTAAACATACTCTGTAAACATGAATAAGTGAAATTGGTGAAAATTCACTAATTTTAAGTGCAAACCGAACCACTTTTTAAAATAAGTGGTTCGGTTTGCACTTAGAATTAGTGAATATTCACTTATTCATTTTTATTTCACTTATTCATGTTTAGAGAGTAAACACTAGACTGTTTTTATTTTTTGAATTTATAATTTTTTTTAATTTTTATTCTGAAAAAGCAACTATTTATCTAAAATCCAATTTTACTTTACGACTCACTCTTTTAAAATTAAAACTGAACTTTATAATTACTGAAAAAAAAAAACAATCGATTAAATTAATGTTGATTATCGATAGAAAATTATGTTATTAAATTAAGATTATTTTGATTTTTAATGTCCAATTATAAATTGGATGAAAAATAAAATATTCAGTCTTTTTGAGTTGATAAAAATTATTTTTTACAATCTTTTTAACAACGTGAGCTTCGAAGAATAATATAAATTTTAAAGCGATAAAAAAATTTTATTAAATTCAGAATTAAGAAATAATTTGATTTTCGGACAGCCTAAGCTTTGGGAGCGAATATCATAGAAAGGGTTGGATTTGCGAAAATTTTGAATCAGGCCTTTCTTGTAGAGCATTCAATTTTCTACAATAACATATATTGAGAATTTCTGAATTCTCATTTGTTGACATGTTACAAAATTCAGAAAGAGCAAAAACAAGTTTTTTGCATTGTATCAAACTTTGACCTTGGCTATCTTTTGAATGGTTCAATTTATGCAAAAATCATAAGAGACCTTTTTTATAGACCAGTAAATTTGCTACAAAATTTTGTAGTAAAACTTATCTGTATCTTTATTCGTTCGGAAGTTATGAATTTTTCAACATGTTGCAGAATAAAAAATAGAAAATTATAAACAGCTACCTTTTAATATCAGTTCTCTTTATTTGAAACAGTCTAAGAAGCATACACGGAGAAAAAAATATAGTAAAATTTACTAAAAAATATAGTAATAATTACTAAATTTAGATAGTAATCTTGAAACGCTTAAGATTTATAGGAAAAATTCATAAACAGATAAGTAAATTTTACTATCCCGTTTAGTAAATTATACTATTTCGTTTAGTGAATTTTACTATTCCGTTTAGTGAATTGTACTATCCCGTTTAGTAAATTTTACTATCCCGTTTAGTAAATTTTACTATCCCGTTTAGTAAATTTTACTATATTAAAATGGAAAAAAATAAAATAAAATTTTTATTAGCTTTTAACTTTTTATTATTATTACTATCATTTTAATTATTATTATTGTTATTTATGCCATCTGTATCGGTGTTGGAGTCGATTTTTGTTTTTTAAAAAATCACTTGTTTCAACCGAGATTCGAACCCTGATCTCCCGCGCGCGAGTCCTTTCCTATGTCTGACGGCCCGATATCTCCTTCGGACAAAAGTTTCAGAACTTGTAATACATATTTGTATATGCTATCCCCACCAAATTTTAATTTTATCTATACATAGTAGAATTTACTATACATATAGTAAAAAAACATAATCGTGTTAGCAAAAAATACATTGCGTATAGTAATTTTTAATATTTTGTATAGTAACAAATCCTATATTGTATTAGAAAATTTACGTTCTTAAATTTGTATTTATTAAAAATACTAATAGTAAAATTTACTATACAGATAGTAGAAAATACAATTGTGTTAGTAAAAAATACATTACGCATAGTAATTTTTAATATCTTATTATGTAATTATTACTAACTAGTAAATTTTACTAAACGTTTAGTAATAATTACAATACAGAATGTATTTTTTCATATCTTTTAGTAAATTTTACTATAAGATTGTAATTTTTACTATATTTTTTTCTCCGTGTATATTGTAAAAAAAAATTATGTTATGTTATATTATTCATGAAATTTCAACTTCTAAAATGACAATTGTAAGTAATGAAAAAATTAACGATAATTAGTAAAATATCTATTACAATGAAAGGGATAAAAAATAGAATGTGAGTCTCATATTATCTAAATGGATAAAACATCGTCTTAGGAGAGATTTATTGATATAGAGAATAACTTTTATACATCTCCTTGATTAAACAAATGAATTTTTTCGAATTAAACAGAATTAAATGGGAAGACGTCTATTGGACAGTTCCAATTGGAAAAGTAACCGATAGGACATATTCCAATAACTCAGATCCCTATTACCTGAATTACCAATTACTAATAATCCCGATGACCTAAATTTTCAATCACTTAAAACCCCGATCACCAGTAATTTCAATTACCAATACTACCAATTACCCAAATCTCCACTAATCCAAAATTTCGATAGCTTAATTTTTCGTTAACCACAAATATTGATGACAAAACATTCCGATTGGACAGGTTTCGTAAGCTCAAAATCGATTTCTTTGTTACATAACAAAGAAAACCATTTTGAGCTTTGTTATATAACAAATAAATCGATTTTGAGCTTACGAAACCTGTCCAATCGGAATGTCTTGTCATCAATGTTTCTGGTTAACGAAAAATTAAGCTATCGAAATTTGGATTAGTGGAAATTTGGGTAATTGGTAGTATTGGTAATTAAAATTACTGGTGATCGGGATTTTAGGTGATTGAAAATTTAGGTCATCAGGATTATTAGTAATTGGTAATTCAGGTAATAGGGATATGAGTTATTGGAATATGTCCTATCGGTTACTTTTCCAATTGGAACCTGTCCAATAGATGTCTTCCCAATTAAATTTTTAATTCTATTTAATTCAAATAAATTCTGCTAATTCGGTACCTAACTTAAAAATGAATTTTCTGTCTAATTCGGCGGGAAAACCAGAATTCGTCCAAATTAAAACGAATTTAAATAATTCTATTCGGTTTAACTCTGATTAATTCGAAAATAATTCTCTAATTTCTGGTTCTGAATCCGAATTAAACTGAATTAAAACGAATTTGAAATTTTTAAATCGGTTCTATTCTGTTTAATTCAAATTTAAATTTTCAATCCAGTTTCGTTCTGCTGGCAGAATTCGACAGAATATAACAGAATTAAAATTTTGAATTGTTGTTTAATCAGGGGTATAAACTTATTAAGCAGGGGACGCGTAATTGGAAATAAAGATTGGGAAACTAGACACCCTAATATGTAAAAGTCATGGCCGAATTTGGCAGTGTATGCTTGAGTTTGGCGATAAATTAAAATTTTATTTTTTATGATAATTGACTCAGATGTTAGAATGTTGCATTGAGAAAAAATGAAACTATTAATATTTTGATTGTTATTTATAATACTTACTGTCATTGAAAGCCGGGAGGGCTAAAAGTGAAATCCATGTAACACCCGCGATATACATCAGAAAACATAATAACTTTTGCCATTGTAAAATAAATTTTATAATTTTCATATTCCCTGCTCTTGGGTCAGTTAATAAACCCATTTTTATTGTTTCTTGTTTTGTTTACTAACTGAAAATATAACCTAACTTTTATAATATCATTTTTAATAGTCTCTATTGTTGTTATAACTAGGAGTATGGAGGGTAGAGGTACCTCTACCCTCCATTGGGAACTGACAAACTGGGTCACGCAGTCTGGTGATAGAAAATCAAACTAACGATAGCTTACAACAGTCAAGTAAATACACAGTAAATGCTGTTAACATTTTCAATAAATTTTATACAACAAATTATTAAGAAATAAAAATTAAAATCCAAGTTGGAATATTTAGAGAACGTAAAAAGTCAAAAAATTGAGTATTTTGTGCAGTAAGAAATTGTCGGAGTAAAGCAAATAAAAATTTAAACGCAGTTTTCTATAAATTTCCGGAGGCTGGTGGTCGTTCAGTGTTATTAGAAAATTTTTTTGATAATTTGGAAAAAGTTGATAAATTAAAAACGTGGCAGAAGTTATTAAAAATAAAGAAAGTCACTTCTCAAATGAAAGTTTGTTCCTTACATTTTAAAAAAACCGATTATATATTGCCAGATACGTTTGTAAAGTTTAACCTAAGACTTAAAAACTGAAAATATTATTTTTGTTTTTTCAAGTAAATAAATATTAATTATAATAATGTTTTTATTATTCTGCAATTTTTAAAATTTGTACATTAATTTTATGGGGTTTTCTTTCACATGAAACGTTTGTATACCAAGCGCGGTAATTACGATATCTCATATTTATTACTTTTTATGCGGTTTATTTAATTAAATAGCCGACAAATAAAATTAGTTCGGGATCATGCATATTTTTTTTGTTTTCGGTTTCTACCCGTACGAGATAATATATCTATGAAATTTAATAACATTTTATTTATTTACCCTACTATCACATAGCTTACGCATTTAAAAGTGTAAACTATCGTCCGACATGTTTTTTAAGCCACGCCTCTGTCAGTTCCCAATAGTCGCGGACAGATTAGCGTCAATTGACTGCAGGGCAACTTTTTGCAGTCAATTTGACGTTAAGTTTGGGCTGTAGATTTCCATCAACTATCAGTCAAGGTTATCAGAGTATTTTAGCAAGTATCAGCTAGGTGGAGCCATAATAAGATAACCCATGCTCTAGAAATGACATCCAGTGCAGCCAGATCGCGGACGAAAAGTTTCCCTTCCTTCGCACCATTTTAGCATCATTCACAGCTTAAACGGTGCTTGGGAAGGGGAACTTTTCGTTCGCGATCTGGCTGCACTGATGACATCTCCGATTTTTTATAATTAAAGTAAGAACCACTTCGCAAGATGTTTTCACTGGTTTGAATTTTCATGAGGTTATGACAAAAGTAAAAAATAATAACACCGGTGTGGCTGAATTGAAAAGTAAATTAATTTTTAAATTGAACGAGATATAAATATAACAAAATGACTATATTATTGGTACTTAGACAACGAATCTGTGGTCATAGATTACCTGGACTGTCATCAAAGATTTTGGTAATTTTTTTATTAATAATTAAGGTTAAATGTAGGGTGGTATATTTTTTAAATTTTTTAATATCAGGTACAATAATTTAAATAAATAAATTAAGTTGCTCATTGTATACTTGTACGATTGGTTTATTATATATTTAAAATGGTTATATTTCAACATTTCAATGAAAATTATACATTGATAAAATTTTTACAGAATCATGTTCGGCTTATGTCATCTTATAAAAAGTATGCAGAGCATAAAAGTTTGGATAGAATTCGTAATATAGGAATTTCAGCTCATATAGATTCTGGGAAAACAACATTAACAGAGCGAATCTTGTTTTATACTGGAAGAATATCGGAAATGCACGAGGTTTGTGGTTATGAATATACTGTTACATTTGCATGTATAGTAGGGTGTTTCAAAAAATAAAATTTTTTTTTCTTCTCGGAACCAGGTTCAAAAGTTTAATTTAGATATAAAAAAACGCCTGTGAAAATTAGAGTTTTTAATATTAACATTAAGGGGTTCCGCATCGCACTTTTCTATTTTCCAGAAGAATAACATGGAAAAAATTTTTGGACGTCTTCTGACTTTTATAACTAGCTAACGAGGTGCCGTAGGAAAAATCTGCAGACTAATTTCTGTAGGGAATTGAATGCTCTACAAAAAAAGTCTCTTATGATTTTTTGATAAATCCATCTATTCAAAAGCTATTGGAGCTTGAAGTCAAATTTATAGTAAATTTTGAGATTTTTTAACTTTTCCGGCGAAACTATTAGACTTATCACAAAATGTCACAGAATCTTTTTTGTAGACAATTTTATCCCTTACAAATTACCTCTGATAAAAATTTTTGAAATTTCGAATTGGTTTCTAGTTATTTCCATTTTAATGTCAAGCTTCTGAAATCGATCCAAACACTCCTTTTTTTAAGAGCTTGGTATTAAAATAGTAATAACTAGAAAACAATGCGGAATCTCAAAAATTTTTACGAGAGGTAATTTGTAAGGAATAAAATTGTCTACAAAAAAGATTTCATGACATTTTGTGATACGTCTGATAATTTCGCCGGAAAAGTGAAAAAAATCTCAAAATTTACTATAAATTTAACTTCAAGCTCCAATAACTTTTGAACAGATGGATTGATCAAAAAATGATAAGAGACTCTTTTTGTAGAGCATTCAATTCTCTACAAAAACTAGTCTGCAGATTTTTCCTACAGCGCATCGTTAGCTAGTTATAAAAATCAGAAGGCGCAAAAAAAATGTTTTCCATGTTATTCTTGTGGAAAATAGAAAAGTGCGATGCGAAACACCTCAATGTTAATACTTAGAACTCTAATTTTCACAGGCGTATTTTTATATCTAAATTAAACTTTTGAACCTGGTTCCGAGAAGAAAAAAAAATTTTGTTATTTTTTGAAACACCCTAATGTATAGTAAACTGATTCGAAAAAATCGACTATTTTTTTTTCTAAAATTATATGGAAAATATTGTTCGAGATGATAAAAAAAAATACTGGTAAAGTTTGAGCTTTCAATATTAGTATTAACAACCGCCTCATCGCAATTTTTGATTTCCTTAAAAAAAAAAAGGCCATTCGGCAGCCGAAATGGAAGTAGATTTCTCATTATTTAATTATTTCAACCTTTCAAATAAACATTAATAACAAAATAAATTTTTTTTTGATATCCTTAGAAATTCTCAAGGTTAAAGAGCAAAAAAAAATTGGCAAAAAATTTAAAGTTGAATGCGAAAAATTTAAGAATTGAAATTAGAAAATTAAAAAAATTATCGAAATAATAAGTTAAATAACGAAAATTAAAGTTAAAGAGAATAAAATTATCAACGAAAAAGTATTCTGTTTCTTTTTACTATAGGATTAATAGTTAGTACGAAATTGAATAAAACAATTTGAGTTAAAATTTCAACTATGATAGATCTAAGTGTCATACTTGAAATCAGTCATAAAAACTGTCAATAAAACAAAATTGAATTTACACATTTGAATCGAGATATTTAGATTTTATGAGTGTTACAAAGCAATAATATGAATTCAATCAGTTTCGTAAATTTACTAATGAGTACAGTAGTGAGGATTCCATGGAATCAACTGAAAATAGGAAAACGAATGCAATAGCAAAATTTCATTTGATGAGTGGTAAGATAAGAAATTTCATTGGTCTAGACACGAATATGAGAATGAAAATTAAAGCTTATTTGAAGAGCTTTTAGATGAATTGTATACAAAGTCGACAAGTTATAACATTCAAAAAATATCGAAAAAAGAATAAGTAAGAATATGAATTTTGGACATTCTGAAAATTTTGGGATGCTAAATTTCAATTAACCATAACTTCTAAACTTATTGGCCGAATTAGCTCATCTTCGAACTCGTCCAAGGTAATCGTCCAAAAAATAAGTATACTAAGTTTCATTAAGATCGGTGTAGAATTGTGGATGCTATCGTTGGAAAACGGCGCGTTATATTATATATATATATATTGGACTGATTCAAAAAAATGGACTATTTTTTTTTTCAAAAATCGTATCGAAAATGTTGTTCGAGATGACGAAAAAAAAATACTGTCAAAGTTTGAGCTCTTAATATTAATATTAACAACTGCCTCATCGCAATTTTCTATTTTCCATTTAAATAACATAGGCAAAATTTTTTTTAAACTTTGGAATTTTATAACTCATCAGCAGATCAATTTATCGAAAAGACCAATATATAACTTTATAGGAAATTCAATGCTCTACAAAAAAGATCTCTTATCATTTTTTGATAAATCTATTTTTCCAAAAATTATTCGAGGTCAAAGTTCAATTTATAGTAAATGTCAATATTTTCCGACTTTTTCAGCGGAACTATTAGACTTATCATAAAATGTTACAGGAACATTTTCGTAGATCTTTTTATTCTCTATAAATTATCTTTTTTCAAGTTTTCGAAATTCCTGAAGACTTTTGAATTATTTATGTTTTAATGTCAAACATTTTTAAAAAAATCGTGTTTTGGTCATTTTAATTGTTCATAAATTCGAAAATATTGATTTTTTTAAACTGAAATTTATTAATTTATGATCATAATATTACAAACAAAAAATTGCTGATTTCAGTCAAAAATATCTATTAGTATTATTAATTGTTTTGTCATTATAAAGTTTTTATTGTTTGAATAAGTAATTATAATTATCAAAAATCAATGATAATAATTCATTTGAAGTTTAAAATTATACTTTATGAAAGAGTAACATTTTAAATATTGTTATTTTCAAGTATTTTATTATATACAATTTTTTATAGATAATAGTATATTGTATGACAAGGGATGAAACAAGACGATTTCAGACTATACTATCGGGTCGTAAAGTATTGACCCTAAATTTAAAACATGAATAACTTGTGTTAGAGAAATAGAGAGACTCTGGTCGAAGTGGGGCTTGAAATGGGTCCCCCATGGTACCAATTCCATGCATTGGTGGACATGCTGCAGATTAGTGGTGAGTCGCAGCCTTCACTCATTACCCCAGAAAGGGTTTCTTCCACATTATGCTCACTCGGATTTAAAACAGCAGTTAAATAAGGTTGCCCTCAGTCATTACCGAGTGATTATCACTATATGCTAGTAATAGCATTGTGTACAGGCTATTACCTTTAGATTTTTTAGACGTTCAAAAGGGGTCGGCTTCTCCCGCGCAGAGGTACCTATTGGCTTCCTGCAATCACGGAGTTGCCGCATGTAACAAGGTGCAAAACATGCGGGCACCGCTAACGGTTGGAGTACTGGTTCTAGAACCCACGGAGAGGGTGGTACTTGCTAGTTTTAACGTCTCCTAGAGGGCGCCAAAACCTTTTCTGGGACAAACGTGTAATCTGGGGCTTTCTAATTTACTTCCCAAAGTGTGAATACTACTTTTTTCCTCGACGGAGGCAGAAAGCGGCAGCTTCGATAAGCACAGCGGGACAAAAGTTGCACTTTCCGCCCGAAGGTGAGAAAAAAAACTTTTATACTTTAGGAGGTTCATCGGTAGCCGTAGTTCGCAACTTTGAGAAAGATTTTTCCCGTGTAAAACATTATAACTACAATAAGAAGTGTTTGAGATACAGTACACTTTTGCGCATCCTCTTATATGCGCAGAAGTATAAAAATGATCCCATTGCGTCTTTTCTCAGACTTGGCTACGTTGCATTTTAACTTAGAATATTTTTTCCCTTGAGCATGTGTTGTAGAAAGTGTTTTGAATAATTTCGAGGTTATACATAGTTAGAGACAACAAATAATAAATAATAAATAATAATGCCTTCGTGACTTAATTTAAAAAATTCTAAATTAAAAAAATAATTTATAATTATTTAAATCTGTAGGGCTTCTGCTGTGTTTTAAACTTCCCGCGCACTGCGACGTTGCCAAGTCACTATCTCTCACTTGTCAGGTTATGAAAGAAAGCTTGAAAATCATTAAAAGTAACAAACTTTAAAAATTAATTACAACAAAATGAATACCGCTCGTTTATGTTATTATTGAAAAAAATTACTTGTTATAAGTTGATTTAATAATTTTCAGCTTTTAAAAAAATGTTGTAAGAAAAGTATGATTGTTATTTAATAAAACGCTCCTTCGAACTACTGTCAATATAGGGAATGCATGTTAAATGTGCGATTTTCAATTGTTAATATTCCGAAATTTAGTACCGCAAGGACTATTTTAAAAAATTCCTATGTATACAGGACACTTCAAAGTATTTGTATTAAAAAATTGGAAGATATTGTAAGAAAAGTAATTATCCGATGAACCTCCTTAAAAAAGAAATAATGATAAATTTAAAATAATGGTACACGGACAGAAATGTTAAGTAAATATTGGGATGCAGTATAGGAATGGTTACATCACTCTATAGTTAGTATACGCAGTCACATAAGAGTAGTGTGACACCAACTGTAGAGCAATGTAATCATTATGCTGGATAGGAATATTTACATGATATATCTCTTCGTGCAACATTCTTTCAAAATTGTTAATATTCCTTTTTTAAGTATAAAAGTTTTTTTATCTATAAAAAATTGTATATAATAAAATACTTGAAAATAACAATATTTAAAATGTTACTCTTTCATAAAGTATAATTTTAAACTTCAAATGAATTATTATCATTGATTTTTGATAATTATAATTACTTATTCAAACAATAAAAACTTTATAATGACAAAACAATTAATAATACTAATAGATATTTTTGACTGAAATCAGCAATTTTTTGTTTGTAATATTATGATCATAAATTAATAAATTTCAGTTTAAAAAAATCAATATTTTCGAATTTATGAACAATTAAAATGACCAAAACACAATTTTTTAAAAATGTTTGACATTAAAACATAAATAATTCAAAAGTCTTCAGGAATTTCGAAAACTTGAAAAAAGATAATTTATAGAGAATAAAAAGATCTACGAAAATGTTCCTGTAACATTTTATGATAAGTCTAATAGTTCCGCTGAAAAAGTCGGAAAATATTGACATTTACTATAAATTGAACTTTGACCTCGAATAATTTTTGGAAAAATAGATTTATCAAAAAATGATAAGAGATCTTTTTTGTAGAGCATTGAATTTCCTATAAAGTTATATATTGGTCTTTTCGATAAATTGATCTGCTGATGAGTTATAAAATTCCAAAGTTTAAAAAAAATTTTGCCTATGTTATTTAAATGGAAAATAGAAAATTGCGATGAGGCAGTTGTTAATATTAATATTAAGAGCTCAAACTTTGACAGTATTTTTTTTTCGTCATCTCGAACAACATTTTCGATACGATTTTTGAAAAAAAAAATAGTCCATTTTTTTGAATCAGTCTAATATATATATATATTAGGGTGCTTCGTTTGAAACGACTATTTTTTTTTTCGCTCCCATCACGAAATTTTGTTGGAAGTACTCCAAAAACAATTCCCTGAGAGTTTGAGCCCTTAATATTAATATTAAGTACTCGACCACAGCGTGTGAAGATTTCCCATTTAAAATACACGTAAACTTTGGTTTTTATTTTTTAAACTTCTATAACTCGGCGGCATTTTATGATATTATCTCGCCCAAAGTCGGGATTTTCTCAGAATTAAATGTACTACAAAAGTGCCCAGTCGCGCGAAGTCGTCACTCATACGGGTGGGGTAGTACGGACCGCTAAACCGAATTTTTTTATAGAATTCTTGTTTTTCCTCTCATTATCTCATAAACAACAAGACCTACAGAAAAAATGCAAACTACAATTTTATTGGAAATTTAATTTCCTACAAAAAAGGTCTTAAGCACTGACTCACTCAGATTGATATTTTCTGAGATATTAATTATTGAAGTTTAAGTAGCATTGAATTGCCATAAAATGTCAAATCAAATCTTAGAAAATATTGATTTTTTATTTGACTAATATCTCAGAAAATATCAATTTGAGTGATTCGGTGCTAAAGACCTTTTTTGTAGGAAATTAAATTTCCAATAAAATTGTAATTTGCATTTTTTCTGTAGGTCTTGTTGTTTATGAGATAATGAGAGGAAAAACAAGAATTCTATAAAAAAATTCGGTTTAGCGGTCCGTACTACCCCACCCGTATGAGTGACGACTTCGCGCGACTGGGCACTTTTGTAGTACATTTAATTCTGAGAAAATCCCGACTTTGGGCGAGATAATATCATAAAATGCCGCCGAGTTATAGAAGTTTAAAAAATAAAAACCAAAGTTTACGTGTATTTTAAATGGGAAATCTTCACACGCTGTGGTCGAGTACTTAATATCAATTTTGAGGGCTCAAACTCTCAGGGAATTTTTTTTTGGGGTACTTCCAATGAAATTTTTGGATGGGAGCGAAAAAAAAAACAGTTGGTTCAAACGAAGCACCCTAATATATATATATATATATATATATATATTAGGGTGTTTCAAAATAAACATTTTTTTTTTTTTAAAGTCTTATGGTCTTAAAAGTTAGTCAGTTAGTCTTAGGTATTAGAAAAATCCTCCCAAAAGAGTAGCTTGAATGCTCAATCCTACCAAGAGCTCAATCAATATTAATTTTCTCATTTAAAATACGTTTAAAAAATATTTTTTTTTGTTTTTTGTATATAAAAGTATTTAAAAATTTTTTTTCGAAAATCGAAGTAC
The DNA here is from genome assembly GCA_030273425.1 of Microplitis manilae. Taxonomy (NCBI): domain Eukaryota; kingdom Metazoa; phylum Arthropoda; class Insecta; order Hymenoptera; family Braconidae; genus Microplitis; species Microplitis manilae. The sequence goes on along the minus strand of CP092725.1, from coordinate 21,999,522 downwards.
GTGGTCTTGTAGCAAATTAAATTCTCTACAAAAAAGCCCTTAAGTGTTTTCTTCGTACAACTAACAGAAAAAAAAATATTAAGCTTGAAACAATAGTGAATTGAAAAACTTAACGTAAAGATAATTTCCGGATTTTATTATGTGTACATGTTTGTATGGTGAATCTATATGCTATGTATAGTCAGTAAGGTGTTTTTAAAAGATTTCTGAAATCTTACTTATTTTCCGTATTAATTTCGAAAGACAAATATTTTTTTTAAGAATTAAAATTTTTTTTCTTTCTGTATTTTTAAATTAAAAAAAAAAGTTCTGTTTTGAAAGGAAGGAAAATTTTTCCCATGTGTTCAAAAAAAAATTGACAAATAACATTAGTTCTGATGAAAAAACCTAAATTTCTATTAAAAAACTGTTTAATATAATGGAAACATGAAGTTATACTATTTAATATAGTTTAAAGCTTCATAACTTTTTTTCTATTAGTTCTCCGGAGAAAACAATCAGGAGCTTTTTTCCAGAGAATTTAATTTCTTACAGGACTGTGTGCTTCGATTTTCGAAAAAAAATTTTTTTAATACTTTTATTCTTAAAAAACAAATAAAAAAATTTTTTTATATGCAATCTGAATGGGAAAATAGGTATTCGTTGAGCTCTTAGTAGAATTAAGATTTCGAGCTGCTCTTTTGGGAGGATTTTTTTTATACCTAAGACTAACTTTTGGGACCATAAGAAAAAAATTTTTTTTTTTTCATTGTGTACAAAAATTGAAAGTATAACTAAAAATTAAAATTTTGGCACCATTCCGGGCTCTTAATAATGATGTTAAGGTTTGCCTCAATCCATTTTTCTATTTTACATTTAAATAACATGGGAACAAATTTTTTTTTTTCTTAGAATTTTCCAGCTCCCAAACTAATTAACGGATTTTTATGCACAATACATTTTTTTGTAGGAAATTAAACGCTCTACAAGAAAAGTCTCTGATCATTTTTTGATAAATCGAATACGAAAGAACTACAAAAAAACTTTTTTCTTTGGTTTTTTTGAAATATTTAAAAAACGACTACATAAATTAATTTCGAATCTTATCAGCTTGAGGACTCAATAAAACACTGTAATTGCCACCTTAAACGCCTTAATTGGTCAATTCTTTCAAGAGATATCGTTGGAAAAAGAAAATAGTAAAAAACATTGTTTTTGAGAACAACGGCATACAGTAGTATTTTCGAGCTCGAGGAACTCGAAAACGTATCCACAACAATATTTACGAGCTGAAGGAGCTCGAAATCAGCGGCAAAATTTGGGGTTGGCCCGCAGGGTCAATCGACAGACCAATTTTTTTTTATTTTCATTATAACTCACTGGAAAAAAACAATACTGTTTTCAAGTATCTGCGTCTTTGACTCCTCCCTAGTTTATATTTGTTTTATCATAGTAAAAATAAATGTTGGAAAATCCAAAATTGCACACCTCATTCGCTCATTTTATTTTTAATCATTACTTTTATTTTTTTATTTGGAATTTTTATTCAACTTTTGAATTATTAATTCGATTTTTTTATTTCTCAATTCCAGTTTAGTTTTTTTTTTATTTAAATTTTATTGAAATATCCCGCATTTTCGTTGTAGATGTTGCTCTCTTTTTTTCAATTCTACTGTTTTACGCTTGTGCTGCCAGTAGTTAATGGTGAGAGAAAACAAAAATTTACTATTGTACTAATAACAGTAGTAAAAATAAAAATGGCAGCTAAATTTTTCGTGAAAAATCAGTTTTATTATTTTATTTAATTACAATTAAACTAGACGGATGTAGATAGTGACTTTCAGTAGGGTTCTTGTGATCAATAATAAAAAGATAATAAAAAAAAAATTAAGCCGGTTAATTGTGTCGATCGAGAGTTATTTGATTTACTAAGTTTCATACACGACAATTGACGACTCGTGTTACTGGGATTAAAATAATTTATATTTAATTAATGGAATAATTAATCGACTTAATATTGAGTCGAAATCATTCTTTAATAAATTGTCTTTGTGTTGGTATAAAAATTGACCCATTTTGGTGTACTCGAAAAATTCTAGAGATAATTTAATGTAAGTGAATGAGTCGAAAAATTTAGAGCGATCATAAAGCACCTTCAGCGCTTTCGCGCTTGAGGTGTGCAATACACAACCAAGTAATATTTTCTTGATTTTAGAATTTTTATACTTATTTTATGAAAATATTCTTGGTGGGAAAATATTATTACTAAGATTGAGAAAATAATTTTCTCGGAAGGATTCAAGCACGCAGATACTTTTTTTTCAGGGCTGTGATACGACTAAAAGCAAAAATTTATTCAGCAAAAACGATTTTTTACTTTATTACCTTTTTAATCTAAAAATTTCATAGAGCCGTGATTTACGATAGTGATACTTCTAATTCTTTTAATGCTGATTAATATATTTCCCTTCACACTTTTCCCAGGCTGAGGACTGGCAGTCAGAAATAACTTCTACTGGCGTGTTTAAAAATATTGCGAACTCAATGTTCTTGCTATATATCGATATAGATATGGGGTGTTAAAATAAAAAATATTAAAAATAATTGATTACTAAATTAATGTAAAATAATATCAGAAATTAAATTTTTAATGAGCAAAAATTAATTTAGTCATCACTTGTTGCTTAACATAACTTTTAACATTTTTCATTTCAACGCCATATATTTTATAATAATATGTAGCAAAAACATAGTGTTGCCGATGTATTTCTACATCTCGAAAAAAAAAAAAAATTCTTAGTGACCAAGCTGGCCAGTTGTCATTACTTCTTAATATTAACATGCAAAAATCGAATTTAATCAAATAATTATTATATTGAAATTAATTAAATAACATGCGACGATAGAAATAAGTGCTATTCAATAGAAAACCAATTACCAGAAGTCATGAACATGAATTAACCCAACTTTTCTTTCGATGAATTGGAGATTTTTTGTTTCTTACTTGGCGGTTGAGTATCGTTAAGTTCGCGTCTGTTTTTACCACCCGAATTGGTAGAGCTGCCGGTAAGACACAATTCCTCCATCCATCTACTCCTATTCTGATTTGGGAATTTCCGGATGGGAACTTTTGTATTCCTTCTTCGCTCTAAAACACTAAAATTATATTTATTATTATTTTGTGAAGAAGATCGTATTTTTGATGGCTCTAATATTATGGGCTTCATTGGCTGGTCAAACTTCTTGTAGATCTCCGGAAAATCACGTTGAATTGACTTCCCAGGGGTTGGTGGAGGTTTCGAAATGTCGATGTCGCAATCATCGATAAGCACTGCACTAAATGAAACGTCCATGGTAACTCAAATGCCTGAAGTATAAAATATGGACGAAAACGAATGTATATTAAATAAAAATAAAAGAATCTACTGAATGGCTGTGGCGAAGGTGTAGTGTTTTATAAACTTAGTGAAATTTATTTTAGCCAATTCAAGACACGTGGCGTCGAAAATAAACTCTTGAGGTTATACTAGTTAGTCCAATGCACGTAGTGAGGCAGTAAGTAGTAAGTTTAGCGTCGAAGTGAACTACTCGAGAGCTGAACAGACAAGAATTGTAATGGCGGCGTCTTCTACCTCGCTAGGCACGTAAAGCGCCATCTATGGGGCATAACTGCCTGAGTGAATTTTCCTATTGGTTAAAAAGAGTGCCAAGTGTCAATAGTCAGTTACCAAATAAGCTGATTGGTCGGCTTAAATGGAGCTCTCTAGTCTTCTGATGCAGTCTTCGATGGCCCACAAATGCTCATTACGGCCCATTTATGGTCGATAGGGCAGTTATAATTACATCGTAATGCAAATACAGTATTTGATTACTGGAGTTTACATTCTGTTATTAATTGAATTTATTTATTTTCATGTTTTGTATAAATCGCTCATAAAATTCAAATTTAGGCATTATCCTCTAGGTGGCAGTAGTACATAATTCTGTTATGAATATTGTATTATAAGGCAAATAAATGGCCTACCAGTATGATGATTCGTTATTGTAACCTATAAACGGCCACGTTATATCATAATAATAACATTCTGTTAATAACGATATTTATGTTGAGAATTTTTTAAGATTTCAATTTATTCGACGAGTATTGTCTGGAGTTAAATATGTATTTAATTTTCATAATATTATATTGGAAATCGTGTTGTATAGATGCATGAGGAAGTTTGAATACTCAACGAGACGTTGCTAAAATAAATAAATAGACAATCTTTTTTCTGTTCTCATCCGCCTGATCGTCCAGTTATTAATTGATTATTATTTTCCGACTACTAATTTTCAAATTAATTAAATTTTTTTAATAATCACAATAACAATAATAATTCTGTATTACTCTGACACAAAATAGTATGTAAATAACGAGTTATATATATATATATATATATATATTTTTTCTTTTTTTTTTTTTGAAGTGGAACTTCTTTACGGAGGCTAAAACCGAACGTTTTAAAGCTAAAAAGGGGCAGAAGCGCCAGAGGGGAAACATTGAGTAAAAGTTCAGAATGGTCGGGAAGGGGAATTGCGTAGCAAGCTTTATATATTTTCAAGAGTGGTGGGGGTTCAAAAGAGTCGAGTAGAATGGACGAGTATTGTGCGTATTCATCGTAATTTAACCACATTATTCATATCTATATTTTAACGAATGTGAAACTGATGTTTTAAAATATTTGAATAACTAGAAAACAAATGCCTTCTTCTCTTGTTTAAAAATATAACTAAATTCAATATCCGATCAAACTATCATATGTGAAATTATTTCATAACATCAGCAAGACTTACAACTATAAAATTTAATTAAATTTAATCGGAGATTGAATTATTACGATAATCATTACACAGCGGAAGCAGTGTAGTTTTACGGACTAAAATGATTCAGACTTATTCTTCGGTTGAATCATTGCACATGTAACATTTCTCGCACATTGTATGAGTATGTTCTTTGCATATATAATTTTCACAGCAGTAACAACTGATAGTAGTCTTACAATTATTCTTTCAAGGGCAATATGCACATAGTTGCCTAGATTTATCTTGTACAATAATAGATACTTCTTTATCAGAAATATTGAGGATTTGCTTCATAGTCGTGCGTAAAGATATTGAAATTTGAGGTATAGCTACTCGTTTAAGCATGAAAGGCTTAGTTAAGTCTTTGGCAAACTCAGTTAAAAAATTTTTTCGAGATAATTCTGTTTCTGTATTGTCAGAATAAATTATTTGACAATTAATCCCGACTAGATCCATTAATGAGAAAAAAACTGTCAGTGGCCATCGAAAAGAATACCGAGCCACTGTGTAATTCCCGCGTAGTTGATCTACAGTATCTACACCTCCTTTTGTTTTGTTGTAATGTATAATAGTTTCTGGCTTCTGCTTTGAACCAGTGCTTTGGTCAATTTTACATACTTCATGCATAAATGAAATCACGAGAACACATTGATTTTTTCTAGGAATATATGAACTTAATACATTTCCATTATTGTATCCAATTAGTGATGAGCAAATCGGACGAGTTTTAGTGGCTACAAATTCTGGAGGAATCTCTTTTTTATTTTTGTTTTAAGTCGCCACTATTGTGGTTTTGTGCGATGTTTGTAGTTCATCAACAAGAGTGATTGAGCTAAACCAGTTATCCATGGTTATGTTTCGACCAGTTCCCAAAATTGATGTTGCAATGCGCTGTACTACAACTTTGGGTGTATTATCGACAAAAAATGGCTCTGGAGGTTGTTTTCCCATATAAATTTCTATGAAAGATGTATAATTATTTGACGAATCAATAAGAGCAAATGTTTTTATATCATATGAATGAGATTCAGGCATAGCGCCGCCCGGTTCCGAAAATTACTTTTTCATGATACCAGCATCGAAACTTGAAGTTTCAGTGTTTCTACAGCCCGTCGAAACAAGCTAATTTCAAACCGATGCTGCAAACAACTGCTAGCGAATTCGTAATTCACAAATCCCTTCACAGCGGGCAGAAACATGCGTGTTTCTTCCCTTGGGAAGAAACACAATTGTTTCTGCCCTGTGCTAGATATATTTAATGTTCATTTGCAGCCCTATTACTCTCATTTGTTTACTTGTCACTTCAGCTTACTCATTTCATTTTTTAAGTGACAGTTTTAATTAACCAAATAAAATTACTAAAATATGAGTGAAAATAATATTTTTGTACTATTTACTATTTAATAAGTGACTGTAAATCACATAGTGCAAATTCTCTAACAGTTTTCCGCATCATTGGCTTGAAATTAACTTGTTTCTTACTGGCTGCTGACACTGAATCTTCAAGTTCCGATACAGGTAATCATGAAAAATATAGTGTGTGACTCAGGATAAAACACGATTTCAGACTGCGGGTGATGTCAGCCCTCGCCTGCGGCTCGGGCAGCCAACCTCACCCTAGTCTGAAATCGTCTTGTTTCATCCCTTGTCACACAATATACTATTTTAAATTACTTTGTATATATTTTTATGCTAATTAATAACGTCATAATTTTCAAAAAGATTAAATGAATGCAGTTTTTTTTTTTTCAAGATTATCAAAGAACTTAATTTCGAGAAAAACAAAAATGCAAAAAAGGCGGCGCCGCGCTCATTATGCGACCTACGAAGGGTTAATAATCGTTTTTTTGAAATTATTAAATATATTAAAAATAATTTTTCAGTTTTCATTAGTCTTTAGTAAATATTGTTTTGTCAAAAACAAACATACACTGATAGAAATTTTATCTTGGCTCAAGAAATATTTTCTTGAGCCAAGAATTTATTTGTGAAGAAAAGCAATTGTCTTGCTTCAAGAAATTCTTGTCTTGATTTAGATTTTCTTGGCTCTAAAGATTTTGTATCTTTGATGGATAACTCTCGTGTCTTGACCCGAAACTAAATTATCTTCAATCGATACTATTGAATTCTTTAAGCAAGACCACTTGTCTCTTCAGCTAAAAATGTCGTATTGTTATTATAAGAACTTTAAATTTTTGGTTCAAGTAATAATTTCTTGATGGAAGATGTTTTCAAAGTAATGAAAAAAAAACTTTTTTTAAAATAAATTTCTATTTTAACATATCTGAAGTAAATGAATGTAGTCCTAAAAACTCACTTTGAAATTTTTTATTTTTAAAAAAAAAAAAAAAGTTTTTTTTCAAGCTGAGTAAATTGAGATCTTGATTTAAAAATGGCGCCATTCTCGAAACAAGTCGGTAATGTCTTAAACCTACATTTTGCCTATCTCAATCCAAGAGCAAGAAATTCTTAAGCCAAATATGTCAGATTTTGTTTCAAAACAATAAAGGCTTCATCGAAGAATAAAATTCTCAAACGAAGAATTTTTTTTCTCTATTCGAGAAATTCAATTTTTTGGTTCAAAAACTTATTTCTTGAATTAAAACAATTAAAAATTTTAAAACAAGAACCACATTTTGAAGAAAAAATTTTTCTTGAATCGAGATATTTTTTCTATCAGTGTATAAAATTTCAAATCAATTGTAAACAAGATTTGAGGTTATAAATACGAGCGAGAGTGTCGGTAGTATACGTTCAACCGGTAACAGAGTGCACAAAATACTTTCGTCCCGCTGTTGTATTCTTCCGGCCTGCTGTTATAGATTGCGCGCGAGTAATCTCAACACGGCACAATTGCTAGACTTTCTGCTAGTAAACTCGAGGCAGAAAGAACGTACTTTCGTCCGAGTATGAAGAAAAATTTTTTTTTCAAAAATGTACCTAGTCTTTGAAGGAAAGTCTTTAAAAAGTACCTAGTAAAAAAGTAAATTCTTTACAAAAAAGCTCCTGAGTGTTTTCTCCAAAGAACTAACAGAAAAAAATCTGTCTATCGGTTGACCCTGCGGGCCGGCCCCAAAACTTTCCGCTGTTTTCGAGCTCCTTTCACCTTCCCAACCCACTACACCTTTTCCCGCTTTCACTCTTTTCCTCATTTCTAACTTCTCAAGAGAAGAAGCACAATTGTTTCTACCCGCTGTATGAAGGTATTTTTAAATTACGAATCCGCTAGCAGTGTTTGCAGCTTCGGCTTGAAATTAGCTTGTTTCGACGGGCTGTAGAGACACTGAAACATCAAGTTTTGATGCTGGTATTATGAAAATATTATTACTCTGACATGAGTCTAAATTTATTCAAATCTTCATTTTTATCACTGACATTGATTTCTGCCTCAATACACTTATTTTACTGGACATACTCGGGAATTGAATTTTCATAACCGCTTCTTCATTTATGATTTTCGATTCTTAAATTTACAATAAACTTTAGCATAAAACGTAACTTGTTAGAGCTTGAAAAGATCATAACAAAACAACCGCATATAATAGCATTTTCGAGCTCGAAAATATATTCACACTAATGTTTCTAAGCTCCTTGAGTTCGAAAACAGTGGGGAGTTCTGGGGCTGGCCCGCAGGGCCACCCGACGCCCAGATTTATTTTATTGCTAAAAAGCGAATTCGCTAATTAACAATTTTTTTGGATTTCTTACAAAGTATTCATAAAAATTACTTTTATTCATAATTCATTAAGCAATTGAGTGAGAGCTGCGATTAAAAGCTCAATTTGTTCAATGAGAATAAAAAAGACTAAAAGTGTTGTAGTTGTATCTTCAATAAGTTATTTTAATAACAATGAAGAAGAGCAGAAAGATATCGACAAGTCCAAGTGTACAATTCATATAAAAAATTATATAAATAATAAAAAAAATTTTTTCTTTATACCTCGGCTGAAAGTACACATTTTTGGCCACGAGTTCACGGCAGAAAGTCTAACATTCGTGCCGTGCTGGGGTTACTCACGCGCCATCTATAACAGCAGGCCGAAAGAAAGCAATAGCGAGACGAAAGAGTTTTCTTGCGTGCACTGGCGGAACTGTTACTGGTTATACGTATACTATCGTCATTTTGACAAGATTTGCTGACACCTTCGCTCGTATTGATAACCTCAAAACTTGTTTACAATTAATTTTAAATTTTTAATGTCTCTGTTTTTAAAAAAGTAAAGTTTACTAAAGATTAAGAAAAACTAAAAAATAATATTTAAAAAATTTAATAATTTGAAAAAAACAATTAGAAATTATTATAATACTAAAGTTAGCTGACGTCTAGTAATTGTTTTATGTTTTTTTAAACGATAAATTATGAATAAAAAAAATACTTAAAAAGTTGAGCCTACAGTTTTTTTAATTTTCTACAAGTGCATATTTTCAGTTTTTATTTTTTTTAAATTGATTTAAAAAAAAAAAAAATCATAAATTGTTGATTATGTATTTACTTTAGGACCATAATTATTTCTTGTAACCATGTGTAATAATTATTTTTTTTGTAGATGTATTTGATGCCTGCCCCCCAACCAGCAGCACTCGCTTCGCTCGTGCTGCAAATGTCGGGGCGGGCATCAATACATGCTTAAACGTAGTTATATAATTTAAAAAACTTTGATTTGCCAACGTACTTTCATCCGGACATAAAGAAAAATAGAATACACTTCACGGACAGAAAGTTGAAGAACCCGGAACTGCACGTCTAATGCCCTCGGCTTCGCCTCGGGCATCATGACGCGCAGTGCGTGAATCTCCAACTTTCTGCCCTTGTAGAGTAATATACTATTTTCTGCAAAAAAAAAATAAACGCATGGTTATTTTTAGTATTTGGAAAAAAATATTGCATAAAAATTTATTTGTTTATAACAAATCGTTTGCTTAAGAAACAAATACTAAATGAATGAAAAAATTTTTTTTTCTCATGTAAGAAAACATGATAAATAATGATTAAAAAAAAAATAATGGTTCCTCCATATTAATATTCCGTAAAGAAAAAATTGTTAATTAGCAACTGCACTGTTTAGCAATAAAAATAGATTTTAAGAAACAATTTTTTTCTAATTTATTACCTTTTCAATTTAAGAATTTCACAGAGACGTGATATTTCTAATTTATTTATTGCTGTTAAATATATTTCCCTTCACACTTTTCCCAGGCTGAGGACTGGCAGTCAGAAATAATTTCTACTGGCGTGTTTAAAAATATTGTGAACTCAATGTTCTTGCTATATATCAATATTAAATATGAGGTGTTAAAATCAAAAATATTGAAACAATTGATTACTAATATAATGTGAAAATTTAATATCAGAAATTATATTTTTAATGAGCAAAAATTAATTTAGTCGTCACTTGTTGCTTAACCTAACTTTCAACATTTTCCATTTTAAGGCCATATATTTTATAATAATATGTAGCAAAAACATTCTGTTGCCGTTGTTTTCTACATCTCGAAAAAAAAAAAAAAATTCTTAGTGGCCAAGCTGGCCCGTTGTCATTACTTCTTAATATTAACATGCAAAAATCGAATTTAATCAAATAATTATAATATTGAAATTAATTAAATAACATGCGACGATAGAAAAAAGTGCTTTTCAATAGAAAACTAATTACCAGAAATAATAAATATGAATTAACCCAATTTTTCTTACGATGAATTGGAGATTTTTTGTTTCTTACTTGGCGGTTGAGTATCGTTAAGTTCGCGTCTGTTTTTACCACCTGAATTGGTAGAGCTGCCGGTAGGACACAATTCCTCCATCCATCTACTCCTATTCTGATTTGGGAATTTCCGGATGGGAACTTTTGTATTCCTTCTTCGCTCTAAAACACTAAAATTATATTTATTATTATTTTGTGAAGAAGATCGTATTTTTGATGGCTCTAATATTATGGGCTTCATTGGCTGGTCAAACTTCTTGTAGATCTCCGGAAAATCACGTTGAATTGACTTCCCAGGGGTTGGTGGAGGTTTCGAAATGTCGATGTCGCAATCATCGATAAGCACTGCACTAAATGAAACGTCCATGGTAACTCAAATGCCTGAAGTATAAAATATGGACGAAAACGAATGTATATTAAATAAAAATAAAAGAATCTACTGAATGGCTGTGGCGAAGGTGTAGTGTTTTATAAACTTAGTGAAATTTATTTTAGCCAATTCAAGACACGTGGCGTCGAAAATAAACTCTTGAGGTTATACTAGTTAGTCCAATGCACGTAGTGAGGCAGTAAGTAGTAAGTTTAGCGTCGAAGTGAACTACTCGAGAGCTGAACAGACAAGAATTGTAATGGCGGCGTCTTCTACCTCGCTAGGCACGTAAAGCGCCATCTATGGGGCATAACTGCCTGAGTGAATTTTCCTATTGGTTAAAAAGAGTGCAAAGTTTCAATAGTCAATTACCAAGTAAGCTGATTGGTCGGCTTAAATGGAGCTCTCTAGTCTTCTGATGCGGTACTTCGATGGCCCACAAATGCTCACTACGGCCCATTTATGGTCAATAGGGCAGTTATAATTACATCGTGATGCAAATACAGTATTTGATTACTGGAGTTTACGTTCTGTTGTTAATTGAATTTATTTATTTTGATGTTTTGTATATACCGCTCTTAAAATTCAAATTTAGGCATTATCCTCTAGGTGGCAGTAGTACATAATTCTGTTATGAATATTGTATTATAAGGCAAATAAATGGTCTATCAGTATGATGATTCTTTGTTGTAACCTCTAAATGGTCACGTTATATTGTGATAATAACAATCTGTTAATAACGATATTCATGTTGAGAATTTTTTAGATTTCAATTTATTTGACGAATATTGTATGGAGTTGGACATGTGTTCCATTTTCATAATTTCATATTGGAAATAGTATCGTATAGATGCATGAGAAAGTTGGGGTATTCATCGACATGTTGCTTAAATAATATACAATCTTTATTTTGTTCTGATTTGCTTGATCACTCATTTATTCATTGATTATTATTTTCTGATGACTATTTTTCGAATCAACGAAATTGTGTTAATAATCACAATGACGATAATAATTTATCATCACTCTGCACAAAAAAGCATGTAAATAACGGGTTATATATATATATATATATATATATATATATATATATATATATATATATATATATATATATATATGGGTCATTCCATGTCAAATCGACCAATAGTTGGAATCGACCCTTTTTTGATTTGGACGAATTTTGGTCAAAAGTTTCCTATTACCATATAACGCAATTCTGCCAAAGGAAAAAAATTTGAAAATTTTTTTTCAAAAGTTATTCAAAATTCAAAATTTCGCGATTTCCCCAGTTTTTCAACATTATTCGTTCTATATCTCGAAAACTATGATAGTTACGATAAAGATCTAAAGCTTTTCTTGAAAGGGATACTTAAGGGTATGAAAAAAAAAATATTCCAAAAAAAAATTTTGAAAAATGACAAATTTGTCAAGCTTTGAATTCTTGAAATTCTTCAAGAATGACGATCGACATTAAATTGTTGGCTCAATTTTTTTTGTATAACACCTTGTACTTATTTGAAAAGATTCTGAAATTTTCAGAACTGTGTTTTTTGTTTTTGCAAAAATATAAATTTTTGAATTTAAAAAAAAAAAAAAAATTTTTTTTTCTTGATTTTTTTGCTAAGTCAAGTTAATCAATCACGTAATCGAGTAAATTTCAGCAGTAAAAATTTCACTTACTGTTATAATAATGTGAAAAAGACCATCATTCACGGTTATATTCTTATTTATTTGATAGTTATCAAGAAATAAGAATATGACTGTCACTAATGATCTTCTTTCACATTATTATATGAAATATAATAATTATATTTGATAGATATCAAATAAATTAGAATATAACCGTCAGTAATGGTCTTTTTTCACATTATTATGTTAATAAGCGAAATTCTTACTGCGGAAATTCTCAAAATTAATTGATTTCTCAACTTGACTTAACTAAAAAAAAAAAAAAAAAAGTTATTTAATAAAGTTCAGAAATTCATATTTTTTGATAATCAAAAAATACAGTCGATCGATATCAAATAAATAAGAATATAACCGTCAATGATGGTCTTTTTCACATTATTATGACAGTAAGTGAAATTTTTACTGCTGAAATTTACTCGATTACGTGAAGGCTTAACTTAACTTAGCAAAAAAATCAAGAAAAAAAAATTTTTTTTTTTTTTTAAATTCAAAAATTTATATTTTTGCAAAAACAAAAAACACAGTTCTGAAAATTCTAGAATCTTTTCAAATAAGTACAAGGTGTTATACAAAAAAAATTGAGCCAAAAATTTAATGTCGATCGTCATTTTTGAAGAATTTCAAGAATTCAAAATTTGACAAATTTGTCATTTTTCAAAATTTTTTTTTGGAATATTTTTTTTTTCATACCCTTAAGTATCCTTTTCAAGAAAAGCTTTGGATCTTTATTGTAACTATCATAGTTTTCGAGATATAGAACGAATAATGTTGAAAAACTGGGAAAATCGCGAAATTTTGAATTTTGAATAACTTTTCCGCGAAAGTTTTTTTTTTAAAGTATTCTAGCAAATTCTCAACATACATCAAAAAAAAAATTTTTCACCAAAGTTGAGCTCTTAATTCCAATGCTAAGTACTTACTCTTTGATTTCAAAGATTTCTCATTCAAAATACACGTAAATTAATTTCCTTTTTTTTTAACTTTCTGATACTCAGCTGCGTTTCATGATATCAACACGGTTGTGGTCGCAAATTGTAGGGCATTTGGTATTCTTCAAAAGTGCCCATAGTTACTTAGCTGTTATTCCAGCTGTTTCACTTGTGTCCGTTGCGGAACTCATTTTTCCTATGAAATTTACATTTATTGGCTTGCAGAACGTTAACTAATGAAAGTACACTAAAATCGCCAATGGAAATTTTATAGGAAATTTTATTTCCTTCAGAAAAAGCCCTATGATTCAAGCCGCTAAAGTCCATAGTTTCCGAGTTATAGTCATTTTAATAATTTAAAGAATAAAATATCAATTGTAATTTTTTTTTTTTTATTGTATTTTTCAAATTATTAAAATGACTATAACTCGGAAACTATGGACTTTAGCGGCTTGACTCATAGAACTTTTTTTGAAGGAAATAAAATTTCCTATAAAGTTTTCATTAGCGATTTTAGTGTACTTTCATTGGTTTACGTTCTGCAAGCCAATAAAGGTCAATTTCATAGGAAAAATGAGTTCCGCAGCAGACACAAGTTAAACAGCTGGATTAACAGCTAAGTAACTATGGGCACTTTTGAAGAACACCAAATGCCCTACAATTTGCGACCAAAACCGTGTTGATATCATGAAACGCAGCTGAGTATTAGAAACTTAAAAAAAAAGTAATTCAATTAACGTGTATTTTAAATGGGAAATCTTTGAAATCAAATAGTAAGTACTTAGCATTGGAATTAAGAGCTCATATTTGGTGAGAATTTTTGTTTTTCGATGTAGATTGAGATTTTGCTTGAGCACTTAAAAAAAAAAAACTTTTGCGGAAATGAATCACCCTAATATATATATATATATATATATATATATATATATATATATATATATATATATATATATATATATATATATATATATACTAGACTGTTTCAAATTAGGGGACTATTTTTTTTTTTGATGAACATTGAAAAATCGAAAGGGTATTTTAAAATATGGTGACAGTTAAAATTTGAGCTCTTAATATTGATATTTAGAGGTGGCTATTTGTAATTTTCGATTTTTCATTTAGAAACATGGTAAAAAATACATAACTTCCGAAAAAATCAAGATACAAAAAATCTCTTCTTAACTATTTTGTAGGAAATTTACTGGTCTACAAAAAAGGTCCTCTATGATTTTTTCATGAGTTCAACCATTCACAAGATATCCGACGTCAAAGTTTGATAAAATTCAAAGAACTTGTTTATGCTCGCTCCGAATTTTATACCATGCCAACCAATGAGAATTCAGAAATTTTCAATACAATTTTTTGTAGGAAATTGAACGCTCTACAAAAAAAGTCTCTTATCGTTTTTTGATAAATCCATCTGTTCAAAAGTTATTAGAGCTTGAAGTCAAGTTATAGTAAAATTCGAGATCTTTTTACTTTTTCGGTGAAACTATCGGACAAATCATAAAATGTCATTAAATCTTTTTTGTAGACAATTTTATTTCCTAAAAATTATCTCTGATAAATTTTTTCCGAATTCTGCATTCTATTCTAGTTAATTCCATTTTAATGTCGAGCTCTTAAAATCGATCAGAACACTTTTTTTAGGAGCTTAGCATTAAAATGGAAATAACTAGAAGAGAATGCAGAATTTAAAAAATTTATCAGAGGTAATTTGTGAGAAATAAAATTGCCCACAAAAAAGATTCTATGACATTTTATGATTAGTCCGATAGTTTCACCGGAAAAGTAAAAAGATCTCCAACTTTACTTCGAGCTCTAATAACTTTTGAACAAATGGATTTATCAAAAAACGATAAGAGACTTTTTTTGTAGAGCGTTCAATTTCCTACAAAAAAATGTATTGAAAATTTCTGAATTCTCATTGGTTGGCATGGTATAAAATTCGGAGCGAGCAAAAACAAGTTCTTTGAATTTTATTAAATTTTGACGTCGGATATCTTGTGAATGGTTGAAGTTATGCAAAAATCATAGAAGACCTTTTTTGTAGATCAGTAAATTTCCTACAAAATAGTTGAGAAGAGATTTTTTGTATCTTGATTTTTTCGGAAGTTATGTATTTTTTACCATGTTTCTAAATGAAAAATCGAAAATTACAAATAGCCACCTCTAAATATTAATATTAAGAGCTCAAATTTTAACTGTCACCATATTTTAAGATACCCTTTCGATTTTTCAATGTTCATCAAAAAAAAAAAATAGTCCCCTAATTTGAAACAGTCTAATATATACATATTGTAACATGATGAAAAATTCGACATCGACTCGTGGTTTGAATTTATTTGCAATCATCAATAGTTTTCCGATGAGCTACTTCTAGTAACATCTATAATCGAAAATTTTGACTTCGACTAAGCAATCGATTGGACGCATGCATTGAAACGAGAGATCTAGGATAGACTTGTACTGAACGGCCGCGTTTGTACACAGTAAAAAATTTTCCGTCATTGTGTAAAAAAAAAGTGAGTGTTGAAATTTGCGTGTTGAATATTCAACATTTTTGTGTGTTGAATCAACACACGAGACGAGTGTTCTTTCATCGACTCAATTATTAACACACTAAAATGTTATTAGAGATCAAAATAACACTTTTTAAATGTTACTCTGGAATCAACACACAGAAAGTGTTGAATCGACAGACGGCGCGTGTTAAGATCAGCATCGTTTGGCAAAATGAGCGGGAAATAACCTCAACTATACTCAATACAGTGGCGGAACGTAATTGTGCAGTGTTCAGTTTTTTTGTTATTTAAAAATAAAAATAATAATATCCAATATTATAGTGTTAATATTATAGTAGAAAATTATTTAATAAAAAATTTGAGTTATAATTTGGCAAAAAAAAACGTAAGTACTAAAAAAGTGTATGTGTTATATGTTGAGTCTAAATATAACCTTAAATTTCTGAAGTTTATGGAAAAAAAATTTTTTACTTTCTGGAAATATAAATAAATAACAATTATATTCGATAAATGTACAGACGTGGTTATAAATTATAGCTGATTTTAAAAATTTATTTGTTTAGATATGGAAGAAGCATTTCATTTGAATTAGAAATATTAATATTAATATTTCTAATTCAATATTAATATTTCTAATTCAAATGAAATGCTTCTCCCATATCTAAACAAATAAATTTTTAAAATCAGCTATAATTTATAACCACGTCTGTACATTTATCGAATATAATTGTTATTTATTTATATTTCCAGAAAGTAAAAATTTTTTTTCCATAAACTTCAGAAATTTAAGGTTATATTTAGACTCAACATATAACACATACACTTTTTTAGTACTTACGTTTTTTTTTTTGCCAAATTACAACTCAAATTTTTTATTAAATAATTTTTTACTATAATATTAATACTATAATATTGGATATTATTATTTTTATTTTTAAATAACAAAAAAACTGAACACTGCACAATTACGTTCCGCCACTGTATTGAGTATAGTTGAGGTTATTTCCCGCTCATTTTGCCAAACGACGCTGAACTTAACACGCGCCGTGTGTCGATTCAACACTTTCTGTGTGTTGATTTCAGAGTAACATTTAAAAAGTGTTATTTTGATCTCTAATAACATTTTAGTGTGTTAATAATTGAGTCAATGAAAGAACACTCGTCTCATGTGTTGATTTAACACACAAAAATGTTGAATATTTAACAAGCAAATTTTAACACTCACTTATTTTTACACAATGACGGAAAATTTTTTACTGTGTAATTAATAATTGAACAAGAATGCCAAAAATCGTAAGTGTATTCGGACTTCACTCCGGTAGATCTCCGGTGGTGAAAAACTCGTTACAATATATATTTCGAATAATTATATGGAATTTTTGAGCTCCTGTAATGGTCTTAGCTGTAATGTACAGCGAATCTAATGTTTCTTTTGCTTCGAAATAGTTGCTTCTTAATAAATAAAAAACGTTTATTATAACCGCTCATAAATATCATCAACTTTGCCTTACTACTTTTAAATCCCTACTCAGAACAAAAAAATATTGAAATCAATTTATAATATGCAAGAAAAACAAGTATACAGTGTCAAAAATCGGTACTGATAAACATTTATAATGAAAAAAAAATTATTTCAATTTTTAAAAATCGAAAAATATAGTGATTATGGAAGGACCACTACCGGACCGGGCTTAAAAATTTCAGAATGGATAAAAGTTTAAGATAAAAAATTTTCAAGAAAATCGAAGGATACATCTTTTTTTGAAAGCACAGTTGAAACTTTAAAATTCAAAAATCGCGATTAAAAACATTTCGTAGATTTGTTTTGTATTTTTTGATGAAGCTGAAGCTAGCGGCCGTAATAAGTAGTGGCCACGCAAAAAATTGCTGGCCGCTACTTATTACGGCCGCCAGCGTCAGCTTCATGTATTTTTTGTTATAAAGGCCATTTAAAAATGAAAATTTTGAAAAAAAAACATTCAATTTCGACCATTATTACGAAAGTTATGATCAAAAAACCATAAAAAGAGCGGTTTTTTCTAAAATTCGATATTTTTTGAACCGTTGATCAAAAAAATCTCAAAATTTACCGGGAAGCCTCTTTTGAGGGGAATTAGAAAATATTAAAAAATTAAGAAAATCGGGAAAATCAATTTTTTAAACCGTCCAATTTGGCGTGGAATGCCCCATAAATACATACATAAACTTTGGAACCAATTGTATTTTCTGGCTCAGCTCGTCGAGCTTAGTTGAGAGGTAACAAAATTTTTCGAAAATTCCATTATGAGGACAAATACATTAGTTAGATTTTTATGAAATCTAATAATAACAGGAAAGATTTTTTTTAAAGTGTGGAATTTTATCCCTCACCAGGGAATCAGTGTATCGGGAAAATCAATGAGTATTTTTGTTGAAAATTGAATGTTTTTCAAAATAGGTGTCTTATCTTTTTCAGTTAATTTAATTTTTCAAAAGTTATTCAAGGTCAAAGATGGATTCACAATAAATTCTAGTATTGTTTGACTTTTTCGGTGAAACTATTGGACTTATCGTAAAATATTATACGACCTTTTTCGTAGATCATTTCATTTTCTAAAAATTTCCTTGATTCAAGTTTTCGAAATTTTTGAAAGTTCTTTAGTTATTTGCGTTGAAAAGTGAGTAAACAAAATCGACCAGAACATGATTTTTTGGAACGAATTAACATTCAAATGCAAATAACTAAAAAGGTTTCAGGAATTTAGAAAACTTTATGAATAATTAGTTGTAGGACTAACTGGTGAGTGATGAAGTTACAAATTTTGAAAAAAAAATTCCTTATGTTATTTAAGAAGGTTTACGCGTTTCTAATGGTTATCGAAAATTCTAATTTCAAGATTTGAAATTTTACAATTTTGAAGATATATGTATCATTAGGGTGTTTCAAAATAAACATTTATTTTTTTTTTTTAAGTCTTATGGTCTTAAAAGTTAGTCTTAGGTATTAGAAAAATCCTCCCAAGAGAATAGTTTGAAAGCTCAATCCTGCTAAGAACTCAACTAATATTAATTTTCTCATTTAAATTACGTGTAAAAAAAATTTTTTTTTGTTTTTTGTATATAAAAGTATTTAAAAATTTTTTTTTCGAAAATCAAAGTACGTAGTCTTGGAGCAAATTAAATTCTCTACAAAAAAGCCCTTAAGTGTTTTCTTCGTACAACTAACAGAAAAAAAGTTATAAAGCTTGAAACAATAGTGAATTGAAAAACTTAACGTAAAGATAATTTCCGGATTTTATTATGTGTACATGTTTGTATGGTGAATCTATATGCTATGTATAGTCAGTAAGGTGTTTTTAAAAGATTTCTGAAATCTCACTTATTTTCCGTATTAATTTCGAAAGAAAAATATTTTTTTTAAGAATTAAAATTTTTTTTCTTTCTGTATTTTTAAATTAAAAAAAAATGTTCTGTTTTGAAAGTAAGGAAAATTTTTCCCATGTGTTAAAAAAAAAATTGACAAATAACATTAGTTCAGATGAAAAAACCTAAATTTCTATTAAAAAACTGTTTAATATAATGGAAACATGAAGTTATACTATTTAATATAGTTGAAAGCTTCATAACTTTTTTTCTGTTAGTTCTCCGGAGAAAACAATCAGGAGCTTTTTTGTAGAGAATTTAATTTTCTACAGGACTGTGTGCTTCGATTTTCGAAAAAAAATTTTTTTAATACTTTTATTTTTAAAATACAAATAAAAAAATTTTTTTATATGCAATTTGAATGGGAAAATAGGTATTCGTTGAGCTCTTAGTAGAATTAAGATTTCGAGCTGCTCTCTTGGGAGGATTTTTTTTATACCTAAGACCAACTATTGAGACCATAAGTTAGTCTTAGGTCACACACACACATACACTAGTCAGAATAGCTTCCTAGGACCTCAAAACGTCGATATCTGATGAAAATTCGATTTTCGAAAATTGGGGTGAAACCAATAACTTCCCAAATTTTTCAAAATTAATAATTTTCTTAGCGGGAAGTTGAAAATAATGTGATGTTAAGTCTTGAGTGTTTCCACATTTCTTTTTTCCCCACTGCCAATAACATTTTTGATATTATAGTTATGTTTCAAAATATATTTTTAACTTCTCGCTAAAAAAATCGACGATTTTCGAAAAATTCGGGAATTTATTGTTTTCACCCCGATTTGCGAAAATCGAGTTTTCATCCGATGTCGACGTTTTGAGGTCCTAGGAAGCTGTTCTGACTATTTGCAGAATAATGTCCGTGTTTGTGTCTGTGTGTGTGTCCGCGCGCGCGCTCGTGTAAGTGTGTGTGTATGTGTATGTGAGCGCGTGTCTGTAGGAGAAAGAAATGCTAAAAAACGTTTTTTTTTTTTTTTAAACAATGGCATACAAAAGTATTTTCGAAAATGTATTCACAACAATGTTTTCTAGCTCAAGGAGCTCGAAAACAGCGGGTTTTGAGACTGGCCCGCAGGGTCAACCGATAGACAGATTTTTTTTTTTTTTTCATTATTTTATCAATTTTTTTTTTTTGAAAATATAGCACTATATATGGTCATATATGAATATTTATGGCCATCTATAGCCACATACGTAAATTCGCAATGTGTCCTAGGTTATTTCCGGGTTATTAGTATCTCGGGCCCCAGGTTAGCGCGTGCGTCCTATAACTTTGCCTCGTGGAAAAACTAGTAGATATCAGTACAAGTTGATTTATTCTGCGTCGTCCAATTACCATAGGTAGCCACCAGGTTCTAGTTACAGTAGCGCTCATAAATATTTTGATAGTTTTACAGAATAGTGATGAAATAACCTTACACGGAAAGAAAATTCTACCAAAATTTACGATGTTAACATCGTAATCGTGGACTAGACTTTCATTGGCGTCAATTTTTAAATGTCTTATTTCAAAATTTACTATAGTCTTTGTTAAAATTACGATGTTAAATAGTAAAGAATACAACTTACATTGTAGTTTTAACAAAGACTATAGTAAATTTTGAAATAAAGACATTTAAAATTTGACGCCAATGGAAGTCTAGTCCACGATTACGATGTTAGCATCGTAAATTTTGGTAGAATTTTCTTTCCGTGTAGTTCGCAACAAAATATACTTTAAAGTTAAAAAAAAGTGATAGATTTTTGTTTAGGATCATCATCATGCTGAAAATATCAACCAATTGGCATATGTTGCTTAACGAATGACAGCATTCGAGTTTTCAATATATTCTTTTGTACAAACGGTTCCTTATTTTTTTTAATTTGCATTAATTGTGCAGCGCAAGAGCGTAGAAAACCCGCCCCAAACCATCACACTATCACTTCCATATTTAACAGTGGGTAATTAATAACGAAAATTAAATGTTTTACTTTCAGGACGTTGAACATACTTAACACCATCATCTGACATTTTATTAAATTTGCTTTCATTATTCCACAAAACTTTAGAACAGTCTAAACTTGACCAAAATTTATACTGTTTTAGGAATGCAAGTCGAGACTTTTTATACTTTTTTAAATATTAAAGGTTTTTTTTTCGGCCTTTGACCATGCAACTCGTAGAGTTTTCAGCATCGTTTGAAACTAGAAATGTGAATATTCATGTATTTTTCTTTCAATTCATTTTTTGCTTAGATTTTGGCAAGTTGAAATAACTACAACAAGTAAATATAAGCGAAATTAAAAGCTCAGAATTATCTAACGTCCGTGAACTTTCGAAGCTAACTACACGCCGAAGTATTTTTGAGCTCACAATTAATTTTTTTTTCCTGATGGCATGTAATGCAAACAAACAAGTTGAAACCTGACGCGTTCAAATGACTACAGTTAGACTGCTCGCTACTGTATTCAAGGATATTTTTGATATAGTTTTATTTTAAGACGATGATAACAAATTTTATGTTGTGAAAATATTTTTGAGCGCTACTGTATCTCTCGAGCAAGATGTCGTAACTTTATCAAATCCCGGTTATAACACCTATCTCACACCTTAGACATCCCAGTGAAAAGATTTTCTAATCAGGCCTCATATGTTCTAATATGACCTGATATAACCTGATAAGGGTAATATATTTTGATATGCTTGTGAAAAAAATTCTTGATCAGGTTTGATATGGCTTGATGTGACCTGATATGGTCACATATACTATTTTTTCGCGTGTTTTCCGTACGCGTTTATTTTGTAAAAGAATTTGGATACGATCAAATAACGTAACATTGTTCAGAAGAACCGATTTCATAATGATTCATAAAATCTAATAAAGTCTACTGAACTTTTTAATTTACCTCATTTATAAATGTTACAAAGTATACAAACTTATTAAAAATGTATTCCAATAAGCTAACGAGACCAATTTTGAAACAGCGAAGGGAATTTCAAGGTTTTAATAATGAATTTAGATATAAAAAACTGAGATATTAGATTGAAAAATTTTAAATTAAGTTTAAACAATTTTTTCTTATGAGTTTTTTTTTAATTTACCAAAAGAAGTAGCTCTTGCCCCATTATTAGTGGGTATACCGCTAATAGTTTCGTGACTCTATAAACTATATCATAATTGAACATGATACAAATAGCAAAATTAATCATTTATTTGATATCTTTAACCCTTTCCCGAAAATGTGTATCGAAATGTATCGGTGTAAGCTCTACGGGGGTAGCGCCAATCAAAGTTCGTTGTTAAGGCTGGGTGAGTAACGGTTTAATCGTAGTAGTAAATGCATTCACCCCCTTCTACTATTTTTTCTGCCGCTTCTCTTTTCAACAGGCTTGCGCTCTCTTGCTTTAAGACGAAGACGTACGATTCAAATTGAGAGTAGGGACTCAAGGTCAACCGGGAAAGGGTTAATTTTCTTAAGCTCAATTTTAGTCAAATAAATATAACCAACTTCACATTTCAAGTTTGTGATTCGGTACAGTGGTTAATAGACCGAGTCTTTGAATCTAAAAGACTCTAGATTGAGCCCATGAGTCGGCTGGATTTTTTTTTTTTTTTTTTTCATGACAACTATTCTGTATGCAACTTTATAAGATTATATACAATTTTATAAAATTATATATAAATTTTATTTCCGAGATAACAATGTTGATCTCACTATATATGTTCTGATATGTCTATATCAGAACATATCAAATCTAATCTGTACATATATTGTCTGATATGGTCAATTTTCATATCAGGCCTGATATGGGCGGTTCATATTAGGCCATATCTGAAAATTTTTTTACGGGTCCTGGTATTTCTCATTGACTTTTCAAACACTTTCGCTACGCAAATTATATTATTACAATTCATCAATAATAAATTAACATTATACTTTAGTAGCAATACAAATTATGAAGATATTACTTTGAAACTAATTTATATACTGTTGATCGTAAAAAAGACAGAAAGTTTATCTTTTTCATTTCACATTTACTTTTACAACCACTTAGAAAATTTTTAATTGCAGAAACTCTCATCGCAATTATGAAATTATTAAAAGAATAATCAAAACTGCTCTTCAGAAATGATAAAAACTGTCTTTCTTTACTTGATCACGTTGACTACAATCTACTTTCTATTTACAGTGGTAATAGATAAAATTCTGCAACTAAATCACTTAGCCCTAAATTTTTTAAAGGTTCTCCTTTCAAGATGTCTTCCATCCACGTGATATCAGAAGACCAGAGCAGTTGACCTTGATTCCCATGACCTTGGTGGACCGTATACTCTACCGTCCATTTTATGGCTTTAAATAAATTAATTTTGTCTAATAAAACATTTAATTCGGAAACTATATCATTTAGCCGTATATCAACCGCTTTTCAATCGTCAGCTATCGCTTTGAATCGAAACTTTTAAAACGATGACTACATAAAAAGTTTTAACGAGAAATTTACGAAACTGAGTTATAGCACTCCGCCTTATACTCATTTAGGGATAATTTAATAAGCATATTCGAAAGTTCATTATTTTGAATGATTAAACTGATATTCTAAAGTAAATCGTTCTAATATGCGTTTTCAAATACTAATAATAGTTTCATATACATTCCATTAACATAATAAAACACTTTGATGCAGGTAAAAGGTAAAGATAATGTTGGAGCTGTGATGGACAGTATGGAACTAGAGAGACAACGTGGCATAACTATTCAATCAGCTGCAACTTACACAATTTGGAAAGATCATAATATTAATATAATTGATACTCCTGGTCATGTCGATTTTACAGTTGAAGTTGAGAGAGCATTGAGAGTTTTAGATGGCGCAATTTTAGTTTTGTGTGCTGTTGGTGGAGTTCAATCACAAACTCTCACTGTGAATCGTCAAATGAAACGTTACAATGTACCATGTTTAGCATTTATTAATAAGCTTGACCGCATGGGAGCGAATCCAAAAAGAATATTAGAACAAATGCGAAGTAAAATGAATCATAATGCAGCTTTTATTCAACTTCCTATTGGTTTAGAATCTGAATGTCAAGGATTGATTGATTTAGTTACACAAAAAGCTATTTATTTTAGTGGTAATTATGGGGAAATTATTAGAGAAGAAGAAATTCCAAAAATAATGGAAGCTGGTAAAATAATTTGTTTACACTTAATTCAAAGGTATAGCTGCAGAAAATCATGTTAAAATTTGAGTTCCTTTTAAATTGCAGAAGCTCATGACAGACGTCAAGAACTCATTGAACAAGTCAGTAATGTTGATGAGACACTGGGTGAATTATTCTTAAATGAAAGTACAATAACTGTAGATGATATAAAGAACGCGATCAGGAGGTGTTGTTTAAAAAGAAGTTTTACTCCCGTTTTAGTCGGTACAGCTTTGAAAAACAAAGGCATTCAACCATTATTGGATGCTGTTTTAGATTATTTACCGAATCCAGGCGAGATTACTAACTATGCTTTGAAAGAAATAGGGTAAGTTTGTTAACAAAATTGACTAAAAACTTATATAAAGAATTGACGACTTCATATATGTTGTAATACCCAGTAACTTATAAACTAATAAATCACTTATAATGAAATAATAACACACGTTGATTAGAAATAACAAGATGTACGCTATTTAGATGTCAATGTATGATTGACTGACTTTAGTCGCGCTTCTATTCAATGGACGTGTTCGGCCCAACTAGGTCCTGAGTAATTAATTAATTAATTCATAATTTAAATTATAAATGATTAATTAACTTTTTTCCTTATTATTATCCGTGACAAAATTGCTCTTCGAAATTCACCTTATCGATTAACAGATTGCTACAACAAAAGTTGGTACCACTGTACAGTTGGATATAAAGTGTACTTGACTCAATGAATGAGTGCTATAAACTCTGACGGGAATAAACCTCCTTGGTCTACAACTACATCGTGAATAATATCGGTCTGGTATATTTTGATACTGAAATTAACAACTTTTCAGGATGAAAATAGTTTGCAATCAGAAAGTAATAAGTATAAATATTAAGGGTTTAATTTTAATCGGTAACTTTTTTAATCTATTGATACTTTTGCAATTGTGTCTTTGAAAAGAGAAAAATCATTGATTTCTTTTTTGAATAATTTTAAAATGTATATAATGGTTTTGCAAATATATAATAGTTAATTCAACTCATGCGCGCTATTCACGTTTTATCATGCCTGTTCGAAAGTAAGTCATCAGCTTTGCGCGGACCGTGAGAGAGACTGCTCGCTCTCCGTACGCGACCGACCAATAAGAGTTGACTCGACCCCCTCCACTCTCAACGAAGACTTCTCATTCGCTCGCTATTAACTTGCTGTCAACCAAGCCATCTCATTGGAGCGCAGATACCGACGTCTCCCACTCCGTCGAGAACCTTCTAGAAGCCGGGCTCTCGGGTATAAAAGAAGGTGATCTGAGAGCGTAAGCGTATTCGATTCTGATCAGTCCTACTGTGAAGAACTCTCTCCAGATAGCGAGCAAGGCTATTAGCGGTAAATTAGCGATAAATTAGCGTGCAAAGCTTGAATATTATCCAGCTACTTCTCAAGACCATCAGTTCTTTTTAGAACTCTCTCGTCAAGTTTTGACTAGCTCTTCTCAGGGCTAGTCTCGTAAGAAACTTTCAAATTCACGAGACCTCCGGGTCTCCAGCTCGACTACTCGCCTAAACAAACGGTTCTTTTAAGGACCAGCTTCGAACTTACTCATCGTCGTCTCCAGCTCAAACGTCACTCTCAAACGGTCTTTCTCAAGACCACAACGGCCTTTTTCAAGGCCACCAATTCATTTCAAGGTAAAGAATTCTCTTCAGTATAAAGCTATATAACCGGCAGACTACTCGTTGAACAATGCCTAAAATCCAAACCCTAAATGGCCGTTTACCGACTGGTGAAAAATTATTTGTCAAAACGCAATAAAGATGTCTACTATCCCGGCCATTGTGACGTAATAAAAATAAACGTAATTATCTTTCGGGCTCTAACTAAATTTCGGGTAATTACAGCTCCCTGTTATCACCCATTGAGCAGCCAAGATCATGATGCCGAATGTTTTTAACGTGGAATTGAAACTTTGACATTGAATTTTAATTTCCGGTAAATTAAATCAACATGCTAATAATTTTGTCATATTCTTAATATTATAAGTTTTTCTTTTCACCATGTCACTAAACAACTATTTAGACTTCGCATTTTAGGCCATTAATAAAACGTAAATAGCACACATGACTTGAATAAAATTATGGGAGCAACATGTAGGTTAAATCATAATCCGTCATCCGCGATGTGTTAGCACTCGTCTCCGGTGCGCAGTATGCACTCGCTTTGCTCGTGCCTGCGCACCTACGACTCGTGCTAACCACGTTATGAATAACTTACCCTACTAGTTACGCCAATAACTATTAACAATTTTTATGACTAATTTTTAATAGTTGGATTGATTTCGTTGATATTTCTTTCAGATCTGAACAAAAAAAAATCCCTCTCAAGTCCGATCGAAATGGCGATCATCCATTTGTAGGATTGGCTTTTAAACTAGAACTTGGGAAATTTGGTCAGCTGACATATTTTCGTTGTTATCAAGGAATGTTACAAAAAGGTGATAATATTTATAATACTCGAAATCATAAAAAGGTAATATTTTTATTTTCAACATTGGTTAAATTTTATCTATAATTAAGAATCGACAAAAGTATCATATGATCATTTTTATAATTATCATTTTTCATTTCACCTTTCGTTTAAAAGTTTATTATCTTACTCAATGTATTCACGCCATTTACCAAAGTCATCAGAAATTACTTTTGTATTGCGATCCATTTTTATTATTATTTTTATTAATCCAACCATTCTATATCGAGACGTGTAAAACTGTTCCACCATTTTTTGAATTTCTGCGTCCTTAAGGTCAAGGTCAATTAAGTGTCATTTAAGTGTCAAGGTGATTAGACACTTAAAACTGTAGTTCTAAACTTTTTGAGTTAAAAATCAGAATTTTTCGAGTTAATGTTTTCGGAATCGAAAGTTTTCTTTTTATATTCCTTGCAGTTTTGTCGTCATGGTTAGAATACGCTGCCTCTGCAATGATTTTGCGATCCATTTTCAACTGACTTGCCGTTGATACATCGAACTGATTCGGTGAAATTACGATTTATTTTCAGAAACGTTTATTTTGTAAATAGTCCATTAATATAATGTGAATTTATCCTAGCTTAGTCATCAACATATTGCAGTTTCACCATAAATATACTATTTTTTTTTTTTTTTAACGGAGGTAACCTAGGTACCGATAAATGATGAACCAGACTTCTATAAAAACTAGTCCGTGTTTCTACTATTGTCTTACGCGTATTTTCCGGGAATTTGACGACAGCTCCAAGTGTGCGTAAAGTCGAACGGGCAAGAAGTTTCCAAGTTATTCGAAAAATAGAAATTAAAGAATTATTTTTTTCTTAACTCGAATACTCTTAATTTCTATCAGATCTAAGTCGTCCTAAACCTGTTCAATTACCACAAAATACGTCTGAATCGATTCGAAAATATTCTTGAGTACATTAGTCTTTTAGAGCTCTTCGAGCTCAAAAGAAGGTATGTATTCCCATCAGCTATAAAAGTTCGAAACATAATAAGTAGTTGAAAAATAAGCAAATCTTTAATTCTTGCTTACGATCATTCTTAATTAAATAAACCGATTTAGACTAAGAAGAATATAATTTAGATGGAGAGTCGAAGAAATTTTAAATAAAATCAGTCCGTTGAAATATGAAATATCTGAGAAAAATTCAGAACAAGAGTAATTCTGAAACGTTTCGTTCACGGTATCAGTGAAACTAACAAACCCATTACGATGAATTATGCGGTGATAAAAAAAGTGTAAAGACGAGTATTTCATGAAACTGGAAAATCTGCACACCTCCAATTATTACGTTAGTAAACTCTAGCAGAAAATGAAATCGGGCACCCATCGGGTATCCGGATATTAGACTAAGCGTTTATAAGGCCCCAATTACGGGCACCTGGCCGAATACTTGACTAGAATGTAATGCTTTTTTGATCAGTCTGGATAGTTGTAAGCCTGGTCGAGCGCGTTTTCAGGTAAAATTGTACTTGACTAAAAAATCCAACTGATTCAAGCCGGAGTACCAAGGGCTCTATCCGTTAGATTTTTTAATGATGAGAGGGTTCAGATCTTTGTGTGTGTGTGGGGGGGGGGCAGAGCAGAAAAATATCCGAGCCCTTCCATTATCGAACAATGTGACAGCTAGAGGCCTTGGTACTCAAGCCTAAACCAGTTAGATTGTTTAGTCATTATTGTTCTGCCCCCCCCCCCCCCCCACACGTGTTGAGTGTATGAGAGCAAGAGTATGTGGTGGGAGTAAGAATGGATAGATCAGCGAGAATGCGAGAGTGATAGAAAAGGAGTAGAGCGTGCGAGTGAGTAGAGTCGAAGATTGGAGCAAAACAGTTGTTGGAGTACCGGTGAAATGCACAGTTTAGTTTGGGAGTTGCTTGAGTACGAGTGTGCTGAGTAGTTGAGTTTAGAGTTTTGAAGCAAGTGATGGTGAGTCGGAGAGCCACCGAAGTGGGCCCTGAATGCCACCCTTGACTGATGTTCTGGAGCCTGTTGCTCCAGGTAGTGTGCTCAGGGATCTGATTGTCGTGGTGTTTCGCTTTTTAATTAATTTTAAGAATTTATATGGGGAAGTGTATCGAGTGTTTGAGATTTATCGCTGTCGAGAGGTTCCCGATGGCGTACCAGGTGTGTATGCCACTGACGGGCTAGGAGGCCTTTCGAGCCCTCAGTGTCACTCCCACGTCATATTTCGTTGAGTTTCTTTCTTTATTTTATATTATTTTAATTTAATTAATCGAACGATTCCTTCCACAGAGTAAGAACCGCAACCCTCTCTCCACAACCTAGCATGCTGAGCGCACCAGCATATGCCGCCACCACCGCTCATGTCTTTCATCTCCAAAGGATTTAGATTTTAATTTACGTGTACCTTTAGACCGGTTGCCGATACCAGGGAAATGAAAGTCGGCTGGCACCCGTCAGGATCTGGAGGAGATGAGAGAGATGACTGGTGGGCGAAGTATAACGTGGTCTGATTTTGTTTTAAGTCCTGAATTTATTTATTTCGAGTATTTGAGTAATTCACTGAGTGATTTGATTGTGTTTAATATCGAGTTAGAAACTATTACGTTACAAAATGTATTAAACTTTTTGTCTTTATCCATACTATCTATGGGGACTTACACGCGAAATCAACCGCCAGTTTGCATCTGCATCTCTGATCTTTTGAAATTGATTTTCTTCTAGTTCTGGTCAAGACTAGCTTCCATGTATTTTTTCAAATTGTTCATATTCAAATGCCTATTACTTTGTGAAAGATGGACTGAAAAAAGGTTTTTTTTATTTCAGTTGTTAAACTTCCTTTTGATAAAAAAAATTTGGAAATATATTCAGAACAATATTACTGTACGTGTAAAAATTAAAATGACAATCGTCATTTTTTAAGATGTAAATATTGATCGATTTTTCCCTAAATTTTTTGGAGAAAACTGTTGCCACCACTAATTCGAGGTCTGATTGCCCGTAAAGGGGCTCAATATACTTGGTCGAATTTTTCTGGGCATTATATATATTTTTACTTTTTCATTTTACATAATAGTATTCACTATTTCAAATTTCCGCTGTGTAAAATAATAATTATCATAAAAAAGAAAGTAATTGCTTTCAGTACGATTTTCGAAATTCGCATTTCAAGAGATATTGACGTTTTGGAGTCGTAAAAACTTATCTGGCCATTTTAGGATGTATAGCCTTGAAATGAACTACTTAAGTTGTACGTACTTTGAGGCAATTGGAGGGGCTCATCAAGGCTTAGAGCTGATCCGTTTTTGGAGTCGATGAGTCGAGTAGTGTTCAAGTTCCCTAGTAGCAATTTGGTAAAAGCCTTGTGCCAGCATGGATCAAGATACTTCAGAAAGATTTTAGATCAAGAATTGTACAAGAATTGGTCCAGATTCTTGACCAAGGTTATTGGTCAAGAACTGAGCTAGACTGTGGCTAGAATTTGTCAAGAATTTGGCAAGAAATCTGGGGCCATCTATTGCTAAACTTTGGGACTATCTTATAGAGTGGCGGTTCTCATTTTACATTAGTCTATTTACAATAATGTTGTCAAGAAGTGAGTTCTCTGTAGAAAATGAATCTAGTTTTTCAGAATACGAGTGACAGCTTATTAAATTCATCAATAAATTTTACAGGACATTTTTTTTTTTTACAAATAAAAATAGCAATTTTTATAAGTCGAAATGAAACAGAAAAAACGAGAGACTGTGATTATTAGCAATAACTAAAAAATTAATAGAGGAAGCGTAAAATTAAAAAACGATTATTAAAGAAGAAGCAATATCCTCTAAAATTATCACAACTCTCGGAATTCTATTCCCATTATTTATAATTTTAATTATTTATCTTAATCTATTAAAAAACTTCCGAAATTTTTAAGTGCTAGAAAATTCTGGAAATCAATTTTTCTAGGCATTACTACAAACTTAGTGCGTAATTGTAAAAAAATAACATTTTTAAACTTGTTGGCTAGACTACAAATGAGAACCACGGCAATACTATTCTTCTCACATTCAAGTAGAAAGGAGGAAAGTAGGTGCGCGCTCGTCGTCTTTTGCGTTTCTTGCACAAGTCTATGTCAAGCCTCTGGGCCAAGAATCTGGTCAAATTCTGGTCACAGACTGGCACAAGTCTGCTGCTAGTCTGGATAAAGAATCTTGATCAAGTGTCTTGGTCGATAATTGTTCAATTCTTTACAAAGTGCTTGTCCAAGTATCTTGCCAAAGAATCTTGCCCAATTCCATTGCTACTAGGGTTATTTGAAAAATAAAAGCCAGAATTTTTTTATTTTTGTCATTTATATTTAACACCGAGGTATCATTAGATTGACGATTAACTATCCATTGCATCATTTATTTTTCCAATACAATTGAGAACTCTATTTTATTTATTTGTGTGATATTAGATAGTCTAAATCTCTCATTGAAAATTAATTTATGTATTTCGTGTATTTGTAAATTATTTTCTAGGTTAGAATAGCTCGGTTAGTCCGTCTACATTCTAATCAAATGGAAGATGTAGATACCGTGTACGCTGGAGATATTTTCGCACTTTTTGGCATTGATTGTGCATCAGGTGACACATTCGTGAATCAACCAAAATTGGAATTATCAATGGAATCAATTCATGTACCAGATCCCGTTATTTCAATGTCGATCCAACCTAAGAATTCCAAAGATCGAGATAATTTTTCAAAAGGCATAGCAAGATTCACTAAAGAAGATCCAACATTCCGTTTCTTTTGGGATCCTGATAATAAGGTACATAACTGATATATGCATATATTTATTAAAATGTACACTACAAATATGTTTTGAGTCGTAAATTTTTTTTATTTGCAGGAAAGTATCGTTTCTGGCATGGGCGAATTACATTTAGAGATTTACGCCCAGCGTTTGGAACGTGAATATAATTGTCAAGTTGTTCTCGGTAAACCAAAAGTTTCTTTTCGAGAAACTCTCGTTGCGCCTTGCGAGTTTGATTACTTGCATAAAAAGCAGTCTGGAGGAGCCGGACAATTTGGAAGAGTCAGTGGAATCATGGAAGTAAAGCATATTTTTTTTTCAATTACTAGAACACTAAAAATTTTCCTTGCAGTTTCAGACTTGCGTGTTTTCATAGTATATGCCCGTGAAAAAATTTTCTGATATGGCCTGATATGGCTTGATTTTGGCGGTTCATATCAGGCCTGATATGGAAATTGGCCATATCAGAAAATATATGTACAGATAAGATTTGATATGTTCTGATATGGACATATCAGACTATATATAGTGAGATCAACATTGTTATCTCGGGAACTAAATTTATAGATAATTTTATAAAATTGTGTATAACTTTGTAAAGTTGTATGTGCAATAATTG
This sequence comes from Microplitis manilae, assembly GCA_030273425.1. Lineage (NCBI taxonomy): Eukaryota > Metazoa > Arthropoda > Insecta > Hymenoptera > Braconidae > Microplitis > Microplitis manilae. The sequence continues at coordinate 21,967,030 of CP092725.1, read as the reverse complement.
TCATGAAAAAAAAAAAAAAAAAAAAAGAAAAAAAAAATCCATCCAGGTCATGGGTTCGAACCCGAGTACTTCTGATTCTAAGTCTGATCTATTAACCACTCTGCCAAATCATGAACTTGAAACGTAAGGTTGATTATATCTATTTGGATAAAATTGAAACTAAGAAAATTAAAGACATCAGATAAATGATTGATTTGGTTACTTGTATTATATTCAATTGTTATTGCTTATAGAGTAACGAGACCATTAACGGTATACCCACCAGTAACGGGGCAAGAACTACTTCTTTTGATAAAAGAAAAAAAAAAAAGTTCAAGATTTTTTAACTTATAAGTTTTAAAAAAGTATACATAAAAATTTAATAATAATTAAACTTTTTTCAATTTAAAATCTCAATTTTTTATATTTAAATTCATTACGAAAATTTGAAATTCTCTCAGAGATTTAAAAATTGATCTCGTTAGCTTATTGGAAAAATTTTTCAACAAAGTTTGTGCACTTAATACAATTTATAAATGCGGTAAATTAAAATATTTAACAGACTTCATAAGATTTTATGAACCATTATAAAATCGGTTATTCCGAACAATGTTACGTTATTTGGTCATTTCTAAATTATTTTACCAAACGTATGTATACGGAAAACTCGAAAAAACTAGTATACGTGCCCATATCAGGGCATATCAAGCCATATCAAACCTGATCAAGATTTTTTTGACAAGCATATTAAAATCTATATACCCTTATCAAGTTATATCAGGTCATATCAAGACATATAAAAAAAATTATATACAAGCATATCAAGTCAAATCAAGACATATCAAATCTGATATCGACATATCAAGTTGATATGGACATATCAAGTTGATATGGCCAATTTTTATATCAGACTATATCAGAATATATTAAAAATTATATATGGGCATATCAGATCATATCAGGTCAGATATGAATATATCAAATTTTCTGATATGGCCATATCAGGTCATATAAGGCTTGATCAGAAAATTTTTTCACGGGTGGACAGGGCAATTATAGTATTGGCTTAAAGGGACCCGGTGGTCTAGAGGCTGAAAATTTCATGATTTTAAAAAAATTTTTTTTTATATGTTAATAAATATCAAACCTTCTGAAATTTTGAGGGATTATTTTATTGTTATTAATATATACAAAAATGCTTGTAACTAAGAAAAAAAATTATTTTTAGTATTTAAAAGATGGCGTTGAAGCCAGCTCCTTTAAAAAAAGGGACCCGGGCGGCGAAGAACAATTCAGCTCTTCTATGGGTCTCAAAAAAAAAAATTTAATGGATTTTTAATCAGTATAAATATACCTATAGCTGGTACTAGAATAAAAAAAAAAATTTATTTTGAAGAAGTGGCACTTTGTTGAAATTTTTAGTCCAAAAATTGCCTTTTTTTTCGTAACATTTTGGATGTTAAAAAATAGAAATATTCAACGCAAAAATTTTATTCTAGTACCGGCTGTAGCTGTTGGTGTATTAAATAACATATTTAAATTTGAAAGCAATCGACCGGATAGTTTTTTTTTTTTCAACTACGCCAGGCAGAAAAAAGTAGTTTCGAGATAAACGCGTTTAAAGTTTTAGTTAAAGAAATTCTGAAGAAAACTAGATTTGAACATATACTTACGATTAATCAGCTATTCCAGCACCATATTTTTTTCTTGTGCACTTCTTCGGTTTTTCTTCTTTTTTATTATATGTTGACTTATTTATCATTATTATAACTTAGGTATAGAAACTAAAGCAGATGTTTTCCGCTGCACAATAGAATAAAAATTACTTACTCGGCCAGCCTGCTAAATAGCTTTTAGAACATGAAATACTGGGAATATTTCATCACCATATTTTCACAGTATATTTTTGAAATACTATACTTTCGAAATATGCTAAAAAAAAATCGATTTTTCAAAATTTCTAGACCACCGGGTCCCCTTAATTGGAAAACATTATTTCGACGTTCTAATTATCAAATGCGTCAAAGATCTTAATCGGTGAATTAGTTCAAAAGTTATAGAATACTTACATACATACGTACGTATACTCGGACATCCTTTTAAAAATAGTCAGGATAGCTTTCTAGGACCTAAAGAGATCTGTTCAAAACTTGATTTTTGAAAATCGGACTAAAGCCATTAACTTCCATTTTTTTTTTTAAATTTTCAATTTTGTTAGCGGGAAGTTAAAAAGCAAACGAAGAAGTTTTCTAACCTTTCGGATAGGTAAAGTTATTGCTACTTATTTGAAATATTTTTTAATTATCATTTATTATAATTTCATGTACCGCAAACTCTTACAGAGAAAGATCTATACAATTTTTTGAAATGCAATAGTGAAAAAACTGGTCAAATTGGCAAATGGTTAACCGCATGCTAGTTCTGCAAGCAATAAACTGTACACATTTTGAAATCATGAAGAATATTTTTGTATTTTTAATTAATAGTTGTTTGTTGAATTCATTTACAGCCATTACCTCCAGATCAAAATACTCAAGTTTTATTCTCAGATGAAACTGTTGGTACGAACGTTCCAAAACAATATGTTCCTGGAATAGAGAAAGGCTTTAGAATTATGTGTGAAAAAGGTTTATTAACGGGACACAGAATTGCCGGAATTAAAATGAGGCTTATTGATGGTGCTCACCACATAGTTGATTCGTCAGAATATGCCTTTCAACTAGCTGGACAAGGAGCTGTTCGACAAGTTTTTGAAAATGGATCTTGGCAAGTACTCGAACCCATTATGGCAGTCGAAATCACAGCACCCGATGAATTTCAAGTAAGAATGCAAAGTTTTAATTGATACGAATGATGAAGTTTATGAAAAAGTGTGATTTTAACACTGTTTTATTTTTTTTCGGAAGGGCACAGTTATGGGTCAAATAAGTAAACGTAGAGGGGTTATTACTGGGTCGGAGAGTAGTGAAGGATGGGTAACTATTTATGCAGAAGTACCTCTAAATGAAATGTTTGGTTATTCTGGGGACCTTCGGTCTTCGACTCAAGGGAAAGGAGAATTTACAATGGAATATAGTCGATACAGTCCATGTTTACCTGAAATTGAAGAAAAATTAGTACGGGAATATCAGGAATCATCGTTACAGAGTCAACAACAACAAAAGAAAAAAAATTAATTTAAGTTAGGATAATAGTTTCAAAATATTAATTATAAAATTCACCATAAATTAAAAAAAAATTTAGACCGATCATAAAGCACCCTCAGCGCTTTTGCGCTTGAGGTGTGCAAAAGTTGTTACTATTGTGCCCATAAACAATTCATGACATGTTTTTTAATATTAGAAATTAATCGTTAAAATTTTTGTATCATCAATATAAAAAAAGTAAAACAGAAGTATTAACTATATCTATATCTAAAATACTTTTTTTTTTAATTTAAATTATTTTTTTTTACATTCTCTGCTTCAGCCTCTTGGCCTGGAAGCAAATTATCCTCCCACTTTCTTTTTCCCGACCTGTGGACCAACTTGTGCTGTGATGTACTACATAATTACGTGATGCCCTACACCCCACTTTTGAAGTGGGAGTATAACTGCAAGGGGAGACCACAGAGAAAACCCATTGCAAGTACAGTTTGGAACGGGCAAAGTTCCAGTGATCGATAAATTCCCGTTTTTACCGATCACTGGATCGTCAAACCGCGCCTAGCACACAGAGACCTCCGCTAAAGCTCAACGCGTGCCTAATGTAAGCGGTCACCTAACCAAATAGCAACCATGCTCGATACTGCTAAACATGGATGATCGCCCGAGCTGCACGTGAACCGAACAGTCGCCTCTCACGCCAGTATTTAAAACATTAATTTTTGGTATAATAATTCGTGAAATGGAAAAAAATGTTTGCAAAATCAAAAAATGCCATCTGGCAGCCAGAATGGAAGGTATATTTTTGGAAAATTTTCAGAACCTCCCTGACTTTTCGCTAACTCATGCTTAGTTTAAAACGAAGGCAGCCCTTGTTCATTTTTACTAATGTTGACGCCAATTTTTGAAGGTCACTTTTTCAATCCGAAATTTTCAATCTGCGAATCAAATATTGTTATACTTATATATTTATGTATAAATTTACGAGCAATATTAAGTTAATCGCGTATAACCAAAATCTTGGATTGGTAAACAAACTTTGAGTAGTTGGATTAGCGAGACTTTCCATTTCGGATATTTTCGGTTTTTACCCCCACAATCTAAATTGAAGACCTAAGACATTGCGCCTTGATGGTGGAGGTAAAAAACCGAAGCGCAACGTCTCGCTAATCCAACTACAAACATGGTTAGAAACGAAAATCTATAAAAGTAATAAAATCTGTATTGACGAAAACTTACACAATTCATCAAAAATTTAGGATCAGACGAGAATTCATTTAAATTATCAAAAACGGCGAAGCAAAGATTTAGATATTTAAAATAAAAACTTAAATATTCAGCTCAAAGATTTTTCATGAAATTGGTAGAGAATGATGATCGATTAATAAATAGGGGTGTGCGAATATTCGAATTTACGAATTATTCGTCTCGAATCGAATCGAATTATTCGATTCGAATTTCGAATCGAATAGTTCGAATCATTCGAATTTCAAATCGAATAGTTCGAATCATTCGAATAGTTCAAATCATTCGAATCATTCAAATAGTTCGAATTATTCGAATAGTTCGAATAATCTAAATTCAAACCAAATAATAAACTAATTATTGAATTAAAAAAGAATTTGTATTCGTCGTATTTATTAACATTTTTTTTCAATTTTTTGATACATTTTAATGTAGAAAAATTAAATAAGATACTAATTTAGGTGTTGAAGAAGTTATTTTCTGGGTTATCATATCTCCTGCTGGAGAAAATAATCTTTCCCTTTCGATAGATTCAAAGTAAATAAAAAAAATATCCGTTACGTTAAAACAAAAAATTTTTCACTTTCGCTGGCAAAATGGGACACTTAAAAAAAAATGAAAAAAAAAATTTCAGCATATTAAATAATTTTGATTAAATTTAATTTTTTTGTAAGTAATATTCATAAAGAAAAATTACGTTTTACACAATTATTGGATGCAAAGGAAAGAAAAAAAATTTTTATTGGCTTTTATCATGAAACAAAATCCTTTAACATTTTTTGACTAACACTAGATTTTTGAAAAAGTTTAACAACAAATATTCAAAACAATTTTTTAAAATATTTAAAAAATAAAAATTTTTTTAATAAAATTTTGGGAGTACTCCGTTTTGCCTAGCATACTCCATTTTGCCGCCCCCCTCCCCCCTTTCCCCTAAATAAGCTTTAATTTGGACTGCTATAACATAGTTCAATGATGTGTCTTAAATATACTACAAAGTTTGAACTATGTCTGTAGAATTCAGATAATATATGAAGAAAAATTTACAGATGAAATAGTTATTGCAGACTATCTGACATGGAAAATTTTTAAATATTTTGCTTCGTAGCATTTTTTATTTAATGTATGTAGAAAGGAAGTTTTTAATCAAAATACGAAATTTCCCTTCTCATTCCGGATATGAACGGATGACACTTTTTCAACAATAAAATTTTTATTATTTTAGTCATAAATTCTATGAAAAAAATATTCAAATTGAGTCAAATACACTCGAACAAGACAACTTTTTCATCGAAATCGATTAATTTAAGAGCATGAGACAATTATTTGAACTATTCGAATCGAATGTTACTATTCGATTCGATTCGATTCGAATGATATTCGCACACTCCTACTAATAAACAAATAGGTAAATAACAGTTATATTTCACATTTATCTATTATTAACCTTTCGTTACTCGCGCTATGAGCGTGACGCCGCCTTTTTGACTAAAATTGCAATAAAAGTTACTGTATGGGTATTTGTGACTTTATACACGGAAAAAAGAAAACAGGAATAATTGCTGTTCGAACGAGCATTTATTACATTTTCAAATAGTAACACAGCGCTTCATAAACGAAACTGTAAAAGTTATAGTTTGGCCCTGCGCAGTAAGTTTTACATTTTAAGTATGAAATATTACAGTTTGAAAATGTATTAAGTTTACTTTCTCACACTGTAATATTTGTTAAAAATTATCAAAGTATCATTCGATATGCTTCGAAACTTACAGTTTTTCTCATCAAGTTTTACGTTAAAATTTTTAAAACTTGTTTCTCAAAATAACGATATTGCTACTATAAGCTGTAAATTTTACATTTTCTGTTAGTAATATTTGCGTTTATTTTTTTCAATAATCAAGTTTGAATAGTGACACGATTCAACATCATCCTTGATAATTAATTTCAATTGAGAAAATAGGTGAGAATAACCTATGGTAACCAAAAATAATAAAAAATAAATTATTACCACACTTTCAAATTTTTTTTTGAATTGACAACAATTAAAATCAATATAAAATAAGAAAACAAAAATAAAATTATTAATAAACACGCGAATTGCATAAAAAATTTAATTACCCAATGAAAAAAGATTTTATATAAATTAGGGTAGAAGTACCATTTGTGGCCACTGCTCCATTTTTGGACATTTAATACTTAATTTTAAGTAATGAAAACGTATAAAAAAAAAATTTAACTGTAATAGTGTGATAAAAGTATCTCCAGACACATTTAAAAAATTAATTATGCTATTGTGTATTTTAATAATTATTTTATTTAAGGGGATTCTCTTAGGATTTCCCTTTCCAATTTTTTTGATGGAAGCGCTCCCTGGTGTCGAAAATCGATACTACAAAATTCAAGTTTCTTTTTCAAAATGATTAAATAATTAATTAATAAGTAAAACACTAAATTATTGAATTATATGATGTTAGAAATAATTGATAAATGTTTGTTGGATGATTTTTAATTATTAACTATTTACAAAAATTAATTATCGAGGAATTTCACAATTATAGGTTAAACATAGACAATTGTTTTTTGATTTGTTTATTATTAATCCGATAAATTTACAGAAAGCGAGATACTAAACTCGATTTCTAAAAAAATTACAAATTTAATGATAGTTTTATATTGTCATGTCGTTCAGTATTCAGTTAATAATTTTATAAAAAAATTTTGCATTTTGTCACTTGATGACAGTACCGTATCAATTTTGGAGTACCATGGGGCGATTTATAAAGGCGGTAAAATTTAAATTTTATAATAAAAAATATTCATCATTTTTTTTTTTTAATCATTTTTGATAACGTAAAAAATTTTTAATCACATAAATGTGGTTATTGATCTTATTCAAAGTTACTTTTCTCAATAAATAACGATATTTTATTGCTATTATTATTTTTTTTTCTCAATATAATGGTTACTTTTCTTTTACCTGCACCTAAATATATTTTTGGGCATGACCAAACTATAAAATATTACAAAATTCTAAAAATTTATACTCGAATAAAAAGTATAGTTGTTTTATAATTAAAAATGTTCATGTAAGAAACAGCACCAATTTTCTATAGTGTACTTATCACTCTCATTACTTCCATCTTATTCATCGGTAGATGGATAATATGTAAATAAATAAATGTATTTATATATATACATATATACATTTATTATATATTCTCTATATCTACTGGAGAATATAGACATATATGTAATTACTAGTAGGGCTTTTGAAGACTAGTCCACGAAAACCCAGGCTGCAAAGACACAGTTCGCGAGAGCCCCTTCAACAAAAGTAATTAACACCCCAAGCGATTAATGATTTATTTATCAACCGATTTGTTCGAATATATCCAAATAAAAATGTTGGTGATAACAAAAATTTGATTGTTGTAATACCTGAAAATAGACTCATTATATGGACGTATCTACATATAATAATTCTGTGAGAATATAGACTGAAAAATTTATAATTTTAAGCCGAAGAAAAATAATTTAGAATCTAGAAAGATCTAATTTTTCGAAAAATGAGATCTATGGTGATCCAAGTGGATTTATTTGAATCAATTCAAATTCTTGAAGATCTATTGATATTTATAATTTTAGAGAAAATTTGATTTATTAATTTTTGTAATCTCGATAGACTTCGGAATTTTTAACTTTTTATTGTTTAATGACTTTCCATCTCCGTCTTGATCTTCGTAGATCCGAAAAAAGAAAAAACGACATCTTTGTGACGTTTATTCGCATGCAAGATTTAGATCGGAGTAGATCTAAATTATTTTTTTTTTTTTTTTGGGTACAACTAACTTTACTATCAAATATGATCATGAAGTCTCTTGACTGAAAATTTCGGCGAAACTATTGCGTTGATGGGCACATTTATAATAAACAATTATGTAGGTAATACAAGTTACTGCCAGATTGTCGCAATCTATTTTTTACGTATCTGTCAGTGGGAGTATTGACTGAAAACTTTACGAATTTCGGAGCGACCGGCTTTTCCATGACATTTATCCATCAAATTTTTTTGCTATAAATTTTGCCCGCGCATCTTGTTGCGCCTGCGTACCAAACCATTATTCAAAAAAATAAATCACCGGACAATTCAGGTCCTATTCTGATAGCTAGTTTCGATTTGTCTTATGACGGACATCCTGATAGGGTTTTGATGGTACTTCAAAAAAATCATAGACAATTTTTAGTCATGATAATCTCTGCTCACGCTTTGTCCCGCTTTTTTTATAAATATGAAACAAAGAAGAAAGAGGTCGACTCAGATGTCATTTTTTTGTTTGCAAAAGTGCTAACTTCATTCGATTATTTTCATCTGACAACTGTTTTAAAATAATTGATACAACCTCATTATATATTAATTATACATTAATCTCAGTTAATTAATCTATTTTTTTTAAATATTTAAGTCTCATTATACTGATAAATAAGTATAGATCATTAATATTTATTTAAAGAAATATATAGAACTTATATGTGTAAAATTATTCATTACTTTTAATCAGTTTTTGTTATAATTAACGTCATTATTGTGGCAAAATGTCAATAACGGATAACGTTAATTTTTGTAATGATTCACAAAAAAATTGTGAAAATAAAACAAAAAGATCAACAAAAAATCGTCAACCTTATCAAAAAATCAGTGCCCGAATGCGACAAAAAAGGTATACACACACACACGCACACATACACACACACATATATACAGTCGGACCTGCTTATAAGACTATTAGTTTGACTGCCTGCTAAAGTCCCTCAATGGAAATTGACCCCCGAAGAATGAGAATTTAGCGCCGCCTGGTGGCAAAAACATGAACTAAAAAAACAAAATTTTTTTTTAGCCGTTATAAATGTAATCAAGACCTTCCAGGTGGCTGAGATGCTCTATAAACGCCTAAATTCGATAAGCAACGAGATCTGAAAGGATATTTTTCGATTTCTTATGTAAATACCAATGACACAAACGTATGGACAAATTCGAAATAGAATTTTATTAACATTGGTGGGTTAAAAGTGGGAAAAGATAAAATTTGCCATATATATATATATATGTTTTGAATAAGCTCAACATTAAAAGATTAGCATTATTGACCCTAAGAAGGATTCTAGCTAACGCAATTAATATTTCTCAGGGTGAAATAAACGCAATTTAAAATGTTTTCTAAAAAAGTATTAAGAAACGGGTCGGCGTCAATATAATTGTTACCCTTTCCTCCGAAAACAGTTCGAATTCCAGCAACTCACTTTATTCCAGGCTTAATAAATTAAAGTAATGATTTTACCCCCACAAAATTATAGTTCAAAGGTAGCTGTAAGAAGGTTCATACTGTTTGGGGGCAAAGAGGCCCCCCTCCAAAAAATGATAATTTTTTTTTTTTGTTTTCATCGTTAAGAACCTATTTCTATTTCTTGAAAACTATTTTTATTATTAGGGTTGGAGGGGGGCATAAAGGGGTAGGGTAGACAAAACGGGGTACCCCCAAAATTTTATAAAAAAAAAATTTTTTTTTTTTTGTCTAATTACTATAGATCCGACACATTTGCACATTTTTACCCCTACACATGACACCAGGGGCAAAATGGACTAGCCGAAAATTATGAAAAAATTATTCTTTTAAATTTTTATGTCAAATTAAAAAAAAATTTAATATATTAATACATTTTTCATTTGATTTTCTATATCTTGGGGAAATCTAGCTACTAAAAATATTCAAAAATAATATTTTATTTTTTAATTGATAAAATTTTTAAAATAATCTGTAATCTAAAAATCAAGAAACACATTATTTGGGTTCTAAATAATGACAAATAAGAAATAAAAATTTTTTTTTTTATTGAATAACAGTTAGGAATTAAGTTGATCGAGAGGGAACGATTTATTACACGTAAAAAAATTTTTTTTTGAGTATTTCAAAACCAGAAATAGTTGTCGAGAGAAAGAAATACATTCTTAATGATGAAAACAATTTTAAAATTAAAAAAAAAAAAAAAATTTATCATTTTTTGGAGGGAGCCTCTTTGCCTCACTAAAAAAATTTTCTGCCGTTGAATCCACCAATGATGTAAAATGTAATTTTTCTTGAGGTATATTACATTTAATAAATTTAATTTAATGAAATTTAATAAACTTTCAGAAATTTTTAAGCTTTTATTAAGGGTACCCCATTTTGCATTAATAAAAAAAACCATTCTATATTTCTTATTTGTCATAATTTTTAACCCAGAAAACGTGTTTTTCAATTTTATAGATTATAGATAGTTTTACTTAATTTAAAGAATGTATTAACTAAAAAGAAAATTTTTATTTTTTAATATTTTTAGTGACCAAATTTGCCTGAGACATAGAGAATGACCCGAAAAATATTAAAAAATCATTTTTTCAAAATTTTCGGCTCATCCCTTTTGCCCCAGGTATCCTAATACGTAAATGTATCGGACTTATAGTAATTAGTTTTTTTATTTTATTATTTATTTTAAATTAAATACAGGAATCGTAGAGGTAAGTGATTTAGACATATTTAATAATTGCGAGCGATTTTGCTACAGCTGCTGATGATTATATGATGAACACTTACTTGTAATTATTAATTTAATTCTTAAAGAAATATAAATTTATTCGAGTTCAATACTCTAATTAATATGTCGAAGTAATCTACGACTTGATAAGGACAGATTGTTAGGCAAAAAAATCTATGAGTATGCCAAAGTGACGATTGATATTATGAAAAATAATTATTTAGTGAAAATGAAACTCACTAAGCAGAAGTTTTTTTTTCTCTGTCAAATTTTTTATATTTGGAAGTATGGGTTGTGGGTACTCATTCTAGAGGAAATCACTTAGTTTAATAAAAGGGATGGTTCATTTTATTATCAATTTATTTGCGTTTGATACTCTCATTAGTATGTCGAAGTGATCTACGACTTTGTGAGAACCGATTGTTAGGCAAAAAATGTATAAGTATCCTTAAGTGACTATTGATATTATTTAAAATAATTATTGAGTGAAAATGGAACTTACTGAGCAGACATTTTTTTTTTTTTTTTTTTTTTTGTCAAATTTTTTATATTCAGAAGTATGGGTTGTGGGTACTCATTCTAGAGGAAATCAGTTAGTTAGATGACAGGGATGGTTCATTTTATTATAAATTTATTCGTGTTCAATACTTTAATTAATATGACTTAGTGATCTACTACTTGATGAGATTAGATTATTAGGCAAAAAATGTATAGCTATCCTTAAGTGACTATTGATATTATTATAAATAATTATTGAGTGAAAATGAAACTTACTAAGCAGAATTTTTTTTTTTTATTTGTGTAAAATTTTTTACAATCAGAAGTATCTGTCACTTTGTCTGTTTGTCGGTATGTGCGAAAATGTATGTGTGTGTGTGTGTGTGTATGCTTAAGAGTTTATTAGCGGCTGTATGTATATTATTAAGTTTCTTCCCAGTAGAAACGGGTTTTCCCGTCTTTTACTGATTTACAGATCCTCTTCCCTATTATCTGTTCATTTTCTATAACACGGCACATTTCTTTAACTTCAACTTTCCTTGCGTCTTCTTTTTTATGATTGCCCACCGTTCTTTCCCTTTATAAATAGATTTTTTTAATGTTATCTTCATAGTGTCGTCATTCTGGTTCAATTTTTCTTCTTTAGATTGGACATAGTTCCTCCAATCTTCTTCGTCACGTACTTTTTTCGCCACTATATTAATCGATAAGAAAAATTATGATAAAAAACTGAAAGTCGAATCCGTACAAAACAATTTGAGTGCCAATCGATCATTCGGCTATAGAAATGCGAGTGAGGATTATCACCTTTGCTTCGTTTGTGCGCGTACTGTGTAATTTTAGGAGTATCTGTGTACGTCTGCATGCGCATGTATGTATTGCATAGTTGTTAGTGTTTGTTTGTGTGAATGTAGCATAGTAATACACTGAAACAAAATAGGCGTTGCATCAGGATGCAGGCCTGTGGGAGCAACAGGACGAAATCCTGTTGAAGCAACAGGATTTTTCCTGTGGACTTAATAGAATAAGGAACACGTTTTATGTACCAATAATTTTAGTCAACATAATAAAATTTCAAAATTGGAAAAAAAAATTCAAATTTTGCACGAAAAGTCCAATATCGAAAAAAAAAAATCAACTTCGAAAATAATTTTATTCCACTTAATTTTTTTTCTAAGTTTTGAAATTTCATTATACGGACAAAAAATTAGTACTTTAAACTTGTCCCTTATCCTATGGATTCCACACGAAAAATCCTGTTGCTGCAACAGGACTGCGTCCTCTTGCAGTGCCTATTTTTTTCTGTGTAGGTGCATGCGTTATATAGTTGCAAATGTGCGTGCTATTTACTTGTGCATGTGCGAGGATGAGTTGTGTGTGTGTGTGTGTGTGTGTGTGTGTCTGTGTGTTGTCTGCAAGTGCGATAATCCTTACTCGCTCGTATATGGAACACCACATTTTATCCGCTCAAACTGGAAATGACCCATAGCGAAATGTGCCACTTCCTAGACTTTGTGCATAAATAACTATAATACGTACATTCATCAAAATTAGTCAAGTTGGAACACATTTTGACCAGATCCATCGGCTTTGTTAGCCCTCTTTCGTATTTTCCAAGCTCGGCGTCCAAAATCGAATTCTTCAATTTGTCCGAGCGTTGGATGCGTTGATTTTTATTTAAAGTAATGAAGCTTTCATATTCGTTATAGATTCTTTCTTGATATCTCATTAACGAATCTAAAATATCAAGTAAGATAAAACACAGAGCACGCGTATGTATGTATGTGTATTAAAGTATTTCATATTTAGGCGATATTTTTTTTTTTCTGTCCTAACTGAAAAACTAATAATTAGTAGAAAAAAAAAAATATATATTCTCGCTTAAAAAAAAAGTATAACTCAATCAAAGGCTTAGCTTATCGAAAAATTCGATTTCCCAATTTAATAACATGGGAAAAAAAATTTTTTAGTTTGGAATTTTTACCCTGGCAATGGCTCATTACATGGATAAGCCTGGCATACCTTTCTCTAAAGAATTTAACGCTCTACAAAAAACGTCTCTTATCATTTTTTGATAAATCTATCTGTTTAAAAGTTATTGGAGCCCGAAGTCAAGTTAGAGTAAATTCCGAGATCTTTTTACTTCTCCAGCGAAACTATCGGACTTATCATAAAATGCCTTAGGATCTTTTTTGTAGACAATGTTATTTCCTACAAATTATCTTTGATTGATTTTTTGAAAATTCTGCATTGTTATCTAGTTATTTCTATTTTAATACCAAGCTCTTAAAATTGATGAGAACACTTTTTTTTAGGAGCTTGGCATTAAAATAGAAATAACTAGATAACAATGCAGAATTTCAAAAAAATTGATCGAAGATAATTTGTAGGAAATAAAATGATGTACAAAAAAGATCCTATGAAATTTTGTGATGAGTCCCATAGTTTTGCTGAAAAAATAAGAAGATCTGGAAATTTACTCTAAGTCGACTTTGAGCTCTAATAAGTTTTGAATAGATGGATTTATTGAAAAATGATAAGAGACGTTTTTTGTAGAGCATGAAATTCCCTAAAAAAATGTGTCCTGGGTTTATTCGTACAATGAGCCACTGCCGAGGTAAAAAATTGCATTCTAAAATAATTTTTTTTCTCATGTTATTTAAACGGGAAATCGAATTTTCCGATGCACTAAAGCCCTAATTGACTTAAAAATTTTTTTTTAAGCGGGAATATTTTAATTTTTTTGATAAAAATTATTACTTTTTCAGGTAAGACAGAAAAAAAAATATCGCCTAAATATGAAATACCTAAATGTGTATGGATGTGTGTGTAGGTATGTGTGTTGTGTAGTTGTGATGTATGTTGGTTTAGTAGTGCGCATGTATGTGTTGCTTGGTTGTAGATGTTTGGTGTGTAAAGTCGATGTACTTATAAACGTTCGCTTTTGCAAGTATGTAATATACTGTTGCAGGTGTGTTTTTTTTCTATTTTGTGAATAATTATGTCAAAAAAATTTTTTTCTGATTTTTTTAATTCAGCAATCTTGTAAGAAATTAAATTCTCTACAAAAAAGGTCCTAGTATCATACACATTAAAGTTAATAGAAAAAAAGTTATGGAGGTTGAAACTTAAGGGGAAATATCGAATTTTTAAAATGGGAAAATGAAATTTTTTTTTTCATTTTTTCTTTAATTCTACAAAACTATATTATAATTGATATCGAAAATTGAGGTTTCTTGTATTTATGTTCTTTAGGTTTATAATCCTTCAAAATTATATTAGACTACAAAATTTTTTCTAAATAATTTAATTTTTCTTAACTTATGAACTCAGCTCTGTAACTTTCTTTCTATGGGTTTTATTAAAACGACTCTAAGGACCATTTTCGTAGATAATTCAATCCTCTATAAGAACTTTAATTGCAAAATAATAAAAAAAAAAAAATCTTGCTAGTTAACGAATAAAAAAAAAATTTTTTCCCCCTGAGTTTCAACTTCTATAAATTTTTTTCTATTAACTTTAAGCGTATGACACAAGATACCTTTTTTGTAGAGAATTAAATTTCCTACATGATGGCTGAATTCAAAGATCGGAAAAAAAATTTTTTGACATAATTATTTACAAAATAGAAAAAGCGATTTTTAAAAATTTATTTTAAATGGGAAAGGGGATCCCCCCCCCCCCCTCCTGTGCGCCAGCTCAATTTCCGAGATATAGAGCTGAAACTTTAGGAGAATTTTTTTTTTTTCATTAAAGTAACTTTTGCGATACATTTAATTATAATAAAAAATTTTTTTTTCTGACAGTCTAATATATACATTAGGGTGGTTAAAAAAAAATTAAATTTTTTTTTCTCGCTCTTACCCCCTGAAACGTTAGTGGTTGCCGAGAAAAAAATTCTCCAAAAATATGAACTTTCTAGCTCAACTGTAAGAGGTCGCCATTTTTATTTTAATTTCCCATCTAATTAAGATGTAAAAATTTACTTTTTCACTAAAAGTGTAATTATTCGTAAGCTGCTTAAAATTTATCAAATTTATACAAAAATCTTTAAAGCTGATTCCTCAAGCTTTCTCAAAACCTTATGAAAAGTGATAATTATCACAAGTAAAACGCCCATTGTAGCTATCTGAATAGTATCGATTTTTTATTTCAAAAGGAAATTGTTAATTTTCATTTTATTTTTTCTAGCTTCAATTGGCGATACTTATGACTTATCATAGGGTTTTGGAAAGCTTGAGGAATTAGCTTTAAAGATCTTTATATAAATTTGAAAAATATTGAGCAGCTTACGAGTAATTACATTTTTTGTAAAAAAGTAAATTTTTACATGTTAATTAGATGGGAAATTAAAATTAAAATAGCGACCTCTTAGAGTTGAGCTAAAGAGTCCATCTTTTGAGAGAATTTTTTCTTGGCAACCACTAACGTTTCAGGGGGTAAGAACGAAAAAATAATTTAATTTTTTTGAACCATCCTAATACATATATATTAGGGTGTCCCAAAAAAAAAAAATATTTTTTTTTAACCTGTTATGAGCTCAAAGTTACTTTATATTATAAAAAAAACCTCACTAAATTTCAGCCAGATATCTTGAAAATTAAGCTTATTACAAAACGGGGTCCCCTTTCCCATTTAAAATACACGTAAAAATTTTAAATTTTAGTTTTTTGTTATTAAGACTATGAAAAAAATTTTTTTTTGAATTCCACTTGCTGTAATTTTGTAGGAAATTAAATTCTCTACAAAAAAGTGATGATGCATCATGTACGTCAAACGAACTGGGAAAAAGTTACGGGGCTTCAAAGACCGACAAAAATTCAGTTCCCTCAGTGTTAAATTTTTTTTTTATTTTTATTGTATCAAAAATTTTTTTTTCAAATTTTGACAAGCACAGTCTTGTAGAAAATTTAATTTCCTACAAAAGTATCTGATATCATATATACGTCAAAGGAATGAGGAAAAAGTTACAGGGCTCTAAATGGCAACGAAAAATGAAGTTCACTTTTTCATTCACATTTAAGTTGAAAAAAATAACAAATAATTTTTAAAGTTCATTTTTCGTTGTCATTTAAAGCCCTGTAACTTTTTCCTCATTCATTTGAAGTATATATAATATCAGATACTTTTTGTAGGAAATTAAATTTTCTACAAGACTGTGCTTATCAAAATTTGAAAAAAAAAATTTTTGGTAGAATAAAAATAAAAAGTAATAAAAAAAAATTTAACACTGAGGAAACTAAATTTTTGTCGATCTTTGAAGCCCCGTAACTTTTTTCCAGTTCGTTTGACGTACATAATGCATAATCACTTTTTGTATAGAATTTAATTTCCTACAAAATTATTCTAGGTAGAATTTAAAAAAAAATTTTTTTTCATTGTCTTAATAACGAAAAACTAAAATGAAAAATTTTACGTGTATTTTAAATGGGAAAGGGGATCCCCTTTGTGATAGCTCAATTTTCAAAATATCTGGCTGAAATTTAGTTAGGATTAACGTATATATGTATCCTATTGTTGTAGTGTGTACCTGCGTATGTGAGGTGTGCGTGTGAGTGTGTGTGAGTGTTCGTGTGAGTTTATGTACGTGTAAATGTGTTTTTGAATTTAGGAGAGTAATCTACTGATCGATTAGTTAATTACACTTACGCACAAAATCCCACGGTGCTGGATGATCTCCGAAAAAAGAATTCATAGTTCTATTTCCGGATTCAGAGCCATTGTTAGTCCTCCTGACACTCTTATGGAGTGACCATTCAGTGGGCGGCCTTAAAACCAGCCATTGTCGCATAAAATATTTGAAAAAATTAAACATGCGCAAATAAAGAGAGCAGTTCGTTTCATCATTGGCAACAGTATTATAAATAATCATGAAAGTGTCAAGAATATCCTCAGCTTTCAAATAAGCGAGAGCCATTATCAAGTTGAGAATATCCTTGACCTTACTATTTTGCTCTCTCTCGTAAGCACTTGTGTTGACGGATTCCTTTTTTAAAGCTCCTTTTTTTTGAGCATTTTTCATAATAGCCTAAAATAGATGAACATTAAATACATACTAAAAATTAAAAACATGATTGTAAAATTTGATACAGGATATATATACTTCAAGCATAAGAAGCACAAAATATTTATTTTATCATAGATTAATCCGCGTTCGGTATTCTAATTAGTATGTTTATGTTTATGTTTATGTTTATGTTTATTTGATCGTGAAATTGTGTCCCCTAACGACCTTGACGTACTAATCTATGACTTGATGAGTACTTATTGTTAGCGATAAAATGTACTAGCAGCTTTGATGACTATTAGTATTATTAGAAATTTAGAGCGATCATAAAGCACCCTCAGCGCTTTCGCGCTTGAGGTGTGCAATACTTATTGAATCATACTAAAGTATTAAAGCAGTAGGAATAATGTTTTCATATTTTTTTTTTTTTTTTTTTTTCACTCAAAAGTATAGGTTGCGGGTACTCATTTTAGAGGAAATTAATTAGTTAAGAAACTGACATCATTCATTTTATCATAAATTTATTCGCGTTCGAAGTACTTATTTTCTGAGATAATATTGTATTTGTTATTTAGCTAAAAAAAAAGTTAGTAAAAGCCAATACTGTATTACTTGTCACTAGCAATAATTAAAATAATTTCTCACTTGACAAAAGTGAAAATAACAATTTTTTATTGTTACGTTCTCGACAGTCGAGCGAAGAGCGTTTCGGGTGGCCAGTTCAAAGTCAGTGTGGACAATTGGGCTGACTTTTTGAAATTGGGGACACAAGTCATCGACAATTTTTTCGAAAAACAGATTCATAAGCCTCTGTAGACTTACGTTCCATGAGAACAAAAAATACTGGAACTGCCTATAAGGAACAAGAATTGAAAATATTAATTCCTACAAAGCCATTTTGTCTAATTGAAGAATAAAGTGTGTGTGTGTGTGGGGGGTATGTGTGTGTGTGTGTGCGTATGCTGTACAGTTGCAAGTGCGTCCCGTATAAGTCGTATAATTATAGTTTATCAGTGCTTGAGCTTGTATGATTACTATAATTAGGGGTGTATGTGTGTATGTTAGTGCACCCGAATGTTTGGTTTTAGATGCAAAAGTGAGTGTAAATATTAGGGTATGCCGTAATATGACAAATTTTTTTGGTACCACTAGCTTCTAACTTACAGAAAGGTAAAATAAAATGCCTGTAAAAATTAGAGCTTGATATTAAAATGAAAATAACTAGAAAACAATGCGGAATTTAAAAAAATTTTATCTGAGATAATTTGTTGGTAATGAAATTGTCTAAAAAAAAATTACATGAAATGTTATGATAAGTCTGATAGTTTCGCCGGAATAGTAAAAAAATCTCAAAATTAACTATCAATTTGAGTTTAAGCTCAAATAATTTTTAAGCAAATAGATTTATCAAAAAATTATGAGATACTTTTTTTGTAGCGCGTTAAATTCTTTACAAATAACTTTCTGGGCTTATCAGTACAATGAGCCATAGTCAAGGTATAAAATTCTAAACTTAGAATTGTTTTTCCCATGTTATTAAAATGGGAAATAGAAAATCAAGATGAGCGACCTGTTACTTTCAATATGAAAGGCTCCAATTTCAACTGCCATTGTATTTTACCTTCCTGTAAATATAGAAGCTGGTGGTTAAGAAAAAAATGACTTAAAATGGCACACCCTTCTAAATATATAGAAGAGGGCCGGGCAAAACGAGATACTTAAGTAAATACTAAGTTTTCGAGGACTCAAATACACTAAATCTTTTTTTTTTTTATGATCATCAAAATAAATAGAAAAAAATTTTTAGTTGGAGTTGAAAAAAAAAATTTCCTTTAAAAAAACAGACCTTCAAGTAGAGCTTAAAATTAAATAGAAAAATGTGCCCTGAGCTTATTTGTACAATACGCCATTACCAAGATAAAGAACTCAAAACTATAAATTTTTTTTCTCCAGTGTTATTTTAATGGAAGATAGAAAATCGCAATCAGGGAGCAGTTAATAATGATATTAAGGGCTTAAATTGTAACTGGCGTCTTCTTCTATCCTACTGAGACTTCAGAGTGTGGATCCTTGAAAAAAAAAAAAAAAATCCTAATCTACTTACATAATTGGCCTTAAAAATTTGCAGCACCATTAACTGGCGAATTTTAATGCCTTTTGGCAAAATGTTGAATGTTGAATCAAGGCAGAATTCTTCATTTTTGCTGCTAAATTTAAAAATAGACTTAACAAATTCGGCGTCATGCAGAATGACAGATGTTGAGTCATCCTTAGCCTTAACAATGTCTGCCTTGAATTGCCCTTTAGAATATTGCAGTAGATGGATCCAATGTTCGGCAATCAAGTGGGCCCCGAATTCTTCTAGACTTTGAGGAATCGGTGGTTGTATGAGGCTTCGATGATGTCTCATTGTCCGACATTTCGCCTCATACGACAGTGGGGTCAAATCAGGGTAGCTATTTATTTAATTGAAATGTGATCATAAATACTGTGCCCACGAAAACATACACACAAACATACATACGTACAGACATACATACATACATGCATTGTCGATTTATACGTACATCAATACGTACAGACAGACTATATTTTTGTAAAATTTTTTTTTTTTTCTTTTTTTTATTGAAAAAAAATATTTTAAGCACAAATAGACTATTTCCGTACCTATATAACCCATGGACTTCAAATTTATTAAACAAAAAAATTTATTTAGCTGATATAACTAGTATTATTGTAATTTTGATTTTAAACGCAACATAATCTATTGGCCTAAAAGAGATTTAATAAACAAATTTTTTAAATTCATTTTAGTTTAGAAAAATAAAATTTTTTCTGTAGCAAATTTTTATTCAGATGGTCCATTATGCCCCAGATATCACAGATCAGCCTAAAATATCTTTAAAACATCAAAACGTACCATGATTTGACCGAAAATGAAAAAAAAAAATTTTACCAAATTTTTGAGGGGGACCGCCGTGCCCCGGGGGCCTTAGCATCCATGTCTCCTTTACATACGTAATTACATGCATACTTGCATGCATAGTCTATTCATACGTCCATCAATGCATACAGACAGACACACCTCGATTCATACATATAAACATACATACGTACATACGTACATACGAACATATATACATACGTAAACGCTGTATAAAACTGATACCAACCTTTTCAGTGTTTCGTCGAATGCTTTCCGCAGATTGCGCTTATCCGGGTTCTGAGCCGCAGCCACAAGATCTTTATGAAATTTATTTTTTATATCGATTTCATTATCAGGCTCATGATTGTGCGCCTGCCCATTTTGCACAAAATTGCCGAGAAGATCAATTGTCGCTTTCACGAGACAATTGTCGTCTTGTGCGTGGGGTCGACGTCGACGAATACATTCGATCTCCCTAGCATATGAAAAATAAATAAATAAACAGAATGTACTCAAAATTCGATCCGCGCTTTCAGATAATTTTTTGGAGAAAAGAAAAAGATAGATTACACAAATTAAAGACTTACTTGACTGGTTCGTCGTTGAGCAAACGATACCGCCCTTTTGATACGAACGTGAAACCATTAAAAGTTTTGCGTTCGTTGAATTTTTGAGTCAAAGCTAATTGAACCTCTTTCGAGATATTTTTAGCCATGACAAAAAAAAAAAAAATAAACACTAACAAGTAACAAATATACAACAATATTTATAAAAACTATGGAATTAACAATAAATAAAATTAAAAAAAATAAAATAATAAAATCACAATGCGGATAAAAAAACACGTCAATTTGATTCAATGTATCGTTGCACTTTTTAATCGTAGAAGTAATGAATCTTTCGTTACGAATAAACAAAACAAAAAAAAAAAATAAACAAAAAAAAATGAAAAAAATGAATATTGGATACATTTAAATTCGGTAGTATCACCGTTCATTGTTTTTATCTTTAAGTCCAATGATAATTCAGTCATGATTTATTAACAAATTAAAATTCATTCGAGAATCAATTTATTCAAAATTTATAGGAAATTTTGTAGAAAAAAAAAATTTCCACATTTTTTGATTGATTCTATCGAAGCTACGATTATCTTATGTTAATTAACTAAATTTTATAAAAAAAAAATATACACTACCTAAATTTGAAAAAGTAAAGAATTTGTAATTAAAACATGATAAAATTGAAAATATAATGGAAAAAAAAATTTCTGGTGAATTACCTTGGTTTTCACTCAATAACTATTTTTAATAATATCAATAATCATTTTAGAAGACTTCTACATTTTACGCCAAACGATCTGTTCTAATCGTGTCATAGATCACTACAACATACTAATTAGAATATCAAACGCGAATAAGTTTATAGTAAAATGAATCATCCCATTCATCTAACTAACTGATTTCCTCTAAAATGAGTACCCACAACCCATACTTCCAAATGTAAAAAATTTGACAAAAAAAAAAAAAAAAAAAAATAAAAGTTCTGCTCAGTAAATTACATTTTCACTCAATAATTATTCAAAATAATATCAATAGTCACTTTGGGAGACTTATAGATTTTTGCCTAACAATCTGATCTCATCAAGTCGTACATCACTACGTCATATTAATTAGAGTATCAAACGCAAATAAATTAATAATAAAATTAATCATCCCTGTCATTTAACTAACCGATTTCCTCTAGATTGAGTACCCACAACCCATACTTCCAAATACAAAAAAATTGACACAGAAAAAAAAAATTCTGCTTAGAAAGTTTCATTTTCACTTAATAATTATTTTTAATAATATCAAACATCACTTTGGGAGACTCATAGATTTTTTTGCCTAGCAATCTGATCTCATCAAGTAGTAGATCACTACGTCATATTAATTAGAGTATCGAACACGAATGAATTGATAATAAAATGGACCATCCCTGTCATCTAACTAACTCATTCCCTCTAAAATGAGTACCCACAACCCATACTTCCAAATGTAAAAAAATTTGACAAAAAAAAAAAAGTTCTGCTCAGTAAATTACATTTTTACTCAATAATTATTCAAAATAATATCAATAGTCACTTTGGGATACTCATAGATTTTTTTGCCTAACAATCTGATCTGATCAAGTAGTAGATCACTACGTCATATTAATTAGAGTATCAAACGCAAATAAATTAATAATAAAATTAATCATCCCTGTCATTTAACTAACCGATTTCCTCTAGATTGAGTACCCACAACCCGTACTTCCAAATACAAAAAATTTGACACAGAAAAAAAAACATTCTGCTTAGAAAGTTTCATTTTCACTTAGTAATTATTTTTAATAATATCAAACATCACTTTGGGAGACTCATAGATTTTTTTGCCTAGCAATCTGATCTCATCAAGTAGTAGATCACTACGTCATATTAATTAGAGTATCAAACGCAAATAAATTGATAATAAAATTAATCATCACTGTCATTTAACTAACCGATTTCCTCTAGATTGAGTACCCACAACCCATACTTCCAAATGTAAAAAAATTTGACAAAAAAAAAAAAAAAAAAAAAAAGAAAAAAGTTCTGCTCAGTAAATTACATTTTCACTCAATAACTATTCAAAATAATATCAATAGTCACTTTGGCATACTCATAGATTTTTTTACCTAACAATCTGTCCTTATCAAGTCGTAGATTACTTCGACATATTAATTAGAGTATTGAACTCGAATAAATTTATATTTCTTTAAGAATTAAATTAATAATTACAATTACGTGTCCATCATATAAACATCAGCAGCTGTAGCGCAATTGCTCGCAATTATTAAATATTTTTAAATCACTTACCTTAACGATTCCTTAATTTCATTTGAACTATTCCGAATTTCACCTGTGAGATCAATGAGTAAATAAGGCGGGCTAATTAAAGCGGGTTTATTAGCAAACGGTGAGACTTTCTCATTACCAAAACTTTTGGTCAAATCTTTAAAAGTCAAATTCTGACTTAAAACGATAAAACCTAAGAGACAAGAAGGAGCACTTGTTGGATTGAGAGCAAAAACGAAAGGATCGAATTTTCTTGTCCCCGAAAGTTTGATAAAAATGTTCGGAATTAAATTTTAGCCTTCACATATCGTGCTAAAGATGCCATAAGGGCGTATATAAAAGTATACACCCTTATCGCACCGGCGAACCATAATGGCTCCTCCCTAAGAAAACAGTAGAGGAGACCAGTGCGAGGAGGTCCTCTGGGGTAAACAGCTCCCCCCCCCCCAAATTTTATAAAAAAAAATTTTATTTGTTTTCGTTAAATTACTATGTCCGATACATTTACGTATTAGGATACCTGGGGCAAAACGGATGAGCCGAAAATTTTGAAAAAATGATTTTTTAATATTTTTCGGGTCATTCTCTATGTCTCAGGCAAATTTGGTCACTAAAAATATTAAAAAATAAAAAATTTTCTTTTTAGTTAATACATTCTTTAAATTAAGTAAAACTATCTATAATCTATAAAATTGAAAAAACACGTTTTCTGGGTTAAAAATTATGACAAATAAGAAATATAGAATGGTTTTTTTTATTAATGCAAAATGGGGTACCCTTAATAAAAGCTTAAAAATTTCTGAAAGTTTATTAAATTTCATTAAATTAAATTTATTAAATGTAATATACCTCAAGAAAAATTACATTTTACATCATTGGTGGATTCAACGGCAGAAAATTTTTTTTTAGTGAGGCAAAGAGGCTCCCCTTCAAAAAATGATAATATTTTTTTTTTTTAATTGTTTTTATCATTAAGAATGTATTTCTTTCTCTTGACAACTATTTCTGGTTTTGAAATACTCAAAAAAAAATTTTTTTACGTGTAATAAATCGTTCCTCCTCAATTAACTTAATTACTAATTGTTTTTTAATAAAAAAAAAAATTTTTATTTCTTATTTGTCATTATTTAGAACCCAAATAATGTGTTTCTTGATTTTTTAGATTACAGATTATTTTAAAAATTTTATCAATTAAAAAATAAAATATTATTTTTGAATATTTTTAGTAGCTAGATTTCCCCAAGATATAGAAAATCAAATGAAAAATGTATTAATATATTAAATTTTTTTTAATTTGACATAAAAATTTAAAAGAATAATTTTTTCATAATTTTCGGCTAGTCCATTTTGCCCCTGGTGTCATGTAGGGGTAAAAATGTGCAAATGTGTCGGATCTATAGTAATTAGACAAAAAAAAAAAAATTTTTTTTTTATAAAATTTTGGGGGTACCCCGTTTTGTCTACCCTACCCCTTTATGCCCCCCTCCAACCCTAATAATAAAAATAGTTTTCAAGAAATAGAAATAGGTTCTTAACGATGAAAACAAAAAAAAAAAATCTGGGCATCGGTTGACCCTGCGGGCCAGCCCCAAAACTTCCCGCTGTTTTCGAGCTCCTTGAGCTCAAAAACATCGTTGTAAATACATTTTCGAGCTCTTCGAGCTCGAAAATACTTTTGCATGCCATTATTTTCGAAAAAAACAGTTTTTAGCCTTTCTTTCTCCCGCGATAACTCTCGAACGAATTATCCGATTTTTAAGTTTGAGGTGGCAATCGACGCGTTTCAATAGATTCTAAAGCTCATTAGATTTTTGGATTTTTTGGTTGAGTCGTTTCAAAGATATTCACAAAAAACTGTTTTTTACCATTTCTTTCTCCAACGATAACTCTCGAACGAGTTATTCGATTTTTAAGTTTGAGGTGGCAATCGACGCGTTTCAATAGATTCTAAAGCTCATTAGATTTTTGGATTTTTTGGTTGAGTCGTTTCAAAGATATTCGCAAAAAACTGTTTTTTACCATTTCTTTCTCCAACGATAACTCTCGAACGAGTTATTCGATTTGGATGTTTGAGGTGACAATCGACGCGTTTTATTGAGTTCTAGAGCTGATTAGATTTTGAAGTCGATCGTATAAGTCGTTTTCGAGAAATCAATAAAAAACTAAAAAAAAAAATTTTTTTTTTTCGTAATTGGCCAATATCTTCGAGTCTACTCGGTCAAATGATCTGAAATTTTCAGAAAAGTTGATGGCCAAAAAACTCTTTCGATTGCCGCCTTAACCATCCAAATCGGTTTATTAGTTAAAAAGTTATAAAGAGTTTACATACATACATACACACACACACACACACACACATACATACAGACACTCGGACATCATTCTAAAAATAGTCAGAATAGCTTCCTAGGACCTCAAAACGTCGACATCTGATGAAAACTCGATTTTTGAAAATCGGGGTGAAAACAATAACTTCCCGAAATTTTTGAAAATCATCGATTTTCTAAGCGGGAAGTTAAAAATTATCATTTTTTGGAGGGGGGCCTCTTTGCCCCCAAACAGTATGAACCTTCTTACAGCTACCTTTGAACTATAATTTTGTGGGGGTAAAATCATTACTTTAATTTATTAAGCCTGGAATAAAGTGAGTTGCTGGAATTCGAACTGTTTTCGGAGGAAAGGGTAACAATTATATTGACGCCGACCCGTTTCTTAATACTTTTTTAGAAAACATTTTAAATTGCGTTTATTTCACCCTGAGAAATATTAATTGCGTTAGCTAGAATCCTTCTTAGGGTCAATAATGCTAATCTTTTAATGTTGAGCTTATTCAAAACATATATATATATATATGGCAAATTTTATCTTTTCCCACTTTTAACCCACCAATGTTAATAAAATTCTATTTCGAATTTGTCCATACGTTTGTGTCATTGGTATTTACATAAGAAATCGAAAAATATCCTTTCAGATCTCGTTGCTTATCGAATTTAGGCGTTTATAGAGCATCTCAGCCACCTGGAAGGTCTTGATTACATTTATAACGGCTAAAAAAAAATTTTGTTTTTTTAGTTCATGTTTTTGCCACCAGGCGGCGCTAAATTCTCATTCTTCGGGGGTCAATTTCCATTGAGGGACTTTAGCAGGCAGTCATTAGTTTCTCTCTCAAACTATCGCGATACCTGATTTATAAAAAAGACAGCAATATAGTCTTATAAGCAGGTCCGACTGTATATATATATATATATATATATATATATATATATATATATATATATATATATATATTAGGGTGCGTTATTTCCGAGCAACATTATTTTTTTTTTAAATGCATATGGAAAAAATCATTCAATACAAAAAAAATTCTCGTGCAAGAAAAAAAATTCTATGTCGATTACAGACCTAGCTCATTAAAAAATTCGATTTTCCATTTCAATAACACGAAAAAATATTTTTTTTATGAACTTTAAGTATTTTAACTCGTTAAGAAATGAATAGATCGAATAGACTATTTTTGCAGGAAATTGAACGCTCTACAAGAAAGGTTTTTTTTATCATTTTTTGATAAATCCATCTGTTTAAAAGTTATTAGAGCTTTAAGTAAAGCTCGAGATCTTTTTACTTTTCTGGTGAAACTATTAGACTTATCTATCCCAAAATGTTATAAAGTCTTTTTTGTTGACAATTTTATTTTCTTCAAATTATTGTCAGTAAAATTTTTTCAAATTCCGCATTTTTTTTCTAGTTATTATTATTTTAATTCCAAACTCTTAAAAAAGTAGTGTTCTAATCGATTTCAAGAACTCGACATTGATTTATTTTTTTTATTAATTTGTAATTAACATTTTTATAGAGAATATAATTACCTAAAAAAAATGGTCCTTAGAATCGTTTTAATAGAGCTTATAGAAAGAAAGTTACAGAGCTTTTAAGTTGAGAAAAATTAAATCATTTAGAATTTTTTTTTTTTTTTAAATTCAATTGTGATTGAAATTAAAAATTAAGTTTCATTGTAATTGGGTACCTTAAGTTTATCACCCTTCAAAATAACATTAGACTAAAAATTTTTTTCTCAATAATTCAATTTTTCTCAACTTTAGAACTTTATTACTTTCTTTCTATGAGCTCTGTTAAAACGACTTTAAGGACCGCCTATATAGATAATTATAAAAAAAATTTATTAAATTTATTAAATTTTCTATAAGAACTTTCATTGCAAAGTATGATAAAAAATGAAAAAGAAATCCTACTAGTTAACAAAGAAAGAACAAAAATTAATTTTTCATTTTAAAAATTCGATTTTTTCCCCAATAGTTTCAACCTCCATAACTTTTTTTATAACTTTAAGCATATGACAGAATATACCTTTTTTGTAGAGAATTAAATTTTCTATAAGATCTCAGAATTAAAAAATTGTAAAAACATTTTTTTTACATAGTTATTTAGAAAATAAAAAAATTAAATTTTTTTCAATGTATTTTAAATGAGAAAGGGGAACCTCCATGCGTCAGCTCAATTTTCGAGATACAGGAGCTGAAATTTTAGGAGGATTTTTTTTCTTACAGTAACTTTTGAGATGAATATAATAAAAAAAAGTATATTTTTTCTGAAGCCGTCTAATGTATAGACTTTAATTAAACTTAGTAGTAAGCCAAAGTCAACAGCACAGTTTTATTTCAGATTATATCAGGAACGAATGGCACAAAAAACCCAACCACCTCAACTACCATATCCTTCCATACCTGTTGAAATAACCGTTCCAAAACCGAGTAAGAAATTTACTCAATGTCCAAGTAAAAGTAAATTATCTGTGGAATCACCGAATAATTTTTCTGTAAGCGACCATTCTCAAATCCCCTCAGTGCTATCATCACCTCTAAACATTGCGTATATTTATGATAATAATATTAGTAACAACAATTCTAACAGTGAGATCAATCCGTCTATTGATTCTTTTTATCATATTGAATTAAGTCAAGATGACAATATTCATACGACCAATTTATTATCTCATGATACACATGAAACTATGCCTAATTCAAAGAATCTGCAAGCACCAGTACAGAATAATTTATCTGAGGAGGATGAGCGTACAGAAAATAATCTATACGAGTCCGTAATATTATCAAGAATTTCTAAATGTACTCCAACACCATATTCACCACCAAAGACAACTGAAAATAACACATTTAATCAATCATCTAACGACTCAATTCCTCAATCTGTTGACAATGTTGACATCAATTTTGATATCAACTTGGAAGCAGATAACCCTTCGATTATTTCTGAAAATGAAATTAATGGTCCCAGATTATTTACAAAACCATTTAACATCGTTCGTGGTAGTATAAGCCAAAGTGATAGAAAATTCGGCTCATCAGCCGGTAAGCAATGTACAGCAATGGCGGCTTCTTCAATTATTATTGCTTCTTTAAAATGTATAACAACCTGGTCTTCAAATACTATCGATAAAATTCTAGACATCGGTAATAATTTGTATAGAATAAGTATAATATCCCGTAATGCTGCATCTTCTAACACTGACAATGGAAATTATCATGATGTTGATAATTATTTATCAGCGACAGAACTCAGCACAGAAGTCACTATAACGCCGACTTTACATTGCAATTTTATAATTCAAGCAGATTATTATGGACATTTTTATAACGAAAATTCTGATCCTGCTTTTTTACCGTTGAAAAGACGTCTTAATATTTTTTATAATAATAATATAAGTGCAATTTTAACCATGAATTCCACTTCAATAGCAATTATATCACAAAATAAGCTATATTATATTTTTGATTCTCACAGTCGAAATGCAGAGGGTATTGTTGCCCCTGGTTAAAAAAGAGAATTAAAGAGGATTAAAAAAGCACACATTTTTAATACTACTTAATACTCTCTAATACTCTTAATTCTCCGGAGAATTCAAATCGAAACTGAAATGAATCCTTTTTAATTCTCCTCCAAATTTTTATCATTTTAGGATTAAAAAGAATAAAAAAGGATTAAATATTTTTAATACTAACTAATCCTTTTTAATTCTAAAATAATATTGCAATTTCTGATCTCGCGGAGAATTCAGGAGGATAAAAGAGGATTGAAAAAAGTTTAATTCTAACTAATCCTTTTTAATTCTAAAATAATATTCGATTTCGGATCTCGCGG
This sequence comes from Microplitis manilae, assembly GCA_030273425.1. NCBI lineage: Eukaryota > Metazoa > Arthropoda > Insecta > Hymenoptera > Braconidae > Microplitis > Microplitis manilae. The sequence continues at coordinate 21,937,634 of CP092725.1, read as the reverse complement.
AGAATTCAAGAGGATAAAAGAGGATTGAAAAAAGTTTAATTCTAACTAATCCTTTTTAATTCTAAAATAATATTCAATTTCTGATCTCGCGGAGAATTCAAGAGGATAAAAAAAAGTTTAATTCTAACTAATCCTTTTTAATTCTAAAATAATATTGCAATTTCTGATCTCGCGGAGAATTCAAGAGGATAAAAGAGGATAAAAAAAAGTTTAATTCCAAGTAATCTTTTTTAATTCTAAAATAATATTGCAATTCCTGATCTCGCGGAGAATTCAGAAGGATAAAAGAGGTTTGAAAAAAGTTTAATTCTAACTAATCCTTTTTAATTCTAAAATAATATTCAATTTCGGATCTCGCGGAGAATTGAAGAGGATAAAAGAGGATTGGAAAAAGTTTAATTCCAAGTAATCCTTTTTAATTTTAAAATACTGTTCAATTTCGGATCTCGCGGAGAATGCAAGAGGATAAAAGAGGATTGAAAAAAGTTTAATTCTAACTAATCCTTTTTAATTCTAAAATACTGTTCAATTTCGGATCTCGCGGAGAATTTAAGAGGATAAAAGAGGATTGGAAAAAGTTTAATTCAAACTAATCCTTTTTAACTCTAAAATAATATTGAATTCCTGTTCTCGTGGAAGATTCAAGAGAATAAAAAACGATTGGAAAAAGTCTATTCCTCAATAGTTCTCTTTAATTCTAAAATAATATTCAATTTCCGATCTCGCGAAGGATTCGAGAGAATAGAGGAGGATTGGGAAAAGTTTAATTCTAACTAATTCTCTTTAATTTTTAAATAATATTTCAATTTATGTTTTCGCGGAGGATTCAAGAGAATGAAAGAGGATTAAAAAAATTTAATTCTTCCGAATTCTAATATAATATTGAATTCCTGTTCTCGCGGAGGATTTAAGAGAATAAAAGACGATTGGAAAAAGTCTAATCCTAAATAATTTTTTTTAATTCTAAAATGACTTGGAATTTCTGTTCTCGCGGAGGATTCAAGAGAATAAAAGACGATCAGAAAAAGTCTAATCCTAAATAATTTTTTTTAATTCTAAAATGACTTAGAATTTCTGTTCTCGCGGAGAATTCGAGAGAATGAAAGAGGATTCGAAAAAGTTTAATTCTAACTTATTTATTTTTATTTCAAACTAATGTTGCAATTTCTGTTCCTGCTGAAAATTCGAGAGAGTTGTATCCATAACAAAAAAAATTATTTTTCTTTTTAACTTTAAAAAAACAAAATAATAATAAATTGTAATTTTATATATAGAAAAATTTTATTTTGGGAAAAAAATAATAATTTTATACGTGAAATTTTATTTCCTTCTATGGAGAAATTTATGGAAAAAAAGTATTTAAAAGGAAAAAGGCAACGGGAAAAAAATGTAAGAGTGATCGTGGGACTCTCGCCGGACCGACAATCCGGCGGGAGAGAGTAAGTGAGCGAAAGATAGTTCTGCGCTCACCGCTAGAGCGTGTGGGCTTCTTGGATATGGACACTTATAGTAGAAGTGTTAAAAGCGCATGCAGTGAACGTTATTGTCAGTCAGCACTCCACTGCTACCAAGTGAACTTTACGTAGCAGAGTGCGAAGTACCTACTGGTAGTGGCGCAGTATACCCTGCACCACGTACTAAATATATATATATATATATATATATATATATATATATATATATATATATATTCCTTGGGAATAGCTATTATTCTATTCGAATTCTCTGAAGGGAAATAAAAAGTATTGGAAATTTCTAAAAATGAATCCTCCTTAATTCTATTTAATTCTCTGAAGAGAATTAAAAAGTATTGTAAATTTCTAAACATGAATTCTCCTTAATTCTATTTAATTCTCTGAAAATAATTAAAAAGTATTAAAAATTTCTAAATATGAATTCTCCTCAATTCTATTTAATTCTCTGGAAAGAATTAAAGAGTATTAAAATTTTCTAAATATGAATTCTCCTCAATTCTATTTAATTCTCTGAAGAGAATTAAAAAGTATTGTAAATTTCTAAACATGAATTCTCCTTAATTCTATTTAATTCTCTGAAAATAATTAAAAAGTATTAAAAATTTCTAAATATGAATTCTCCTCAATTCTATTTAATTCTCTGGAAAGAATTAAAGAGTATTAAAATTTTCTAAATATGAATTCTCCTCAATTCTATTTAATTCTCTGAAGAGAATTAAAAAGTATTAAAAATTTCTAAATATGAATTCTCCTCAATTTTATTTAATTCTCTGAAGAGAATTAAAAAGTATTAAAAATTTCTAAATATGAATTCTCCTCAATTTTATTTAATTCTCTGAAGAGAATTAAAAAGTATTAAAAATTTCTAAATATGAATCCACCTCAATTCTATTTAATTCTCTGAAGAGAATTAAAAAGTATTAAAAATTTCTAAATATGAATTCTCCTCAATTTTATTTAATTTTCTGAAGAGAATTAAAAAGTATTAAAAATTTCTAAATATGAATTCTCCTCAATTCTATTTAATTCTCTGAAGAGAATTAAAGAGTATTAAAAATTTCTAAATATGAATTCTCCTCAATTTTATTTAATTCTCTGAAGAGAATTAAAAAGTATTAAAAATTTCTAAATATGAATTCACCTCAATTCTATTTAATTCTCTGAAGAGAATTAAAAAGTATTAAAAATTTCTAAATATGAATTCTCCTCAATTCTATTTAATTCTCTGAAGAGAATTAAAAAGTATTAAAAATTTCTAAATATGAATTCTCCTCAATTCTATTTAATTCTTTGAAAAGAATTAAAGAGTATTAAAATTTTCTAAATATGAATTCTCCTCAATTTTATTTAATTCTCTGAAGAGAATTAAAAAGTATTAAAAATTTCTAAATATGAATTCTCCTCAATTTTATTTAATTCTCTGAAGAGAATTAAAAAGTATTAAAAATTTCTAAATATGAATTCTCCTCAATTCTATTTAATTTTCTGAAGAGAATTAAAAAGTATTAAAAATTTCTAAATATGAATTCTCCTCAATTCTATTTAATTCTCTGAAGAGAATTAAAGAGTATTAAAAATTTCTAAATATGAATTCTCCTCAATTTTATTTAATTCTCTGAAGAGAATTAAAAAGTATTAAAAATTTCTAAATATGAATTCACCTCAATTCTATTTAATTTTCTGAAGAGAATTAAAAAGTATTAAAAATTTCTAAATATGAATTCTCCTCAATTCTATTTAATTCTCTGAAGAGAATTAAAGAGTATTAAAAATTTCTAAATATGAATTCTCCTCAATTCTATTTAATTTTCTGAAGAGAATTAAAAAGTATTAAAAATTTCTAAATATGAATTCTCCTCAATTCTATTTAATTCTCTGAAGAGAATTAAAGAGTATTAAAAATTTCTAAATATGAATTCTCCTCAATTTTATTTAATTCTCTGAAGAGAATTAAAAAGTATTAAAAATTTCTAAATATGAATTCTCCTCAATTCTATTTAATTTTCTGAAGAGAATTAAAAAGTATTAAAAATTTCTAAATATGAATTCTCCTCAATTCTATTTAATTCTCTGAAGAGAATTAAAGAGTATTAAAAATTTCTAAATATGAATTCTCCTCAATTTTATTTAATTCTCTGAAGAGAATTAAAAAGTATTAAAAATTTCCAACTATGAATTCTCCTCAATTCTATTTAATTCTTTGAAAAGAATTAAAGAGTATTAAAAATTTCTAAATATGAATTCTCCTCAATTCTATTTAATTCTCTGAAGAGAATTAAAAAGTATTAAAAATTTCTAAATATGAATTCTCCTCAATTTTATTTAATTTTCTGAAGAGAATTAAAAAGTATTAAAAATTTCTAAATATGAATTCTCCTCAATTCTATTTAATTCTCTGAAGAGAATTAAAGAGTATTAAAAATTTCTAAATATGAATTCACCTCAATTCTATTTAATTCTCTGAAGAGAATTAAAAAGTATTAAAAATTTCTAAATATGAATTCACCTCAATTCTATTTAATTCTCTGAAGAGAATTAAAAAGTATTAAAAATTTCTAAATATGAATTCTCCTCAATTCTATTTAATTCTCTGAAGAGAATTAAAAAGTATTAAAAATTTCTAAATATGAATTCTCCTCAATTCTATTTAATTCTTTGAAAAGAATTAAAGAGTATTAAAAATTTCTAAATATGAATTCTCCTCAATTTTATTTAATTCTCTGAAGAGAATTAAAAAGTATTAAAAATTTCTAAATATGAATTCTCCTCAATTCTATTTAATTCTCTGAAGAGAATTAAAGAGTATTAAAAATTTCCAACTATGAATTCTCCTCAATTCTATTTAATTCTTTGAAAAGAATTAAAGAGTATTAAAAATTTCTAAATATGAATTCTCCTCAATTTTATTTAATTCTCTGAAGAGAATTAAAAAGTATTAAAAATTTCTAAATATGAATTCTCCTCAATTCTATTTAATTCTCTGAAGAGAATTAAAGAGTATTAAAAATTTCCAACTATGAATTCTCCTCAATTCTATTTAATTCTCTGAAGAGAATTAAAAAGTATTAAAAATTTCTAAATATGAATTCTCCTCAATTCTATTCAATTCTCTGAAGAGAATTAAAAAGGATTAAAAAAATTTTTAATCCTCTTTAATTCTCTTTTTTAACCAGGGTGATTACAATGATGGTAAATCGTGTGTTTGTTGCTTCCTAAGTTTACATGATATATATCAAAGAATCTATTCTAATATGTTTATTGATGATGATAATAATGATAAAAATAATTTAACAAAGAATATTTTTTCGCTATCTGTAATTGAGCCCGATGGTCTTTTTCCGGTAAACTATAAAAATCTATCAGTATCACCGCTGTTAACCCAAAATGAAGAAACAAATTCAGAACCAATTTTGTCAAATGGTAACGAACATAATTCTGATAATAATGAAAACACAGAATCGGTAATTACACCTGAAAAAAATGACACTCCTTCAAATACCAATTTATCCAATTCGTCGAATGCTACTACTATTTCTCAAAAAGTTCCAAAGCCAGACAAAAAAAAACGTAATAGAAAGTCAACTACCAAGCCAGCTAATGATAATACTAAATTAATAATGAATTATGGTTATGTTCATGAGAAACTTAATAAATTATTTTATGAACATCGTGATGCTTCATTAAACCTTACATGCAAAGAACTTAGCTGTCAAACTATATACAAGGGCCCGATTATTGATGGGTTACAATCAGTTTTGGTCTACGAATGTAGTGCGTGTGGATTTACATTTCAAGTTGAGAGTGAACCAAAAGAAGTTGATATTCTTTCAAGTAATGAAGGTATTGTATTAGGCTGCTTTGGTAGTGGTATAGGATACTATCAACTTCAAGGACTATTTGCTGCAATTAACTTGGAATGTCTTAATTACAACAAATATACAAATTTACGATTATTAATTGGCATGCATGTAGAGAGAGCTGCTTTTCAATCTATGGCCAATGCTGGAATAGAATCGGAAGAAATAGCGCGAAAAGAAGGGCGTGTAACAACTGTGGGTAATACTGCATATACTGTAGTGGTTGTTGATGGTTCTTGGAGAAAGAGATCATACAAGTTAAGTGCATTTGATTCTCCTTCTGGGTTGAGTGTAGTAATTGACCATTATACTAAAAAAGTCCTTGATGTTGGTATAGCAAATAAACGGTGTTCACAATGCCAATTTGGAAATCGAAAAGCTCATGTTTGTTTTCGAAATTATGACGCAAAAAAAAGCTCAAGCAGTATGGAATCATCTATTTTGTTAAAATTATTTCAAAGAAGCGTGGAAAATCACAATTTAATCTATAAAACCATGATTGCTGATGGAGACAGTAGCACTTACAAGGCAATTACAGATCATAATGTTTATGGGAAATTCGACGTAACAGTCAATAAAATTAGTTGCACCAATCATTTACTTAGACGACTTTCTACCAATCTTGCAGATTTATCGTCAGCTGGCCAGTTAAGCGAGTTTACTCATTTAAAAAATGCATTAAAAAGTGCAGGCGGAAAAGCAAGTAATGCAATACGGGATGCGTCTAAACATTGGCGAGATATAGACGATACTCAGGATAATAAAGTAAAAAATATGGTTACTGATTTGAAAAATGTGCCATATCATGTATTTGGTCATCACGTTGATTGCCGTCCACATTATTGCTCTAATGATAATCAAACATCTAAGCCTAATTACGTTAATGAACTGATGAACATAAATATGTGGAATGCAATATTGAGTTGTTTTGCTGCGTGTATTGCTGCTCCAGCTGACTTCTTATTAAATGCTAGTAATAATCTAGCAGAATCTTTTAATAATGTTGTAGCTTCAAAAAATTATGGAAAACGTATTGATTCATACAAAGATGGCAATTACACTTTTCGTGTTTTTTTTTCGGTCCTTCAATTCAATAGCAAAACAGCCATGAGCGACGTATATGAAATTTTAGATAAGCAAGTTCCAGAGCTCTTGCAGAAACTAGAAAGTAGTCGTAAAGCTAAGGTAGTACGCACCAACATTAGACGAGTAGAAAATGGATATCGCAACCGCCATCCGTATGTAAATTACCCATCTAACGATTGCTACTATGGACCTGGTGCTGATGCTGCTACAATATCTGAAGAAGACTATAAAAAACTTTTAGAACACCACACTGCAACGCTAAAAGAATTTCAAGCAAATCGCAATAAGATTGAACGTGAAACGTTAGGACAAGCACGATCTATCGAATGGCATGCGAAGCGTCGTTTATTTTTAACAGCATCAAATTTTAAAGATGCTTCTTCATGCAGGCTTTTAACGACGAAAAACAAAGCTGTGTGTAAAATTTTATACCCAACTTTAGCTAATTTCCGCGCACCCATTAACCATGGTATTGTTAATGAACGTGTAGCACTTACAGATCTAAGTTCAAAATTGAATGTAACTATTTACAAGTGTGGCTTTTTTATTGATACAGAAATACTAGGATTAGGTGCAACTCCAGATGGTATAATTGATGATAACTACATTGTAGAAGTTAAATGTCCTTGGTCTATAAGGAATATGGACGTTGAAGAAGCTATATTAACAAATAAAAAATGGAGCAAATACCACTTCAAAGAAAGAAAAAACAAAATCGAACTAATCAAAAGTAGCCCCTGGTATTATCAAATTCAAGGACAGTTGTATATTACGAAGAGAAGTAATAGCATATTATCGATATGGAGTTTCATAAATTCCTTTCAAATGGTAATACCTTACGATAAAGAATTTTGTGAGAAAACGATGATCCCGAAGCTTAAAAAGTTTTATTGGGATAATTTAGTGCCAGAATTGTTAAGGCCACGATTGCTGTTTGCACCAGAAGACTGCCCAGATTACTCAGAACCTATTGAAGATTCGAGTATGATTTGGGACGAAGTAGATGATGCATTGCATCAATTTTTGGGTTGCAACAATGCAACAAAACATTTCGTAGCACCGACTATGAGAGTTCGAGATCCATCAGTGATTAAAGAGTACGAACAAAAACAACCTGAATATGTTGACGAACAACGTGACAGTCAAATTAATAATACAGGAGAAAAAAACGCTGAAACAAATAATAATGAAGAATATTTGGATAATTTTATAGACGATGATAACACTGAAAATTACACCACACAATATTTCAATGAAGTTTATGATTATGGGTTTGATTATGATTGTGGATCAGTCAACAATGCAGGAGATGAATTTTATCAGGAAGAATTTGAAGACGACTATGTATATTAATGTTGGAACAAAACATATCACTAGTGCATGAATAAAAACATTAAACATTGGTTACTCGACAAACATTTATTTTATTTCGAGTATACGTGTTGCGATTTATTCTATATAGGACTTGATATAGGGGTAGCTTGTGGCTTCCAGGTATCAAGAGCTTACTGAGATAACGCAAACAACTCCTGAGACTTGATTGGCGACTTGACTGACATTTATTTCGTTTGGAGTAATACGTGTTACCGAATTATTCTATATAGGGGTTGATCGAGAGGTATCTTGTGGCTTCCAGGTATCGAGAGCTTATTGAGATAACGCAAACAACTCCTAAGACTTGATTGGCGACTTGACTGACATTTATTTGGTTTGGAGTATACGTATTACCGAATTATTCTATATAGGGGTTGATCGAGGGGTATATTGTGGCTTCCAGGTATCAAGAGCTTGCTGAGATAACGCAAACAACTCCTGAGACTTGAATGGTAACTTGAATGACATTTATTTCGTTTGGAGTATACGTGTTACCGAATTATTCTACATAGGGGTTGATAGAGGGGTAGCTTGTGGCTTCCAGGTATCAAGAGCTTGCCGAGATAACGCAAACAACTCCTGAGACTTGATTGGCGACCTGACTGACATTTATTTGGTTTGGAGTATACGTGTTATCATCAAGGACACACTCTTAAAAGTTTCAATAGGATAAATGAAGGAGCCTGTTAGAATTCAAGCTGTCAATATTAATATCAAGTACCCCCTGATTACGATTTTCTACTTCCGATTTATATGAAAATATAAATAATTCCGATTTAAATCTCGGTAATAGTACATTGTATGAATGATTTCTCGGTACACTTTTGAAGGAAATTCAACTCTACAAAAAAATTCTCTCATGCTTTTTGATAAATTCATCTGCTCAAAAGTTCTTTGAGCTTGAAATTAAATTTATAGTAAATTTCGAGATCTTTCAACTATTCTAGCGAAACTATAAGACATCACAAAATGTCCCAGCATCTTGTTTGTAGACAATTGTACTTACTTCCAAATCTTTTTCAAGAAATTTTTTTAATTCTGCATTTTTCCTAGTTATTTGTTATTAGTAGTCTGTTATTAGAAAATCGAAATCAAGGAGTACTTAATATGAATATTAAGTGCTTACATTTTAACAGACTTCCTCTTTTATCCTACTGAGACTTTTGAGTGTGTGACATTAAAAAAAAAAAAAAAAAATAGTCGATTTTTTTAAACCGATCCAATATGTATAGTACATTATTCATCTACCGATGAATAAGATGGAAGTAATGAGAGTGATAAGTACACTATAGAAAATTGGTGCTGTTTCTTACATGAACATTTTTAATTATAAAACAACTATACTTTTTATTCGAGTATACATTTTTAGAATTTTGTAATATTTTATAGTTTGGTCATGCCCAAAAATATATTTAGGTGCAGGTAAAAGAAAAGTAACCATTATATTGAGAAAAAAAAATAATAATAGCAATAAAATAACGTTATTTATTGAGAAAAGTAACTTTGAATAAGATCAATAACCACATTTATGTGATTAAAAATTTTTTACGTTATCAAAAATGATTAAAAAAAAAAAATGATGAATATTTTTTATTATAAAATTTAAATTTTACCGCCTTTATAAATCGCCCCATGGTACTCCAAAATTGATACAGTACTGTCATCAAGTGACAAAATGCAAAATTTTTTTATAAAATTATTAACTGAATACTGAACGACATGACAATATAAAACTATCATTAAATTTGTAATTTTTTTAGAAATCGAGTTTAGTATTTCGCTTTCTGTAAATTTATCGGATTAATAATAAACAAATCAAAAAACAATTGTCTATGTTTAACCTATAATTGTGAAATTCCTCGATAATTAATTTTTGTAAATAGTTAATGATTAAAAATCATCCAACAAACATTTATCAATTATTTCTAACATCATATAATTCAATAATTTAGTGTTTTACTTATTAATTAATTATTTAATCATTTTGAAAAAGAAATTTGAATTTTGTAGTATCGATTTTCGACACCAGGGAGCGCTTCCATCAAAAAATTGGAAAGGGAAATCCTCAGAGAATCCCCTTAAAATGTCTAAGTGGCCAAAGCTGGCTCTAAAGTGGCCAAAAACGGTACTTCTACCCTATATACAATCGGATAGAGATAATGCATAATTATATGAAATTTTTAGATAGTTATATACAACTATACACGATCGTATAGATCTATATAAAAATGCAAAAAACAATAATAAAATTATATATAAATGTATTTATTTGTATACAATTGTATAGAATCGTATATCATTATATATAATCTATACAAAAACATTATGTGATTAGATAAAAATTATATACAAATAAGATATAATTATGTACGATTGTATACAAATGGATAGGACCATTTTTTCTATCTAATTTGTATATAGTTTTATACAGTTGTATAAAATCTTTTTTCATCGAGTACTTACCAAAAATAATCATTCAACTATCAAAATTTGCAATATTGGAAAACTTTGCACTGTACTAGACGACACCACGTAGAATAATAACTTCACATGTGACACCCAAGAAATAGAAGACTCTTATTACTATAACCTCTAATATTGAGACATGGCTCTTGGCTAAATGCAACGTGCACTCACATATTGGGAACCTTAGAATGGGCGTGGCTTAGATATTAGTCATCTGGTGGCCGAAAAATAAACTAATCAAAGTAGGCTACTCTGAATGTTTACTATACAAAATCAACTGGCTTATTTATGTTTTGATAATTTATTTAAATCATTATAAGTGTTATAGATTATTACAATAAATAATGCGGGTGTCAATTCAAGACACTTATCAATTAATTAGTGAAACACTAAATAAAAATTTTACCGGTGATGGAAATATAATAAATCACGGACACTTGTTGAACTTTGGTAAAGTTAGTGAAGACAATAAGTGTTTAAAAATTATTACTTTTTACGAGTGTAAATGTAGCAGACATTAGACAAATTAGAAATCATAAATAAATGGAGTAACTAATTTAAAAATTAATATTTATAAAAATGCACTTATTAATTTCAAAATTTTTTAAATGCGTGTTTTAAAAAAATTTTATTTTATTAATTATTTATTCTATTTATTAATAATTTTAAATTTGTCTGATGTCTACTGCATTTACACTCATTACTTTTTGTCTTCAATGATCAAGTATTCGAGATGATCCGGATAAAATAAATGTTCAAGTTCTCAAAAGTGGAAGGATCGTGGGTATGAGTTTTTCTTGTTAAGTTGGATTGATAGTTCATACAAGCACGTGGTAGCAAAACTGTTTTATTTATGTCAGCAATTGTCAAAACGGTCGAATTTATCTTTTTGATCCATTTTATTTTTCAAAGTAACCACGTTTGCAATTTTTTGACGAACATTGAAAAATGTACACTGTCATTTTTAGAATCACGACTTTTACAACCATACAAACAATATATGTAACATTTACTTATTTTTGATGGAAATTCCATGTTTATAAATTCGAAATTTTTTTTTAATTGAACGAAAACAATTTTTTAATTCATAGGAACACAATAATTATAAAGACAATTAAGTATTTATTATTTATATTAGCTGATAGACGTATAGACACATGTAAACATTCATGATTTAGCCTACTTTGAGTAGTTATAGCTTTAGCCACCAGTTGGCGTATCAGAATTCTAAGTTTCCCAATACTATTTCAAAAATATTTACTGAATTTTCATTTTATTTTTACATTTTAAATGGTAAAAGTTCGTGATTGCTAAGGCATTGGTGATACTTGACAAAGAAATTTTAAAAATTACAGTGTGAGATGTAATAGTTCCATTTTCTACATTAAGATTCATAATTGAATGCCCATACTATAAATCTTCTCGAACCACTCAACAAATTTTCTTATTTGATACTTTAATTTTTACACAACGGCTAAACTGTAATTTTTACAGTTTTAAAGAGGATTAAATGATTTCAAAAGAACCCTGATTAAAAATACTCATTGGGAGGGATTGAAAATTTTTTCAATCCTTTTCAATCCTTACAGAGGTGTTGAAAAGTATTGAATGGAATTGAAATTTGGATCATTTAAATACTTTGTAATTCTTAAAATGGAATTCAAAAGTATTGAAAGGAATTCAATTTTTTATCATTTCAATACCTGTCAATATGGAATTATTTAGGTATTGAGAAGGATTGAAAAAGATGAAACAATTTCAATTCATTCGAATTCTTTTCAATCCCACACGTGACCCGAAATGTGATATTATTGTGGTATTGAGAAGGATTGGAAAAGATTCAAAAACTTCAATTCATTTGAATTCCTTTCAATCCTACACTCGATCCGAAATATCGGACTATTTAGATATTGAGAAGGATTGGAAAAGATTCAAAAATTTCAATTCATTTGAATTCTTTTCAATCCTACACTCGATCCGAAATATCGGACTATTTAGGTATTGAGAAGGATTGGAAAAGATTCAAAAATTTCAATTCATTTGAATTCCTTTCAATCCCACACATGACCCGAAATGTGATATTATTTTGGGATTGAAAAGTATTAATTTTATGTCCAGATGAAAATGTTGGGGTATAGAAAGTATTCAAAAGTATTCAATTCTCATCTTTTTCAATCCCTCCCAATGAGTATTTTTAATCAGGGAAATAAACTTTCTGTAAGCAAAAGATAATAATTATTTTACATTTTATTGTGTACGATTTACATTTTCAAACTGTAAATATTACTGCTTAATCTGCAACTAATTTTTTACAGGATAAAATTTAAAAATTACAGTATACATTTTAACTTTTGTAATTTTTAATATGACGGGCTGGTTTTTACATTTTATCCTGTAACTGTTCCATTTTTCTTTTTTCCGTGTACTTAACCAGTTCTGTCTTTGAAATGTATATTTTTATTAAATATGTGTGTAATTAATAAATATACATTTCAAATATGAAAAAAGTATATTTATCTATAACAAGAATGTGAAAAAGCGGCACAGTGCCCATTATGCTAGTTAAATCGTCGATTCAATTTTTGTAACCATGTTGCCAAACGTACTGTTGTTACTGTAAGAAATAATTCATTGTAGCGTTGTGATTTGGCAACGTCGCATTTTATTTAGCATGGGCGGCACAGTGCTTGTCGCGCGATGAAAATCGTCGGGCGAGTAGACGCGAGTAACGAAAGGTCAATGAATTTAAATACAAGAGAGGTTAAACAGGCATATGACACTGGTCTTATAGAGACACGGTTGACTCGCGCTGCCACATTCACATATCTCTATATATACATATATATTGTAGTGACTGGTATCTTAAATTAATATCACTTATACACTACAATGATAACACACTTATATTAGAAATAACAACACCACAATTAACAGCAGTAAAAGAAAGCAAGAGAGAGATATAGTTTATTAAATACAGATGTTTGCTGTTTAGTTGTCAATATAAGATTGACTTTAGTCGCGCATCTATAAAACAAGAGAAGAAGGCATTTGTTTTCTAGTTATTCAAATACTTTAAAACATCAGTTTCACATTCGTTACACTACCCCTTTCTCAATAAAATTATCGTCCCGATAAAATTTGTGTTGGAAGAATCGAACTTAATTGAAATTAAGTTCATTTACAAGTTTGGTTGGTTTCCCTACAGGGAAAAAAACACCATAGCCAAAAAACAACCCTGTAGGCAAACGCAAAGATAATAAAAAAATAAAAAAAATAGTCTATTGTTTAATTGAGCTAAGAATTAATAATAAAAAAAAATAGAATATTCTGCTAAGAAGTTAATCGATGCGCGTGATTCTATTTTCCAAAATGTAACCCTTCTCTTGATTAATGGATCTTCAATGGGAATGGGAACAGGTACGAGATGGAAACAGGAACTTCTTCCTCTCCTCTTCGAAGGACTAGGAATGGACTCTTTTTCTCTTTCCCCAATGAAATCGGAAATATTATCTGCACATAATAAAGAAACAAAACGAGTGTCTCCAACATTTTATTAAATTTTATACTTAAACATATTTCATCGTTTTCTCAAAATCAAACTTTTGATCTTTGTTGAGCTTACTTAGATCAAAAGAAGTATCCAGTCTCCGATCAATGACTGAGGAATCTCGGGAACTCCTTACAACGATTAATCGTTCAGGGCCCACGGCCAGACTTCCCTTCAGCTAATATACTCAAACCCAGAACATTTCCAGTCCTTATAGAATCCCGGGAATCCCTCGAACAACGTTACCACCGAGATCGTTCAGAGCCCTCAGCCAGACTTGTTTCAGAATCTCGGGAACTCTTCAGCAACGTCTACAGTATAGCTATTCAGGGTCCACTGCCAGACTTCTCCGAAGGACTATACCAGTTTTTAGTAAGTCGTTCAGATGTCCTTAATTCTATCAGTTTGCAAGATTTCCTAGACTCACTAATTGACTACAGAATCCCGGGAACCCTTTACAACGTCTATACTGAAATCATTCAGGGCCCTAGCCGGACTTCTCTTTTATTTCTTTTTATTGATCACAATAAGGTGCAAGACGATTTACATGTACGATTTTATATTTTCCAATGGGAATTTTTCTAACTCTATAGACTATATTATTTAGCCTATTTTCAATTTCATAAGGACCCTCCCGATCGCATTGAAGTTTCGGAGATTTTCATTTGACTCTATGGGGGAAATAGAGCCAGAGTAATTCTTTTTCTTAAAAAGTTAACATATTCATTTTTAAATTGAAATTTGATTTAGCTTTATTTGATTTGATTTCAAATTTATTTCTTGTCATATTGTGAATAGAATTCATTTTCTCCTTCAATTTACTGACGAAGTCAGACAGTGACTCAGGTTCCCCTGAATTCTCCAGGTTTATTAGAGAACCTCGAAGAAGATCCAAAGGAATCCTGTAGTCCTTCGGCTGAAGAGGGAGCCCGTATACATTTTGATGGTACCGAGTAAACTCAACGGTTCTTATGTATTTTGAGCCAAGGATCGCGAAAATCGGGTCCATTTTGTTCAAAAGTAGTGAAAACAATTATTAATAATAATTTATTTGTTTAAATCGAAATAACTCCCGAACCGCTGGTTTGTTGGGGCAGTGAAAAGAACGAAAAATGTTTGAAATGAAAAAATACACAAAAAAGGTATCATAGTATTTTTTTGTATCTCAAATATTTCGCAAGATATGACAAAAAAACGACCCACGCGCTCGGACCTCTCTCTCTCGCAGAAGCAGCTGCCTATCGCGTGCACTCTCACTCCGCCAAATCGAGTCAGATGCGTGATAGGCCGGAATTTTTCTAAGTTTTTTACACCAAAAATCAGAGAAAAAAAAAATCGAACAAATGTCGATAGTACCAATTGACAGCATTTTTTTTTAAACGAATTTCTAATGTATTGTCCAAAGACGTTTTTTTTTTTTGTTAACGTTTTTTTAAAGTTAAAGTGAACAAAAAAAAAAAAACATCTGTAGACGAGACATTAGAAATTCGTTTAAAAAAAAATGCTGTCAATTGGTACCATCGACATTTTATCGATTTTTTTTTTCTCTGATTTTTGGTGTAAAAAACTGAGGAAAATTCCGGCCTATCACGCATCTGACTCGATTTGGCAGAGTGAGAGTGCGCGTGATAGGCAGCTGCTCGTGCGAAAGAGAGAGGTCCGAGAGCGTGGGTCGTTTTTTCGTCATATCTCGCGAAATATTTGAGATACAAAAAAATACTATGATACCTTTTTTGTGTATTTTTTCATTTTAAACATTTTTTGTCCTCTTCACTGCCCCAACAAACCAGCGGTTCGGGAGTTATTTCGATTTAAACAAATAAATTGTTATTAACAACTGTTTGCACCACTTTTGAACAAAATGGACCCGATTTTCGCGATCCTTGGCTCAAAATACATAAGAAACCGTTGAGTTTACCCGATACCTTCAAAATGTATACGGGTTCTCCTCTTCAGCCGAAGGACTACTGAGTTCACGTCCCATCATGAGCATTGCAGGAGAAAATTCTGTAGTTTCCTGTTTAGATGAGCGATAAGCTAACAGGAAAAATAGTAACCATTTATCCCAATCTTTTTGATTTTTCGAGATAAATTTTGAGAGGTATTGAAGAATCATCCTATTCAATCTTTCAACCAAGCTGTTTGATTGAGGGTGCAAAGAAGTAGTTCGAGTTTCCTTTATTCCTAAATATTCCATCAATTCTTTAAAAATTAAAGATTCAAATCTTCTACCTTGATGTGAATGAATTTTTAAGGGAAGACCATAACGAAAAATAACATGACAAACTAATGCTTCAACAAGTGTGGATGTTAGGTAATTTGGAAGAGAAATTGTTTCTGGCCACCTAGTAAAATAGTCTGTGACAACTAAAATGAAACGAATTTCCTGAAGAGGATTTGGTAATTGGACCCAGGATGTCAATGGCAATGTTTTCAAATGGTGATCCTACATTATAAATCTGATATTCTGCTTTAGTTTTACACTGAGGACCTTTTTTCGAGAAATAGACTTTACAATTTTTACACCATAACTCAACGTCCTATTTAAAAGTTGCCCAACAGAATCTTTGACGAATTTTGTCAAAGGTCTTATTGATTCCAAAATGTCCACCAGGTGAAAAGTTATGTGCTTCATGAAGAACATTGTTAATTTTACTTTTTGGAACAATAATTTGCCAAGTAATTTTCGAGAGATTTGGAGATTTCCACTTTTTATAAAGTATATCGTTTTTTAATTCTAAAGAATCCTGATAGAGAAGATAAACTTTAAAGGTGGAGTTAAGATGAGAAATAGACTGCCAAACTGGTATAAGATTTTTTTTCTTAAAATCAATGATAACTTTCAACAATTCGTCTTTGATTTGGAGTTTACCTCAAATAATAGAATCTGGAATTTCTAAATTTATTTGTTGAATGTAGAGACAATCTTCTGAAATTTTTGAATTTAATTTTTGACATTTCTTACAATCACAAGGACGGCAAGATAATGTATCAGCATTTTGATGATTTTTACCAGGGTGATGAATAATCTTAAAATCATATTGAAATAGAACCTCTCATCAACGTGCCTCTGACCTTCAGGGCTTTTAAAAGATAACAACCATTTTAATGCAGCATGATCTGTTCTAATGAAGAATTTTCCTCCTATTAAATAATGACGAAAATGTTCAATAGATTTCACAACAGCTTATGATTCTTCTCAGTAACACAATAATTTCTTTCCGCCTTATTTAATATTTTGTTATAACAAGCTACTACTTTTTCAACCTCTTGCTCCTTACCATCAGAAGTCTTAATTCGATGAACTTGAGACAAAACTGCACCTAATCGGAAATAGGAAGCATCAGTGTTCAGAATGAAAGGAAGATTCGGATTTGGTGGTGTTAGGACAGGGGCAGTACTTAAAGCTTTCTTTAAGTTTTCAAAGGCTTGATGAGCTTTATCATCCCAAATAAATTGTACTTTTTCCTCAGTTAAATAATGAAGATCTTTAGCGATGAGGAAAAAATTTTTTATAAATCTCCTGTAGTACGAGCAGAGTCCCAAGGAACTTCGAAGATCGGTTTTATTTTTTGGAATAGGCCAATTAGTAATCGACTCAACTTTCTTTGGATCGCATTCAATTTTATCTCCGGAAATTACATGACCTAAAAATGAAACTTTGTGTTAGAAGAATACACATTTTTTTGTATTGATCTTTAGGCCTGCTTGAAGAAGTCTGCCAAATATAATTTCTAAATGTTTGAGGTGCTCTAAAAAAGTTTTACTACGAACGATGATGTCATCAATATAAACTTCACAAATTTTTCCTATTAATCCTTCTAAAACAATATTCATCAGTTCGATGAAAGTAGCTGGGGCATTACATAACCCGAATGGAAGAACTGAAAATTCCCAAAGTTGACCACTTATGCAAAATGCTGTCTTCTCTCTGTCTTTCTCATTCATACGGATCTGACAGTATCTGCTTTTAAAATCGGTGACTGAAATCTAGACCGTGCCAACTAGAGAATCGATAATTTCTAATTGATGAATAATTGATGGAGTAGCCTTTTTCTTAGTTACTGAATTTAATTGTCGATAATCTACACAAAATCTAAGAGTTTAATCTTTTTTCTGTTTAAATACGACTGGAAATGCCCATGGACTAGAACTAGGTTGAATAACACCCTGACTTTTCATATCTTCTAATAATTCGAAAGCTTTTTTTCTATAGTGTAATGGAATACGCCTAGATGACTGTTTAATGGGTTGTGCATTTCCTGTGTCAATGTCATGTTCAATATAATAGCAAACGCCAATCTTATTATTATTTTTTCAAAGATACTGTGATATTTTATTAAAAATTTATTAAATTTTTCTTTTTTTAAATCGTTTAAATTTTTAATTGATAAATCGTAAACTTCTTTCAAAAATTCTGGTAATAATAAATTTGTTTTGGTTTTTAATTGATTTACATATAATTCTTTTTGTTATGGTTAAATTTTTTATTTAAAAGTTTATTGAAATTTTTTTATCAATTTTGATTTTTTTAGGAAATCTTTACCCAGTAAAAAATCCTCTTTAATTCCTGAAAAAACAGTATCCAAATCAATGGAGAAATTCGAAATTTTAATCTGACTTTTGTGTTATTATTATTTGGTAAATTTTTAAATAAATTGACATTAGCAATAGTAATGTTACGTCCTGGTTGATGTTTTGGCGCTGGCGTAGTTGAGCGGTTGATTTAAATTGGACGTAGTGAAAACTTATACATAATTATAAATAATAATTAAGTATGGGTTGAACAGCCACCATTTGGTGGTTGCAATAAACTGGTCGTTTGATTATATATATTATTTCATATATCTAAATCCGATTTATTCAATTATAAGGATATAATTTTGATTGATGTGAAAATATACAGTTGAATTAATTTATAAATTATTATTGTTCTCTTAACAATAACTTCGAGAGGGTGAGAATGAAGTTGTATTTAATATTGAGCCTGACTGCTCTCGATAATTCTATGTTTCAGACTGACTTCTCTTGATCGAGAAAAACTAGAGTAGCTCTTATCAATACGCTTGGGCATCAGGCCCGCGCATCGATTCATATGGAGGGGTCATTCGAGATAACGCATGTTCTCGAATGATCCATTCTAATATTTATTGAAAATACTTAATTCTCACGATCTCTCCGCTTTTGTTACTAACAAATGAGTCACTTATCTATTAACAAAAGTTATCTTAAACAAAATAGATGTTTGTGCAGCTGCACGTCTCGAGGATTTACTCGAGGCGTCAGCGCTTATTTATATTTGATAAAGTATAGAAAAATAACTTTATCAACGATTACTCATATCCTTAACTTTCAAATATCTTAAATAATATGATTATATTATATTATTTTATATAATTAATTAAATACTATAGAAATTACTTGGTTATCGATATTCGATATAATTAGTTAGATTTCAGGTCGGTAATTAGAGAAGTAAATGCCCACGTCATCTGACGTACAGGCTGGGACGTAACAGTAATATCAGCCGCAGTATCAATATTCATCTTGCAAGGAATATTATTAATAGCCCCATGTAATTTCAAATTTATATTAGAATCTAAGTTTTTTAATTTAATTTTTTTTAATAAAATAAGTTGATCAGTCCCCCGTCGGATCAACTTCGTTTAGTTTCCCTGACGCTGGTTGGTTCTATTATTTTGGTTAAATCTAGGTCTCTTATTTTGTTAAAAATTTTGTTGATTATTAATTTGTGGACTTCTATAATGTTTCATAAAGTGACCTTGTTTATTATAATTCCAACATTTGCGATTATTGTTATCGAATTCTAGTTTTCTTTTCAAATTAGTTTTATAATTATCTGATTGTTTGAAGTTATTATTTGGTTGAATTGTATTTTTCTTTTCTCCGTAAATTAATTTTGATATCGATTCTAATTCTAAACCTCTTTCTAAAGCTTTATTTAATGTAAAAATGTTTTTGGATCGTAGAGAAAATTGTAATCTCTTATCTAATAACCTACTGTTACATTCTGGCTTATCTATTTATCAGGCAATAATTCTTTTATGGACCAGGTTGACGTCATTAGGGTGTCGATAGATCCTAGGTGCGTCAGCTGTTGACCTTCTTTTATTTTATACAGAAAGTTTTAGTCACCATGGTGGAGATTATGGGCCCCATAAGTCGGCCCAAATAATCCCTTTCTTGCGTAATTTTTTCGCCTCTGCTGGTGCGTACTTGTCCCTGCCGGTGTCCTTGAAATAGGCCTCAGAATAATACCCGTAACGAGGGTCGTGGAGCGGGATGCTTCCACTAGGTGGGTGGATGGATGAAACGTCCACTGGAACCAACTGCCAAACCTCGCTGATGCCGGTCCAGAAGGCCGGATTCACCCCTGATGCTTCCTCTGAACGAGCCGAGCCTTGAGGACACGGTTCCTCTGTAAGGGCGAGTGACTGTAGCTGTTGGATAATCCCACCAGAACTCGACGGCTCACGAACTTCACTTACTACGACACCCGAACTTGATAACTTGTTAACCGTTTTTGGTACGACCAACGTCACCGGATCAAGGAGAACTTCCTCGGCAACGATCTCTAGGCAGAGACGTTGGTGAACTGAACGACCGAGATCCTCGTGAATCGTTCGGATAATCCGGCGTAATTGGGCCTTTTCGCCCCCTCGTTTCTTTTTTGGCATAAGCTCGGGTTGAGGCTTAAAGATTACCTGTACAGCCGGTAACAGCGCTCAGGTAGAGTACCGGGTCACCGGTGTCAGCGTTCCTGGTAGCAGGACAGGAGGCGAGGACCGCCGGTGGCAGCGTTCCTCAAGGTAAAAGTAGTTTTTAATGATAATTATTACGTATGTAGCAGTGAAAGCTGCTGTTCTTCGTTGGTATTATTATACATTATCGAAAGTATTAACGTTGCATCTCAGGTTTCCTATGAGAGAATCGTCGTGGCCCGGGTCTCATGCGTCGTCATCTGTTTAGACGATACGTGAGCCACGGCGATTCTCTTATCGCAAGAGATTTCCGTTACATTGTTGGTGATGAATTAAAATAATATCGCCAACAAAGTAACGATTCATTAACTTATTATTTATTTATGATTCTAAGAAGTGTCGAATCGTTTATTCGCCTACCGTGGCGAATAAATAATTCGAGACTTCAAAAAAAAAATTTTCTAAAATTTTTGTTGAAATTTAATTAGAGCCAGAAAGTAACACTACTAATAAAATGTTCAGAAGATTGACGGTCAATCACACTATCTGTCAAATCGGGATACGCGAGGTGAGCGAGTTTGTCTATTGTTTCAGCAAAGCTGTCAAGAGTCTCGTCAGATTTTTATTTCTTATTTTGTAATTCATTTAAATAAACATAAGAAAATTTTCTTTCTCCAAATCATGATGTTAACATTTCTTTAATTTTATCATAATTTTTTAATTCGTCCAACGATAATTTTTCTAATATTGTTTGAGCTTTTCCTCTTAATAAAGCTCCTAAATATGACGCTTTGATTTGATCTGTCCATCCGTTATGGTTTGAAACGATTTCAAAATATTTTAAATACCTATCGGCAGATACAGAAGCATCAAATATGTCTGGCTTAATTGAATCAATGGGTCTGAAAACAAATGATGGGTTGGATGTCGCGATTATTCAGGGTTTATTTTTATTAGTTTTCTCATTTGATTTATTTTCCGAATTTTCATTTATTTCCGCGTCGACATGAACTTCCACGTCAACATTAATGTTCCGAGGAGGAACCGCATCAAATGTCGTGTCATGACGACATTGTGAAAAATTTCCAACAAATTTTACTATGGGTGCATTGTAATACCGGACGATAAGAAAACTGGTAGAAAATTTACAAGTGTCCCATAGTAAACAGTATGCGCAGACGACACGATTGGGACCTATGCGCATACGTTTACTATGGTACACTTGTAAATTTTGTACCTGTTTTCTTATGGTCCGGGGTTACAATGCACCTATTATAAAATTTAATGGGAATTTTTCACAATGCATTATTATTATCGTTATTATTCTTAATAAGGGGTACATCACCGGATTTGTTTCCTCTTGATGTGTCCTCTAGTTTATTTGCGATCCAGCTGAGGAATCCTTCCGCTCTGGAGAATTTAGACTCCAAGCTGTCAAACTGCGTCTCATTTTCCTCCCAATTCTTCTGTATATAGTACGCAATGTGCTCGTGAAACTCTTTCATCTAGTTGTTCACATCATTCCTTAGTTTATTATCCCTAGCGTCTTCGATGATGTCCGAGATAGCATCGGGAATTGTTTGCCTTGTCCGTCGCGGCATAATTATTTATTTATTTATTTTTAACTTCCCGCTAAGAAAATTGCAAATTTTCAAAAATTCGGGAAGTTATCGGTTTCAGTCCGATTTGTGAAAATCGAAATTTCAACAGATGTCGACGTTTTGAGTTTCTAGGAAGCTATTCTGACTAAATTCGAGATGATGTCCGAGTGTATGTATGTATGTATGTATGTATGTACGTACGTACGTACGTATGTAAATATCTATAACTTTTAAACGGATGAACCGATTTTGATCGTCAAGGTGTCATTCGACGCGGTTTGTCAATATCTCGAAGCTGAAAAAAAATGAGCTTAATCAATAGGGCTCGTTCGGAGATATTCCAAAAATAAAATTTTCAAAAATGTTTTTTTCGGATAACTTTTCACGAGCCCGATAGATTGATTATAAAATCAACTGAGCTCTGAAGATCCATAAGCCGCGTCAAATGCCACCTCAACCATCAAAATCGGTTAATTCTTTCAAGAGATTCCATTTGTTTTTCTTAAGATAGTAAACTTAAAAACTGTCAGAAAGTTAGCTGATAGTATCTTTTATGTGATTGACTTAGTAAATTAGTAAAAAGTCAATGTTAACTTATTAAAAAATTAATTTATTTAACTTAAGTCAGGAGCCAAGATGGCGTTGCGCGTGGTCTGCAGTTGTAACACAGTGCAGGGACAGTTGTAACACGTAACGAAATAGATATTTTTCACCAAATTGCTTTTATTATTCAGTCTTAATACATACTATTATTCTTAATTAACTCTTAAAGTCAAGTTTCTAAACTTAAAGTAGCACATATATTTGTATCTTTAATATAAATTATTAAATATTTATAAATATTAAAACTACACTATCCCAGAGTGGATTTGTGGCGCACCCAGTTTGCGCAGATTCCATACATGACTCTGAGTGTTACAATTGCTACTTGTTCAAGTGTTACAACCGACCCTCACGCAGAAGTGTTAATGAAAATCTAATTACAATAACAAAACTCAGTAAATTGATATAAAATTCGATTATACAATACTCTTGACATGTTCCTTAACCCTTCGTCACACGCGCTATGAGCGTGGCACCGCACTTTTTACATTTTCATAGTTTTTTATGGTTTTTACGAAAAAAAACATTCCAAAAAATTTTAATGCTCTTTTTGAACCTTCTAGAAGGAATGAATATTAATAATAATTATATAGTTGTCTTAGAAATTTAATAATTATATATTTTTGAGGAGCATCTCGTAAATGCGGCGCCGCGCCGTCCGGCGCGTGTAAACACCAGATCGCAATTTAAATCTCGCTGTTACCAAGTCGTGTTCCCGCTCTTAATATACAAGCTGTAAACAAAGTAATCTATCCCATAATTGTTAATCACTGGTTATTATTAATAAAGATTGGTATTAAAAAATATTTATTTAAATTTTTAAATTATAATAACATTTTTTTAATTATATAATTATAGAAGTTAAATAAATAATATTTTTCAATTTGTAACATTACTAAAATATGTAATTATCTGGATGATTCTAAAATTAGACGGTATTTTCAACAATTTTTGGATTTTTTTTTCAACATAAAGAATTTGCACCCGCTGAAACTAAAAAATTTATAAGTAAATTTTGTCTAAAGTCCTCTTTTTGTAATTAATTATGTGAAGAAAATTAAAAAATTGTTAAGTATCGGCTAATCTTGAGATTATTTACCCGTCATTACTATTCTTATAAAAATTATTAATATTGATAGATCATTTTTTTTCAAGATTACTTCAGAAATAATTTAAAAAAAAATTACTAATTAGCTAAATATTTAATTCAATGAAAAACGAAACAAAAAAAATAGTTATTTTCCAATAATAAAAACATGGAATATTTATTGGGTACTTGGCAACACTGCATGAAATTTAACACGGCGGCGCGGCGCTCATCGTGCGTGTTCCGAAGTCGGGTAAAAACACGCGTGTGACGAAGGGTTAAAGTACGAATACAAT
This sequence comes from Microplitis manilae, assembly GCA_030273425.1. Taxonomy (NCBI): domain Eukaryota; kingdom Metazoa; phylum Arthropoda; class Insecta; order Hymenoptera; family Braconidae; genus Microplitis; species Microplitis manilae. The sequence goes on along the minus strand of CP092725.1, from coordinate 21,913,520 downwards.
TCTCACATCATAACATTACAAAACAAATTTGTGATGAAAAAAATTGTGAAGCGTGCTAAAAAAAGTTTTTACGCATATACTCAATAATTTTCAATATTTTGATATCGGAACAAGATTAAAAACTGAAACTTTGATCTAATCAATAATTAACTACTTTAACAAGTTAAAGAAAGAATAATAATAATTTTTAGTTTTTTTAATAGTTTTTTATTGAGTGTTACAACTGTCCCTTGTTGCGACTGTAGCACCTCTCCCCTCAAAATCAAATCATCTCTCCTCTTCAATCGAAATTTCATATTGCATCGAAAGATTTCCATTTTAAATCGATTTTACAAATTAACAACGTGACATTTTATGTTTAATTATTAATACCTAAATCACTTATTTATTAGATTATTATGATTCTCATGAGAAGTTATTTCTATTCCATGTCTTGAAATTCCAAATTGAATACAAAATTTTGAATGGAAAATGAAAATGAAATTATTAATTTTCAACAAAACTATCTCGACTGAAAATTAACGACGGTAATATTATTAGTTTATTTAATATTGTTGAATATATTTCCCTTCACACTTTTCCCAGGCTTAGGACTGGCAGTCAGGAGTAATTTCGACTGGCGTGTTTAAAAATATTAAGAACCCAAGGTTCTTGCGACATATATGTATTAAATATATCTTGAAAAATAAAATATTTTTCGTGGCCAAGCCAGCCAGTTGTCATTTTGTCTTAAAATTAACATGCGATAAATTGACAAATTTGAATTAATAAATATAAAACTAAATTACTTAAAGAACATGCAAAAGAAAGGTGCTATTACATAAAAAACGTTATGAACTACAACTAAAAAATATCAACCATGCAACTTTTTTATTTTGATTAATTAAGATGTTTTTGCTTCTTACTCTGAGATGGAATACTGGCATCGACTTCTTGTACCGAGCACCTCTTACGGTTTTGATCTCGTCTCACGTCTTTATTGTTCCTTACAGTATTAATGGAGCTGCTGGTAGAATATAACTCCTCCATCCATCGACTCCTATTCTGGTTTGGAAATTTCCGGATCGTGATTTGTTTTGACCCTCTTCTATCTAAAACACTGAAATTATATTTTTGATTAGCATGCGGTAAAGGATGATGTTTTACCTCTGTCGATTTCAATTCTAATGGCTTGATCGGCTGGTTGAACTTCCTATAGATCTCAGGAAAATCCCGTTCAATTGATTTTCCAGGAGTTGGTGGTGGCTTTGATATGTCGATATCTTCATCATTAATGAGCACTGAAACAAATGAATATGCTGAGTCAGCCATTGTGATTGAAATCCTTCAAAAGAAATATCTACACGATATCAACAAATATTTAAGGTTATTAGATAACACTGCGAGATGCACGCTAACAAGTTCCACGGAGAAATGACAAAAATGGCCGCACGGGTATACTATAGAATGTTCCTCAAGTAGTGTGTCAATGCGCCCTCATGTTGATGAACGATGAATTAAAAAAATGTAAAAAGAATGTTAATGCGAATAAATTCAATTAAATGTTTCTTTATTCACTTAATAATTTTACTAATTTTAATAAAGGCTCATTTTATATAAATGTAAACATTTAAATGCTTTCTTTTGCACACCTCAATCGCGAAAGCGTTGAGTGTGCTTTACTGTCACTCTCTCGCTCTCGGCCCTTTCACTGACTTTAAATCCTCTCTACTTTCTTTATAGTACACCAAAGTTGTTAACAGTGTATACCATTTTAAAGGAAATTTATTAAGGAACATTTTTCAATGTAATCTTTATTTAATTCATGATGTGATCCATTTACAAAAATTTATTTAGTCTGAAGCCCTCAGTGCGTCAATTGTGGTGTTCGGACTCGTCTAAATACAATAACTTTTGAAAAGCAAGACTTATCGACTTATTTTTTTTTTATTATCTGTGTATTTTTAATCACAAGAACCCTTTCAAAAATCACTATCTGAATCCTTTTTGTTTTGGTGTAATTAATAAAAAACTTGAAAACTGATTATTAACAAAAAAAAAATTTAGCTGCCATTTGTTTTTTTTTTTATTATTTTTTTTTCAAATTACATGTCAAATGAGTAATATTAATAAAAAAAAAATGAGGTTTTTTTTTATTACTCATGATTATGAATTATGAGCAATAATAATAGTAAAAATAAAAATAAAAATAAGATAAAAAATTCATAAAAAAAAAATTGCAGCTAAATTTTTTTTTTGTTAATAATCAGTTTTCACGTTTTTTTTTATTAATTGCACCAAAACAAAAAGGATTCAGATAGTGATTTTTGAAAGGGTTCTTGTGATCAAAAATACACAGATAATAAAAAAAAATAAGTCGATTAGTCTTGTTTTTCGAAAGTTATCGCTTAAATAAAAAAAAAAAAAATAAATAATAATGAAAAAAAAATTAATGAGTAAGAGTAAAATGAGCGATTGAGGTGTGCACTTTTGGATTTCCCAACTTTTACTTGTAATTTTTTAAATGATGAATAGGGCCAATGTCCATTGTATTATTATGACTCAAAGAGATGATGTGCCACCGTGGGAACTCGGAAAAAACTCGACAGAAACTCGGTGTTTCGAAGGAGTTTCGACAGTGTTTTCGCGGTAGAAAGGTGGCGTTTCGTGTGCAATTACGATACGGAGTTTTGTCCGTGTTTTGCCAGTTTTCTCTTGGAGTTTTGTTGGTGTTTTCTTGGAGTTTCGTCGGTGTTATCGCGAAGTTTTCTTAGTGTTTTATCGGAGTTCTTTGGGTGTTTCCTTGCAGTTTAGTTGGAGTTTCTACAGATTCTAGCGCTTTTAGCGCCACTGTAAAAATTCGGAAAAAACTCGAGCGAAACTGGCTATGACGTGGAAGTTTCGACGGTGCTTTCATGGCAGTAACGCGGTATTTTTGTATACAGTTACGACACGGAGTTTTTGCAGAGTTTAGTTGGTGTTTTTACTGACTTTCGTTGGTTTTCTTTCAGAGTTTTATAGGTGTTCTCTTGGAGTTTCGTCGGTATTATCACGCAGTTTTCTTGGTGTTTTGTGGGAGTTTTTAATGTGTTTCTTTGCAGTTTAGTCAGAGTTTTTACGGATTCTCGCGCTTTTAGGGCCACCGTAAGAATTCGGAAAAAACTCGATTGAAACTAGGTACACCTAGGGAGTTTTGACGGCATTTTTATGGTAGACACGCAGTATTTTTGTGTACAGTAACAACACGGAGTTTTGTCGGTGTTCTTGCTGAATTTCGTGGGTGTTCTTTTGGAGTTTCATCGGTGTTTTCACGGAGTAGAGTTTGGGCTTACTCGGAATTTCTATGGTAGTTTCTCATGGTTTTTGCGGAGTATATTAAGGGTTTTTTCGTCGTTTTAGTAGTGGTATCTTAGAGTTTGTGAGGCATACTCATGGAATTTTGAAATAAAAAACTTGAACATTTACACCGTCGGTGGTGTGAACGTTCTAATTCACACAGTCTAAAAGTTGACACTGTGCATTGTGTGACTTTTACACCGGCAGTGTTGAAAATTTTAACATCAAATCATTCACACCACACCGTAGACTTCAAATTTTTTACATTGCTTAGATGTCATTAACAATTTAAAGTTTTAGGTTATACGTTAGAATATTAAAATGATAATTATGATTATAAAATCAAACTAATACTTAGATGAATTTACTAAATTAACATAAATATATAGTAGAGATTAATATAAATAAATTAAATAAATAAATTTCATTTAATTTAAAAAATTCATACAAATTTATTTAAGAAATAATATTTAATAAATTAATATAATCAAATTACAAGTTTAAATTCAATTAATTACTTTTATTAGAAAATTAAAAATTGTTAAAAATTAATTTTTAATAAAAGTAATGAAATACTTTAAACCATTTGAATAGTTTAAAATTTTAATGGCAGTTACTATTCACTTATAGCTACAATTTAATATTATCACCATTAATTAATTCACATTATAAAATAAACAATTTTTAATAAATATTTGTTCTGATCGCCCACAATCGAATTTCCACGATAGTATCAAGTCTTTTATACCTTTGGAAATATTAATTTTCACAGAATTGTTATTTATCGTATTACTTGTTAATCACGATAATAAACTATTTATTACACTAATTTAGCATAGTAATAAATTATATATAAACGAATTCATATAAAATTATTTGTATTATATAATTATTATTATGTTTAATTACACAACACTTTACTTAGCAAATTTTTATCATGAATTTGAGGTTATTTAGTACATTATGTAAATGTACCTTGACAACGACAGTACATAGGTGTAAGCAATGTTTTATCAGGGTATTGTTACGTCCGGTGATAATTGGGACTTATGGGGAAAAGAGATTTTATATTTTAGGAATCTACAGATTCCTAGGAATAATCCCTGATCTTTTTTTAAAATAAATTAAAAATTTTATTCTTACTTACACTGGTGGAAAAAGGGGACCGTTTTAGAAAGGGTACCTTTTTCTTTAAAAATTAATCCAGAACTATCAGCTCCACGTTGTCGTCAGGAACCCCCATGTACGGCTCCAACTGGGAAGGCCCGGACAGGAATTTATCTGAGTAAAACTGGAACCTCGGATCTGCGTCACCGATGTAGATGAGAGGTATAGGCCTCTCGACCTCAGTGATCGGAATCAATTTATATTTGAGTTTCTTAACCCTAAAGGTTTTTGGGAGTGAAATGACACTCCTAACGAAGGACAAATTAGGTCTGATTAGTGGTTGGTGGTAACGTTCACCAGAACACAGCTTGTCATATTCCGTACAGGAGTCGCACTCACAATATTTAGGTTTAGGATCAGAGCCATTAGGCTGACGTAATTTCGGCGCCATTGACTCTGTTCGAAAACATTTTAATAACGATATTTGTCTCGAAAGACGCTCTCAGAAATAATAATAGTAATTAAGAGATAAAGATAAAGTAATCAGTTGCTTCTGACCTCGTAACACAGAATTCACTCACTGACTCGTAGTACACACACAAAAAAAAAGGAAATAATTGAATGTCTACTTGACTGACTGATTGTAATTCTTTATGTTTATGGTCTTACGGGTAAGAGGGGAATAATGGATTTACAGGAAATTTTAGATACACTCAGCGAACTAACAAAATGATCATTGACCAACCCAGGTTGATCTCTGATTGCTATCCATCATCATTGTGTATTTTGGAAAAATTTGAGATAGCTATTTTCTGGGATAATTGGAATGGGTGAATGGAAAATGGAAGGTTTAATTGTCAGGTTGAGTTGATTTTACTTTAAAATATAAAGAAAAACAAATTTGTTGGTATTAATTGAATAATACAAAAAAACTAGATTTTTGGGTAGAAACTTCTTTCTGTTCAAATTTTAATCAGTCAGCGAATTCTATGAGTAGAATTTTTAAATATAATAAATTTCCAAATATATAATGATTGATATGTTTTCTAGTCAAAAAAAAAAAAAAATAAAAGGGTAGAAACCTTTTTATTTAAACTTTCAAAAAAACATACCAACAATCATTGGGAAAAAGAAAATCATAATTTAAATACTGCAAACTGATTACAAAATAAAAAAAAAAATAGAAATGAATTTAAACTTTCTTAAATAAAATTTGTGTATAGGGAAATTCCCAATTTTTAATGGTGATTTTCTTGTATTAATTCAAATTATCAATGCTTTTAATAATAATAAAAGAAATTTTATTTAATATTTTTTCAGATTGATTCAAACAAATTTAAATGAAAGAGAGAAAAAAAAGGTTTTATAAACAAATTTGAATTAAATTTAATTGCATTAAATTTCAATAAAAAGAAAGAGAATGTTTACGTTTGTAAATTTTCTTGTAATTTAATTGAGTTATCAAACGAAATAAAAGAAAATAATGATTGTAAAACAAAATTTCTCTAGGAAATTTTTATGTTTTAATATAATATTTTTCCCAAAACGCTTCTGAATTAAACAAATTATAATAATGATATTTTCTCTCGATCTAATAACTTCCGATTTTTGTCCGTCGGAAAACTCAACTAGGTTGAATTAACTACTGAAACCTCAAATTTTATTAGATTTTATTATTTAGAAATTGATGTTAGTTTTGTTTGTTTAAATTAATGATTATTGTTTGTGTGGAAGGTCTGTTTTAAAAATGCAAAAGTCTAGTTATTAAGTTTATTCATAAAAATTACTTAGAGTTTTAGAAGAAAAACAATTGTTTCACAGATTGTTCACAGATTCTGTATTTTGTAAAAAAAAGGAAAGAGAGCATACTTTCAGAATCAAATAAAATCGTTACCTGTTATTGCGGTAAAACTGAAAAGAAATTATAAACTTAAATTTCACACACTTGTTTTAAATTCACCAAAATTTTTATAAATTTTCCTCGAGTAATATTTTAATTTATTTGTTTTAAATGCCCATATGTATTCACAACACAAATATAAAAAAAAAATAAAATCACTGCACCCGTTTTAACGAAGGGGAAAACAATAATTTTTATTTTTAACTGAACTTATTGAAATAATCCAAAACTTTTGAGATCCACAATTGAAATCCTTGTAAATGTCTCCAAATAAAATGAAAATTGAAATCCTTGTAAATATTTCCAAATAAAATAAAATTGAAATCCTTGTAAATATCTCCAAATAAAATAAAATTGAAATCCTTGCGAATAACTCCAAATAAAAATAAAATTGAAATCCTTGTAAATATCTCCAAATAAAATAAAATTGAAATCCTTGCGAATAACTCCAAATAAAAATACGGAATCACACCCGAAACTGTACTTTGTAAGAAAACTCAAAAAACGGGGTCACACCCGGCAGTACCAAAGCGTAAAAACGAACTGATTAATTAGCGGCTGCAGTGACTTTTATTTACATTGTAATCTTAGATGGACCCCCAGTTATTGTTTATTCGTCAAAAATTTTATCGATGATCCAGCTCTTCCGGCGTTATCGGAGATGGAATACCGGGAATCTTTATTTATTTAAATAAATACGATATGCTTTATAAGCAATCATATTTATTTAAACAAATTTAAGATGCTGTCGTCATCTGATAAATTTATTAATAAATAAATCATTTAAAATTATAGATAATTTTTAACTATTACAAAGCCAAAATGTGATAGATACTAGGCAGTAATCGAATTTACTATTTTGGTAAATTTACTTTTAAATTTTGAGGGTTTTACAGCCCTCTGAACTGTCTTTTCTCGATTTGTAGTATCAGGATAGCAGCAAGAGTAAGTTGGTCGCTTACTCTGGCTGCGGGCGTTTCTTTTCTTTATTCTTGGGTCTTGCTCTTATTGTTTTACTCCGCCCGGTACTCAGGTTACCGCATGGTATTCCTGACGCCCACTCATGGTTTTGTCTCGCCTACTTGTATGCTCTCTTTCGTACAAAGATGGTGTATTAGAAATAAGTATTATAACTAGTTAAATTATGTTTATGCATGCTGCATGTTGAATGTTTTATGTATGTATGTCATACATGCAATAATTTTATATTAAGTAAATGAAAAAAAAGTATATTTATAAATTTAATTGTATATAAAAGATATTTTTATATATGCAAAGCTTTTTGTATGTTGTACATGCACGTATTATTCTTTTAGATTTAATATTCGTATTCAAATTAATTTTAATTATAAATAATTATTTTTGGAATTGATTTTTACATGTTTTAATTATATTTATACCTACACATATACTTCTATACGTACATATACACAATATTATGATGTATATGTACATATGTCATTTGTGTATGTGCGGCTATAAATATTTGCCTTTAAACTTATTTATTTCTTAATAGAGAATTCCTATAGAATTATTTATCTTTTAATATGTTCTTATGCATTTTCTTAATAATAATAAAAGTTATATATAACTACATGTATATATATATATCTCTTATGTACGCATATGTAAATATATATATATATATATATATATATATATATATACATATATATATATATTGTAACGTAATCCCGACTAGAAAAAAAATTGTAAGACCTATTGGAATCCAATTGGGTTCCCAATTGGGAACCCAACGTTGGGTTGTAACGCATAGCCCAAGATGATCTCAATCGGGTCATCCCTATTGGGTCCCAATTGGATATACCCAACTGTTTCCCAATTAGGCACACGCTATAGGGTTTCAATTGGGTTCACCCTAAAGAAACTTTAGGCCAACCCAATAAAATCCCACTAAAATCCCAACATAAGAAAAATTTGGTTAAATAAATTTTATTTAAATCCTCTCATTCTAGTACAATTTTTTTTTATTTATTCAATTTCCGTTATGACTGTTAATTTACAATAGTGTTAGCTCACAAAAAAAATTAATTATTTCACAAATTCTCACTTTGCACGAGACACAATTTTTATAACCTATATTCACTATACTAGCACTTTAATATTATTTTGATTAATTATATTGCACTGCACTAGCACTTTCTTTATTATTAATTCTATCAATTATATTGCACGGTATTGTAACTGTAGAGATGTCAAAAAATTACGCCTTGATGAGTTACATAGAACGTTTTCCAATGCAAGAGTCACGTGTATATGGGTTTTTGTCCACTAGTTATTTGTTTTATGCGCGGACCTGTCTGAACTTGTCTACGCTCGTATGTATTATAGTCACAAGATTTTGTCGCCACGTGCATCATTGGTGTTAACATACACAACTATTCGATTTTTATCTTTACATATAATAATATATGAGCATAAGAAAGTTAGTAGATATTTCATATGGATTATTTTTCCCTTAAAGTTTTAGTTTTTTTTTTAAGTTTATAATTAAATTTATAATCTGCAAGTGATTAAAAATATGTTTTACTATTGTTAAGTTTTTTTTCTATATTATTAAAGTTTAATCAGTTTTTTTTTTTTTCGTTTTCATGTTAAAATACAGAATAAAACGTAAATATTTTGCATTTAAAAATTATTTTTAATTTTTAGAAGTAAAAATTTTTTTTTTTATAAATTTCATGTTTAGTTTTCCTAACGTGATCCCAATTATTCCCCAATTGGGTAAGACCAACAGCTAGTTATTAATTTTGACGTTGGATCATCCTAACAAGTTCCCAATTATTTCCCAATCGGGCAAACCCATTGTCGAATCATTAATTTTAGCATTGGGTTTTCCCAACAGGTTCCCAATTATTACCCAATCGGGTAAGCCCAACAGCAAATTATTAATTTTGACGTTGGGTCGCCCCAACAAGTTCCCAAAAATATCCCAATCGAGCAAACCCATTGCCGAGTCATTAATTTTAGCATTGGGTTAACCCAACATGTCGCCAATCCTATCCCAATTGGGTAAACCCAATCGCAATTTTTTATTTTAATGTTGGGCTTACCCTATATGTTCCCAATCAAATCCCAATAGGGATAACCCTATCGGGCTTGCCCCATCAGTACCCAATGGGGTCCCAATGTATGCTTGGGGGTAATTTCTAGTCGGGAATATTTTTACACAATATTAACTCGATTAAACTTAACAAAATCAAACATGATTTTTACTCTATAAATTTACTCAATTATTCAAACTCAAATTACACAAAATCGGGCTACGTTACACTTCGCCCACCGATCAATCCTCTCATTTCCTCCAGATCCTGACGGGCGCCAGCCGACTTTTATTTCCCCGGTATCGGCAACCGGTCTAAGCGTACACGTAAATTAAAACCTATTATCTAAATCCTTTGGAAATGAGAGCAATGAACGGTGGTAGCGGCATGTCCTGGTGCGCTCAGTATGCTAGGTGGTGGAGAGAGGGTCGCGGTTCTTTTTACTCGGAAGAAGCCAATCAATTAAATTTAAGTTAAACAAAATAACGAAAAGAAAACTAATTACACAAAAATATCGTAAAGACGACGCGAGAGTGACGCGGAGAGCCCACAAGGCCCGCGGTCGAGTACTCTCGGTCCATCCGATAAATAAATACCTGGGTATGACCTCGGGAACCTCTCGTGGACGACGAATCACCAAACTAACACACTACTAGATAATTGATAAAATAAAATAAATAATGCGGTAAATAAAACGACAAATATCTCGACAGAACGACTCCAAGAATTCAATCCTCAGAGCCACAAGCTCCAAAACGACATAATCCAAGGGTGTGGTCGAGGCCTACCTTTGGGGCTCTCCGACTCACAACCACTCGCTCCAAAAGCCCAAACCCGACTATCTGGTCCGCCCGTACTCGAGCGACTCCAAAACCCAACTCGCTGACATCCTGGTCAGTTCTCAACTCCTCTTCTCTCATCTCCTACTCCATTCATTTCCACACTCTATTACGTCCAGTCACTCTCACAATCTCGCTTCTCCATCCATTCTTCCCCCACCGCATACAAGCCGTGGACTCGCGGGTCTTCCCGCGGTGTCACTCCCCGTGATATCCAAAGTTAGCGAATTTTTGACTTCCTCGAGCATCGCAACCGAGGCCTGCCATTCCCAAACAAACGTAAACGTACCCCAGCTAACTCCAGATACCAACACGAAGGGGCGGCGACCTCTCAGTCGCTCCTCCGCGATCACCACTTCAACCCCGAGGGCTAGGCCTGGGCCTAGTCATCATCACTGGTCGGGAGGCACGTTATCTTGGCCACTATCCGCGACACAGCTAGACATACCCCGGTAAATCCACGCTCAACCACACAGACACTCCAAAACAGATAACATACCGTACACGTACTCAGATTCTCAACACACTTACTTCACTGCACACGTATTCCATACTCACTACTCACTATTTCCTACTCTCCACTCGACACACATACTAACCCTATCTCTCTCTATCACACAGACTCACACTTACTCCACCTCCAGCTCTATCTCCTCGGCAATGTAACGTCACAATATATATATATATATATATATATATATATATATATGTGTGGGTGTACACTCCCCGAAATATATATACATATAGTTATTAAGTTAAATTTACGTTCTTATTTTAAGATATAAATTTTATGAAAGTATCATACGGGGATGGTCCGTATGAGTTGTTCATGCTGGGCATTTCCCAGAATAATGACCTTTTTTTTTTTGTGGATATAGTCGGAAAAGTGTTGAAGGGTGACGAGGACGTAACAGTATCACTTCTAAGTCATCGATTATTCTTTAATCAAATAAATTATTTAATATAAACCAATATGATGAAAATTTAATTAAAAAATAGATTTACTCATAATTACAGAGATATGCATTCTATAATTAATACTTTATTCTTATGTTAAATAAATTTTTCAATTAAAAAACAAAATATCATTTACTTTGAAATAACGTTTTTCATAATCAAATTTTACTATACACTACATGATATACTTAATACCGTTGGATAGCCGCGAATCTATCAAAAAAATTCCAAGAATATATCGACAGTACACTTTCAAAACTCCGCAAAAACTCCAACAAAACTCCGTGTCAAAGCCGTTAAAACTCCGACGATACACCAACGAAACTCCGTGAAAACCCTAACAAAACACCGGATAAACACCGACAAAACTCCAAGTGTCAAAGCTGCTAAAACTCCGATGATACACCGACGAAACTCCGCAAAATTCTAACAAAACTCCAGAGAAATACCGACAAAATTTCACGAAAACACCGACGAAAGTCCAAAAAAATACAGTGGAAACTCCGGGCGAACACCAACCAAACTCGAAGAAAACACGAGAGAAACCTTGTCTCGTAACTGCACAAGAAACGCCGCCCTTATACCATCAAAACACCGTCGTAACTCCGTCGATACACTGTGGAAACACTGTAAAGGAGTTAACACCGTCGAAACGCCGTGTTTTCACCACGTTTCTACGGTGTCGTCAAAACCGCTAGGGGACGCAGGCGTATGGAAGTAGCGATGGATAGAGCCGAGCTCTGAGAACCGCGTGAGCTCAGGCAACCGGTATTACGAGTTGTACGAAAAAGTCGCGCGGTCAAAAGTCGACAATGAATAGTTATTTGGAAAATAATGATAGTTAAAAACATCGAAATTTCATCGTTTTTGAGTACTCTCCAATATTTTATAAAGTATCTATTATAATTCAAAGTCATGGAAAACAATCTTATGAGATTAAAAAAAAGAACAAATCATAAAATTTGGGCGTGTGTGTGTGAGTAAACTCATGACTTTTTAAAGTAATTACCCAATTTAAACGGTTCTTGTGGCAAATAAAAGTCATGAGTTTACACACACACGCGGTTCTCACAGCTCGGCTCTATTCATCGCTACTTCCATGCGCCTGCGCTCAGGTATATCTTTGGGTCATAATAATACAATGGACATTGGGCCTATTTATTCATCTTTTCAAAAATTACAAGTAAGGAAGCATTTAAATGTTTACATTTATATAAAATGAGCCTTTATTAAAATTAGTAAAATTATTAAGTGAATAAAGAAACATTCAATTGAATTTATTCGCATTAACATTCTTTTTACATTTTTTTAATTCATCGTTCATCAACATGAGGGCGCATTGACACACTACTTGAGGAACATTCTATAGTATACCCGTGCGGCCATTTTTGTCATTTCTCCGTGGAACTTGTTAGCGTGCATCTCGCAGTGTTATCTAATAACCTTAAATATTTGTTGATATCGTGTAGATATTTCTTTTGAAGGATTTCAATCACAATGGCTGACTCAGCATATTCATTTGTTTCAGTGCTCATTAATGATGAAGATATCGACATATCAAAGCCACCACCAACTCTTGGAAAATCAATTAAACGGGATTTTCCTGAGATCTATAGGAAGTTCAACCAGCCGATCAAGCCATTAGAATTGAAATCGACAGAGGTAAAACATCATCCTTTACCGCATGCTAATCAAAAATATAATTTCAGTGTTTTAGATAGAAGAGGGTCAAAACAAATCACGATCCGGAAATTTCCAAACCAGAATAGGAGTCGATGGATGGAGGAGTTATATTCTACCAGCAGCTCCATTAATACTGTAAGGAACAATAAAGACGTGAGACGAGATCAAAAACGTAAGAGGTGCTCGGTACAAGAAGTCGATGCCAGTATTCCATCTCAGAGTAAGAAGCAAAAACATCTTAATTAATCAAAATAAAAAAGTTGCATGGTTGATATTTTTTAGTTGTAGTTCATAACGTTTTTTATGTAATAGCACCTTTCTTTTGCATGTTCTTTAAGTAATTTAGTTTTATATTTATTAATTCAAATTTGTCAATTTATCGCATGTTAATTTTAAGACAAAATGACAACTGGCTGGCTTGGCCACGAAAAATATTTTATTTTTCAAGATATATTTAATACATATATGTCGCAAGAACCTTGGGTTCTTAATATTTTTAAACACGCCAGTCGAAATTACTCCTGACTGCCAGTCCTAAGCCTGGGAAAAGTGTGAAGGGAAATATATTCAACAATATTAAATAAACTAATAATATTACCGTCGTTAATTTTCAGTCGAGATAGTTTTGTTGAAAATTAATAATTTCATTTTCATTTTCGATTCAAAATTTTGTATTCAATTTGGAATTCGAAGGCACGAATACTGCATAACTATAATACCTTATCAAATTTTGAATGAGCTTTTCTTTTTTTTTGAGCGGATGCTTTTAGAGTAACGCGGATTTCATTTTACTTGTCATTTAATTTGTCCAGAGTTTTAATATATAAATAAATTCATAGATAATAGAAATTACTTCTCATTGAGAATCATAAGAATCTAATAAATAAATGATTCAATAATATACGATTACTACAGTAAACTAGGCTTGAGAACGAATACACGGTCGACAGGAAAAACTCGCACTTGCACAACGAATGCTCGATCAGAACTCACTCAACTAGAACCAAACTCTTTACTTTTCGTTAAAGACCTTTTTGTCAAAATATTCAAAGAAGGACAACCATCTTCTATAATCTTACTATCTTGTCCTCTGTGTCTTACTATACCCATCCTGTGGCCCTGACCACGTTTTCAACGTTTTAAACGTGAATTCAACGTTTTCAACGTTTTAAACGTGAATTCAACGTTTTCAACGTAAATTCAACGTTTTCAACGTAAATTCAACGTTTTCAACGTAAATTCAACGTTTTCAACGTTTTGAACTTGAATTGAACATTTTGGACAGTGACTGGCCTATGAGAACGAAAAGAGATCGGGAAAAGAAAGCACTGAGCTCTATCGCAAAGTTTTCCAGACTAATTATCAAAAAGATGAGTAGTATCCTAAAGGTCTTTCTCTAGAACACAATCTACGATGCTGTCACTTAATCCAAGAACATTAAATTGAAGACTGACACTGCCATAAGATTGCCCGATCGAAAATGATCTTAAATTATTATAATTGAGTATAAATTAAATGATAATAATTTGAAATCATTTTTGATCGGGCAATCTTATAGCAGTGTCAGTCTTCAATTTAATGTTCTTGGATTAAGTGACAGCATCATAGATTGTGTTCTAGAGAAAGACCTTGAGGGTACTACGTATCTTTTTGATAATTAGTCTGGAAAACTTCGCGATAGAGCTCAGTGCTTTCTTTTTCCGATCTCTTTTCTTTCTCATAGGCCGGTCACTGTCCAAAATGTTCAATTCAAGTTCAAAACGTTGAAAACGTTGAATTTACGTTGAAAACGTTGAATTTACGCTGAAAACGTTGAATTTACGTTAAAAACGTTGAATACGTTGAATTTACGTTGAAAACGTTAAAAACGTTGAATTTACGTTAAATATTTCGACTCGGGAGGAATTAGATAATTTTTGATCTCTGGAATTACCTCGAAAACCACGCTTAACTGAAACCGGATAGTTTTTAATAGAAACCAATAAGATATCATTGTGTAAACTATTTCTAATTAATTTGAGAAAAATTCAGAGTAATTCAAGACAAGATCTTGTAAAATTATATATAATCCTCTGTGATTTTTTCTCGGCGTTATACATAACTATATGTAATTTTGTATAATTATATATAATTCTATATGAATCATATATAATTCTATATAAATCATTTATAAGTATATTGAATAATATATAATTTTTTTTATCCGAGATGATATACATTTCAAACTATTTTAATATAGTTTAAAAAGTGTATAAATGTTTTTTTTCGTTAATGCATCGTAATTACGTATGCGATTAAAAAGTATTTAGGAGACCTAGAAACATCTAAGACGTCATTTATTATTACATTGAAGAATGGGACTATCAGTTGACCTTGTAGGTTACCTCGAAAACCGATTATGAATGAACCTTGTGATATTAAATCAAGTTCTATTAAAATTTGTAGTCAAATATTCTCATCCTTAAAGAGTTATTGTCCCATATTAATGACATAAAAATACCGATACCCGATGAAAAAAGTTTTTGTCTAATCATATATAATTATGCATAATCATCTATATATGATTGGATCCAAAAATTGGCCAGGTCTAATTATATATAATCAGATCTGTTTATACATGATCATGCATGAATGAATATAGTCATTTTTAGAATCTCATTTCGAATACCTTTAAATTATTAATTAAGTAATTTAATTAGGATTTATTGTTTTCATTAATATAAATATTGATTAAATTTAAATAAAAAAAAAAAAAAAAATTACTATTCGTTGACCACCACTTTACTACGAGGTCACCCATCCAATCAATGACCTACGCCGATGCTGCTTAACTTTAGTGATCGCTGGATTGTAGTCTGATCCTCTAGTCTGTTATGAACTTACAATAAAGGAAAGTTTATGGCATTACTTGACTCAAATAATCAAGTCAATACATCATACGTAAATAATGCACCTAATAATGAATTTGATTTTGTACATAAATGACAATAGAATTCATTAGATACATATAATCAAATCTATTTATCTATAAACTTATAAATATTCGTATATAAATCGATATCGATTAATACTTTTAAATTGCTGCCGAAACCTTTGAACATTTTTTAAGCATTGGGGATTTAAGTTTATTTGATAGTTGACAAAATAAAAATTTAATAACATTTATATTAAAAAATTGTCGTTTTATGTAATATATGTATATATATATAACTACATATAACTTTATATCAGTCATGTCTGATCAGATCCAATCATATATAAACTTATGCACGACCATACATGAATTTATATTAGCCATGTCTGATCAGATCTAATTATATATGGATTTGTATCAGTCATGTCTAATCAGATCTAATTATGTATAGACTTATATATAATTAGATCTGATCATATATAGACTTATATATGGTAGTAAATGGAGTTGACAGCCAAGTATTATCATGTCTAATTATATATAGAGTCATATATAATTAGATCTGATCATATATAGACTTATATATGGTTATATATGGAGTTATACCAGCCAAGTATGAACATATCTAATTATATATAGACTCATATATAATCAGATCTGATCAGATCTAATTATATATAGACTCATATATAATCAGATCTGATCAGATCTAATTATATATAGACTTATATATAATTAGATCTGATCATATATAGACTTATATATGGGCTAATAACAGCCAGGTATGATCAGATCTAATTATGCATGGGGTCATATATAATTATATATAATTATATATGACCCCATATATAATCATGCATGATTATATATAACTTCATATATGATTATATATAATCATATATGATTATATATATGAACATATATAATCATATATAATTAGACAAAAACTTTTTTCATCGGGTATGATCTATCAAGTTTTTGTATTTCATCATAATGAACCATTTAATTTTATGTTTTAAATCAATGGCCTGTTTTTACTATAATGAAATATAAACTCGTCAAATCCAAAAAATATAAAAAGCTTAACTTATGTAAACAGAAAAAAACACTTTTCCACTGAAATTATATATTCTTAATTCAAGAAACATATACATTTAGAGTGGCCCAAAAAAACCGACTTTTTTTTTTTTTCAAGTTTCTTCTGAAAATTTGTTGGCTTACGATGTTTTAAGAAACCTCTCCGACAATCAGTTCGATAAAAAATTTTCAAGAGGTCGCTTGCGAATTTTAAAAATATCAAAAATTGCCGAAATTCGGATTTTTTACTTCGAAATTTTTTTTTTTTTTCGTGGCAGCAATAGTACAAAATTGTAAAGTCATGTCTATGTTGAAAATTTCAGCCCGAAATTTAATTATTTAAACGGCGCTCAAGAATTTTGAATATTAACTGATAATATGTGACTAATACTTTGAATTGATTTTTGTATTTTTTTATAACTCAATGATTGTCATTTCACTAAAATAAAACTTTTGCATAACCAAAAATATACAGAACAATCTAAAACAATAAAATTTGGTAAGCTTTGAATAAGCGAAAAAACTTACAAATTGAATTAAAAAATAAAAAAGTATATTATTAACTTATTATTTCTATTTCTCGAGTTATATTTCCCTTTATTGTGATGCAAATTGATGGTGAAAAAATCGAGAAGCTTTACTATTAACCCTTTCCCAGTCGACCTTAAATCCCTACTCTTAATTTGAATCGTGCGTCTTATTCTTAAAATGAGAGAGCTATGGTCTGTTTTCTAGAGAGGGGACCGGAAAAATGGTAGAAGGGGGCGCTTCTCTACACTACTACATCTAAACTTTCACTCATACAACCTTATAACGGACTTTCATTGGCTCTATCCCCACATGACTCTCACCTAGACTCACCGATACTCCGAGCCGGGAAAGAGTTAATATTCAAGGGTCGCTCGAAAACGTTCAAAAGATAGCACTCGGAAACATTCAAAATTCTTGAGCGAGGTTTGAATATTTAAATTTTGGGCTTGAATTTTCAGCAAACACTTGATTTTAGAAATATAAACTATTGCTGCCCTGAGAAAGAAAAAAATTTGAAATAAAAAAGCCGAATTTCGATCATTTTTGATATTTTCAAAATTCGTAAGTGACCTATTGAAAATTTCTTTATCTAATTTTTATATAAGTATAGTAAAATATTAATTTATTTAATGCCGTAAGATGGATGGTAGAGTTTTCGGTCTTTCAAGGTCATGGGAATACTAGTACATTGTTCCCGTGGTCTTCCAGAAAACTTAATCACGATTTGGAGGCGATTTTGAGAAAAATCAAGTTCAAGATGTATCGCAAGTTTTAAATCGCTTTAGAGTTTATATAAGGATACTAAAATGTTAATTTTTTTTTTTTTTTAACCACGCCTTTAATTTATCACTTTCATTCAGTGCTATAAATATGCAGTCAAGACAACTAAAAATTAAGCTATCAAACTTTCGTTAACTGCCGACATTTTTAAACAAAAGATACTACGTAAATAGTAATCAAAACATAATCAATTCCGTAGCCTAATATTTTTAACTTCCCGCTTAGAAAATCGATGATTTTCGAAAATTTCGGGAAGTTATTGTTTTCACCCCGATTTTCGAAAATCGAGTTTTCATCAAATGTCGACGTTTTGAGGTCCTAGGAAGCTATTCTGACTATTTTTAGAATGATGTCCAAGTGTCTGTATGTATGTGTGTGTGTGCGCGCGCGCGTGTGTGTGTATGTATGTATTAGACTGTTTCAAATTAGGGGACTATTTTTTTTTTTTTGATGAGCATTGAAAAATCGAAAGGGTATCTTAAAATATGGTGACAGTTAAAATTTGAGCTCTTAATATTGATATTTAGAGGTGGCTATTTGTAATTTTCGATTTTTCATTTAGAAACATGGTAAAAAATACATAACTTCCGAAAAAATCAAGATACAAAAAATCTCTTCTTAACTATTTTGTAGCAAATTTACTGATCTACGAAAAAGGTCTTTTATGATTTTTGCATAACTTCAACCATTCACAAGATATCCGACGTCAAAGTTGAATAAAATTCAAAGAACTTGTTTTTGCTCGTTTTGAATTTTATACCATGTCAACCAATGAGAATTCAGAAATTTTTGATATAGTTTTTTTATTGGAAATTGAATGCTCTACAAAAAAAGTCTCTTATTATTTTTTGATAAATCCATCTGTTCGAAAGTTATTAGAGCTCGAAGTAAAGTTGGAGATCTTTTTAATTTTCCGGTGAAACTATCGGACTAAACATAAAATGTTATAGAATCTTTTTTGTCGGCAATTTTATTTCTCACAAATTACCTCTGATAAATTTTTTTTAAATTCTGCATTCTCTTCTAGTTATTTCCATTTTAATGCCAAGCTCCTAAAAAAAGTGTTCTGATCGATTTTAAGAGCTCGACATTAAAATGGAAATAACTAGAATAGAATGCAGAATTCGGAAAAAATTTATCAGAGATAATTTGTAGGAAATAAAATTGTCTACAAAAAAGATTTAATGACATTTTATGATTAGTCCGATAGTTTCACCGAAAAAGTAAAAAGATCTCGAAATTTACTAGAACTTGACTTTAAGCTCTAATAACTTTTGAACAGATGGGTTTATCAAAAAACGATAAGAGACTTTTTTTGTAGAGCGTTCAATTTCCTACTAAAAAACTATATCAAAAATTTCTGAATTCTCATTGGTTGGCATGGTATAAAATTCGGAACGAGCAAAAACAAGTTCTTTGAATTTTATCAAACTTTGACGTCGGATATCTTGTGAATGGTTGAAGTTATGCAAAAATCATAAAAGACCTTTTTTGTAGATCAGTAAATTTGCTACAAAATAGTTAAGAAGAGATTTTTTGTATCTTGATTTTTTCGGAAGTTATGTATTTTTTACCATGTTTCTAAATGAAAAATCGAAAATTACAAATAGCCACCTCTAAATATCAATATTTAGAGCTCAAATTTTAACTGTCACCATATTTTAAGATACCCTTTCGATTTTTCAATGTTCATCAAAAAAAAAAAAATAGTCCCCTAATTTGAAACAGTCTAGTATGTATGTAAACTCTTTATAACTTTTTAACTAATAAACCGATTCGGATGGTTAAGGCAGCAATCGAAAGAGCTTTTTGGCCATCAACTTTTCTGAAAATTTCAGATCATTTGACCAAGTAGACTCGAAGATATTGGCCAATTACGAAAAAAAAAAATTTTTTTTTTTTTTAGTTTTTTATTGATTTTTCGGAAACGACTTATACGATCGACTTCAAAATCCGATCCGCTCTAGAACTTAATAAAACGTGTCGATTGCTACCTCAAACATCAAAATCGCATAATTCATTCGAGAGTTATCGTTGGAGAAAGAAATAAAAAAAAACAGTTTTTTGCGAATATCTTTGAAACGACTCAACCAAAAAATCTAAAAATCTAATGAGCTTTAGAATCTATTAAAACACGTTGACTGCCACCTCAAACTTGAAAATCGGATAATTTGTTTGAGAGTTATTGCGGGAGAAAGAAATGCTAAAAACTGTTTTTTTCGAAATTAATGGCATGCTAAAGTATTTTCGAGCTCGAAGAGCTCGAAAATGTATTTACTACGATGTTTTCGAGCTCTTTGAGCTCGAAAACAGCGGGAAGTTTTGGGGCTGGCCCGCAGGGTCAACCGATGCCCAGATTTTTAACTTCCCGCTTAGAAAATCGATGATTTTCAAAAATTTCGGGAAGTTATTGTTTTCACCCCGATTTTCGAAAATCGAGTTTTCATCGAATGTCGACGTTTTGAGGTCCTAGGAAGCTATTCTGACTATTTTCAGAATGATGTCCGAGTGTCTGTATGTATGTGTGTGTGTGTGTGTGTGTGTGTGTGTGTGTGTATGTATGTGTGTGAATGGTCTATAACTTTTTAACTAATGAATCGATTTGGATGTTTAAGGCGGCGATTGAAAGAGCTTGTTGGCCGTCAACTTTCCTGAAAATTTCAGATCGTTCGATCAAGTAGACTCGAAAATATTGGCGAATTACGAAAAAAAAAACATTTTTTTTTTTAGTTTTTTATTGATTTTTCAGAAACGAATTGAATGATCGACTTCAAAATCTAATCAGCTCTAGAACTCAATAAAACGCGTCGAATGCTGCCTTAAACATCTCAATCGGTTAATTTGTTCGGGAGATATCGTTGGAGAAAGAAATGGTAAAAAACGGTTTTTTTTAAATATCTTCAAGACGCCTGAATCCATCACTTTTAAATTTTAATCACCTCTAGAATTCAATGAAACGCGCCTATTGCCACCTCAAACGTCAAAATTGGTTAATCAGTTCAAAAGATATCAGTGTTGAAAAGTTAAAAAAATAACATTCTATGTTATTTTTTCCAGATAAATCAAAATGTCCTGTACTAAAATGTGTCTAAAATCTTACAAACTTTTCCTCTTTATGGTCTCTTTTGATCATCGTATAATGCCATCAAACTTGTTCTTTTGTTTAAACCATATTATCAACGAAAAAATTGAAAAAACACCGTTTTTAATGAATTTCTCCGATATTTTATATATTATTGCTCTGACCTAAGCCAAAACTCATTCGAATCTTGATTTTGATCACTGACATTGATTTCTGCATCAACATATTTATTTTATTTAACATAATCGGGAATTCAAATTTAAAAACCGCTTGTCCATTAATGATTTTCGATTCTTAAACTTTTAAACTTTAGCATCAAGTATAACTTGTTAGAGTTTGAAAAACTCATAAAAAAACAATCGCATGCAATTAGATTTTCGAGCTCGAAAATATAGTCTCATTAATATTTTCGATTTCCTTGAGCTCGAAAACAGCGGGAAGTTTTGGGGCTGGCCCGCAGGGTCAACCGACAGACCGATTTTTTTTATAAATGTTGCCCATAAATAAAAATCTTGTAAGTTTATGATTTAACCCAGTTTTGTCCTTGCAAATTTTCAGAACTAAAATTTTTAAAGTTCAAAAATTAATCTCGTTTTGTCTGCCTGTAACGCAATTGTTTTTTAAAACGACAGGTCGAAGACAACTTCAAATTTTTGTATAAGATCGAAAACAGAAATGTAGATATTTCTTTTCCAAACGCCTGTAACTTCACGAAGAGTGGTTTAAAGAAAATTTTCAACAAAACAAAAAATGTTCGTTTCTAGACATCTTTTTCGTAAGAAATGTAAAAAAAATTTTTTGAACCACGCTTCTATTGAAATTTAAACTTGTAAGTATAAATAATCGATTTACAAAAAAACGTATTCATCGATTTTCCTCATAATTTTTCACAGTAAACTGTCACCTACTCTCCAACTTTTCTAGCTATGCTCATAATAAGAAAATGATGGGATATATTTTTTTCGATTTTTCAAATTTTATATTCCTGCTTTCTTTTCAAGAAAAACGTCTAGAAAAAATACCATGCTCAAAATTTCGTACTTATAATTATCTTACACACAATGATCATCATAATTTTCATCTTTTATTTCCATAGAAAAATTATTATTAATTAATTAATCAATATTAATTTATCAAATAATTTTCATTTAAATATACTTTTCATAATTAAATTTGTAATTAATCTATTAATGCATATTCAGATATTTCAAAAAAGTGTCATAGTGTTGTGACTAGTGATGCAAAATGAAGGTCATTTATAACTTCGGTCAAATCACGAGCAAACGCTCGTCATTCTTTTTTTTGGTCGGTCACAAAAATTCATGAGCATTTATTATTCTTTTTACGAAAATTCCTCTGAAAACAAAACAAAGCAACCTATTTTATGTGCAACCTAAATATTTTGAATATTCGACACAAAATTTATCTAAAAATTCTGATGATGATAAACAAATTTGGCTTGCTCAACTACTTAGATGGAAATGACCGTCAAAAATTTTTTGACCAAGTTTTTTATAATTTTTTGAAATATTTTATTCTCATTCCGCGTGAATCGACATTAAATTCAAAAAATGACCGGCGGTCATTGTTTTTAGTTGGTCGATTGACGTCAAATGACGAGCATTTGACAAGCACATGCTTTGCTTCACAACACTATAGTTTTGACATACTTGGACAGATCAGGAAGAAAGCATTATTTTGGACAAACTGGGAGTTTAGTATCCGAAAATGTTAGTTAGTCTTTATTGAATTTATTGATTAAGGAACTAAGTACGAATGCGTATTAGTAAATAATACAACTTTTTTTTTTATTCAACATTTCGGCTTCTTCAAGAGTAATAGAATACTGGATTTTTGAACCAACGAGAGACAATTCACCTAAATTTTATTCTACCCTAAATAAAAACTTCGATTGAATCTGATTGAATCTGATTGAAACTCAATCAGAATTCTATCAGTTTCAATCAGAAATGTTCGGGAGCGTTCGAGGGCTCTGATTGACTTTCAATCGGATTCAATCAGTTTCAAGCAGAAAAAAATATTTTTTATTTTCGATTATTTTCCGATTGAATCTGATTGAAATATCTCAATCAGTTTCAATCAGATTCAATCGGAAAATAATTTTAAAAAAATTATTATTTTCTGATTGAATCTGATTGAAACTGATTGAATTTTTCTCAATCATTGTTAATCGGAAAATAATGTTTAAAAAATTATTTTTTTTCTGATTCAATCTAATTGAAACTGATTGAATTTTTCTCAATCAGTTTCAATCGGATTCAATTAGAAAATAATAATTTTTTTAAAATTATTTTCCGATTGAAACCAATTAAAACTGATCGAAAAAAGTTTAATCGGATTTAATCAGATTCAATCGGAAAATAATAATTTATTTCTCGATTATATTCCGATTGAAACTGATTAAATCTGATTAAAATATTTCAATCCGTATACTGAAAGAAAATTTAGTATACATTTCTTCAATCAAAATACAAAAATTTATTGAGGACAAAATGCTTGATTTTGTATTCTATATTATTTAGGAAGTTTAAAAAAAAATTTTTTTTGAGACCTACTGAAAGTTTGTCCAGGCATATATAAAAGCGAATAATAATAATAAATAAATTAATTGATTTTATTTTACATATAAATTTTTCTAAGTACTCAGATTTTTTTTTTCAACTCGAAAATTTTTTAAGTCCAGAAAACGGTAATTTATTTTTTGAGGATTTTCAGAGCTTCGTTAGAATTTAAAACCGATGAAGAGTTTTCATTTAGACCTCATAGTTCTCAGAGAGGATTTAGAGTGCCAATATTGTATCATTTTCCGACCGGTAGATAAAAGATCAAAGGAATTGAATTTTTCGAGGTCCAAACTAGAATTTGTTTTTTGACTCGGGCATATTATCTATGAGATACAAGTAGTTTAACATTGGACAGTATAAGATTGTAAGCTTAATATAGTATAAATCTTTTTTACTGTATAATGTTCTACTGTTAAGTTATAGCAATTAAAAAAAAAAAAGTTATTCAATTTACATACTTTTTAAATGGAAAAATTTGATACTCGAGAGAAAGTAGTTTAAATTAAATTTAAGAGCTAAAATTTTCAGGAAATTTTTTTCTCAATATAAACGGCAAAATTATCTTGTGTCGGCTAGAAAAAAAAAAATTCCGTTTCAAACGAAGCGGATTCAATTAGAAAATAATAATTCATTTATCGATTATTTTCCGATTGAATCCGATTAAATCCGACAGAAAATTTTCAATCAGTTTCAATCGGAAAATAACAATTCAGATAATATAAATAATTATTAAAATTTGGGCAGATATGAATTTCGTTCATCATGAATTCAGCAATTTTTGAAATATCAAAGTATAAAATTCTATCGGTCTTTCCAATTTAATCAATTTTATAAAAAGTTAAAACAAGCATTTTTCAGGATCATATAAAAACTTTTTTTGAAGAACTGTATTGATTGAATTAAAACTATCACGAAAATAAAAGAAAACATTAATAAAAAATTATATATATATTACGTTAGTTAAAAAAAAAAAAATTTTTTTTTTGGTATCCAAAAATTAAAAGTATACGTAAAAACCAAAATTTCTGAACCAATTCAAACTCTTAATAATAATACTACGGTTTGCGTCCATCCGTTTTTATTCATATTTACAGAGTATTTAAATAACACGGGAAAATATACTATTTTATATTTTAGAATTTTCTAACTTACAAGCTAATCAACGAATTATTATGCACGATAGATATTTTGTAGGAAATTGAATGCTCTACAATAAAAGTCTCATCATTTTCTGATAAATCTAACTGTTCAAAAGTTATTTGAGCTTAAAGTCAAATTTATAGTAAATTCTGAGATCGTTTTACTTTTCCGGCGAAACGATCAGTTTTATCAGAAAATCTAATAGAAATTTTTTTGTAGGTAATTTCATTTCTCAAAAATTATTATGAATAAAGTTTTCCGAAATTTCGCTTTTTTTTTCTAGTTATTTTCATTTCAATATCAAGCTCTTAAAAAAATAGTTTTCTGATTTATTTTTTATAAATTCTAAAATATATTTTTTGTATTTTAACTTATATTTTTTAAATAAATTTTTTTCATCGAGGTGTTTAACGTAAGGATTTTCGTACGCAACTAATAGAAAAAAAAGTTGCTCGAACCAAGAGAAAAATTTCTTAAGAGAAACGATATATATGAAAGAGAGAAAATTCACCAGTCCTAGGCAATAGCAATAGGAGTAGTTCGGTTTTCGCCACTAGATAGCGCCTACCACTTGTGTAATGTGCCTGGTAAGAAACTTAGTTCAGACGTTTTATATTCCAGACTTGGAAGCAATTCTGACAAGAGCATTCCTTTGTTCTTTAACAGAGTGACAAGTACAATTTTTGGTGGTAATATAGTATATCCTATATTACTTCATGACATGCAATCTAATTGTTAATATAGATTCAACGTAGATTTTGATACATTCGATTTTTTAATTTTGTACCGTTTAATAATATATAAAATTATTTTCTCCCGGGAATCGGTAATTTTTTATTAATTTACAATCGAAACCTTCCGGAAATATCCGATTAAATCCGATTGAAACTGATTGAAAGTCAATAAGAAATTCTGATTGAAACTGATTGAAAGTCAATCAGAAATTTCCGATTAACTTTCAATCAGAATTCTTCGGAAGTTTCCGATTAAATCTGATTGAAAGTCAATCAGAAATTCTGATTAAATCTGATTAGAACTGATTGAAAGTCAATCAGAAATTTCCGATTGACTTTTAATCAGAATTCTTCGAAAGTTTCCAATTGAATCTGATTGAAAGTCAATCAGAAATTTCCGATTAAATATGATTGGACGTTTTTAATCAGGGAATAGCAAATGCGGCTTTAATTCAATAAAAGCGAATGCAACGTAATATACACGTATAAAAATTAACACGTGGTAAAGGGTGGTTAAATTCACGTTAACTAATTTACAATTAATTACACGCGAATCACGATTTATTTATTCTCAATAAATAGCAGCCTTGATATACTGACTAAATATTGAGTATAACTCAGCGTAGTGGTTTAGTTTGAATTAACACCAGAAAAAATAGAGAAGCGGTTTTCAAGTACGAGGTTGCAGGTAGCGAAGACACGTTGTAGAATGAGTAAAAGATGAAAGCGTCGTTAAGTCGGCAGAGTGAGGACTTTACTCCAAACTTGTGGTCTTTAAGGGGGATCAGACACACTAAATTATTAGCTCAAGGATTATCAAATATATAAATTATTTATTCAATTAACGTACAATATATTATTTATTTAAGTATTCACTAGGTTTAGTATAATTGCACTTGTCGTGGAATGAATGTAATGTTGCTAGAGCTGTAGCGACTAGGTATGAATGCGTTTGTGTGTGTGTGTGTTAAGTTTGGCGCTAGTATGTTTTTATTGAGTGTATTTTTATTTCCGGCCGGTAGGGCGGCGTTTTGGTAGCTTCCATTGCTGGTCTCGGCAGTAGAGGCGTGAGCGAGGCTACGGATCCGCCACAACCACTCCTCCCCCGAGTGGCTTTTGGCGGGTGGTTTAAAAGTCACGGTGCGACTATAAGTACGAGACGGCTTGTCCATTGATGAGCCCCAATGATGTGTCTCGAGTTGATGAGACTTTGACGATGGTTCCTCCACGTAATCTTTGTCAGTCTTATTAATGTAGCAGGGTTTCAGTCGGTGAACAGAGACGTTTTTTGCTTCTCCATCGACATTTATTTTAAACAGTCTATCAGACAGTCGTTCTACGACTTGGTATGGGCCTCGATATGGAGGCTCCAACGGAGCTTTAACGTGGTTACAGCGTAACCAGACATGTGAGCAGCCCTTGAGGTCCTTAAGAATGAAGACACGAGCTTTGTTGTGGTGTGCTGTGGGTGTTTGACGCATTCTACGCATATATTCTCGGTGTTTCTCGACGAATATTTATGGGTCAGGTGGTAGATCTGATGAGACGAAGAACTCTCCAGGTATTCTCAGGCATGTTCCGTATAACATTTCTGCTGGAGTAGCCTGGATGTCTTCCTTGATTGATGTTCTAAGACCAAGTAGTACAGTAGGCAGTATGTCAATCCAAGGTTTTGGTGAACACATGAGTGCTGCTTTCAAAGTCCTGTGCATGCGCTCGACAATGCCGTTTGACTGAAGGTGATATGCTGTCGTGCGGGTTTTCTTAGCTCCGACGAGTTGAGTGAAAGCTTGGAACAACGCAGATTCGAATTGAGTTTCTTGGTCTGATGTGATAGTGATAGGAGAACCATAACGAGAGATCCAGTGATTGAACAGTGTTGTTGCCACTGTGTCTGCGGTCATGTCTTTGATGGGAACTGCTTCCGGCCATCTTGAAAAACGGTCAATCATGGTTAAACAATACTGATAGCCTGATACGTTTGGTAAGATGATAATGTCGACGTGGAAGTGGTTGAATCTGGAGTCAGGAACTTCGATGTGGTTCGGTTGGAGTTTGGTATGACGGTGAATTTTTGCTCTTTGGCAAGCGAGACACTCTCGAGCCCATTGTGTTGCATCTTTGCGGATGCCCGGCCAGGCAAATTTTTCGCGAAGCAGTTTTGAAGTGGTCCTACCACTGGGATGTGCTGGATTATGGATTGTGTTGAATGCAGATTTGCGTAGTGAAGTTGGGATGTGTAACAGGGTAAAATAATTAACATAGAGAATAAAATAATTTGAATTTGAATTTTGTTTCCCGCCGATAACCGGCCAACGACCTCGTAAGTTGCGAGTTAGTATTGCGACTAGTCACCGGGTGTCGCATGGATCACTAAGGCCCGCCCGTTCGTTATTTCCTTAGTCTAAGATAGTGGGAATAGGTTTCCGGAATAGTGAACGGGAGTGAAAGAATATAATGGACTGCGGAACGTGAAAAACATCAGAGTTGCCCGGACGGCGAAACTGACCAGACGCAGTTAACTAAAAAGGTAAATATATACGTCCGTTTACGCTTCACGTGGAACGAGGCGATTTATTAATTAATATTTAACTGGTTAATTGATTATTAGGCCTTTAGGCTGATAATTACAATAAACAATAAATTTATAAATTACTAATGCGGACTGATCATTGACAGGTTATCAGTTGAATTTTGTTGCGAACGAATCGGAGAGAGAGCGAGGAGAGCAGAAGAGCAGAGAGAGAGACTGGAAAGTTGAAGGAATTCTACCCGGAACAGCAATAATACAACGCTCCGTGTCTGCTGGGCGATTGGAGTTTTCCTCGAGGTAAATTTACAATTAATTAAGGCCTCCGATTTTATTAGAGGGCCGAATTGATTATAAATAAATTACTTAGCATTTCTCCGCGGGTTCAGTAAATTTATAATTATATTTCAAGGCCTGTCGGCCGGTTTATCCTCGCGTCTCGTGTTCTCGAACTTTCCATCGCAATTTTTGCCGCGCAATCGACATCTTGTTGTAACTCTCAAATTATTATATTCAAGGCCTCTCGGCTGGAGTAAAATAAATTTCCGCGTCAATTGTTCATAATTAAAATCAAATTAAATTCAATATTAATTATAAAAGTATCCCAGGCCTGTCGGCCGCTTTGAGTAATTTATCCGTGTCTTGAAAATCGTAAATTCAGGCCTCGTGACGCCATTCCCCGGGCCGAATATTCTAGTCAATTCCAAACGTAATTCTAGTCGTAAATTTAGTCTTAAAATAATTTTAAAGTAATTTTAAAATAAATATAAATTAATAAATCTAAAATCAAAAGACGCTAGGAAAATTACGGTAGAATTGTTGTCAAGTAAAACAAGCACGGATTATTTTGTCAGTAAATTGAGTTGAATACTGAAGTATAATTATCCGAAATAATTAAGAGAATTAAAAATATATAATTTTGGAAGTAAATAATAATAAAAGTTATTGGTAAATTAATTAATTAATAATTACAATTAAAACCAAAATTAATTAATTAATTAATATAAAGTGAATTAAATAAATAAATCAGTGGAAAGTAATAAGAATTAAAATTATTAGTGGAAATTTTATATTGAGAAATTAACGTCGAGTATTAAGTAAAAATTAATGATGTCATTGAGAATAGAATAAAATTGAGTACAAAGTCGAGTCAAGTAGTTTGAAGTAAAATTTAACTGTGTCTGTGATAAGTCCTGTGGACTGAATGTAGTTATAAGTAAATATACATCCAGGGGATGTTTTTAATTAAATATTAAGGTTTACCGTCCAGGGGACGAGGTTATATTTTAAGGTTTTCCGTCCAGGGGACGAGGTTAATAATTGTGGGTGTGTGTGTAATACCGTCCAGGGGACGAGGAAAATTTAGTTTGTCATAAGTAATACCGTCCAGGGGACGAGATAATTAGTTTGTCATAAGGTACCGTCCAGGGGACGAGATAATTAGTTTGTCATAAGTAATACCGTCCAGGGGACGAGGAATTTAGTTTGTCATAAGATTATTAGTTTGTCATAAGTATAATTATTATTATTGGTTAATTAAATAAAGCAAGGGGCTAAAAATTAATAAAATTTTGATCAGCATTATTTCAGTTATTTTTCCATTCCTCACCTCTCTCACAAAATATTACAAACGACTCTGAGAATTATATTAATTTAATTTAATTAATTAAAATAAAATCATACAACATCCGGTTTTGGAAGGCCGAGTCCATCTCCCAGTGGTGCCCTAATATTCGTCTATAATACTAGGTGCGACCAGACTTGGCAAGGGAACTCTCTGTCATATTTGGCGCCCAACTTACTAGTAAAAACTCCCCGTAAAATTTTGTGAGAATGTGAGGATTTGAAATTTGCTGAGATATTGTGGAAAATTTTGAAAATTTGGGTGACATAAATTTTGAAAACTGTGAAATATAAAATTCTGAAAAAATAAAATAAATTTTGAAATAGAGTGAAATTTTGAAATTAAAATAAAGTGTGGGATTAAATATTCTAAAATAGAAAATCTAAAAATATTATGGTGACAAACATAAAATAATCAAGACATAGAAATATTGAAATATTATTTGGGGATTAAAATCAAATAAAATTACTCATACAAAATTCTAGCTAATAAAAGAATTCAAGGAATTAAAACTTAAAGTAAAACTATTGAAATATCAAATAAAATTTAGCGTCAGAAATACTTTAAAACAGACATCAGTGATTTTACATTAAAATACATTATAATCTCTCAATTATTTAATTCATTTATTTAATTAGATTAAATTAACCGGAAATAGATAAAATAAATGATCGATGACTCATTAAGAGGCTTATCATGAGTCATACAGAAAACTAAAACTTACAAAATTAAATTTAATTTACAAATACAAAATAATCCGTTTGCAATAGAGAAACAATAGTTACAATACATTTAGAAGTTTTATAATCCCTATACAAAAGAAAACTTTATCACTCAAAATATTTCGGTCGATAAAATATAACACAAAATGGATAATCTACTACAACAACAAGGACTTATCAATGAAGAAACAAGAAGATCGTCTAATGGTCGTGGTCGTGTACAACAACAATTACCAATTATTAATCCTGGTTCATCGCAAATACCAATCGTTTCGGCAACAACAGTAACAACGTCATCGGTAACAACTACGATGAGTAACAGTATAAGTCATCCATCTCATCTACAAAACAGAAACAATCCAAATCCATTAGAAAGACAGAACACATTGCCAGCACAAGTGGTTGATGACCGTTTTGAGGATGTGGATGAAGCTGCGGGAAGTGATATACCACAAGAATTCCAAGTAATCTTCAATAGAATGGATCAAGCATCTCATCAGGTTCGACAGATGTCATTGGAACAACGTGCAATTAATGAGGATAATTCGCGGTCGATCAATCGACTGACACGTTTGCTAGGTGATATGATGAATACACAGAGAGAGCTGTTGGATCGGTTTAACTATCGTGATAATTCTTACCGCGGAAGTTCCCCGGTAAATTGGCAGGCAGCTGATCTCCAACTAGGAGGTTCAACCGTTGCCCCGATGGGTCAAGGTTTGGCAGGGGGGAGAGTCGATCCAGCTGCGTCAAGACCTCAACCTGATAATCATCAAGAAAGAGCCGAACCAAGTCAAGATATTCCATTATCAGAAAGAATAAATTATCTCCAAAACCAACTACAACAGCTACAGTCAACACAACGACGTCAGTCGAGTGGTCCTCAATATAATTTTGGATCGAGTGGAGGCCCGGTACCTCAGGCCTCTTCTAACACAAGGCCAAGGTCGGCCGCTCCGATCCAAAATCTACAACATAGTCCATCAGGCTTGTACACAGATGACAGAAGGTGGAAAGGAATCATGCAAAGTCTCAAAATGGGTAATTTATTTTATCCACAAGAAGGAATGTCCGTCAACGAGTTCTTGTTCGCAGTAGAGTCCAGAGCACGTAGAGAGGATTGGACACAAGATGAACTACTGAAAGCCATGAGCTACATTTTACATGGCACTGCAGCAAGATGGTACGATGCAAATTATAAAAATTGGACAAATTTTGAACACTTTAAATCCGAGTTCATCAAAGCATGTGGTACAGCTACAACAGACCATCAAATCATAATGGAAATTAGTAAGCTCCGTATGAAACCTGGAGAAAGTCCAACAGAATTCGTACTAAAGATCCAACAGAAATACCAGAGTATGCAGATTCCACCTCCTGTCGATGATCAAGTGGCATGCATTAGAAACCATCTTACGGATGAATTGAGATTTCTTGTGTTTGCGAGGCCAGTATTTTCCTATGAGGATCTGTTCAGCGCCTTACACGAAGCGACAAGATGTATTGATGAAGCTCAACAACAGGCTCCAACAGTGAAAACAGTGAAATTTCAGGATAAACCACGATTTGGTATACTACAATCTACACCAGAGAATCTTAGTCATGAAGAAGATGATTACGAGTTAACAAATTGTAACGTAATGGAGTCGTCCAGTCCATCGACATATAACAACAAATATGGCGTGCAGACTCGACCTAATAACAAC
Source organism: Microplitis manilae (assembly GCA_030273425.1). Classification (NCBI taxonomy): domain Eukaryota; kingdom Metazoa; phylum Arthropoda; class Insecta; order Hymenoptera; family Braconidae; genus Microplitis; species Microplitis manilae. The sequence continues at coordinate 21,881,229 of CP092725.1, read as the reverse complement.
AATTATTCGTCACCATATTCTCAAAGACAACAAAATTATTATCGGCCACGGATGAACCAATCTCAGGGTTTTTCTAATAACTATAATCGATATCCTTCATTACCACCAAGGAATAATCGTCCATGCTTTAATTGTGGAATTCATGGACATATGTTTGAAGTGTGTGAGAACCCGAGACAAGATGTCTGCAACTACTGCTTTGAAATTGGGCATCTGAGAAACAATTGTAGTTTGTTGGTTCGAGGTAATAATAATAATTCGCCACCAACTGTACAACAGGACAATCCCGTGATACTGGTCGTCAAGACAACTTAACTAATACTGAAGATGAACGAAAAAACCAGTGAAACCTGTCCCGAATTCCCCGTCGGTACAGGTTATCCAAGTAGTAAACAAGGGGTCAGTGAATGATTTCGGCTGTTTGGAGTCGGGTAAGGCCTTGTCCCGGCCGTCCCACTCTATTTCAAGCCCTCCAGCTTCAATTCCAACATCAACATCAACATTGGAAATGTCGACTGACAACATAGACATTAATAAAATAATTTCTTGGAGTAAAGCAGACCAATCCACGAATATCCAGGAAGTTGTCATACAGTTAATACGAATACTTGAAGATCCTAGTTGTATCCCAAATAAGATAAAGAGTATTGAATTAAACCCCAGTTGCAATTTGTTAACATCATCTACGAATTTAGAAGATGAAGAACTTGAGACTCCGTATGAGGAAGAATTTGATCCAGGTTTTGAACCAGTTGAGAATGTACACGACACGTTCCGGCCGTCTTTGTTGGAATTAGGCTCTTCAGGCCAATCCTTAAATCCTCAGGCCCCTGTCTTTAACCCATTCCGGCCGTCTTCGTTGGAATTAGGTCCTCTCGGCCAATTTTCGGAACCTCAGGCCTCCACCACGATTCAGTCCCGGCCGTCCTCTGTGGAATTAGAGCCTCTCGGCCAATTCTCAGAATCCCAGGCCCATCATTCAGTCCAGTCTCGGCCGTTACCTCAAGAATTAGGCTCTCCCGGCCAATCCTTGGAGCCTAAGGCCTCTACACCTATACCATCGACGTCATCCAGAGAAGCATTTGTTCCAGAGTTACTTCAGAAGAAACCTTTGTCTTCGGCAATTAAACATCGTTTAGCAGAGAGGAAAATCTTCATTCCAGGATCAGGACCGAGGCCTCCTATAATTACGGCCAGGATCCCTGTATCGCTGTGGATTTTTGGAGTCAAAATTAATGGAATATTGGACACTGGCAGTGAAAGGTCATATATTAATGCGAAAGTATATGAAGATATACGGGAATACGCTTCAGGAGAGTTAAGATCGGATGAAACTCAGAAAAGAGGTATCTTGTTAGCTAATCATACACAGTGTAAAAGTCTTGGTGGAGCCCCGTTTATAATCCAGATCGGCTCGGTAGCTGGAGAACAGTACTTGAGTATATTGGAGAATCTGGGACATTCAGTCGTCTTGGGGATGGATTTTGCACTGCATTTCGGAGTAGTGATTGATAGCAAGCAAAGAACTTGGCATTTTAACGGTAGCACTGAACATCATCCTTTCGAGCTTATTTCCTGTAAGGAAAATAATTCTGCCTGCGCCATTTTGACTTCAGAACAAGAACAAGACTTCAAAAAATTTATTGATCAAGAAATGAAGAAATTCGAAGGTCTTCCTAATCAGGGTTTAACTAATTTAATTGAACATGAGATCGTTTTAAAACCAGAAGCTACTCCAGTGAGAATAAAACCATATCGTCGAAGTCCAGTGATAAACGAAGAACTAAATAAACAAATAGATGAACTACTAAAGAAGAATTTCATCAGACCAAGTTATAGTGTGTGGTCATGTTCACCAGTCATGGTTTCAAAACCAAATAAAACCTGGAGATTCTGCGTAGATTATCGACCGATTAATAAAGTTACTATACCACCTGCACATCCACTACCTAATATGTTGCGAATTTTAAGTGCGTTACATGAGGCTATTTGGATTAGTACTATGGATTTGAAAGAAGCCTTTCATCAAATTCGTATGTCTCCTGCGTCGATTCCTCTTACCGCTTTTTCTGTAGAAGGACGAGGGCAGTTTGAGTGGCTGCGAATGCCCTATGGTCTCGTTGGGGCTCCAAGTACATTTCAAAAAGCGATGGACGAACTTAAGGATAAATTTCATAGAAAATTAATTAATCGGTCTCTGCCTCTGTATTGGTCAGAGAAGGTGTTCGCATATTTGGATGACTGGATAGTCATTAGTACTACGCTGGATGAACATAAAGCTATATTGAGTTTAGTCTTCGAGGTATTTCGAGAAGCTGGATTATTAATCAACCCTGAAAAATGTCAATTCTGCCGTCCTGAAGTTAAATTTCTGGGATTTATTGTAAATCAAAATGGACTTCATCCTGATCCGGAAAAGATCGCGCCAATTGTCAATTATCCAAGACCAACAAATAGAAAACAACTTCGCAGTTTCTTAGGACTTGTTAACTGGTATCATCGTCATCTACAAGATGTTGCCAAAGCTCAAGGTCCACTCAATAAATTAACTGGAATTAACACCGAATGGAAATGGGGTGAAAAAGAAGAACAGTCATTTCAACAGCTCAAACAGGCCTTGGTGGAAGCCCGGCCGTTGGCTATTCCTCGACTAGATCTCCCATACTACTTATACACGGATGCGTGTGACACTGGACTTGGTGCGTTCTTGGCGCAAAAAGATTTGGATACTGGAAAAGAATATTTGATCATTTGTTTTAGTCGTCAGCTTCGTGGTGCAGAAACAAGATATACGACTACAGAAAAAGAATGTTTGGCAGTCGTTTGGGCAGTGCGGAAACTTAGATGCTATTTAGAAGGTACACCATTTACAGTAATTACAGATCACGCAGCTTTAAGATGGTTACATTCTTTACGTGATCCCAATGGAAGACTTGCCCGTTGGGCAATGGAACTGCTATCTCAACAAATTACTGTGGAGCATCGTAAAGGCACTGAAAACGAGGGTCCAGATGCTTTAAGTCGAATGTATGAAGATCGAGACTCGGAAGACTGGCTAGACATTAAAGATAACCTGAAGGAAGTTGATTGTCTTCACTTACAAGTCGCGAACTGGTATGAACTAAAGTTCAATAATGTACGTAGAAATCCTAGTAACCATACGGAGTGGAGAATTGTGGACGATCGACTGGAATATTATCGTCCAGACCCTTTCAAGTCAATAGTCGGTGACGACACTGCATGGAAACAAGTACTGAAGGACTCAGAAGTGCTAGAGATACTTAAAAAGAATCATGAAGATCCTGATGCGGCTCATCAAGGACGAGATCGAATGTACGAGAGAATAAAAACACATTATTATTGGCCTGGAATGTTCAAAGATGTTGATAACTACGTAGAAGCCTGTGAGACCTGTAAAAAGATAAAATACAAGCAAACATCATCCAAGGCGCCTATGCAAACTAGACAACCTATTCGGCCGTGGGCAGTATCCGCTGCTGACACTACAGGCCCATTTACGAGGTCTAAAAAGGGTCATCAATATGTGTTAGTGATACAAGATCTTTACACGAGGTTCATCGAGCTGTATCCACTTCGTCGTCATACTGGGGCCGCGGTGGTCGACTCACTTAGGCGTACATTTTCTCTAAGAGGTTATCCATTGTTCTTGGTAACTGACAATGGTCGAGAGTTTGTCAACGAAACCCTCAAGGAATTTTTGAAGAGTACTGGAGTTAAGTTCACTCCGTTAGCAGTCGCCCATCCACAGGCCAATCCAGTTGAGCGTATCAACAGAACTTTGAAGCCGATGCTACGAGCGTACATTGATAAAGATCAGACAAAATGGGATGAACATCTGGGTGATTTCCAACTTGCATATAACAGCTCATATCATGCTGCTCTAAAGCTGTCACCATACTATCTAGTTCATGGACAAGAACCACGCCTATCTGGCAAGATTACTGAAACTGAATTAGACGACCTGGATTTTGATAATGAAGAATGGAAAAATCGTGTACAGCGATTGGATGAGTTGCGTCATAAAATTGAAGGTGTGATGCGGAAAGAAAGTGAAAGACAAGAGACATATCACAATAAAAACACGCAAATTCCTACAGTCAATTTGGGGGACAAAGTTTTCTACCCAAATCGTAAACTAAGTAATAAAGGCCAAGGTTATAGCGCGACTTTAGGCAATAAATATCTCGGTCCGGTTTCCGTATCAAAAATTATTAGTCCGTTAGTAGTCGAATTGAAAAACGATAACGGTAAAATACTCGGTACTCACTATACCCCTGATTTGAAACTTCCTCGCAGAAGCGAGAGATTAATTGCTAAGACTAATAGTAAAACCTAATTATAAATTATAATTGAATTTGTTGTGGAAAGATGTTAATGAATTTTTTTTCAGATGAACCGGTATCAACCAAAGGGTTGGACGAGGGCGGATGCTGCCAGAGGTCAGGCGACTCACCTTCGGCGTTATCAGGCAGGTCGTTACCGGGGTTCCTCAGGCCGTACTTCAATATATCGGTCTGTGGCGACACAAACTGGTATATTGGAGTGGCCGCTGAATCCCAGTGACGTGGTGACTGGACAGTCGGTTTTCAGTCGACTGGGCCCAGTAGTCACCCCAAGCAGACCACCAGCTAGTGATCAGCGTGCACAATCTCCCGAACTGCCTACATCTGTTTCGGCCAATTTGCCCTCGACTAAATCAACCGCAGGAAAGGCACCAGCATCGAGCGTCACTTCTTCCCAACCGAAAAAATCAAAGAGCGTAAGACGGCGGGAAAAACGCCTGAATACTCTTCGTCAGTTAGCCGACCAGCCCGAATTGGTCGATCCCGAGAGGTTGAAAAGGTTGGCCAAACATATTTCTACTAATGAGGGTAGAGCCCTCATTGCAAGAGCTCAAGGTGGGGAATTGATTGAAGCTAGGTCTCCTCCAACAACATCTGCCGAACCTGAGACACTGGAATCGTTACCTACACAGTGTCAAACCCCATGGCAGGAGCAGGCCAGAGCGCTTCCCGTTACTCAAGAACTGGCAGACCAACAGCCAGGAAGCCCAATGATGGAGGAACAGGCTGGCCAGCAAGGCTCACCCGAGGCCGCTGGTCAGGCTTCCTGTTCTGGCCTGGAGAAGAAGAAGAAGAAGAAGAAAAAGAAGAATAAGGAGCCCGGACCAAATTGGGCGGAGATGGAGATGGTCGATGGTGGACCATATTGTTCCGGTGATTCGGGATGCGCCAGCCCCAAGTTTTATGCTGATGAGGATTTCCTGATGGAGGACGTCCTCGAGATTGGCCTCAGCTCATTTGATGAGCCACTATATACTGGCCCACCGCCGCCTAAATCTAATAAGAAGAAGAAGAATTAACTTCTTCCCCTTTTTCTTTTCATTTCTTTTATATAGTTTCATTTTCTTTTCTGGTTTGTTAAAATAAATACTTTCTTTCACTTTCCACAATACTACAATCTCATTAGTTGATTACACGGCCGTCATCCTATCCTTAGGACGTCCAGGCCTTCGTGATCATCCGGAACCCGGGTGACAGTCTGGCAGGGGGGAGTGTAACAGGGTAAAATAATTAACATAGAGAATAAAATAATTTGAATTTGAATTTTGTTTCCCGCCGATAACCGGCCAACGACCTCGTAAGTTGCGAGTTAGTATTGCGACTAGTCACCGGGTGTCGCATGGATCACTAAGGCCCGCCCGTTCGTTATTTCCTTAGTCTAAGATAGTGGGAATAGGTTTCCGGAATAGTGAACGGGAGTGAAAGAATATAATGGACTGCGGAACGTGAAAAACATCAGAGTTGCCCGGACGGCGAAACTGACCAGACGCAGTTAACTAAAAAGGTAAATATATACGTCCGTTTACGCTTCACGTGGAACGAGGCGATTTATTAATTAATATTTAACTGGTTAATTGATTATTAGGCCTTTAGGCTGATAATTACAATAAACAATAAATTTATAAATTACTAATGCGGACTGATCATTGACAGGTTATCAGTTGAATTTTGTTGCGAACGAATCGGAGAGAGAGCGAGGAGAGCAGAAGAGCAGAGAGAGAGAGACTGGAAAGTTGAAGGAATTCTACCCGGAACAGCAATAATACAACGCTCCGTGTCTGCTGGGCGATTGGAGTTTTCCTCGAGGTAAATTTACAATTAATTAAGGCCTCCGATTTTATTAGAGGGCCGAATTGATTATAAATAAATTACTTAGCATTTCTCCGCGGGTTCAGTAAATTTATAATTATATTTCAAGGCCTGTCGGCCGGTTTATCCTCGCGTCTCGTGTTCTCGAACTTTCCATCGCAATTTTTGCCGCGCAATCGACATCTTGTTGTAACTCTCAAATTATTATATTCAAGGCCTCTCGGCTGGAGTAAAATAAATTTCCGCGTCAATTGTTCATAATTAAAATCAAATTAAATTCAATATTAATTATAAAAGTATCCCAGGCCTGTCGGCCGCTTTGAGTAATTTATCCGTGTCTTGAAAATCGTAAATTCAGGCCTCGTGACGCCATTCCCCGGGCCGAATATTCTAGTCAATTCCAAACGTAATTCTAGTCGTAAATTTAGTCTTAAAATAATTTTAAAGTAATTTTAAAATAAATATAAATTAATAAATCTAAAATCAAAAGACGCTAGGAAAATTACGGTAGAATTGTTGTCAAGTAAAACAAGCACGGATTATTTTGTCAGTAAATTGAGTTGAATACTGAAGTATAATTATCCGAAATAATTAAGAGAAATTAAAAATATATAATTTTGGAAGTAAATAATAATAAAAGTTATTGGTAAATTAATTAATTAATAATTACAATTAAAACCAAAATTAATTAATTAATTAATATAAAGTGAATTAAATAAATAAATCAGTGGAAAGTAATAAGAATTAAAATTATTAGTGGAAATTTTATATTGAGAAATTAACGTCGAGTATTAAGTAAAAATTAATGATGTCATTGAGAATAGAATAAAATTGAGTACAAAGTCGAGTCAAGTAGTTTGAAGTAAAATTTAACTGTGTCTGTGATAAGTCCTGTGGACTGAATGTAGTTATAAGTAAATATACATCCAGGGGATGTTTTTAATTAAATATTAAGGTTTACCGTCCAGGGGACGAGGTTATATTTTAAGGTTTTCCGTCCAGGGGACGAGGTTAATAATTGTGGGTGTGTGTGTGTAATACCGTCCAGGGGACGAGGAAAATTTAGTTTGTCATAAGTAATACCGTCCAGGGGACGAGATAATTAGTTTGTCATAAGGTACCGTCCAGGGGACGAGATAATTAGTTTGTCATAAGTAATACCGTCCAGGGGACGAGGAATTTAGTTTGTCATAAGATTATTAGTTTGTCATAAGTATAATTATTATTATTGGTTAATTAAATAAAGCAAGGGGCTAAAAGTTAATAAAATTTTGATCAGCATTATTTCAGTTATTTTTCCATTCCTCACCTCTCTCACAATAGTATATTGTGTGACAAGGGATGAAACAAGACGATTTCAGACTAGGGTGAGGTTGGCTGCCCGAGCCGCAGGCGAGGGCTGACATCACCCGCAGTCTGAAATCGTGTTTTATCCTGAGTCACACACTATATTTTTCATGATTACCTGTATCGGAACTTGAAGATTCAGTGTCAGCAGCCAGTAAGAAACAAGTTAATTTCAAGCCGATGATGGGGAGAACTGTTAGAGAATGAGCAATATGTGATTTACAGTCACTTATTAAATAGTAAATAGTACAAAAATATTATTTTCACTCATTTTTTAGTAATTTTATTTGGTTAATTAAAACTGTCACTTAAAAAATGAAATGAGTAAGCTGAAGTGACAAGTAAACAAATGAGAGTAATAGGGCTGCAAATGAACATTAAATATATCTAGCACAGGGCAGAAACAATTGTGTTTCTTCCCAAGGGAAGAAACACGCATGTTTCTGCCCGCTGTGAAGGGATTTGTGAATTACGAATTCGCTAGCAGTTGTTTGCAGCATCGGCTTGAAATTAGCTTGTTTCGACGGGCTGTAAAGACACTGAAACTTCAAGTTTCGATGCCGGTATCATGAAAAATATTACAAACGACTCTGAGAATTATACTAATTTAATTTAATTAATTAAATTAAAATCATACAACATCCGGTTCTGGAAGGCCGAGTCCATCTTCCAGTGGCGCCCTAATATTCGTCTATAATACTAGGTGCGACCAGACTTGGCAAGTGAACTCTCTGTCATAGATGTATGGTTTGACGATGGCTGATGAGATGTCTGCGAAGATTTTGATGCCTTGTTCGACTTCCAGTTCTTGAAGATGCAGTGATGTTGAGTTCTGGATAAGATCTGGTAGTTCTTCGTCATTGAGTTGTTCATTGTGTATGATTACTGGGCTGAGTACGGTTGGCATGTTTATGGTGTTTATGCGTGACAGAGCGTCTGCGACTACATTATCCTCGCCTTTCACATAGACTATGTCCGTGGAAAATTGAGAAATGTATTCTAGTTGTCTGAGCTGTCGTTCTGAGGCTTTTTCGAGTTTCTGTTTGAAGGCGTGAATCAGAGGTTTGTGGTCAGTCTTGATGATGAAGTTTCTGCAGTCTAACAGGTGATGAAAAAATTTTATTGATGCGAAAATGGCTAATAACTCGCGGTCGTAGGTGCTGTAACGTTGTTCTGTAGGACTAAGCTTGCGTGAGAAGAATCCCAGCGGTTGCCAGGTGTTGTCGATGAGTTGTTCCAGTTTGGCTCCGATTGCCGTCGAAGATGCGTCAGTTGTTAGAGTCAGAGGTGCTGTGGACGAAGGGTATGCCAAGAGAGTGACGTCAGCCAGTTTTTGTTTGCAATCGTTGAATGCTTTTTCAGCTTCTTCAGTCCAGGCGATTTTTGACTTGTCTTTTTTGATGGAGCGACGAAGGTAGTTGTTGAGAGGTAGTTGAGTGTGTGCTGCATGTGGTATGCAGCGCCTATAGTAGTTTGTGTCTCCGAGGAAGCGTCTAAGTTCTTCTATAGTCTCGGGTTTTTTATAGTTGAGGATTGCGTCGACACGATCAGTTACAGGTTTGTAACCTTGCGCGTTGATGACGTAGCCCAGGAAATTTACTTCTGGCTGGCCAAAAACACATTTGCTGAGGTTGATGCTGACTGAGTGAGCCTTTAGGCGTTCGAAGACTGTTTGAAGATGTTGTTGGTGTTCCAATTCATTTTTTGACATGATGAGGATATCATCAATGTAGACAAAAACAAAGTCCAGGTCTCGGAAAATAGAATCCATGAATCTTTGGAAGGTCTGCGTAGCGTTTCTGAGTCCAAATGGCATGACCAGGTATTCAAACAATCCCCAAGGAGTGGTGATTGCGGTTTTTTTGATGTCATCAGTATGCATAGGTACTTGATAGTAAGCTCTGTCCATGTCCAGCTTAGTATAGATGCAAGTACCGGTCAGGTGGAGAAAAAGATCTTGGACCAACGGTGGTGCGTACATGTCTGCTTCTGTGTTGGTGTTAAGGTGTCTGTAGTCACCACAGAGTCTCCAGTCGTTGTTTTTCTTTTTTGTCATGTGGATAGGGCTGGCGTACGGACTGCTAGAAGGTCTTATGATTCCTTGTTCTAGCATCTCGTTGATCTGGGCCTTTGCTGCTGTCGCTTTTTCACCAGCGAGCTTACGAAAGCGTGTAGAGACTGGTGGACCCTTGGTTAGTATGTGGTGTGCGTATTGTGAGTTGGTGAGATTTGGCCTGGAGATTGGTTTTGTGATTTCAATAAATTGATTGAGTAGTTCTGCGTACGCCGGAGGTAAAGTTGAGTAGATAGTTGGTATGTTGTAGGTGTAAGTAGCCAACGTCTCTCCTTTTGTCGAGAATGAGGTAAGAGGAACTATCAGCCGTTGATTTTTCAGGTCGATGAGTAAGTTGAACTGCGTCAAGAAATCTGCGCCGATTATCGCAGTTTGTATATCCGCGATAATAAATGGCCAAGAGAAGCTTTTTCGTAGATTGAGATCGATCTTGAGGGTTTTGCAGCCGTAAGTTTGAATTGCTGATGCGTTCGTTGCGTATAGTGTTAGCGGATCCTTGGTCAGTTGTTTGTAGAAGTGTTTTGTCGGGATTATGGATACCACGGACCCAGAGTCTATTAAAAATTTTTGATTAGTGGTGAAGTCGTGAATATGCAGACGAAGTTCTTTGGGTGGTAGTGTGTAGCCACTGTCACCAACTGCCCCAATTAGTGACAGCGGGTCTAGTTTCCCTGGTTACCTGGTGATGAAGACGTGAATTTGCACGGCTGTGTGCATTGACGGGCATTATTACCCCATTTGGAATGGTAATAACAGTAACCGTTGCGGTTTGGCGTTACTGATCTGGTTCTTGGACGATGTCCATGGAAGTACTGACTATATTGTTGATTTTGCTGGGCTTGTTGCTGTAGACTGGTGTGAAATTGTTATTGTTGTTGTTGTGTCCGTTGTAACTGTGCCTGAGTTTTCTGCTGATCCACTTGCAAGCGAGTTATATCTTGCTGACAGGTTTTGAGAGTGAGGTTAATCTCGCGGAGCTGATGTTCGAGTTGTAATAAGCTCGTTGAATGGTGATTTGTGTGTGTTGTGTCACGCTGGTTAACGGCCATGACGTGACTACTGCTGGAGTGAAGCACAATACGGTCTGCCATTTCTGCTAGGTTATTAAGATCTTGAAAGTTGTTAGACATGGCTAAGTATGGGCGTACCCATGCCAGAAGACGTTCTTTCCACAGCTGGTACAATGCTTCGTCTGTCATTGCTGTTTTTGCCAGGTCACGCATCTCTCGGAGAAGCTGCGAAAGTTTCCTGTCACCAAGTGTCATTTCTTTCAGCAGTTTCTGTAACTGGGTTTGTCTCGATTCAGAGAAGCCTTCAAGAATAGCGTTTTTTTTTTTTTTAAAGCTTGATACTTATTTTGTGCTGGCGGTTGTCCGATGATGTCCCATAGCTGCTTGGAGATACTGAGTGGCAGGGCCTTGAGAGTCTGGCTGTATTTCTGGTTGTCGCTGGTGATGCGATTGGCGCCCAGAAGTGATGCTGGCGCCCTCTAGGGGGCGCCAAATTCAGCAAGTACCACCCTCTTCGCGGGTTCTGGGACCAGTACTCCAACCGTTAGCGGTGCCCGCATGTCTTGCACCCGTAACATGCGGCAACTCCGTGGTTGCAGGAAGCCAATAGGTACCGCTGCGCGAGTGAGACCAACTCTTCAGACTGTCTAAAAATTCTAAGGGATACTAGCTCGTACACAACACTATCACTCTCATACAGTGATAATCACTCGGTAATAATAATTGAGGGCAATTATATTTGACTGCTGTCTTAAATCCGAGTGAGCATAAGTGGAGGAAACCCGTATGGGTTGGGGAGAACTTGCATCCCACCACTTAACTGAAGCAAGCAGCTGACCAGAGCTGAAGTCTGGTACCATGGGAGACCCATTCCAAGCCCCACTTCGACCAGAGTCTCTCTATTTCCTGAGATGGGAGGAGTGTGGGTCGATTTGAGGTTGGATTCGTGGTGGTTTGTGCGTGAGGCACCCACATGCACTGCATGCCTAATGGGTACGCTAATGTGAGCTTATGCTCATATTTCGCTTTTATAATATTACGGTGGAAAATAGGCGATTACGCAGCGCGAGTATGCCCAAAAGGGCGAGGAATCGGCCTCCCGTAAAACGGAGGTGGACGGCCATGCCGTTCCGTTACATTAATTAATTGATGCGATTGGCGGTGAAGTCCGCTTCAGCTATGGCAAACCACATTTCTGGTGCATCTGATGCAAACTGAGGTAGGTTGAGGTTGACAGCGTATACATGATCCTGTGGAACTTGGCTTTGCGCCGCATGTGCAAATGGTAACTGATTAGATAGCCTCAGGTTTGGCAAAAAATTCGAGGGGTTTGGTGGTGGTGTTTTATTCCCGCCAGCGGCTAGATCTGTTGAATTGTTTTCCAGTGATGTTTTTTCAGTCAGCTCCTTGAGATTAAAAGGATCCTCGTCGTTTCCCATGTTATCTTTGTTATTTTTTTCTCGTGTAGGAGTTCGGAACATCCGTTGATCAAAATTTTAATTTGTGTGGTTGGAGATTGAGTTGTTAAAAATGGCTGCCGGCGTCGGTTTTTTTTCTCGAGTCCAAGCGTCGCCGATAATCACTTGAGATCACGTCGGGTTCACCAATTGTGGTCTTTAAGGGGGATCAGACACACTAAATTATTAATTCAAGGATTATCAAATATATAAATTATTTATTCAATTAACGTACAATATATTATTTATTTAAGTATTCACTAGGTTTAGTATAGTTGCACTTGTCGTGGAATGAATGTAATGTTGCTAGAGCTGTAGCGACAAGGTATGAATGTGTTTGTGTGTGTGTGTGTGTTAAATTTGGCGCTAGTATGTTTTTATTTCCGGCCGGTAGGGCGGCGTTTTGGTAGCTTTCATTGCTGGACTCGGCAGTAGAGGCGTGAGCGAGGCTACGGATCCGCCACAAACTTCTCTATTCAGTGCCATCTTTATTCAAAAATTAGATCCGTCACCACTATTTTATATCGAAACTTTACTCTGTTCTTTCTCTACTCAGGAACAACTGCGCCCTGATAGTGTATTCAATGACAACTTTACTCAACGGCTCAGTCGATAAAGGAACAAGCATTGGTTACAAAGAAAGTCTGTAATCTTTAAATTATCATACGGCGCTATGTTGATATTCTGAGGTTATCTTAATGTTAGGTAGAGATAAAATTTGAATATATTTGTGTCAATTTACGCAAATAATAAAACTTCTAATTTAATTATAAACTTATGTTTAATACATAATTAACATACTAATTTTAATTGATGAACTCAATTTAAATTAATTGATAAAGTTTAGAATCATTGTTTTATTGAAATGCTTAGTAATTAATAATTAATTTATTATACATAATCAATTCTTACATACGTCTGTATTCATTATTAATTAAAATAATTTATTTTTTAATTAAGTATAAATAATAAGCACTTCAAAATAATTATATATTTTTATTTATTAATTAATGCGTTGATTGGGTACATTGTTCTGAATATAAACCATAATAATAATAATAATAATATTAATAATAATAATGATGATACTAATAAATTTCAAGCTGTGTCAAATTAAAAAATCACATAATTACATTGGCAGCAATGAAATGGCAGCAATAAGTAAAATAACAATCTTTAGATTAAAGAAATCAATATTTATTAGATTTTTTGTTTCATATTAGGTCATGCGAATAACAATTGAGAAGTAAGAAATATTATAAATTAATAATTTGAATAATGAAGATGATGATATGGTAGACATGGGTGATTACATGTGTTGATTTACAGACATGTATTATCATATATTATCATTTATCAATTACTTATTTATTCATTAAAGTAATGAATTTTTTGTGTAAGAAAAAAATTTTTTTTATTTCTTACGTAAAATTAAAAAAAATTTTATATTAGATATTATTCGTAAACGATATAACGCGCCGTTCTCCAACGATAGTGTCCACAATTCTACACTGATCTTAATGAAACTTAGTATACTAATTCTATGGACGAATACCTTGGATGAGTTCAAAGATGAGCCAATTCGGCCAATAAGTGTAGAAGTTATGGTTAATTGAAATTTTGTAAAATTTTCAAAAAAAAATTTATTTGCCGCTTTAACTAGATGAAACTTTCAAATGAAAAGAGATAGCTTATTTTCGTTTGTCTTATCTGAAAGCTCGCTCGATTGCCTTCAATTTTCACTATGTAGCTCTTCGATTTGACTACTTTTTTCAATAGAAAAATGGTTTAAAAAATTTACAAAATATTATAATAACTAATTTTATGCAGGTTGTGATTCTGATTATTTCGACAGTTCTAAACCGATCGCTTTGAAACTTGTCATACATTTTTTATTGTTTATTTTATGACAGCGGTTTCGCCCCGAATATACTTGCTGGGCTCATCAGTAAAGTTGATGCAAGTATATTCTACTTTAGACCGTTTAAAAGATGTTAAATAAATTGACGGTGAATTCTTAGATGATGATGGTAACATAGCAAGTATTCCAAGTTTGCTATCATCTTTTGAAAGAAAATAAACATCTTTAATAATTAGAATACTTTCAATTAAAGTATAGTATTACGGTGAGCATTAAAGTTTATTTAATCCACATGTGATAACTTATACGCAAATTGAATTATATTCTAAATTATTAATTGTCAATTCAGCAGATCAGTAAAGCCGTTATTCCTCTAAACTAAAAAATAAAAAAGTCTGGTCGTAAAATTAGAGTCACCTTAAAAAATTATACAAGGCTATATAAATTAAACAGAATTCTTTCAAAAGATGATAGCAAACTTGGAATACTTGCTATGCTACCATCATCATCTAAGAATTCACCGTCAATTTATTTAACATCTTTTAAACGGTCTAAAGTAGAATATACTTGCATCAACTTTACTGATGAGCCCAGCAAGTATATTCGGGGCGAAACCGTTGTCATAAAATAAACATCTTTGATAATTAGAATACTTTCAATTAAAGTATAGTATTACAGTGCGCATTAAAGTTTATTTAATCCACATGTGATAATTTATACGCAAATTTAATTATATTCTAAATTATTAATTGTCAATTAAGCAGATCAGTAAAGCCGTTATTCCTTTAAACTAAAAAAAAAAAAAAAAAAAAAAAGATATATAGATTCTCTTTAACTTCGATTTTTGTTATTCCGATAATTTACTTATTTTTCTAACTTTAATTCTCAAAATTTTTGCGTTTAGTTTTAAATTGCTTGACAATTTTTCTTTGTTTTATAACCTTAAGAATCTGAGAATGTCGAAAAAAAAGTTATTTTGTTATTAATGTTTATTTGAGAGGTTGAAATAATCAAATGAGAAATCTACTTCCATTTCGGCTGCCGAATGGCCTTTTTTTTTTTTTTTAATTAAAAAATAACAAAAATTTCTTTGTTATTTTGTATCATCTTGTTTTTCATTGTACTTTTATGTAAACAAATTTTTATAACCACCCCAACAATTTAAAATAAGAATATAACCGTGTGATTAAAAAAGTGTTTTTAAATCATGAATGAATAAAAAATTTTTTTTTCTTAGGCAATTTTGAAACAGACCCCCCCCCCTTCCACTACTGCTTTAAAATATTAAATGACTCAATCGGTATGATCGTATTAATATTTTCATGATTTATTAATAAAAAGTTCAAGCATGAATTGAAAAAGGGCAACTCAGTTAAAAATTCGCCAAAGCATGGATTTTAAAAAAAAATTATTAACAGTTATTACTATTTAGCACTAAAACAAAATTTGGTGAATCAATTTGAGTAAAATCTTTCTGTCATCATTTTAATTTGGTAATGTTAAATTGTTTAGGCTAATATTTATTTACCAAATTTCGTTTAACTCCTAAATTATAACAACTGTCAGTATTTTTTTTTTTCTTTTAAATCATGTCTCGGCGAAATTATAACTCGTTGTCGTTTTTACAATTAATGCTTTGATTTGGTTTGAATAAATTAATAAGCTATTAATAATGTTATCACAGTGCAAGATTATTAAGTATTTTTTAGAGGGGGGGGGGGAGCACTGTCTAAGGATGCCCTTAAAGTACAAGTGTATAGACATTAAATATTTGTATCTTCAAATATTATAAAATTCTACTTATATTTAAATAACATGAATTTTTTAATGATTTTATACGCAAGATTAATTAAAAATATGATAGTATATCAAATCCTTGTGTTTTTAGCGCCATATCTTATCTTACCCTTCATCTATAATTGCTTATTTGTCATTTTTATTTTTGTATACTTGCATAGCTATAAAATTTTCATCAATTTTTATTTTATTCATGATGATGAACAAACGCAAAATTTTAATATTGTGACAGTGTAATTATTAAAAAAAAAAGAAAAAATTAAAAAAATAAAAATGTAGAAAGCAGATACTTTAAACGTCGAAAATTTTTATGACGCGACTCAAGTACTCTTGGCACACTGGAGACTGAAGAGATTCACTTGATTCGGACGAGAAAATGGTGTCGAAGCAATGTTGACACACGCAACGGTGCCCACAGTTGTTGAAAGCAGCAATAGCTGGGTTGCAGTAGCAATAACAACAACGGCCACCGGTACCTGGCTCTGCAGACGCGTTGATACCAGGTGATTCACTTCCTGAAATGAAATATTCAATTACATTAAATCATTAAAAATATTTATTTAATATAAAATGAAATGGTATAAATTAGTTAACTAAATAATCTATCATTGCCGTTAAATGAAAATTTATATCATTTTTTATCAATGGTTATATAGGTTTTTTTTTAATAAATAAATGATTTTGTATTTTTGATTTTGAATCTTTTGTTTTAATATAACTTATTCTACAATAAAATATTAATAAACTTTTTGAACAATTTTGGCAGAACAAATATTTTTGGAATTTTTTTATTCCATAAACATAAAGTAAAATTTTACCAGCTTTGTGACGAAATTACCTGATTTTTTCAGTATACTGATAATTCCCTGAAATATTCGGGTTTTTTAGAATGTGGCCTCCTCGATATCAATTCGTAATCGATAATTGAAAATAAAAAATTAATATTAAAAAAATATTACCTGCGCCTTCATTCGATCGCAAAAGTAATGTCTCGTTAGAGTTGCCTCGCGATGGTCCCGCTCCGGGTTCTGACGATTCATTGTCAGCCATCAAGGCCCCAATAAAATTTAATAGATTGTATTTATTGTTATTTTGTAGCGGGTACCAGTGTTGTATGTTCTGTGCAGCTCTCGTACCACGTCCATGTACACTGCAATATGGGATTTTATCATTGAAAGGGCAAATAATATACAACCCTCGCGGTGTTGAATCACTCTGGAAATACCCTGGAAACACGGTGTAATCAGGGTCAGCGTTACCAACATTGGATTCCAACTCCCGTTGTCGAGAACACTATAGTCCCGTCAAAACCCGTCAAGTAGGGATTTCAGTTTAATTTCCCCAGCTCTTAAAAGTAACTATTTACTTTTTTGATATCGACTTCTTTGTAATCGATATTTAACCCTTCTTCACACGCGTGTTTTTACTCGACTTCGTAACACGCACGATGAGCGCCGCGCCGCCGTGTTAAATTTCATGCGGTGTTGCCAAGTACCCAATAAATATTCCGTGCTTTTATTATCGGAAAATAATTATATTATTTATTTAGTTTTACTCTGAATTAAATATTTAGCTAATTAGTAATTTTTTTAGAAATTATTATTATTTTTTTGTTATATTTAGAAATAATTTAACTATATTTCTGAAGTAATCTTGACAAAAAATGATCTATCAATATTAATAATTTTTATAAGAATAGTAATGACGGGTAAATAATCTCAAGATTAGCCGATACTCAACAATTTTTCAATTTTCTTCACATAATTAATTACAAAAAGAGGAATTTAGACAAAATTTACATATCATTTTTTTAGTTTCAGCGGGTGCAAATTCTTTATGTTGAAAAAAAAATCCAAAAATTGTTGAAAGTACCGGCTAATTTTAGAATCATACAGATAATTACATATTTTAGTAATGTTACAAATTGAAAAATATTATTTATTTAACTTCTTTAATTATATAATTAAAAAAATATTATTATAATTTAAAAATTTAAATAAATATTTTTTAATACCAATCTTTATTAATAATAACCAGTGATTAACAATTATGGGATAGATTACTTTGTTTACAGCTTGTATATTAAGAGCGGGTATAACGTATATCAATCCTAAAATTCGCGACGGAGACGCGAATCTGTTAAATATAACGTATGAGGTCGCCCACGCGTTTGAATAAATAATAATAATTGATTCTAAATAATATTAAATAATAATAGCTATTTTTATCCAATTAAAAATAAATAATAAGTTCTAAACAATAATTAAATAATAAATAATTAATACTTGGTGTGCCTGAACCAGCTCCTCAGGCTGGGTTAGTGCACGCAGGCGCCAGTCCGTTTTCCCAAAACGGACAAAATTTTATTCAGGGGGATAAATTACGAGGTAGGTCCGAGCAAGTGACTTGTGGCGAAGCGGAAAAACATCCGAGAAAATATAGCAGTAAATTAGATAAATAATAGAACAATTATAAATAAACAATAGATAATTATCTATAAATAATAAATAAATACCAGAAAAATAAATAGAAAATAACAGAAGGAAAAGATCCAGGAAAAATAAGCACCAGAATTTTCCCCTCGACAGCTGTTGGTTTCCGTCTTTTAATTATTTAAATAATAATCAATATAAATAATACTATTTTACAATATTTAATTGTTGTTGAATTAACCACAATAAACACTCGGTGGTTAAAAAAAAAAAGATACAATAAAAATTGGTTAAATATTTCCACCACTGGGGATACAATTTTTGCCGGCTGTTACCTCGACACCAAACTTATTACTCAAACTTAAAACTCAACATAAAAGTGATAATTTGATTTCATATAATTAATAATATTAATTATTAATATTAAATATAAATAAACAATAATTTCATTTAAGTTTTTATCATGAATGAATAATAGTAATAACGATATTTCTTTTAAATTAATCTCCCACCACTTGTGGAAGAGAGAAAAGATACGGTATTTTGATTTCTCACTCTCACTCAAAAAAAAAACTATAATATTTTTTACCCACACAATAATTGATAATTTACTCTTAAAATAAAATAATAATTTCAGTGTTAAACAATAATTCAATAATTATTACTGACCGCTGGGGTACATAAATCAAAATAATAATAATTATTTACCTTCTTTAAACAAGATAAAATAGAAATAATAATATAAATGATAATAATGATAATGTATAATGATAATAATTCCAGTAAGAACCAAAAGAAAAATATCTCAAATACTTTGAGTAAATAATTACGCCATGAGATCAGACTTGAGGAATTCTCAAGTCCGGCGTGTATAGTATAGATATATATACTACCCGTATATATCTATATACGTACCGGCAACGTTTTATTACGTTGCGTACGTTTTATCAAATTATATATAAGTACGGATATTTTCACCAATATCACAAATAATAATTAATAATAATTAATGGTAATAATTAATCCATGTATCACCCAATAAATAACAATTATAAATCAATTATTTTTCCCTCACGGCGACCAACAACTACCGGGGAGGTTAACAGATGATAGTATTTTATCCAGCGAATAGAAATACTGAGTACTTACTCAAAATCAGCAAGAAAAATAATCAGCCCAATAACACCAATCTCAAACAAATCAGCAAACTTTATTCACCCGGTGAATATTACTAAATTTCTAATGATTTTAATCTTTAATTAATCAAAACTCAGTATAAAAGTAAAATTACGTCCGCACACGCTGCTAGTCCGTATCTCTCTCCCCTAATTAGGTCAACCTCCACCTGTTGGTCGTCGCGTAAAGGGCAGCACCATCGCCCTTAATTATTATAATAACTTTTGACATCCAATTTAAATTAAAAATATAAATTATAAACATAAGTATTTAACACCCGGATGATACATGGTAAACCTCTTAAATATATGAACTATTTGTTCATATCCTCTATATGTTTATCTATAAAATCATAAAATAAATATTAATTATTTCCAAACAATAAACATCAATTGACGTCATCCGTCGGATGACAAGTTAAACAAAATAATAGGTTGCTAATTGTTGGGGCATAATATTACTCTGGTTTATGCATCCCAACTAAATCAAAATTATAAATAAATACTTAAATTAAACAAAAGTCAATCACTTGTAAATTAAATCATAAATTATAAATTATAAAAATAAAATTAAATCACACGTGCTCTCTCATACCTTACGCGCATGCGCGAGCACCGTGCACGGACTGCCATAAACAACGGCGAAATGGCGGAATGCCCGCGCAACGATTCAAATTCAAATATAAAATTAAAATACTTAACTTACAACTAATTAAAACTAAATAATTTGAATCGTTACGTGACACCCCCCCACCAGGCCGTGTTTTGCCCCTAAAATACGGGCGAGACTCCGCATTCCTTTCGCCGGTACAATCACCTGAAAACCTGAAATTCAATACTTATATCTGGATCTTTCGTACCGGGTGAAACTAAATCAAAAATTCAAAAAAATCAAAAGAAATTAATGTCCACTAAAAACTCAAACGAAATGTCGATCCACCCGTCACTCACCAACTTGCTCGAACCATCGGTGAAGGGAAGGGTAAACTAGTGTTAATTATTTCTATTACAAATAAAACACTTAGTAATCAATTGGTTGCGCCGTTTTTATTTTCCAGAAACAAAAACTCCTGGGTGACTATGGCACCGGGCGTCTTACAACGGTTATATCAAATATCAAAAGTTATTATAAATAAAAAAACAATAAATAAGATAATAGGAAGAGAAAAAGAATATTATAATCTTAGGGGTTCATCTGTCTGATGCCCTAAGCCGCCTCGAGACCCGCCATTCTGGGTTCGCTGGGACCCATCTGGTCCAGACAGTACACTCGGCGCAGTCGATCGTCGTTCGTGAGCCAGCCCAACCATGGCAACTCACTTAACTGGTCTCCCAGGTTCCCGTGTCCGTCGGGACACCTCTCCGCTTGCATTGGTCGCGCGCAGACCATGCAGCGGCCGCATGCAACGGCTAAATGCAGTCTGCCGTGCGGGCCACTACAACTCCCAGTGTAAAAGCGCAGGCACTCTTCACAAAAGGGCCGATTCTCTTGTGGCTGGTTGGTGCAGAGTCTGGCTGGGTGGCCACCCTGGCCACATCTGGCACACCCCGGTTGTAAGTTACCTCGGCGCGGTGGTTGTCTCTGGTGAGCCCGAATCTTAATTTGGAGCATAAGGGTGAGATGTGCTTTCCACGTAGCGGACCCCCGGGGTATCATGGCGATCCCTTGTTGATGATGGTACGTCTCCATGTACCGCATCATCTGGTTTTTGTTTAACGCCATTCCTAAATAATTGTGAATTAAATACGTTAATTCCCCTGGGGCAATATCACAGTTTTATGAAGCGACAGTTATAGTTGTAGACAGCAGTAGACAGTGATAGTCATCAACAGTACAGTGGTAGACAGCGACAGAATAGACAATAATAGTGATAGCAATAGATAGACGTAGAAAAGCATAGATAGATCAAGTAGTAGTTATAGATAGAGCATTTAGCCATGCAATAACGTCAGCTTGCCTCTGCCGGACATTTTCAGCTCTTTTAACTAATTTTAAAACCTTTACATGGCTACGACCGATATATTTGCCCTCGGGGGTCTCCATCTCGACAATAACTGGAGTTACCACCTTCGAAATGACAAATGGGCCCGCGTAACGCGGTGCTAAGCTTACCTACGACTTGCTCACTCTTTTTTGATAAGACGTGGGTAGGCTTATATACCTGATCACCTATCTCAAACAAAATATTACGTCTCTTATCGTTATAATAAGCCGCGTACCGTTCAGAGGATCGTCGAATACGTTGATTGACGATATCACGTAATTCGATCATCCGATCCATCCGTTGAATCCAACCACTGCGGTCAGCATTATCATTGACGACGATATTATTATCATCAGTAGTTCGATGATTACGGATTGGGCAGGGATCACGGCCCAAATTCAAATATGCCGGACTCACACCGAGTGACTCATGTACCGCAGTATTGTACGCGAACTGGAATTCATGAATATTGACATCCCAGTCGCGGTGATCATCACCCAAGTAACTCATGATCATTGTTTTTAAATTACGGTTGACCCTTTCAACCGGGTTAGCCTGGGCATGATACGGTGGTGTGGTAGTATGCTGAATACCACACTCTTGAATGAGATCGACGACATCTCGGTTTAAATATTCACGGCCATTATCGGTCCAAAATACGCGCGGAACGCCCCAGCGGTTGATAACGAACTGTCGAAGACTTTTGGCAACAGTCTTTCCGTTGGCAGCTCGCACTGGTACACACTCAATCCACCGCGTGTATAGATCTTCAAACACTAATAAGTACGAGTATCCCGCACGAGAACGCGTAAATGACATCGTATCAGCTGCTACGACTTCCCAAGGCTCACCTGGTATCCTTGGCGTCATCAAACCAATTGGTTTGCGCTGAACTGGCTTCGATTCGAGGCATCTTTCACAACTGTTGACGTAATTCTGTATATCTCGAAACATTCCAGGCCAATAGTACCTCGATATCGCCCGTGCGTATGTCTTCTGGACACCCAGGTGACCAGATTGTGGATGATCGTGGACTTCCTGAAGTAATCGCTCTCGTCGGTCAGCTGGTACGACTAATTTCCAGTCGTTATCCTCTTCACCGAGGATCTGTCTCATTGAGTCAGGCCGACGTCGATATAATCTACCATTTTCATAATGGTAGTCAGGTGAAACCTCTGGATCAGATATTAACAAACGACACTTTTCTTCATACCATTCATCATTCCCAGCCTCGCCCAGCGCGTTGAACTGACTCTCGGTAGGCTCTTGGTCCTCATAAATACGTGAGAGAGCATCCGGGGCTTCATTCTCTGCTCCCTTTCGATACTCGATCTTCATATCGTACTCAGATAGCTGCATGGCCCACCGGGCTAATTTTCCCGTCGGATCTCGAGCGTTCATAAGCCACCGGAGACTGGCGTGATCAGTTACGACTGTAAATTTAAAACCCTCGAGGTAATGCCTGAATTTACGCACGGCCCAAACTACCGCAAGACATTCCTTTTCAGTCGTACTGTAATTTGCTTCAGCGCTGTTCAAGGCCTTGCTTGCACACGCAATCAGGTATTCACGATCGCCATTACGCTGAACTAGTACTGCACCGAGTCCACACTGACTAGCATCCGTATATAATGTGAATGGCAACGTATAGTCAGGTGTCGACAAGACTGGAGCTTCCGCGAGTGCTTTCTTAAGAGACTGGAAAGACTCTTCCTCAGCCTCAGTCCATCGCCAGGGTACATCTTTACGCGTCAAACGATATAATGGACCAGCCACACACGCAACGTTTTTCAAATGGCGATGATACCAGTTTATCATGCCATTGAAACGACGGATCTGTTTGACGTTTCTCGGCCGCGGGTAGTTTAAAATCGGTTCAGTCTTCTCAGGGTCTGGCCTGAGTCCCTCTTTATCAAGTAAAAAACCCAAAAATCTGACCTGTTGTTGGCAAAATTTACTCTTATCGAAGTTCAAAGTAAACCCAGCACCTCGTAACCGACTCAACACGACTTCTAACATCTCCAGATGCTTTTTGAAACTCAGGGTTACGATAATTATATCGTCCAGGTATGCAAATACGAACGGAGATAGATCAGGTGTAATTATTCTGTCCATCACACGCTGAAAACTCGCCGGGGCGTTACACAATCCCATCGGCATACGTTTGTATTGAAAAAGACCGCGACCGGGGACCCAAAAAGCAGTATACTTGCGACTGTTTGGACTCATTAGGATCTGCCAAAACGCGGAATTCATGTCGAGAGTCGTAATGTAATGGGCATCACGACATTTTTCAAGGATCTCGATCATATCCGGCGGTCGATACGTGTCTTTTTCAGTTACATTATTTACATCGCGAAAGTCAACGCACATGCGATATGTTCCATCAGGTTTCTTGACCATTATGGGCTGACTGGACCATTCCGACGCTGGAGCAGGTTCAACGATGTCATCTTCGAGCATCTTATCAATGGCCTCGTGTAATGCCTGTAAAACGACTGGTGATCGACGATAAACCCGCTGTTTAATCGGTCGCTCGTCTTTGAGCCTAATCTCGTGCTCAACCAACGAGGTCAAACCCAAACCTGGTGGCATTAATTTACGTTGTAAGTCCAGGAACTCGCCCAACTGTTTCGTTTCATCTCCAGTGAGTTCATGTACAGCTGCGACGTCATCAAGTCGCGAATGAATTTCAGGAAGCTCGAACGACAATTCATGCCAGATACCACCGCGTATCCGCCAATATCGGTTTCTCAGGTCTAACTCCATATTTACATATTGCATGAAATTAGTACCGATCAAATTTAAACTTCCCAACCGAGGAATATAATGAACCGGAAATATGACCTCTTCAACACCATCGAGCGTCATTTTTACGTTTACCACGCCTCCACTCACGTCAGTCGTTCGGTTTGCCATGCCAAAACGCGTCGGTCGAGCTTCAAACATGCATGGAAAACCATCGGCCATTAATTCTCTCGCGAAGTCCCCAAAAGCGGTCGTTTTAGCCCCAGTATCGATTATCGCGACCTTTTTACGATTACCAGCGCGGATAACAACCTGAGGTCGGGGTTTACCATGACGAAGACGCCAGAAATCATTATTTTCATCACCAGGTTGATTTATAAAGGACACAGGAACAACTGTTCGATCATCTACCGCGGTTAATTCATCAAGTGTGGCATCTTCTTCACACTTGGCCTCACCAGTGGATCAGAAACAGCGTGTATATCAGCCTGGACAACAATACGACGTAAACTCATCGAATCCTGCTCCCTGGTGACTATTTTTGGAGGGGATTGATGAACGTCCAGCACCGCCACCCTCTACTGGCGGGCTGCTTCGTCGTTTTTTGGTAATTGAAATGCGTTGGAGCGACTGTCAACGTTACAGACACACGTAACAGCCGTCTTCCCAACCTTCCCACATCTCATGCAGACGTCCCGGCGTGGTTCATGGCAAAAGTAGGCCAAATGTTCTACTGAGCCACAATTGTGGCAGAATCGTGGGCGTGCGACTCGGCTTAGTCCCATTTGACCCGGATTACGCATGAAGGACTGATTACTGTTGTTATTGAACCCAAGAGGCGATCGATTACCCCCGGATGGATTCACTGGACCTCTCGGAGGGTTATCTATAGGTGGATTTGCCACTCTCGGAGGTAGTTGCTGCTGTACTGGTGGATTTCTGGGAATCGCACCGCGATTCTGTGCGTTTTGGTTCTGCTGCTGGTTTGCGGGTGGGTTTTGTGGATTCCCACGCTGATTGGCAGTCTTACTATTCTCACCAGTGTCCTGTTTCGTCGCCTGGTCAGGTCCACCAGGTGTTATCGGTGCCAAGTTTCGCTCAGCAGCCCTCGGTTGGCGCGATCGACGCGATCGTCGCTTCTTCTTCGTCCCTGGGCTGGACTGCGAGCCTCTCGTTGAGTCAGAGTGTTCAACAGCTGCGTCAATCACGTGCATAGCAGCTCTGTGGTCCCTGGGAGGTCTGATACCCGCAGAATACGAACATTCTTTAATGTTCGCTTCTTCCCTCGGTGGTGGTTGGCGATGATTCCTCGCTGCTTTCCATCTTTCCTCGACCTGGGAAGCCTTTAGTAGCAATGACTGGTAAGTATCAAAATCACCAAGTGGACAGTGGTCCCAATACGCGGGTAACAATCCCTTTGTTGCCCGTCGGACTTGTGTGCGCTCTGAGGGTGGGTGTCGTAGCCGAGAATATAAATTCTGAAGGCAGATTAAGTAATCACGGGCATTTTCCTTCAGCCCCTGATTACGCGCGCGAATATCGGCACGAATTTCGCGCTGACGACCGCCACTCTTAAACCAAGTCAGAAATTCTGACCTGAACGACTCCCAGTTAGACCATCGGTGGCAATTTGCGCTGAACCAGACCTCAGCTTTGCCCTTGAAGACCTCAGGTAAGACTGCGAGGCGATCAGCTCGATGAATCCCAGCACTGCGCATCAGTACGACCAGGCGTCTCAGGAATTCGTCGCTAGTCATCGTTCCATCACCAGAGAACGACAATTTCCAGTTCCTGGCAATGGCACCATGATCTCGAGCCACACCGCGTGATGAATGGCGTTTTTCCGTACCCGAACTCCTGTGTGAGTGGTATTCGGATGACGATGACGAGTAACTATCATCTGAATCCGATTCGCCCGACGAACTGGGATGATGTCGGCCGGAATCACGACCTCTACGGGAATCTCTGGGTATCTCAAAATGGACACGCGACGGTGGGGGATTAGGAAGACCTCCAGACCCAGTGTCTTGCCGTCGCTGGTCATTGATACGCTCCTCGGGGTGTGGTGTCAGCGGATTGGTCCTGAGATCGTGTATACGAGTACCTTGAGCGATGAAAGGCCTCGTATTTTGTCCAGAACTTGCAGCAGTGGTGACAGTGGGAATTACACTGATCTCCGGGAGCGATGCAGGTACAGTTGGACCACCATGTGGTGAAGACGCGCGGATTTGGTTATTTGTAGATAACCTCTCGATCATCTCGTACAGCTTTTGCTGCCCACGTTCCATCTTCTCCTCGAGCATGCGCAACCCCTGCACAAAGGTTGCCCCAGTGACATAGGCTTCCATACCATCGGGGAATTCTGGCAAGTTTTGGCCAACTGGAACCAACTCGTCTTTCCAGAGACTCCAGGGTGTATCCCAATCTCCATCCTCGCGTCGCAACATCCGTCGGAAACGGTCCTGGATCACCTCACTGGAACCCGATGGATTTACGTTCTGGAATAACAAATATCGCCGAATTTCCGAGTCGGTCAGATTATGTACACGCGCTTCCAGATCGTGTGATACCTCGTCTTTACTTGGATCCCAGGGAATGTTCGGAATCCCCATCTCCCGCTTGTGATAGCGGTTCAACCGATCCCGGCGTTTATTCCGCGTTCCCGCGGTGGAAAGCCCCAATCCGAATAATATTATTCGGATTTCCTCATCAGGTCGCGCAAGCATCAGGTGAGCTCGGTTTCTGGCACCGAAGTAGAGGTGTCGCGTGATCCAACATCCCTGGCCGTCCGTGACGCTCTTCCGCGCCCCGGCCCCTATGCCCAGGGTCAGTCGCTTGGGCAAGGTGGGAGTTGTCACCCACGATCTCTACCGCCCTGCCAGAACGGTTCACTGGATCCGGTATGATCGTCGGGATCATGTGTTGCTGAGGTGGCCCACGGCTATGCTCAAAAACTCGCGGAGACCTTCATCTTCGGTCTCGGTGACTTGTTCATCCCGATGTTCAACCTCCTGCGCGGTTTCAACAACGCCCGCGTTCCCGATTCTGTCGACCGCGTTATCGTTTTTGTCGATCGCGTTATCGTTGTCCGCTTTATGGACCTCATCACCCGAAGCGCCACCGCGGATACGTACCGACGACATATAACTCACGAACCGATCGGATTTTTCTGTTAAAATCTGTTTAAACTTATACATTTTTGTCGTGTATATATGTATATAAATCAAGTATTATAGATATGTAAATAAATATGTAAATATAATAAATGTATATAAAAATTAATTATGTATATAAATCAAATTTTCAGATTTATTTTATCCGCTGCCGAATTGTATTTTAATTTTGCTCCTCCGTGGAACCTCGTAAATTTTTATTTTTATTTAAAAAATTTTTTTATTCAAATTTATTGACCCCCTGGCCCCACGTTGGGCGCCATATAACGTATATCAATCCTAAAATTCGCGACGGAGACGCGAATCTGTTAAATATAACGTATGAGGTCGCCCACGCGTTTGAATAAATAATAATAATTGATTCTAAATAATATTAAATAATAATAGCTATTTTTATCCAATTAAAAATAAATAATAAGTTCTAAACAATAATTAAATAATAAATAATTAATACTTGGTGTGCCTGAACCAGCTCCTCAGGCTGGGTTAGTGCACGCAGGCGCCAGTCCGTTTTCCCAAAACGGACAAAATTTTATTCAGGGGGATAAATTACGAGGTAGGTCCGAGCAAGTGACTTGTGGCGAAGCGGAAAAACATCCGAGAAAATATAGCAGTAAATTAGATAAATAATAGAACAATTATAAATAAACAATAGATAATTATCTATAAATAATAAATAAATACCAGAAAAATAAATAGAAAATAACAGAAGGAAAAGATCCAGGAAAAATAAGCACCAAATTTTCCCCTCGACAGCTGTTGGTTTCCGTCTTTTAATTATTTAAATAATAATCAATATAAATAATACTATTTTACAATATTTAATTGTTGTTGAATTAACCACAATAAACACTCGGTGGTTAAAAAAAAAAAAGATACAATAAAAATTGGTTAAATATTTCCACCACTGGGGATACAATTTTTGCCGGCTGTTACCTCGACACCAAACTTATTACTCAAACTTAAAACTCAACATAAAAGTGATAATTTGATTTCATATAATTAATAATATTAATTATTAATATTAAATATAAATAAACAATAATTTCATTTAAGTTTTTATCATGAATGAATAATAGTAATAACGATATTTCTTTTAAATTAATCTCCCACCACTTGTGGAAGAGAGAAAGATACGGTATTTTGATTTCTCACTCTCACTCAAAAAAAAAAAACTATAATATTTTTACCCACACAATAATTGATAATTTACTCTTAAAATAAAATAATAATTTCAGTGTTAAACAATAATTCAATAATTATTACTGACCGCTGGGGTACATAAATCAAAATAATAATAATTATTTACCTTCTTTAAACAAGATAAAATAGAAATAATAATATAAATGATAATAATGATAATGTATAATGATAATAATTCCAGTAAGAACCAAAAGAAAAATATCTCAAATACTTTGAGTAAATAATTACGCCATGAGATCAGACTTGAGGAATTCTCAAGTCCGGCGTGTATAGTATAGATATATATACTACCCGTATATATCTATATACGTACCGGCAACGTTTTATTACGTTGCGTACGTTTTATCAAATTATATATAAGTACGGATATTTTCACCAATATCACAAATAATAATTAATAATAATTAATGGTAATAATTAATCCATGTATCACCCAATAAATAACAATTATAAATCAATTATTTTTCCCTCACGGCGACCAACAACTACCGGGGGAGGTTAACAGATGATAGTATTTTATCCAGCGAATAGAAATACTGAGTACTTACTCAAAATCAGCAAGAAAAATAATCAGCCCAATAACACCAATCTCAAACAAATCAGCAAACTTTATTCACCCGGTGAATATTACTAAATTTCTAATGATTTTAATCTTTAATTAATCAAAACTCAGTATAAAAGTAAAATTACGTCCGCACACGCTGCTAGTCCGTATCTCTCTCCCTAATTAGGTCAACCTCCACCTGTTGGTCGTCGCGTAAAGGGCAGCACCATCGCCCTTAATTATTATAATAACTTTTGACATCCAATTTAAATTAAAAATATAAATTATAAACATAAGTATTTAACACCCGGATGATACATGGTAAACCTCTTAAATATATGAACTATTTGTTCATATCCTCTATATGTTTATCTATAAAATCATAAAATAAATATTAATTATTTCCAAACAATAAACATCAATTGACGTCATCCGTCGGATGACAAGTTAAACAAAATAATAGGTTGCTAATTGTTGGGGCATAATATTACTCTGGTTTATGCATCCCAACTAAATCAAAATTATAAATAAATACTTAAATTAAACAAAAGTCAATCACTTGTAAATTAAATCATAAATTATAAATTATAAAAATAAAATTAAATCACACGTGCTCTCTCATACCTTACGCGCATGCGCGAGCACCGTGCACGGACTGCCATAAACAACGGCGAAATGGCGGAATGCCCGCGCAACGATTCAAATTCAAATATAAAATTAAAATACTTAACTTACAACTAATTAAAACTAAATAATTTGAATCGTTACGTGACACGGGAACACGACTTGGTAACAGCGAAATTTAAATTGCGATCTGGCGTTTACACGCGCCGGACGGCGCAGCGCAGCATTCACGAGATGCTCCTCAAAAATATATAAATATTAAATTTCTAAGACAACTGCATAATTATTATTTATATTCATTCCTTCTAGAAGGTCCAAAAAGAGCATTAAAATTTTTTGGAATGTTTTTTTTCGTAAAAACCATAAAAAACTATGAAAATGTAAAAAGTGCGGCGCCACGCTCATAGCGCGTGTGACGAAGGGTTAAGCCTGCTTTGACTATTTAAGTGATTTTTAAATAAAATATTTCAAAAAATGATTATTTAGGTATAGTAATGAGTCATTAAAAATGGACCCAAGGATATTTCTTAAAGTACTTATTATCGAATCATAGATACGTAACGATAAAAAAATCATGATTTATTAAATTAGTAGTTTTTAATAAACCAATTTGGGTATATGTATTTTCATTTTATTATTTACTTTTTTTTTTCAAAATATAACAAAATATATTATGTTTTTTATTTTTTCAATAATCCTTACAAGTAATAATAAATAATTATTTAAGTTTCATAACAATATTAAATTAAATATATCTATATAATACGCTCATTATCTTCACATCGGCTTAAAAAATATCTTTCGGTTTAGTTTGAATTTGAATTAAATATTTAAATCAAATATCTCAAATATATCATCACTTCCTACGTCTTTGGACGTTGAAGCTACTTCTACTGGAGCCATTGCGGGTCGAGGATAACTTTGCATTGTACCAATTTTCCGAAGAACATCATCCGAAAATTTATAAGTATTGCAATCTTTCTCACAGCGTTTTAGTCCTGATCGAATCGCTAAAATAGCATTTGTCATTTCAGCAGTCATTTTATTTCGAAGTTTTGTTTTTACTAAGTTCATCGCACTAAAAACTCTTTCAACTTATGCATTGGAATACGGTAATAATAAAATTGAAAAAACAAATTCGCTTAGTTCTTCAAACGGATTTGTTCCTGTTGCATCTTTATATTCTCTAACTTCAATCCAAAATTTAACTGTATTATTAACTTCAGTCCATTTTGTAAAATGAATAGCATTCCATTGAGTTTCTATAAGTGATATAACTGTAGTTGAATACTGTAGATGCTTTAACAAAGGATTTAATGATTTCTTATGAACTTTTAAAACATTTTCACAAGATAATGAACTTGTATTTTGCAAAACTTGAATATTGTCGGGTAGTCTGTAAGAACAAAATTCAGTACAACTAGAATTATATGAAACTATTGATAGAATATCTCAATTACCAAAGCTATGTACAAATAAATCGTTTGCATACCTAGCACGTAATTCGTGAATCAGTTTAATTAAAAATTTCACACATCGTTCGCGAAGGTCTTTTTCTTGTTGTTCCGTTATCAATTTTTTATTTTTTAATTCATCAATTTTCAATTCGAAGCCAGATCCAAGGTATGGTTTGGGATCCAAATATTTTTCAACATCAACAGTTAAGGGGTCAGTGTACGTACGTTGTAGTACTACTGTAGATACTACAAATCCAATTAATGTAGTCAAATCTTGAAATAGTTTGCATGGATCAGCATTCTGTGCTTCAAAAGCTTTATTCACCTGTTGTAATTCACTTAATATTGGACACAAGAATAAAAACAAAGCCATATTTATTTCATCACTATACATATTAAATAACAATTCAGCAACATATACACTTTGACTCAACTCAAAATAAGTTTTCAGTTCTAACCACTGCTTCAAAATTTTATCAACCGCTGAATGGATAGACAGCCAACGAGTTTGGCAGGCGCGGACTATTTTTAACGGCTCGTGATCTTCATTAATTAATTTATAAAGATTTTTATAATTACTTTGCCGATCTGAAGATTTAGAAAACCAATTACATGTTTCAGATGTCATATAATCTAAATTCCTTGGCATATTACCTTCAATAGCTTTAGATGTAGCGAGTTGGATTGAATGACATACACATCAAATAAGAATCAAACTTGGAATATCTCGTTTTAGTTTTTTATACATTCCATCGTTCACACCAGTCATTACACTAGCATTGTCGGTTCCTATGTCGAGAATATTTTTATAATCTAAGTCAAATTCATTTAACGTATTTTTGACGGCAGATATTATTCCATCAGCGTCACAACTACTCAACTCAGCTAATTTTAAGAATGTAGTGATTATTTTTCGTGATGATAGGCTGTAATAAATTATTACGATTCCAAGGATTTTGTATATGGTATTTTGAAATGCTGATGTCTGTTGATTCATCGAGAAGTAAACTGAATTTAGCAGTTCCAATATCTTGCGTTAATTGTTCTTTGAAATGAGGACTGAAAACGTTTTTTATTATATTGGAACACTTAGTACGATGCAAATGAATATCTCGAACCATTTCAGAATCGCTGACAGCTTTTTTCATCATTTGTCCAAGATGGTCTACAGTAACTATGCTGGTATGTTCAGCAATAAATAGTGACATGTAAGCCTCACAGATCTTAGTTTTTTCTACAGATTTTTTTATAAGTGGCAGAGTTTTCTGTTTCATTGGTGAGAATACATCTGACCGCTCTTTATGCTTTTTTGTTAACGCATGATTTTTTAAATCAGAATATTTATTATTTTACTGACAATACACATACAAAATTTGCACGACGCCACGAATTCTCCGGGAGTACTTTCTTTTGAAACAATCCAATCTTTAAATAAAATGTCTTGAAGCCACTCATTGCGGAATTTTTTTTTATAACTGGGATTGCCAATAATTTTCCCCATTTAAAAAGAAAAAAAACTGATAAAAATCAAACAAAACTTTTCATATATAACTGATAAAATATCAAGTCTATTATATTATTTTTCAGAATTCACTTTAAGAGACAATAACCAACAGTAACAAAAGTAAATATGATGACATACGAATAAGCAGTAAGACAAGGATATGTGTCTAAATGAGCAAAGCGAAAGAATGAAATAAATAATGTCGTTAGTATTCTATGTATTCAACAGTACATAATAACGCTGACCAAAGGCAAAACAGTTTTCAAGTTTTATATGTTTGAAACAATAATAAAATATAAAAGTTAAAAATTAACTCTCTTCAATTTCTCATGATGAGTACGGGTCATACTCATTTCTTTTATTCGTTATCTTGAAAATTAAACAGAATAGTAAAATTTTTTTATTCTGTCAAAATTGTTATTAATTAAAAAAAACTAATCAAAAAATATAAAATTTCATTGTCCCGCTACAAAATCTGTTAGCCGTTGAAGGCAATTTTTTCCCGTTGTCAACATCGCCAACCCGTCAAATTTAGCGGGAAATCCGTCAAGTTGGCAACGCTGATCAGGGTGGCTCCAGGGTGGTTACAGGGTGGGTTTTTTGGCATTTGATCACCGTGATTTCATGGTGGTTACACGGTGTACCCACCGTGATTCCACGTCCACCCCGTAATCACCGTGGATACACCATAGAATCTCGGTGAATACACGGAAAATAAAAAACAATAATGGCAACTCTCTGAGATAGTACAGAGTACTTTTTGTAAAAAAAAAAATTTCAGAAAGTACTGTACGCTATCTAGACTGTAACCACTACTCTCTGGACAGTACTGGTTACTATCCCAGGCAGCAACCACCAATATCTCATATAGTACACTCTTAGATAGTAGTGAGTGCCATCTGTAAAGTAACGAGTTCTCTGCCGGAAAGTATAGGCATGTTTCTAAGATATTAAAAGATACTATCTGCAGATAGCACGTGTGTCGATCTGTAGATGACAGTGGTTACTGCGCAAGACAGGACTGTATACTTTCTGAGATAGTAACCAGTACTTTCTCAAATAGTTTTTAGGAACATCCAAGACAGTAAAAGTGAATTACGATTTTGAAGTTATTATTTCATCAAATTAAGCCCAATCAAAATCAATTAACCTTAATTCAAGGAATGAAGTCGTAATAGCTAATAATAACCTATAAATAATTAAAAACTAATTGTGTCAAACAAATTTTTTTTAACATTCAATTTTATAGAACGATATTAATAATAAAATAACTATAGTTAATTTATTAACTAACTTACTTCATATACTTTACAAAATTAACTATAGTTACTTTATTATTAATATCGTTCTATAAAATTGAATGTTAAAAAAAATTTGTTTGACACAATTAGTTTTTAGTTATTTATAGGTTATTATTAGCTATTACGACTTCATTCCTTGAATTAAGGTTAATTGATTTTGATTGGGCTTAATTTGATGAAATAATAACTTCAAAATTGTAATTCACTTTTACTGTCTTGGATGTTCCTAAAAACTATTTGAGAAAGTACTGGTTACTATCTCAGAAAGTATACAGTCCTGTCTTGCGCAGTAACCACTGTCATCTACAGATCGACACACGTGCTATCTGCAGATAGTATCTTGTAATATCTTAGAAACATGCCTATACTTTCCGGCAGAGAACTCGTTACTTTACAGATGGCACTCACTACTATCTAAGAGTGTACTATATGAGATATTGGTGGTTGCTGCCTGGGATAGTTAACCAGTACTGTCCAGAGAGTAGTGGATACAGTCTAGATAGCGTACAGTACTTTCTGAAATTTTTTTTTTTACAAAAAGTACTCAGTACTATCTCAGAGAGTTGCCACTACTATTTTTTATTTTCCGTGTACATCGAGCAATTACGGCGGGTACACTGTGTAACCATCGTGGAAACACGGTGATCAAATGTCAAAAAACCCACTCTGTAACCACCCTGGATTCAACGTGATTCCACCGTGATTCCACTCCCAGGGTGTTTCCAGGGTATGAAAATGTTGTCATGTTCATTTATTATTCAATTAGACAGTGGTTACCTCTTGCAGACATCGTTTCAGTTTGGGATTCACCCTGGCGAACGAATAACTTTGCAGAAACTTTTAATCGGCATTTAATGGCACGTCTAAACGGAGAATATCCTTCAATATTCACTTTTTTGTGTAAGTATACAATGAAAAATTTTGGGCCATTTCCAAAGGCCCATTTTCATGACATCACTGACATGTTTAATGTTTCGGTTGTTTATCAACAATAGTAGTCAGTAGGTATCTAAGTAATTTGGAATGTCACACTGATTTTTTGTTATTTTGTAGCGCAACTAAAAAATACTATCCAAGATATGGAAATTCAATGGCAACGTCTAGATGCGGTAATAGATTGAAATCGCAATCGCCGATGAGTACAGCAAAATCATGACATCCGCATTCGTAATTTCCAAGCTGGTTTGAATTCTGAAAGTTAAAAATCTGGGCATCGGTTGACCCTGTGGGCCAGCCCCAAAACTTCCCGCTGTTTTCGAGCTCAAGGAGCTCAAAAACATCGTTGCAAATACATTTTCGAGCTCTTCGAGCTCGAACAAACTTTTGCATGTCATTATTTTCGAAAAAAACAGTTTTTAGTATTTCTTTCTCCCGCGATAACTCTGGAAAGAATTATCCGATTTTTAAGTTTGAGGTGGCAATCGACGCGTTTTAATAGATTCTAGAGCTCATTAGATGTTTGGATTTTTTGGTTGAGTCGTTTCAAAGATATTCGCAAAAACTGTTTTTTACTATTTCTTTCTCCCACGATAACTCTCGAACGAATTATGCGATTTTGATGTTTGAGATGGCAATCGACGCGTTTTATTAAGTTCTAGAGCTGATCGGATTTTGAAGTCGATCGTATAAGTCGTTTCCGAAAAATCAATAAAAAACTAGGAAAAAAAATATTTTTTTTTTTTCGTGATTGGCCAATATCTTCGAATCTAGTTGGTCAAATGATCTGAAATTTTCAGAAAAGTTGATGGCCAAAAGGCTCTTTCGATTGCCGCCTTAACCATCCAAATCGGTTTATTAGTTAAAAATTTATAAAGAGTTTACATACATACACACACACATACGCACACACACACACACACTCGATCATCATTCTAAAAATAGTCAGAATAGCTTCCTAGGACCTCAAAACGTCGACATCTGATGAAAACTCGATTTTCGAAAATCGGGGTGAAAACAATAACTTCCCGAAATTTTTGAGAATCATCGATTTTCTAAGCGGGAAGTTAAAAATAAATTGAGAAATAAATTTATTGATTATTTAACAAGAAATACAAAAAGCTTTCGGAAATTTTATCTCTCAACTGACAGGAGAAACATATTCTTTTTTCAATTATTTAAGATAGTGAATATTTAAAAACTCTAAAAAAACATTGCCATACAAAATTTTAGAGTTGAAATTTTGATATTCTTGTTATATATGTAGCGTTGCTACAATAATTACGATCGATCACTTTCGGCAATCTACGCCGAAGGTCGATTTTTCCATATTCCGTCTCTACCTTATTCGTAGAGACACTAGTGAATTACAAGATTTATCGCTGAGCTGCGAACACGCGTTCAAGCATTTTCATATTTTGTATACTTTACTTTCTTTTACTGTGTTAATTACGTTGGTTAAATAAAACATTTATTCAATATTATTAGTTGGTTTAAACAATTTATTTATTATATTTAAATTTTACCCTTAACCACTAAATTGGTGACCCCGACGTGATCTCTTTTTAAGGGAAGCGTTGAATACGTGTATTACACAGAGTATAAAATCTCGCGAGTTCTCGTGTCGTTTTGCCACGAATATTTTGTCGCGTCGCCGATTAACCCGAAGCAGTGATTTCTATTCACAGTTATTTTTGTGTGAATTTATTTTTGAATTAATTAGTGCAGTGATTTTTTCATCATTGTACAGTTTTTATTCTTTTATCACCGCTGGTGCATTACTGGACATCTTATGGACGTTATGCCGCATCAGTGTTAATTCGAGGGACCATTAGTGCAAATCGAGTTGTGATAAAAGTTTTCGCGAGCTGTAATAAAAAATTGTAATTAATTTTCGTGCAGTGTCGCGTATGATTTTTCTTCCGTCACCGGAAATACCACAGAGGATTAGGCTGATACACCGGCTGCACATTCCTGAGCCGTGCGTCATAGATAATCTTTCGGTAGCACAGTACCGGATTACTGACATTGTTGACGGGTGATGTCAGGCTCTGAAACCGAAAGCGACAAGACAATAAAATCCGAGTCATCTGACGAAGACCCATTCAAGTCTAATTTATCGGGATCGTCGTCTTTTACGTCAGTAAAATTAAATATGGCCGTGAACATTAAAGCACCTCAGTTCAGCACGGAGAACCCGAAACTATGGTTTGCGCAGGTCGAAGCGCAATTTTCAACGCACCAGGTAACAACCGAGCGTGCGAAATTTGACCTGGTGATTCCATTGCTCGACACTCGCGTCGCCGCAGAAGTCGAGCAGCTAATTCTTCAGCCTCCTGCGACAACTCCGTACAGCGATTTAAAAGCCGCTTTAATAAAATGCTTCACGAGGTCCGAAGAAGCACGAATCACTCAGCTCCTCGACAGAGAGAGACTTGGCGATCGGACACCATCGCAACATTTACGTCATCTGCGTACACTAGTCCCCGGCAATGATGACGCTATAATTAAAGCACGCTGGTTTTTGCACATGCCAAATGAGATTCAAGTATGTCTCGAAGCCATCAGCGACTCAACTCTCGATAAACTTGCCGAGTCTGCTGATCGTATGGTTGAGCGGATATCGCTTAAACCTCAAGTTGCCGCTGCTACAGCAACTTCATCATCAACCGCCATGCCCGGCGAGATCGCCGCACTGCGCAGAGAAATTGCGCAGCTCACGTATCAAGTCAAAAACTTGAAAGTTAAACGTGGTCGATCGAGATCTCGCAATCGATCACGGTCATGAGTACCAAAGTTATTTGACTTCTGTTGGTACCACTTCAAGCACGGTAAAAATGCCCGATCGTGCGCTCCCGGCTGCAAATGGCAGGGAAACGCAAACGAGAATCAGTAGAGGTGGCTAATGATTCTCAATCGATTTCTCGCCGCCTGTTTATCTGAGACCGAACTACGGGAACGGAATATCTTGTCGATTCCGGCTCCGATTTATCTGTCTTTCCACGTGGCTGGCTGAAATCAATCAGTACAACAATAGGTTATCAATTGTATGCCGCAAACGGCTCAATAATTCAAACCTATAGTTTGAAATCGCTTACATCGAACCTTGGACTTCGCCGTGATTTCTCATGGAATTTCATTATTGCTGACGTCACTAAACCGATCATAGGCGCAGACTTCTTAAGTCATTATGACTTACTAGTCGACCTAAAACGCAAATGCCTTCGTGATGGCATCACTGGTTTATTGACACCCGGTAATTCTCACACAACATCGGCAGAAACAAATATTAAAGTAGTCGATGGTAATTCTGCGTACATGGAATTATTGAGAGAATTTGCTGATATGACACGACCTGACGCTACTCAGCGTCAAACGAAAAAGCATTCGACCGTGCATCACATTCGAACGTCACCTGGACCGCCAGTTTCGTGCAAAGCAAGACGCCTGGCTCCAGACAAGCTTAAAATTGCACAAGCAGAATTCCGTAAGATGATCGAAGAAGATATCTGCAGACCTTCCAACAGCGCCTGGGCTTCACTACTTCATTTAGCGCAGAAGAAGTCCGGAGAATGGAGGCCATGCGGTGATTACCGACCACTTAACGATCGAACGCTCATCGACAAATATTCACTGCGTTATTTAGATGACTTTGCCGCATTTTTACACGGTAAAAATATATTTTCAGTCGTCGATTTAGTGAAAGCATTTTTGCAAATACCCGCTTTACCGGAAGTCGTGCCGAAAACGGTGATAATTACACCGTTCGGACTGTTCGAGTTCCGATTTATTGACGAGGTCACTCGTGACCTGAACTTTATCTTTCCATATGTTGACGATATTTTAATCGCATCTAACGACGAGAAACAACACATGGAGCATCTAAAAATTTTATTCGAGCGTCTCCGTGAATACGGACTGGTAATTAACGTTCCAAAATGCCAGTTTGGTCTACCGGAAGTAAAATTTCTCGGCCATGTCATCACCGAAGATGGGATTAAGCCGTTACCGGAAAAAGTCAAGGCTATTCTTGATTTCGAGCCTCCTATCACCGTAAAAGCTCTTCGTCGATTTCTCGGCACAGTGAATTTCTACAGAAAGTTCATCAAGAACGCTGCAGAAATTCTAGCACCGCTTAACAAAATCCTAGAAGAACTCAAAGTCAAAGGCTCTCATCCAGTCAACAGGACAACAGAACTACAAGAGTCTTTTAAGTCAGCTAAACGCGCTCTCGCGGATACTGCTCTGTTGGTACACCCTGAAATCGATGCTGACTGGGCAATATTCACCGACGCATCCGAAATCGGTATAGGAGCTGTTTTACAACAAAATGTGGATAACAACTGGCAACCACTGGCATTTTTCAGTCGAAAAGTGCCCTAGTCGATTCAAAAATTATCGACGTACGACCGCGAGTTGAACGTTATCTACGAGGCTGTAAAATACTTTCGGCACATATTCGAAGGCCGGCATGTTACGATCTACACTGATCACAAGCCACTTCAGCACGCTTACAAACAGCGCACCGAAAGAGCATCGCCTTGGCAATTTCGTCGACTCGATTGCATCGGTCAATTTAGCACCGATATTCGACATGTGTCGGGTAATGACAATATTGTCGCTGACACATTGTCACGTGTCGAAGCAGTATCTACTGCTATCACATCGGAAAAACTTGCCGATGCACAGAAGCAAGATCTCGAGCTTCAACAACTACTGCAACAGACAACCGCGTTGCAGCTTCGACGAATCACTTTTGACAACGGTTTAGCATTGTACTGTGACATTGCGTCAGGTAAGGTGCGACCTTACATTTCAGAGCCGCTGAGAAAGAAGGTGTTTAATTCACTGCACTCGCTAGCTCATCCTGGAATCAAAGGATCATTAAAAACGATTTCCAAACGATACGTCTGGCCCTCGATAAATAAAGATTGCCGTGAATGAGTGAAATCTTGCATCGATTGCCAGAAGAATAAAATTCAAAGACACGTGTCATCGCCGATCGCCAGTTTTCAACCTCCAACTGAGCGATTCGAGCACATACACATCGATCTGGTGTCTTTAAAATCGTCAAGAGGCTTTAACCAATGCCTAACGATCATCGACCGATTTACGAGATTTCCAGAGGCTGTCCCGTTAGCCAATGGAACTGCAGAGACAGTAGCACATGCACTATCGCTGCACTGGATTTCTCGTCACGGAGTACCGAAACGTATTACCTCGGACCACGGTCCGCAATTTGAATCGTCGTTATTAAAAATGTATGGAATAAAATATCAACATACTACGCCGTATCATCCGCAAGCCCATGGTCTTGTCGAACGTCTACATCGTCAGCTCAAGTCAGCACTTTTGTGTTATAAAGAGTCATGGTATGACGCATTACCAGCCGTTTTGCTCGGCTTACGTGCTGCTTGGAAGGACGACATCCAGACGACCCCGGCTGAATTAGTATACGGTGAGCCAATTCGTTTACCTGGTGAGTTACTCACTCCCAGCAACAAAACTACACCTCACAATATCATTAACACATTAAAACGTCATTTTAATTCATTGGCACCGGCCGAAATGTCGCGTCAAGGCAGGCTTTCTGTTTTCTGTTTCAGGAACCTTAGTACTTGCAGTCATGTACTGGTACGGAATGACCAGGTTAGACCATCTTTTATAGTGCCATATGAAGGTCCATATCGTGTAATAACCCGACACGACAAATATTTCATCGTCGATTTCTGAGGACGACAAATCGCCATTTCAGTAGACAGATTGAAGCCGGTTTACGAGGCGAATTCAGTCGACACAACGACGACGATAGCAAACTCCCCGACGAATAACACAGCAACCGAGACCCAAAAACGCCGAGTCCGGTTTAATATTTAAAAATTTACACGATTTAATTTTTTTACTTGAAAGTTTTTTTTACAAAGTAAGAATTCACCACTGTATCATACTCATTCATTTACTTATTTATTTATTTATATCATTTGTAAATATTCCATTACTTTAATTATCGTGCATTAAATTTAAAACAAAAAAAAAAAAAAAAAAAAAAAACAGAGGGAGTTCTGTAGCGTCGCTACAATAATTACGATCGATCACTTTCGGCAATCTACGCCGAAGATCGATTTTTCCATATTCCGTCTCTACCTTATTCGTAGAGACACTAGTGAATTACAAGATTTATCGCTGAGCTGCGAACACGCGTTCAAGCATTTTCATATTTTGTATACTTTACTTTCATTTACTGTGTTAATTACGTTGGTTAAATAAAACATTTATTTGACATTATTAGTTGGTTTAAACATTTTATTTATTATATTTAAATTTTACCCTTAACCACTAAATATATATATATATATATATACGTTTTTTTTTAACTAAAAAAAGCATATAAAAATTTCAACTCTAGAACCTTTGATGGCGATGGTTTTATTGAAATATTCGATATTCACAATCTATGATAAGTGAAAAATATTTAAGTTTCAATTGTCAGTTCAAATATAAAAATTACAGTGCTTTATATATTCATATATATATAATGCAAGATATAAAATTTGTTAAAAGGTTTACATTACGAGAATTTCGGACTTCTGTTGTAAATCAAGATTTACACCAATCAACATTTATGATCATCGGTAGAAATGAACGTGGGTGTACATACGTTTGATTTCAGTACAATTGTAATAGTATAAATTTAGGAAAATATTTCTAATGTATTAATTAATGATATGAAATATTTATAACTACAGGTGATGAGCTCCTGCAAGGCTTAGGTTTCAACATTGAGAACTTAAGCCTTCAAGATCCGATAAGAGATATAAACTAATTAAAAAAACAAGATGATCGTTCAATTATCTACTGTCGTCAGTACTTTAATCGCGTGATCAAGATTTTTGACGTATAACGTTCCGATCTTCAGCTGCATTATGATTTTTTTAAATATTTGCATTTTCGCAATATTGAAATTTCGCGTTTGTTTATCATCACAAATAAAATAAAAAATGATGAAAATCTAAGCTATGGAAGTATACAAAATTATAATACTTATACTTGTACTTTAAGGGCATTCCGAGACAGTGCCCCCCCCCTTCATAAATATTTAATGACCTCGCACTGTGATACCAGTATTAAAATTTTATTAATTTATTTTAACAAAATCAAAGCATGAGTTGAAAAAATAACTGTAAGCATCTAGAATTTCGCCGGGGCAATTAAAAAAAAAAAAATACTGATAGTTGTTACAATTT
Organism: Microplitis manilae; assembly: GCA_030273425.1. Taxonomy (NCBI): domain Eukaryota; kingdom Metazoa; phylum Arthropoda; class Insecta; order Hymenoptera; family Braconidae; genus Microplitis; species Microplitis manilae. The sequence goes on along the minus strand of CP092725.1, from coordinate 21,839,184 downwards.
AGGAGTTAACCGAAACTTGGTAAATAAATATTAGCCTAAACAATTTAACATATCCAAATTATAATGATGACAGAAAGATTTTACTCAAATTTATTTTCCAAATTTAGTTTTATTGCTAATTGGTATCAACTGTTAATAATTTTTTTAAAAATCTATGCCTTGGTGAATTTGTAACTGAGTTGCTCTTTTTCAATCCATGCTTGAACTTGTTTTTAATAAATCATCAAAATATTTATACGGTCATAACGATTGAGTTATTGAATAGTTGAAAGTATTGAAGGGGGAGGGGGGTTCTGTAAAAAAATTGCCGTAAGAATAAAAAAATTTAATTTATTTATGATTCAAAAACATTTTTTAATTATAAAAGTACGAGTAAAAATAAGTAGTATTAGATAATTGATAAATGACGATATTTACGCATAATAAACGTTCATTACAATACATATCTTTACAATCAACATATGTAACACCCATGTCTACCATATCATCATCTTCATTATTCAAATTATTAATTTATAATATTTCTTACTTTTTAATTGTTATTCGCATGTCCTAGTATGGAATAAAAAATCTAATAAATATTCATTTTTTTCATCTAAAGATTGTTATTTTATTTATTGCTGCCATTCCATTGCTGCCGATGTAATAATGTGATTTTTAAATTCTATACAGCTTGAAATTTATTACTGTCATCATTGTTATTATGAATACTATTATTATCATTATTATTATTATTATATTGTAAAATAATATGACTGTCTTATCAAGTTTTGATGCAATTGTTTATATTCAAAACAATATACGAAATCAACGCATTAATTAATAAATAAAAATATATAATTATTTTTAAGTGTTCATATGCTACGTCTAACATGCAAATATTCATACACAGTCTCTTATTTTGAGTCAAGATAATTAAGTCCTTTACCCGGGCGACGGAATCCTCGTCATAACGGTAATGATTATGAAATAGTAATCAATAGAAGGAATTACTCTAAAGAAATAATAATAATAAAAGACTTGAACTTACAATTGCTTTTTATTCAGCTTCTGTTGTACAATTAAATTTGTTGTTGTTGGTTGGAAGATCGTTGTTACTACAATTTATGGCCAGATAGAGATTCTGCCTTCAATTTCTATTTGATCTGTACCCCAAGTCTGAGTTCGCGAAATAATAATATCTGGAGAGCTGGCAACGTCGCAGAGTAATTCTCTAAGACCGAAGTGCAAAAAAAAGTATCGTGGTGGAGATTAAGACCGACTGAGATTTTAAAAGACTGAAGATGTTAGGCTAGAGAATCGTGGGTTTATATAGTCCTAAATTGAGGGGAAATTGTCCTAAGTTAGGAGTCGGACCCCCTACACTGAAAAAAAAAAATTTGCTACAATTACAAAAACCAAGATTACGCAGTCATTTGTCATGATAGCAAAACTATCTTGGTTAACGCAACGAAGTGACATTTGTTGTTGTAAGTAAAGTGAAGTTGCTGTTGTAACAAATGATAGGTGGTGAGGAAAAATTTTTTTGAATACGTATAGAATTTTGTGCTTTAATTAGGTGAACAATATCTTTAAAAATTAATCACGAGTTTTGGATTTTGGACATGAATTCTGTTTGTAAATTATGGCTAAAATATATTAAACGCTATTTATTTTAAAAAGCATACCAATATGTTTAGGTATAGTTAAAAGCGGCTTGATGAAGTGATTTTCTTGACTCAAGAGAATATATTGCGATGCGATAGTCTCTTAGGTGAAGTAAAATTTTCTCGAGTCAAGAAATTTTTATAAAACCTAATTTAATATTGAGCTCAACACATGCCATTTGTTATAACGGCAACTTCACTTTACTTACCATAACAAATGTTACTTCGTTGTGTTAACCAAGAAGGATTTGTTATCTTAACAAATGACTGCGTAATCTTGATTTTTGTTAAGATAACAAATTTTTTTTTTCAGTGTATCTTTGTTAGTTGCATTAGTATCTATTCTTCTTTTTGGGTGTCGGGTGACTTAGTCTAAACACTGCTCTTCGATGTCATTTCTGCACGTGCAGTAACCGAGGCTAAATGAAGGGTAAACCAAGGTGAGGGAAAGTAGAAAATATATTAATAATATATTAATCATTGATTATCTATTTTGTTAAATAAATCTATGTTGAACTGTTCTTTCCATATTCTCTAATTCGGATACAAGTTATCTGAAAGAGCCGACATCCCCTTGAGATGGTAAGAAATCATGCAATTTTTGAGTAAGAAGGTTCTGGAAACGGTCACCTTGGTTGATTAAATATAGACTTGCTCTTGAAGGCACTCCTCATCTCGGTTAAACCTTCGGGTTGGCAAATGGGAGGAGAGTCCCCCTAAGGGGCACCACTCGGTACCAAAAATAGTAAGAGAGCTGTTGGGCCTCTACAAGAGCACCAGGACGCGGAAGACTCCGAGGAGCAATGCTGTGCTCATTGGGCTAGACGCGAGTCTTGGGTGGTAGGGCGACCCCTAGCCATAATTGTGAGCCAATAGAAACAGAGAATTGTTTGGTAATAAAAAGGAGGACATTTGGTTGGTTGAATAATAGTCTGGCCTATACGGATGCAACGGCACACGTAATCGTGACTTGACCTCTAGGTCATGAAGGGGTAACATCTTGAGGGGGTATTGCTTAGCACCAGAATGCTAAGCTCATAAATCACGTGATTACGGAGAATAGAAATTTGAAGAACTGAGACTGATATGTTTAGTCTCATCTGTTTAATTGGGTTTCCCCCCTTTATCCTTCTTTCTCTTCCTCTGTGTTGCAAAGAGAAGCATCTGCAAAGTAAGTGTACCCAGTGTATACTAGGGCGTTTCAAGAAATAACAAATTTTTTTTTTCCTCTCGGAATCAGGTTCAAAAGCTTAATTTAGACATAAAAATACACCTGTGAAGATTAGAGTTCTTAATACTAACATTAAGGGGTTCCGTATCGCACTTTTCTATTTCCCATAAGAATAACACGGAAAAAATGTTTTTTGCATCTTCTGATTTTTATAACTAACTAACGATGCGCTGTAGGAAAAATCTGCATATATAATTTTGTAGAGAATTGAATGCTCTACAAAAAAAAGTCTCTTGTCATTTTTTGATAAATCCATCTGTTCAAAAGTTGTTAGAGCTTGAAGTCAAATTAATAGTAAATTTTGAGATATTTTTACTTTTCCGGCAAAGCTATCAGACTTATTACAAAATGTTACAAAATCTCTTTTGTACACAATTTTATTCCTTACAAATTGCATCCCATAACGTTTTATAAAATTCCGCATTGGTTTCTAGTTATTACCATTTTAATGCCAAGCTTCTGAAATTGATCAGATCACTCCTTTTTTTAAGAGCTTGGTATTAAAATATTAATAACTAGAAAACAATGCGGAATTTCGAAAAACTTTATAAGAGATAATTCGTAAGGAATAAAATTGTCTACAAAAGAGATTTTGTGACATTTTGTGATAAGTCTGATAGTTTCGCCGGAAAAGTAAAAAGATCTCACAATTTACTATTAATTTGACTTGAAGCTCTAACAACTTTTGAACAGATGGATTTATCAAAAAATGTTAAGAGACTTTTTTTGTAGAGCATTCAATTCTCTACAAAATTATATCTGCAGATTTTTGCTACAGCGCATCGTTAGCTAGTTATAAAAATCAGAAGACGCAAAAAAATTTTTTTCCATGTTATTCTTATGGGAAATAGAAAAATGCAATGCGGAACCTCTTAATGTTAATATTAAGAGCTCTAATTTTCACAGGCGTCTTTTTATATCTAAATGAAACTTTTGAACCTGGTTCCGAGAAGAAAAAAATTGTTTTTTATTTTTTGAAACGCCCTAGTGTATACTCTAGGTAAAAAGAATATATTATTACCCTACACGTGTTGATAAATCTGCATGTATGGATTGGTATACTATGATAACTGTTTTTGTCGTGTCCTTATGTTGTTATGTTTCTGATAGTCATAAAACGTGTCTATGTTCTCAAAGTGAGCACGTATATATGTTTGCCACTATATATTAGTTATTTATGTACCTTGGGCGAACCTCGCGCCAATACGGTCGAGGTGACTAACGTTTGCAGCAGGGATAGTATAAAGCCGAGGCCCGTCAGGGCCGAGGCTTTATATCTCTGCTGCAAAAATTAATCACTAAGACTGTATTGGCGCGAGGTTTGCATATGGTGCCTAAAAAATTTTTCATCTTAAGGTGGACGCATGTGGGTTTTTATGTGCAGGGGGCACAAAAGGTTGGTAAACAATTAACAGACGTCGCAAAAATACAGCAAATTTTACATTTTTTTATGGCATTTTATTTTAATTTCATCTTATTACATTAGCAATTACTTAATTAAATATGAAGGAAGTATAACATTTAAACTTTAGTTCAAACTTTAACTATAACATATTTAAACTTTACTAGAAAATAACTTTTTTTTTCTAAGATAATATTTTTTTAGTTAGAATTTTTGGCTGTTTGATTACTTAATAGGAAATCTCACTTTTTTTTAATAAATTCAAACTTTAATTTGTATTGAATAACTAATCGACACCGTAACACTGAGAATTTGCTTTTGATTTTGTACTATCTTTTCTGCATAATATACATTCGGTACGTTTCTTGAAATTACAGCCGATAACAGAGCTGCTTGACTATATGGATGTCAGTGTATGTATGCGCAACTTCTTCCTCGACTGTATAGATTTCAGTACAGTCCAATAGCCACTAGCACGTAAGCGCATTATTTACCGATTGAGTTTCGTCTGCACGTAAAAATCTGCATACGTCCGCCGAGGATGAACATGCATATATATATATATATATATCTCTAATTAAGTCATTATTATAGTCTAATAACTAATGACGCATCAGATGATTCTAAAAATTTTCAAAATATAATACGTGATGAACTTAAAAATTTTTAACTTTCTTATATTCTATCTATTATAGCTACCCAAAATGTCTATATTTAACAATTACCTCTCTAATAAAACAGACAATAAATTTATTTTTACTTCATTGGAAATCATGTGTGTAGATTTTAGCAATAATTTGATCATTTAAGACTACTTATTTAATAAGTAATCAACATTTGAGATGCTTAAGCTAAAACCATTTATACCCGTCTTCCCAAATAGTTTATTATTAATTTTAAATGAACAGTAGATTAAGAACGATTATTAGAAAATTTTTTCCAAGCTTTTGTCTGAAATAACAGACCTAAACGCAAAATAAAGACACAGATCCGATTCTTTACTTAATGAACTAGCGAAGTGCAGTTCAATTTTTCGATAACTTCCATTTGTGTACGAGAAAAACTTAAACAAATTTTCTATTTACTATACAAGTGCAACAAAGATAGTACTGTTTATCAGCTTGCAAATAGGGAAAAAATAATACAGAGTCTTAAGCAAAGAAAGAAAACTTAAACAGAAATTCGTTTTTTGGGGGGTTTTCATTACATTTTTATTACATTTTTATTACATTTTTTTTTTTTTTTTTTTTTTTTTTTTAATACATGTAATAAATTTTGGTTACCCCCCTCTCCCGCGGCCACTTCTAGCCCTCCGCCAATTTCCATTGGCACCACGACGATTCCGCCCTGTCCGACCCCTGGCTACACCTCTAGCAGCCCATCGACATGGATTATCTGTAAAACAAAATCAAACGTTTACATTTCTTTAAATCTAATAATAAAAAATAATAATATCCTTGTTTAGAAAATCTCATAAAATTCAATAGATTCTCATAAATTCCCATAGAAATTTCACAAAAATGAATGATTTTTATGGAAAATGCTATATTTAAGTATAGACCTTATACGTACAGCTTCAAAATTTATCGGATTTTTTAGGTAAAAATTCTCGAACTTACCAACTGCAACTGGAACAGCTTTTTGAGCTGCTGCTGGTGCTGCAGCTGCAGGTGCCGGTGCTGCTGGCACTGCAACTGCAGGTGCGACTGGTACTGCAGGTGCTGCTGGTGCTGCTGCTTGAGCTGGTAAAGGGATGTCAGCTGTAGCAATATTAGCCCCTCCCGGCATCCCTCCTCTACCCTCAGCTCCCAGGCGCGGTGATAATGGTGGCGGTGGTGGTGGTGGTGGTAGCTGCCCGAAATTCAGGTTGGCCCGGAACGGTGGCAGGTAGTTGTGTCGACCACGTCCACGGGCCAATCTATTGTAAGCTTCCATAGCCGCTGCAGCAACAGCTAAAGCTTCCCTCAGCTCTCTTTCTTCTAAAAACAAAATTCCATGAATGTCAGTTTAATGACTTTCAACATTGAAGTCAATAAGTGTATATATATATATATATATATATATATATATATACACACTAAGAAACGAATCGTCAAGATGTAAAAAAAGCGTGTGTCGAATTTTTAACAACTTCTTATGTCAATTTAACACAGTATTTATCTTGTTTGAACTGTTGCAATCGATTGGTTTTTTAAAACACAAAAATGTTATTTTATACGAAAGTAGCACTTTTTATATGTTACTGTTATATTAACACTCAAAATATATTAAAAATAATTTTGACAATCATGAAAGATTCTCGGAAAATTTTTTACTATCAACATATATGTGTGTAACTTTTTTAACACTCGCGACATATCGAAATAACATATAAATAAGCGTAAGCCGTTAGTTTCACACATGATATGTATTAATTTTGACGAATCCTTTTTCACTGTGTATGCACAACAAAAGGCTGCATTGGCTTAAAAATTGTTTGTTTGACGAAAAAATTTTCTTCGACCAAGACAATCTTATATTCTGTATGTATAAAAATATATATGAATCAATATACAAATCTTTGTACAAATGGAAAATAATATTGCCTTGACTAAAGAGAATTTTATGCCAAATAAATAATTTTTAAGGCAGCCGGTTATATAACTATATGTATGTCGAACAATTTTGAATGCACTCACCATTATCGTTTTCTACGTTGTCCATTTTTTTCTGTAAACAAATGATTAAATAAAGAATTAATAATTAAATTACTTTTTATCTTTGTAATATAATTAATTGTACTGGCACTTGAAAAATACTTCGACGAGAATAAATGAACGGTACACACTGGAAAGACACAAATTATGGTATGCCGGAGCTCTGGAAGAATCAAGAAAACAGAAAAAAACGCTTTTTCTTACGAAGGTCAACTAATACAAACCACCTCACGTTACAACTACTTAGGAACTGCATTAGACTCTGCATCTAAAGGCAAACTGGCCGCTGAAGAAGCCCTTAAGAATGGAAGAATAGCAACTGGTGCTGCAAGCTCAATCCTCAGCAAGGCCAGATCTGACTCGTGGCAATCCAAAATCGAATTATTTGATAGCATAGTTGCGCCTACGGTCCTCTACGGAGTTGAAACCTGGGGGCTTGATCATCTGGAAGAAATCGACAGAGCCCAAGCAGACTTTACTTTAAAAAAATCCTATAATTACCTCGTAATACACCAGGATATATGATCCGTCTTGAAACAGGAGTTCTGCGGCTATCGACAACAGCACTTACATTAACCCGGAAGTGGATCATTCGTATCCTAAGAATGAACCCTGATCGTTGGCCACGAGTATGTCTTATAAACCTTATAAAACTAGCTGAGAATCCAAACTGCCAAACCAAACTAAATTGGGTTGCCAAGTTCAATGCCAGTCTTGAAGAAATTAATATGCCTGGAATGTTCTCTAATCTAAAACCGGAATACTGGGAAAGCAAACAAGAACAATTTGTAAAAGCCATTGCTACACGCGCTAGAAGGCGTGACTTTGAGTGCTATCTCCGCTCTTCTTCATTGCAATTGCAACTAATTCGGAGAGAAAATACTGACACACCTAGGTACCTAAGAATAAGGTGTCCAATATACCTCACGCGGATGATCACACAGCTTCGTCTTGCCAATATCTATAATTGTCGCATAATCTGCTCAGATTATCATCTGCAACTTTCGCCAATGGCCCCCTGCAAAACCTGGGGTAAAGCTATGGAAACGGTTGACCACATACTGTCTTACTGTCAAGCTTACGACATCTTCAGAGACCGTTACTTCCACGACATGACTAAAAATTGCCCTATCAATCTACGCTCACTGATGATCCTGAATATCCATTCCAGTGAGGACATGGAAAGAATAGCAAAATTCATTGCAGCAGTCGCCAGCCAACGTACGACGTACAACCACGTATGACCCCGATAGCTAAAGTGAACAAATCCTTTTATTTTTTTGTTTTTTTTTTCTTTTTTGATACTATTGAGCCCTTACTTGGCCCTCCACAAATCTAGTGATTTCCTCCTCCCTCCCCTTAAAAAAAAAAAAAAAAAAAAATTCCATAGTCAATTTAATTAACATGATATTCTAATCTAAATTTTATACTGAAATATCTGTATATCAATATGACACATGTGTCTCTAAATCTCAATATTGTAAATGAGATGATGTAATATATCTTATAAACAATAAAATATACATACATATAATTAATTGTATTTCCATGATTACAATTAATTTAAATATTATTTCACTTTAAATATCCATAACAATGAAACAGCAGACCTCACACGCTTCCTCATTTTTTTTTAATAACCTTAAGTTCATAGTGAATGAAAAAATTTGGACATGCAATTTGCATAAAAGCTTCGTCTGTAATTTTAAATTTTATTTAAAGAAAATTATTTATATTTTAATAGTCATCTACTTTTAATCGTCTTCTACTTTCAGAATTATGGATTTTTAACATGTTTTAAGTAAAAAAAATAGAATAGAACACTGTACTTACTTCTTCGTTGTTAGCGAATGAATGAGATGACTAGATTTTCAAAGTTGTATTGTTGGTCCTTTGTTTTAGTTTTTTTATTTATTTTTGCGCGCAGCTTGTAAAATTAACATCAATAAACTGATCAATTAAACTGTTAGCTCGCATGATAATCTATGGTTGTTACCGTTAGAGTTCTTTTTTAAAATGATTCATCACATAACGATAAATTTGGCAACATCCCTGATAGTCAAGTTCACGACAACTTGCTGCAGCAAATTGTCACCAAGTTGGCCGTAAAAATTGGCATTCTTATAAGTTGACGGTAATTAATCGTCAACTTTCTAAAAAAGTTGGTGGTAAAAGTTAACATTCCGGTGTATGCCAGAAAATTGTCTTCAATTTTTTTAAAAAATTGGCGATATGATGGCCCTTGAGGGCAACTTACTAATATTAATTTTCTGACCAAAAAGTTTGGTTATCACGGAGCTGGCAGCAATTCAAGCCTATGAAACTGATAGTTACATGATGACTAAAATTAAATTACCCACGTATCCAATACGTTTCAATAGTCGGTCGAGCTCAACCAACAGTCGAATTAAATCAGATATTCTTCACGTATACGTGAAATCAAAGATTGTGGTAGAAAAAATTAACTTCGATGAGGAACTCTCTAGATGATCGAAATTTTAATTCAAAAATTGTAATGAAACATTTAACATCTCGATGACGTCTAGTACCCATAAAGAAGTTCATTTCAACTATTTGCTCTCTCACATGTCACGATCGGAGAGAGTAAAGGCGACGGGTAAAGGGTTTTTATTAATTAATTATTTAGTACAAAATTACCTAATATAATTGTTCTATAACTCAACCAAGGAGCCTATTAGGATCGTCACGTGGCTAGTGTGAGAATGTTAATTACTCGGTAATATCGTTCAATACTAAATAAGTCTATTTCGTACCAAGCGGAAGTATGATAGACTATCCCGATCGTTGACCTGCGTGGCTTTAGGATAGGTCCGGGATATTGAAGCGAAAGGAAAACAGGTAGATGAATATGGGCCCTCGAGAAGTCCCCGTTCTTAACGTCTGTCTCTTTCTGTACCCGTTAACTTATGAATGTTGGAGTAAGAGGTATAAAATAAGAGAAAGATGTTTCTTAAAAAAACGAAGAATTTTATATTCTTGTAATATTGTTTTACAAAGGTGTGTTATAGTTTTACAATATATATATATAGACTTACCACTTAGCTTGAGGTGGTTTACAATTTTTGCTGATCACACTCTCTCACAGTTCACCAATTTGTATTTATGATTACGAATTGTTCAATTACAGCCCTTATTTTTAATTACACTGGGACACAGCACTGTGGCTTCGTGATTTTATTCAGCGGAATCAAATATCTTGTTCAGACTCGGAGCTACTGGGGTATCAAGCGGATACACTCCCCTATCTATCGAGTATGAATGCGAGTATTTTGTTTTTGTTAGGATGTCGGTCTAGGAGTCCGGATTCCTAGGCTATGGACCGTCACGAAACCGATGATCCTGGTTTGGGGTGAGTTGAATCAACCTAGATTTTAACAAATTTAAAATTTAATTATTTCACCAAGGAGCCCGATTGCCTAGGCGGTGGACCGTCACGTGGACAATGATGAAAATTTCAGAATCTGCTTCGCGGTACTAATCGGCTTAGCCGTTTAGAACTAATCTTATTCTGAATTAATCGAATTTTAGACCGAAACCGGCGATTGACCTCAGATCCGACTGAGATTAGTTCTGATTAGCGATTGACTGATTTCATTAGATCTTCGGCAGTTTATATACCCTAGATCTGGCTGGGGGAATTGTATGGTTCCTATTGATTTCCTGGCTTGGATCATCGATGTGATGATCTAACAGGGCGTCAAAAACAAATGAGTAATCCATGGTGCAGCAATAGTTTCCGGATTTAGGGAATCAAAATACATCTCAAAATGGTCAAAAACAAGATGATGCGTAAGTATTCCGAGTTTGGAGGTCATTCTACGTGATGAACAAATGAGTAATCTATGTTGTAAGCTTAGAGTTAACAACAGGGGGTAAAAAAGCATGATGCGTAAGTGTTCCGGGTTCGGGAGTCATCTTGCGTGAAAAACAAATGAGTAATCTATGCTGTAGGTCTAATATTGGTGAAAGGAGTCGTGATTTGTTCCGTGAGAAAAATATAATGCGCATATATTCCGAATTTGGAGGTCATTCTATGTGACAAACAAGTAAGTAAACATATTAAGCAATCCGTGTTACTAGTAAGTATTTCGGAGATTTCGAATTCAAAAAAAAAAAAAAAAAAAAAATATAACTCGAAATATTGAATTTGGATTATAAGTAAGGTAAATCATTTAGCTCGTAAAATTTGTTTACCGCTGAATCGCTAGAGGCTCAGTGCTCACGTGCACGGTGATTTCATCATTCATCTATTGGGTATTATGCTCACACACACACACTCTCTTGTACGTATATTGTCACAAAAGGTACACAGGTAGGTGTGGATGCAAGATGAGTATACTCTTAGGTATCATAGTTGGTTTGAAAAAGGATGGCAGAGAGAGAGAGAGAGAGAGAGAGAGGTATATACAATATCGTCCCATCTGTCGATCTCTGCCTGTTCATGGTCATCGTGCATGCACTCACATAGATATCTGAGAAAGGTAAATTTATCACCGCGGGGTGGGACGCAGTCGAATATTTCTTATTTACAAAAGAAAAATAAGAGTTTAATAGAGAATGTTAACGTGATTGATTAAATCGCAATTTATATATATATATCGATTGTTACAATATTATGAATCTAAACAATTTAATATTATATTATAAATTTAAATAATAATTTTACTATTTTTCAATATTAATTCAAGTATTAATAATTAATTTAAAATATATTACAAAATATTACATATTTTTCAATTTTAATTCAAACATGAATAATTTAATTTAAAATATACTATAAAATATTATATTATGAATTTAAGTAACGATTTTACTATTCAAATATTACTCTAAACAATTATTATTATTTTATAAAACTAAAAATGATGAATTATGAATCAATATTATTTAAATAATTAATTTTAATTTGCGAATTTTAAATAAATTTATATTAGAAGATACTACTATATAAGAATAATTGTAATGTAAATTTAACGAATTGGAATACGAATTTAAATAATTTTGATTTTGTTAATTTTTACAAATTTGAATAATTTTAATTTTGTTAATTTTTACGAATTTAAATAACTTTAATTTTGTTAATTTTTACCAAATATCTAATAATCAATATGTGTATAAATAAAATTTAAAAATACTAAATAAAATTTATTATTGTAAAATTTCACATCCATGTTTCCCCGTGAATCCCCCGAAACAAGTCATTTTAAGAAATCTATAGATTTCTAAAAATCAAAAAGATAAACATAATAAATTGCTTAAAATTTTCACGGGGCCATAACACCAAATGAATTTTATAGAGTTCCTTAAAATTTCACGGATAGTAATTATTTTTGAAATTAATTTTAAATCGCAAAAAAAAAAAAATTTTATCTAGACATATTCTTGGATCTATTGGGTGAGGATATTTACTGAGATTAACCGAGTGTGTGTGATGTTAATGAAAAAATCCCTGATGTTTGGTGGTCTCGAACCCGGATCCATCCAATTCGAAGTCCTTGCTGCTATCCACTGCGCTAACCTACGGGCGTGATCTCATTTAAGTAAATGATATATTTATTAAAATACGAAAAAATAACTTATGAAAAGACGTTAAGATCATGATATTATGGTTGATTCCGTAATTCCTATTCGGAGTAAAATATATAATTACATAAACAACTTTTAGGGAGATTCATGAATAGAATAAATTAAAAATATTTTTAGTTCAAATATTGTTATGATAATTGATATAATTTTTTAATAGTTTACCGAACTTTATAAAATTTCATAGAAATGTATAAAAACTTAGATTTTTATAACGATTTTTTTGCTGGCCGTTTAAAATTTTAAAAAATTTCGTACCATTTAGGGGACTATTATGAAAATCAATTAAATTTTACGCTTAAATAAAATTGAGATCACCACGAAAAAAATAGTATGAAGTTTAATAATAATAATAGAAAAAAAAAGTCGAATTGGAATAAAAAATAGCGTGAATTTTAATAAAAAACAAAAAAATTCTAAAATTCATATAAGAAATACCATTAAATTTTCAAATGTTTCATGAGATTTTAAAATTTTTTATGAGATGTGTTAAAGTTTGTAAAAAAAACCTAAACTTTTACTAAATTTTATGTAATTTTAGTTCATTTTGTTACAGATTATTGAAGAGATATTTTTAAACAAATAAAAAATTAAAAAAAAAAAGAATTAATCTAAGTGGGATTCGTACCCACGCTCGCTAGGTACTTCTGAAGATAGTTATTATTATTATTATTATAATTATTATTTCAGGCCTGGTTTGATCGTACTTATTCTCATGTTTCATCTTGCACGGTTAAAACAGGCGTCTTTTTAGGCGATAAATGAAACATCAAAGTGATTGGAAACTATAACGATTAAATCGGTTCTTGAATTTCGACTCGAGTACAAATAATACGATTGAGATTTCAAATGGTTTTAGGTTTGAAACTAATCATCTTATAATTAGGTATAGCTGTTATACTTTAGAATTTTAATTTGGGAAGTTAGGAAAGTAATAAGTGTCGACTTCAGGGTAGGCAGCGTAGGATTTTAGAATTAATAAATTTTTCTCCTCGTCAAATTATAAATTACACGATAAAACTTTCAAACGCTTTTAGTTTAACATTAATTATCATATAATTATTTTGTAATTGTTGGATTTTAGAATCTGAAGAAATTTTAGGCGAGTAGAATTTAACTTGGGTGAAATTTTTAGTAAACCTCATGAAAATAGAAAAATGAGTTAAGCTAGTAAAAACCCAGGTGGAGGAGAGTAATGATTGGTGTAGGCTGAAGACAGCGGAATCAACGCCCGATCTGATGAGTTATTATAAGGGAATATCTAAATTTGCGGGGAGTAATAGTAGCTTAGCAAGAACAGGAAATAAAGAAGTAATACTCAGACTCCAAGAGGAATTCATCATTGGAAAAGGAAATGAAGGAACCGAGGTTGACTTGGACCAGTTTGAAGGGGAGCTGGAAGTGCGCGAGTCTGCTAGTAGAAGAATGTTTCTCGCCTCCTTCATGATAGCCGAAGGCCAGATTTACAACGGAATACTGTCGGTGTCGGATTTTCAGCGGGTTATCGGCGTTATTTTGATAGACAGTAAAGGGATGGAACTTCCTACTGGAACGGATTCAGACGGGATAAAAACATTGCTGGCGATTATAGATGCAGAAGTGTGGGTTTATAACAAAAGAATCATGTACATTTGGAGGGCGCCGTTAGTGCTGAAATCAAAATATAGGCTGATCAAACACTACCCATTTCCCACCATGCTGGCAGCAGCGTCAAGGTACGGGATAATCATAATGCCGACTACACCATACACCGCTATAAAGGGAAGTGAATACGTACCACTTACGGAAAACGACATAAGTAAAAGTAAGGTAATCGGTAATCGAGTATTTGGGTTGGGGAGAGTTATTACACGTGAGATGGAAGACGGAAAAGGGTGCGAAGCAAGGCTGTATGTAGGTACCCGTCCCTCTCTCCTATTCCAACCCATTTTGCTGTTGCAGGTATACTACCAAGGGAAATCCAGGTGGCATGCTGGGTCCTTCAAGTCTATTGGTTTTCAGGATCATGAGGATTGGGGTCGACGAAGTCCCAAGCACATCGTGCAAGCAGCGGAATACAGATTATTATTAGTAGACATATAATATTATTATTCTTACATGTATTGTAATTTCGGCAAATCATCTAATATCTTCAGTATGTAGAGAGTCTCTTCAGGGAACTATAATCTTATTTTTTTTATATATAGATATTTTTTTTTTGTTTGTTTTTATTGTTTGCTGTTTTGTACTAGAAATGCGGAATGTATATTATTGTGTGGTTGAGTATTAATATGCGTTTCAGCTGGACGAAGAGGGGGGTCGTGATTTCGAGTGGTATCAGGGAGTTCACATGCGACCTACTCTGTGAATAGGATTGTCCCTTTTACCATTCGGGAAAATGGCTTTCTTTTTCGAGCCGGGGGAGCTTGTGACGGGTGAGCTGACGCCCATCCGTCTAATACTAATTAAAAAATAATAGATAGATATATTTTAGTTCAGGAAACATTACATTTTATTGTAGTTTCGTTAGGCGCTATACAGCTGCACATAAATATCGCATTACATTTGTTGTATTGAGTCTTACTTTTATAAAGATAATGTGATGAGCAGACGTTTCGCGTGGTCAGCAGTTTTGACTGTGGGAAGAAAAGAGTTCCGTTGGAGACTGCGGAGGGATATTTTCTTATGCAGCAAGAAAAGAGTTCTCATGGGAAACGACGGAGTGATATTTTCGAGGTGGAAGATGCAATCACAGAAAAGAGCTAGTTACCATAGTTAAGCTGATTTGAATAGTCGTCTGCTCGCGCATAAATATTGTATCTCCTTTATTTTACCGCTATAATTACAGATCACTATAAGAATACAATTAACGTCGCTGGTGTTAAATAAAAATATCGTATCTGTATCCGTATGATTTATGGTATTTTAGATTTGTAAAAGAGACTCTCAGGGCCTTTTTTGGGTACTCTCATATTTGGGGACGCCCAATAAATAAATATCCATATAATTCACATATAGTCATTCCTTCACTGAGCGACCCACACCCTTCATAACATCCTATTAAATTTCTAGAGGCGCTGAGCTAGGCACGGTAAGTTCGGTTATGCAGCAAGAACATTCAGGTGTAAGCTCACACGTAACAGTTATTTTTTTTTTGCCATTATCATTGGTATTATTAATATATAAAGTATGCATTTTTAAATGATTAAGAAAAGTCGAATATCACGATTGGTTTGACTATCACGTCACTTACTTCGAAACGATGGATTTAACTCTCTCTTTTTATGCGTGTCTTTCCTCTCTTTTCCATTATTACATTTTTGTCGGTGATGGTAATCTCGTGGTTGGTCTTGGGAGGTTTGGTAACGTAACCCTTCCCATTGCTTTCGTAGGGGTCTCATTGCGTCGTATCTTCCGTTGTGATCTAGGGGTGTCGTAAATCACCTCATCAGGTTGGTTGTAATGCTTAAAAGTAATCGGCATCAATTTTTTTTTGTACTCTTTCTGGTTTTAATGTAATTAATAAAAACTTAAGAACTTATAATTTGCGAAAAATTTAGCTGCCATTTTTCGTACTTTCGTTATTATTTATGCACTTGTATTTTTTTTTCTTTACCAACTACTAGCAACAGCACTAGCGTAATTGCATAGGATTAAAAATAGGGCGACATCTAAAACCAACACACGGGACATTCAAAAAAAATTAAACTAAAAATAAAAAATAAAAAAAAAAGTTGAATTAACAATTTAATAAAAATTCATAAAAAACAACTAATGTTAAAAATTAAAAATAGAATACGAATAATGATTAAAAATAACATGAGCGATTGGTGTGTGCACGTTTGGATTTTTTAACTTTTTTTTGAATGTATGTGTTGAAAATTGCTACATTAAACGAACTATTAAATAATTAATATTAAAAACTTGATACATGTGCATTTCAAAAATAAAATAAAATATTGTAAAATATAATTCTTTCTCTCAAACCAAGTATTTTAGCTCTACGCTACTCGCAACATCGCCCGAGTACCTACTTTTATGACCGTCCCGGGTACGGGGCCATAAAAATTTGATCCTTTCTGTTCACAGCGCGAGCCTTTCGCCCGCATACGCAGCTCTTCTACGCGAACATTCGGTCACCAGATTTCATTCCTTTTTTTATACATGTAATTTTTGTTATAAATAATTTTACAGGACTTTCTCACGCTCTTGGGAAAGTGGAAAAATCGAGAAATCTCCACACCAGTTTTTCGAACCTTTTTTTCAGCATACTGGAGCTCTGCATCAACTCGCTGCCGTTGTTACCACTCAGTCATTCTCTGACCTCTTGCACCGAGCACATCGAGTATTTCCGAGCTTGTCGATTTTCCTAACCAGCTTCACAGCAATTTACAGTTATCAGTTCATTCAGTTCGTTTTTTAAATATAGTGAAAGCTACAATCGTTCAGTTACAATTATTCCTAGTTTAGCGAGCATTTATTGCCATCAAGATCCATCAAGAAGCAAGTACGCAGCCTCCAGGGTACTCAGCAACTCGTGATCATCTTTCATCCACTTCGGCTCACCCCGCATTGGTGTGATCGTGATATCCTGTCAGCTCCTACCAGACCTCCAGTTCTCAACCGCCAAACTCAGGGCTAAGTAAATTACAACCTGGGTTGTTTTTGGTATGTACACAGATTCAATTGCTATTCTATCTCGCATGAAGTCAATACTCTGACGCAACTGGGTCGCACTATAATCCCTGACCTTTAACTGCTCATCACAAAGTCTTTCTGCGTCTGGTCCCGGTTCACCTGCGACCGGGGCAGCACCTTGTGAATCGTCAGTGGTTATAGCGGACCATCTCTACTCTGGAGAATCTTTTCGGGTATTCTCTCCTTACCGTGAGCACCACGATGGCTGCCCCGTCCCCAGTCTTCACCAAGGCCTTACCCAGAACGGTCCCGGTTCACCTGCGACCGGGACACCGCCTTGGTGACCCGTCAGTTGTTGGGGTGGATCGGCTAGATGAGAGTTTTGAGAGGTACTTATTGGATTCTCGTCTGGCTAGTCCGCGTCTGACCTCTCTCAGCTCGTCACAAGGTCTACCTGAGTCTGGTCCCGGTTCACCTGCGACCGGGACACCACCTTGTGATCCGTCAGATGCCCTAGCAGACATCATTAACTCCTGCTCTTGCTCAATCATATCATGATCCGTCTGATCGAGACATGTGTGTCCAATCACGTGTCTGTCTACTCTGTCTCCAACCCGCTAATATTCGACTTGAGCGTCTCGCAACGACAATTCAGTGACTTGCGAGTGTTCTGCTGTCAAGTTCTGTCTTATAAACTGATCTGCTGCTATTTCTATAACATCCAAGTAAGGTACTGACATCGCAATATTCCCAACAGCTGCTGTTTAATCGCTGCGAAGGAGCTAGTATGAGTTGAACGAGTAATTCCGAGATCCAAACGAGCACCGAGAGTCTTCAATCTAAGACTCGCGATCCTGTACCAGTTCGAGACCTCCAGAACACGCCTGCAGCTGCTTGGCCCTGCCAGGCTCGAGTCAACCCCGCACATAACCAGCCAGATCTACCAGTCATCAGGCTGCTTGTCAAGCCTGACTTCTGCTTGCTTTCATTCAACACTGATCGAGTCAGAGCACATTAGCTCTGCTGCCACCAGCTCAGCTACGAGGAATCCAACTGCTGAGAATTCACCAGTACCAGAATCAAGAACTACAGTTCACTGTCTAAATATCCCCCTGAGTTTAATCAATTGCAATGATTTATATACAGTATATTTGGTCTAAATATAAATAAAATTGTTAAACTATTAATATTAGTTCTCGCTCAAACAGCATGAAACTACCCTAATCAAAAGAAACGATTCGAAACGATTGGCAATATTAAATACCTATAAAAAGGGTGATTCAAAAGTACTTATAATATTCAAAAGCAGTAAAAAGTATTAACAATGTTTTTTTCAACCGTTGTAAATTGTTTCTTTTAGTAAGGGTAATCTTCATTAAATTATCTTTAAAATAGTAGGCAAAAAAATTATTTACCATCCGGGACTTCTAAAATATTTGCCAGCTTCACGCAATCTTCAACATGCTGACAGTGTGTTTTGATTCCTACCGTATTCTCGTTCTGTAACGATAAACAATTTATATAAAATAAGATTTAAAGTGGATAAAACAGGCACATTCACGGGAAATTCGTTGAATCGTATTGTATTGTATTTTATTTCTTTGATATCTTTAATGACGTTGGTTTTTTTTTCTTTTTATTATTTCTACTCCAACAATTGTTTGTTTTGAAACAAACTTGCACTTCACGTTTTTATTAAATCTAACGTAACATTGAATCAAGGAACCGTCTATTGAAATATAATTTGATTGATTGTGATTGATATTTATGATAACTCATCTTACATACATTTATATTGTTAATTCATCCCTATTCTTCATATCCAGATGAAAAAAATTTTTGTCTAATCATGTATAAATATGCATAATCATCTGTATATGATTGAATCTAAAAATTGACGAGGTCTGATTATATATAATCAAATATGATTATACATGATTATATATGATCAGATCTATTCATACATGATCACATGCTGTGATGCCAGAACGTGGGATTTTTTTACCCCTTCTCGTAGTGAAATAGCATGGAGTGTAATGGCAGGAGGGGGTAAAAAAATCCCACGTTCTGGCATCATAGATTACATGTGATTATCTATATACTTCTTAAAAACATTTTTTTTTATCAGGTACAAATTCTACCCCCATGCTAAGAAAAACGAAAAAAAAGTTTTTTTCAAACTATTCTTATATATATACATATATAAGGTGGAGTAAGTGTGAGTTTGTGTGATAGAGAGAGATAGAGTTAGTATGTGTGTCGAGTTGAAGGTAGGGGATAGTGAGTAGAGAGTATGGAGTATGTGTGCGGTGAAGTAAGTGTGTTGAGAGTACGAGTACGGGTGCAGTGTGTTGTATATTTTGGAGTGTCTGTGTGGTTGAGCGTGGATTTAACGGGGTATGGCTAGCTGTGTCGTGGATAGTGGCCAAGATAACGTGCCTTCCGATCAGTGATGATGACTAGGCCTACACCGAGCCCTCGGGGTTGACGGGGTGATTATGGAGGAGCGACTGAGATGTCGCCGCCCCTTCGAGTTAGTACCCGGAGTTAGCTGGGGTACGTGTATGTTTATTTGGGAACGTAGGCCTCGTTTGGGATGCTCGAGGAAGCCAAAGATTCGCTAACTCCGGATATCATGGGGAGTGACGCCGCGGGAAGACCCGCGAGTCCACGGCTTGTATGTGGTGGGGAAAGAATGGATGGAGAAGCGAGAATGTGAGAGTGACTGGAAGTAGTAGAGTGTGCAAGTGAATGAAGTAGGAGACGAGAAAAGAGCAGTTGAGAACTGACCAGGGTGTCAGAGAGTTGGATTTTGGAGTCGCTCGAGTGCGAGTCGACCCAGTAGTCGAGTTTGGAGTCTTGGAGTGAGCGGTGCTGAGTCAGAGAGCCCCAAAACGTAGGCCTCGACCACACCCTTGGCTGATGTCATTTTGGAGCTTGTGGCTCTGCGTATTGGGTTCTTGGAGCCGTTCTGACTGGGTTATTTGTCGTTTTATTTACCGCATTATTTATTTTATTTTATCAATTATATAGTAGTGTGTAAGTTAGGTGCTTCGTCGTCTACGAGAGATTCCCCATGTCATATCCAGGTATTTATTTGTCTGATGGATCGAGAGTACTCGACCGCGGGCTTCTTGGGCTCTCCACGTCACTCTCGCGTCGTCTTTCCGATATTTTATTTAGTTTTCTTTTCTTTAGTTTATTTTAGTTTAATTTAATTAATCGGCTTCTTCTGCGTAAGAAGGACCACGACCCTCTCTCCACAACCTAGCATACTGAGCGCACCAGGACATGCCGCTACCACCGTTCAGTTCTCTTATTTCCAAAGGATTTAGATCTTAGGTTTTAATTTACGTGTACGTTTAGACCCGTTACCGATACCGGGGAAATAAAAGTCGGCTGGCACCCGTCAGGATCTGGAGGAAATGAGAGGAGTAATCGGTGGGTGAAGTGTAACGTAGCCCGATTTTGAGTATTTTGAGTTCGAGTTTGAGTAAAATTTATTGAGTAAAAGTTATGTGCAGGGCCAGGGACTTCGTGTGGAAGGGAAAATATTAATACATATAAAAAAAAAAAAAAGAAAAATACGTGTGATCGGCAGTATTCGTTAATTCGTTTAATAACGACGATATTCAAATGATTGCAAACTGTCAAAATCACATGTGAAAAGATCAAACCCTGCTACCCAATGCATATAGGTGACGTTAGTACGCAAATTATATGACATTACATGCCGGTTGCGTGTTTGTGTGTGGACGTGTGCGTGAGATTGGTATGTGCCTGTGTGATAGAGAATACAATTATGGCAAATAATATCTCAAGAATAAATTAACCGACTGTGAGACGTAGCATAAAGTTTGTCACGTAACTGTTATGTCAGAAATTGACATAAATTAATGTCTTATGGGTATTTGGCCCAAGCCGAAGCCTATAGACCGGGAACCCCGGAGACGTTATATTAAGGAGAATGGGTTTATTTTTAAATTAATAAAGCGATGTAAAAAATGTTAATTCTTGATTATATCGTCAACTTAATTAAAAAATTTCGAGGTTTGGAGATTGCGTTTTTTATAACAATGTTGGAATTAAATCCTAATCGTAATAATTGAAATTCAGATATTCTTTTAACGTAATCCGAAGATAATAGTTAACTGATTAAAAATTAAAGAGTAAAAAGTAGTTAAGATTCTAAATTGCAGTTCTATATATTTCAAATTAAATTGTAATTTAACTAGCGCAAGATGATTTTTAAAATAATCTATTAGTATGGTGAAATTATTTGAAACACTTTTGAAAAACAATTTGAAGTAAATCGGAGACGATGTATAGCAACACTGTATTCTTGATTATCAATTGAACTGAGTTTAGTTATTATATAAATGTGAATGAAATATTTTTGTCGAGCAATTTTGTGAAGATTATTAGGTGACTACTAGCCGAAGCTAATTTACGATAAAAGTTTGATAGAAACAAATTATTAGGTGGCTACTAGCCCACTCTAATTTACAATAGGAGAAAATGATTGTAAAAATGGATCTTTAGGTCGCTACTCAGCCGACTCTAATTTATTTTCCAAAGAAAAAAATAATAGTTAATAGTATTCAATTAAAAATCGTACCTGGATTTTTTTTTATGTAGTACGCTGGTTTACTTATGTGGTACTTATTTATTCTGCTATTCTCACTCGCGTTTTTATATTGCTCGACACTTATTCTTTTCTACTGTTGAACTTTACACTAGGACTTGACAAATAAAAAAGAATGCTGCAGTCATAAAGGTATATTC
This sequence comes from Microplitis manilae, assembly GCA_030273425.1. NCBI lineage: Eukaryota > Metazoa > Arthropoda > Insecta > Hymenoptera > Braconidae > Microplitis > Microplitis manilae. Next base: position 21,817,203 of record CP092725.1, on the reverse strand, counting down.
TAACTAATACTATCTTTTAATATTAAAGTTGAAAATATGTCTAAACAGAAAAAAAGGATTTCTTGGGGCAAAACATTTTTTCTTTATTAAAAAAAATTTTTACTTGGCCCAAGAAATTTTTTATATTATGAAGTCAAATTTAATAGTATAGTATAGTATATTCCGTTCAATTTGATCTATAACTTATTGAGCCACACCGTCCATCGTACGGTATTACACCATTTAAATATAGTGGAAACCTAAAACATGCAAACCTCCTCAATAAGACAATTGATAGATAAATTGAGAAAAATATAGATAGCCCGAACTGGGAATCGAACCCAGACCATGTCGGTATCGTGCCGAGTGCTCTACCAGTTGAGCTATCCGGCACACTATACTATATTCCGTTCAATTTGATCTATAACTTATTGAGCCACACCATCGTACGGTATTACACCATTTAAACATAGTGGAAACCTAAAACATGCAAACCTTCTCAATAAGACAATTTATAGATAAATTGAGAAAAATATAGATAGTCCGAACTGGGAATCGAACCCAGACCGATTAACATGTTTGAGCTAGCAATTAAAAGAGTTTGTTGGCCGTCAACTTTTCTGAAAATTTCAAATCGATCGATCAAATAGACTCTAAGATATGGAAAAAAAAAACAAAAAAAAAATTTTTTTTTACAGTTTTTTCAAAATTTTTCAGAAGTGGCTCGATCGATCAATTCCAAAATCTAATCAGCACAAGAATTCAATGAAACGCGTCGATTGCCACCTCAACCATCTCAATTGGTTTATTCGTTCGAGAAAAATCGATCGAGAATGAAATGGTGAAAAACGATTTTCTTCGATTAGCTTTGAAGCAACTTATTCGATCAATCCCAAAATTTAATCAGGTCTAGAACTCAATGAAACGCGTCGATTGTCTCCTCAATGATCTCAATCGGTTGTGTAACAGGATAAAATAGATTCCCATGATTATTTAATATCTAAATTTGAATTTGTTCACGGTCGATAACGGGTTCAAAATATTATTCGGTCTACTAAATTAAGTGATTTGACGTGTCACCGGGTGTCGCTAATCAATGAGACCCGAACATCGGTCCCTCCCTGTCAAATTAATTAGTGGAGATAAGTTTTCCGAGGGTAAATCGAAGAGACCCGAATCGTCGAAGATATAAGTGCGGGCGGAACGAGAAATCGAGAGTTGTTGCCCAAACAGCGAAATGGATAGGATGCAATCAACTGAACTAGACATCTAAGAGCACTAAGTTCACTGGGAGTAAAACGGGACGAAGGAATTTTTCGAGTGACAACTAGCCGACACGGAATGAAGCAGACCCTAGGTACGTTTTCCGTCAAGTGCTGCTGCATAATTAATAAAGGTAACATTTATAATTAATTAAGGCCTCTAATTATTATAGGGCTGGATTAATTATACATGAATTGCTCAACATCTTTTCACGGGTTCCGTTAAATTATATTGGTAGTTCAAGGCCGTCGGCCGGTTCAACCACGCGTCTCGAAATTTCCGTCAAGTCTCTTGTCACGAACAACCGCCATTTTGTCTGCACTCTAGATTTATTCTATTCGAGGCCTCTCGGCCGGAATAAAATAAATTTCCGCGTAAATAGTCCAGTAAATAATTCGCATTGAATTAAATATTAAATTATAAAAGTATCCCAGGCCTGTCGGCCGCTTGCGACAAAATTATCCACGTTGTAAAATCCTAAATTCAGGCCTCGGGATGCCATTTCACTGGCCGAATATTCTAGTCAATTTTAAACGTAATTCTAGTCGTAACTTTAGTTTTAAAATACTTTTAAAATAATAGTAAAATAATTTTCAAGTAATTTTTAAGATAAGTATAAATTAATAGATCAAGAAAATCAAAAGACGCTAGAAAAGATTACGGTAAAATTGTGTCGAGTAAAAGTTAAGAACGGATTATTTTGCCATTAAATTAAATTGAGCATTAAAATATGCGATAATCATAATTATAAAAAGGAATAAATTAATAAGATTAATTTTTGAAGACAAATGTGAATAAAAGTTATTAGTGAAAAATTAATTAATTAATAATTACAATTAAAACCAAAATTAATTAATTAATTAAAATAAAGTGAATTAAATAAATAAATCAGTGAAAAGTAATAACAATTAAAATTATTGGTGGAATTTTATATTGAGAAATTAAGTTTGAGTATTAAGTAAATTTTATGATGTCATTGAGTATAAAATAAAACTGAGTACAAAGTAAAGTCAAGTAGTTTTAAGTAAAATTTAACTGTGTCTGTGATAAGTCCAGGGGACACCTTAGTTATAAGTAAATATACATCCAGGGGGATGCTTTTATATTAATATTAAGGTTTACCGTCCAGGGGACGAGGTTATAGTATTAAGGTTTTCTGTCCAGGGGACAAGGTTAATAAAAGTGTGCGTGGGTGTGATACCGTCCAGGGGACGAAGAAACTTAGTTTGTCATAAGGAACCGTCCAGGGGACGAGATAATATTAGTTTGTCATAAGTAATACCGTCCAGGGGACGAGGATATTAGTTTGTCATAAGATTATTAGTTTGTCATAACTAATGCTTTATTTAATTAACCAAAATTTACAGCTTGCATACTGTACCACTTTAAAATTATTAAAAATTTTTTACAACATTGTGCCATTAATTACCCTCTTTATTCATCTGAGCAGTACAGACTTGTATTTATTGACAAGCCGGTTTAAATCTGCACGCTAACCTTCTATTCTTTTTTAAACATATTTTTATGCTGGATTAGCTATCTTTATTTTTTATTAGCTACTGTCTCCACTCGATTGCGTGAAACAAAAAAATAACTTATTTTTCTCTCTCTATCTTCTGTCTCTCTTTTTATAAAAAACCAAATTCCTGGCCCTAGTCATAAGTATTAGTTTTTCGTAAGAAAATTATTGGTTAATTAAATAAAGCAAGGTGCTCAAAATTAACAAAATTTCGATTAGCATTATTTCAGTTATTTTTCCATTCCTCACCTCTCTCACAAAATATTACAAACGACTCTGAGAAATTAAATTAATTAGTTTAATTAATCAAAATTAAAATACTACAACATCCGGTTCTGGAAGGCCGAGTCCATCTTCCAGTGGCGCCCTAATATTCGTCTATAATACTAGGTGCGACCAGACTTGGCAAGTGAACTCTCTGTCATAGTTGATTCGTTCGTAAGATATCGTGGGAGAAAAAAATGCTAAAAAACGGTTTTTTCCTAAAACACTAGCATGCAACGGTATTTTCGAGCTCGAAGAGCTCGAAAACGTATTCACAATAATGTTTTCGAGCTCAAGAAGCTCGAAAACTACGGGAAGATTTGGGGCTGGCCCGCAGGGTCAACCGATAGACCGATTTTTATCTAACTTTTCTTGTGAAACTATTTGTCAGTATTTTGTATTAAAACTTGAATTTTTTTTTACGCGCCCTTTGAGCTTTAGACACTACTTTCCGAAAACTAAAAAGGCGTATGTCTTGAGGTACGCCGTTTTAGTTCAAAGATGCAAAAATTTGTTTTTTTCGCAGATCTTGGCGTTTCGGAAAATTTCAAAGCTAATGGCAAAAAAAAAATTATTTTATGCGCCCTTTTAGCATAATTCACTACTAACCTGTAGCAATGCGCCCTTATACCTTTTGGCACGTGATATAAGTATCTATCATATCTTTATAATGCCACACTCTAGAGATGGGCGATATTGAAAAAAATCATCGATATCGTAACATCGATAATTTTAGTTTTTTATTATCGAGTAGCGATATATCTTGTCCAAAAAATATCGATAGAAAACATCGATACTTAAGAGAAAAAACATCGATAGATTGACTTCTCTGATAAAAAATCAGAGCGGTTGACAACTTTTCTTTCGGAAAAATTGAACTTCAAAATGAATAATGATCCACAAGAATCCAGAACCAAATATGGGACCACCATTGACGCGGTATTTTCCAGATATTCAGAGGATATCAAGTCACAAACTTATGTTTCTTATTTCAGTTACCATGAACCTATACTTTCAATGATAAAAAGTCCTGACTAACCTACACGTATTGTAAGATAATAAAAATATTTTATACGATATTAACTTCTCATTTATTCAATGAAAGAAAAAAAATTTGTTTTCTTTTCGGTGACCACCCTCAAAAAGTGTAACTTGAATTAATATGAAAGAAAAAACTTGAATTAATATCAAAGAAAAAGAAAATACTGAATAAATAAAAAATAAATAAATAATTATAATTGCGTAAGTTAATAAAAAATGTTATGCAATAGCTTTGCCGCAGCAGTCCCCAAGTGCCACACATCTTTTTTTTTTAGTTTTTTATTGATTTCTCAGAAATGAATTAAACGATCAACGCCTCCATTCCATACGTGAAAGTGCCCAAGCACGCGTATACTATCATGAATCAAATCTAAGGCCACGAGAAGTGAATGCAGCACAGATCATCAGCATCACGACACCTCACAGTAATTATGTAAATAAAAATTTTGTATTTCTTGTGTGCAAGCTTTTAATTAATATTTTCTTTAAAGGGATTTTCCAGTGCATGGACTGTACTTACAGATAAGACTCAGGATATGTACAGCAAAGGAATCAAAGACGGTGTTAAACTCCTCTTTGGAAACGTAGAGCCCCAGGAAATCTTTTCCAATCTCGAGGAACGACTTGGAGCATCGTTGAAAGTCGCATACCCGAGATCAACAGTCAAAGGAACATTTTATGCTCATTGCAATGTAAGTTTCCTTAATAATTCTATCAAGAATTGATTGAATGAATCTTTTCATTTAGGAAATTTTGAGTATTTTTCCACAATTGTTTTAATTAATAAAATTTTTTTTCCAGTTGCTCTATACTAACTGGAGGTAACATGGTCTAAGACTGCATGAAAATAAAGAGCATCTACAAATTTTTAAAAAGTCAGCAGCTCTCTGTCTTCTTTCGGCAGACATCATCATCTAAGAATTCTCAGAATGATGCCGAAGTTTAAATGATCGATTGTTTGTGGAGGTGGAAAATTATCTGCAGTACTATTTGGACACCTGGATTAGAATGGTTGGAGTTAACAATTAATCGTTTTACAATGACACTGCAGCTCTTTCTAACTGCAGCAACCTTCATAATATAAAGCTTGTTAATGACCTCGGATTGGAGCCTGACATGTGGGAATTCTTTAGTAAGATTGCAAAATGAAAATGCTTGAATGCGTGTTCGCAGCCCAGCGGTGTATCTTGTAATATGTAATGTCTCTACGAATGAGGTAGAGACGGAATATGGACAAATCGATCGTCGGCGTAGATTGCCGAAATTGATTGATCGTAATTATTGTAGCAATACTACATATATATTGTGACGTTATTTTTTTGTACGAGGCTTGGATCAAAGTGAACGTCACAAGCACCAACTGATTTTGTTGTATTTACGAGGATAGTAACTCAAGACATACAATAAGTCGTGAATAATCATGTTCAACCGTGCATGATCACTCAAGACGGGGAAAGAATAGTCACACATGATCCGTGCAACGTCATGCATGAGCAAGCTCAGTCATGAATGATCATTCATGACACTGCACCAATTATATAACGTCATGTATACCCATGTAAAATCATGTTCAATCATGCATGACGAGGAAGGAATATTCGTGCAAGATTCATGCAACGTCATGCATGATCAAGCTCAATCATAAATGATCATTCATGACACCGCACAAATTATGCAACGTCATACATATCATACAAAATCGGGTTTTATCATGTATGATCATGAATGAAAATATATGATACGGAGAAAATGGTTATGCACAATTGAAAGTAACTTGGCATGAGCATACATGACCGTGTATAACTCATGTGAAATCATGCTTCGTCATGCATCATTACCCTAATTAAAAAATCAGTCTGTCAGTTGACCCTGTGGTCCAGCCCGAAAACTTCTCGCTGTTTTCGAGCTCCTTGAGCTCAAAAAGATTGTTCAGAACACACTTTCTTGCTCGAAAATACTTTCGTATGACTGTGTTTTCGAAAAATAACGTTTTTTACCATTTTTTCTTCGACGATATTTCTCGAACGAATTTTTCGATTGAGACGATTGAGGTAGCAATCGACGCATTTTATTGAGTTCTAGAGCTGATCGAATTTTAAAATTGATTTATCAAGACGTTTTTGAGAAATTTCAAAGAAACTAAAAAAGTTTTTTTTTTAATTCTTTCGTTAACGGTTTCTCTTGAACGAATAAACCGATTTTGGTGGTTGGGGTGGCATTCAACGCGGCTTATAAATTTTTTAAGCTGATTAGATTTTGAAATCAATCCACCGAGCGAATTAAAAGTTATTCAAAAAAAAAATTTTTGAAAAAATTTAGTTTTGAAATATCTCTGAACGCACTCGACCGATTGAACTCAAATTTTCAATGCTTACATTATTTGACAAGCACCGTCGAATGATGCCTTGACGATCAAAATCGATTCATCCTTTCAAAAGTTACAAAATATTTACATACATACGTACATACACTCGGGCATCATCTTGAAATTAGTCAGAATAGCTTCTTAGAACTTCAAAACGTCAAGACTTCTTAGAAATGCGATTTTTAAAAATCGGACCGAAATCAATAACTTTCCGAATTATTGAAAATTTTCAATTTTCTCAGCGGGAGGCTAAAAATCTATGAGGAATTGTATGGATGTTGTAATTACAATTATATAAATACATGCCAGGACTGGTTGGTGGTTGGGATGTTGGAAAAATACGCATATTGAAAAATATAACAATATTTTTATTTGTCACAGCACATAATATCACTGGGTTACAAAATTAAATCGTTGATTTAATTTATTAATACTGTTAAATTGTCTGGGCTCATGAATACGTAATTAAATGAATGCAAATTATAAAATTGATCTCGAGTAAATAATTGAAATAATTAATTTAAATGTAATTGAACACTGAATTGATCGCAAAAATGTCATGAGAATAAGTAACATGAATTCAGAGGTTACCGAGGGAAGTTAATAATTGAACACTTGAATTACTATTTGTTAAATAGCACAATGCATAAATAGTTGAGTTCATTGAGTTATAATTATTTATGATCACTTAATTTAATTGAGATTATAATAAATTACACTGCATTGAATTTATTATCAGAACACGTGGTAGCATGATTGCAGAGGCTACCGAGTGAGAATTTACTGTGCATTTAATTAAATTATTGAGCATAGTGATTATTAATTAATTATAATAAAGAGTCTTTTATTTTTATCAGCACTTGAATTAATTAATTAATGAATAATAATGCGCCTGTAGTGGTTTCCGTTGAATTAACCTTCTTAGGAACGTGGTCGTTGATCACTTGAATTCGGTGAGTTTTACAGAATTAATTTCTTGAGTCCTGTGTACTGAATTATATAAATGATTATATAATTATGGAGCTTGATGAGTGGTTTAATTAATTGACCGTTCATTTTCAATTATTTCTTTTAGATGAGTACAAAAGAATACGATTAAATATAACACGTGTTATCGGTTGCATGAATATATGCGAAATATGATGGCGGCCGTCTTCTCGACGCGAGGCAGGAAAAATTAGATGCGCATGCGCTGAGCTGCGCATGATCAAGTTTTAATTTAGAGACTAGGCCCCAGTAGGTGCTGCCTCTTTTGGCCGTAAGTGAAACTATATTTAGATTACAAATATAGTTTTGATTACGCAACAATGGAAACCTATAGGAATCATATAAAAGAGTATGGATTTATATAAGAATCCTTAGGAATTAATATAGAAGAGTATGGTTTTATATGAGAATTCATGTAGGAAACTTTGAGAGTCCGGATTACTATATGGGAAATTAACATAGGAAACTGTGGGTATTTAGATTTTCATTTTGACATGCTGCACACTCCCCTGGGAAGTTGAAGTGAAAATCCACATGAGATTCCAAACGGGTTTTATAAGGCTTTAGCATGGTTGGATTCCCATAGGAGCCTATGTGGGAGTTTATATCGGTATTTATGCTGGATAACTACATACAAAACCATATGGGAATCCATCTGAAAACGTCTTTTGGAAACTCAAATAGACATTTAGGCTGGATTCCCATATGGATTTGTTTGATAGCCCGGGACAAAATCAGCACGCATGATCATGCTTGATTTAGTTGAGATTAGGCATGTTCATGCACGAATCATGCATGGTCAAGTATGACTACAAACTACAATCGAAATCCGATCGAGCTTCAATAAAATGTAATCAAAGTTTTTAAACAAGAATAGTCGAATATTTTTATGAATAATTTTTTATGATCAAACATTCATTTTTCTTTTGACATTAGTAGTTAAAGCTATTATTTTTTTTTTTACCGACGATTAAAATAAATTTAATTTATTATTTCTAGTTCAATTAAAAAAGAAAATTAATATTCTTGTTTCCTAAAAGTGATTAAAATAGAATGAATTACAAATTTTTTATATCATTGAAGAATTGAAGTAATAAATTCCTGCGAAATTGATAATGATAGTCAATACAATTGCATTTTTTTTTTTTTTTCAATTACAAATCAAGATTAATTGAATTTATCATTTGCTTGTAATCTATAACTAGAATTCTTTCCATTCATTATTAAAAAAATACCAAATAACCAAATCAAGATTGAATTCAAATAATATTTTATTTTTGACAACCCTGAGTTTTCAAAAGATGTTAAGAGTCGTCGTAAACTGAACGAGACAAGTCAGTCTAGTAGACAGCAGATGTGCTTCATAATACGACCGTCGTGGGTTCAGGACCCGTCACAGGTAAAATTTCAATAACACTTTTCAGCCATTAAAAATTAACTATGCATCAATACTAACAAAATAAGCTAATTTAAAATTGAATTATCATTTTTCTTTCTAATAATTCTAGGGATTGTGCTTGATCAGGACTGATCATGCTTGGTCAAACATGATTATGCTTGCTCAAGCATTATCATGCCTGAATATTTGGTAGCCATGAGCATGAGTGATCATGCATGAGAAAGCATAATCATGCCCAGCCGAGCATGATCACGCATGTTCATGGCTCGCAAATATTCAGGCATAACCATGCATAACATTAACGCATGATCATGCATGGTCAGGTCTGATGATTTGTTCCCGAGTAGGCAGAAGCTCTAAAATATAATCATAACTGGAATTTGTTCGTATTCGTACAATTTAATAAAAAAAAATTGGATTTAATCAATTATCTCATTAATATATGCGCAGCCTACCATATAAAAAAGTACATGTACATTCAATTGAAAAATTGTCCTTTTTTTAAACTGGTTACTCTGATTATATCAATGCCTAAGTAGTAACGTATCGCGTTGTATCCTAATTGACGTCTGTGTTGAATTGAATTGAATTGAATGAGTTGAATTTAACCGGGCACTCAGCTTGTGTTAGCCATTGTACCCGGGCCCATTGAGGACAATTTTTATAGTTGTCGGAAAGGATCGCGGTCCTGGTGATCATTGTTATTAAGCCTAGCATTTTTGCCAGTCCACCTAACAATGAACTTAGCAAGCCCACTGTCCTTCCGACAACTATATATACTTTAACTATTGTAGATACTATTGTTTGTGAATTGATAGGTGGAGGAGACATAGTTATTATTTCGGTGATTCCCCGCCCCGAGTCTAAGGAAACATGTCGCGGGACGCAGCCGCTGTCAGTAGTCCCCACTAGTTCAGGAAGAACCGGGACCTGGCATTAGCTAAGCCCATCGTCGTACTCCCGTCGCTATGAGTCCTAGCCGCCAGCTGCCGTGGCCATCTTACGTCGTGTCCTTTGTCGTCGGGGGGTCTTGTCGACCGAAATTATGTCACCTGGGAAGTTAATGTGGGTGTATTATGGTCCATCCTACAGAGCCCACTGTGTAGGATAAGGCACTTATACAATGGAGGATGCCTGTTATCCAAGGGCAACGTTGGTGGTGGAGGACTCCCTCTATTATTGCTTTGACACGTTGGCTTACACCAAAGCTAGAGGTTCTGCGAATGTTTATGGGCCTCCGCCACCATCAATGCTCGGCCGATACAGGTGTTCTTCTTTGATAAGAAGCCCCACCCGCTAGCCTAGTCATAGAGGTAACAGTCGTGTTAAGACGTCTGTGTTAATATGAAATGAGAAGTAAGAATAATTATAAAAAAAAAAAAAAATTAATAATAATAATATTAACAGATATTACTAAATGCATCTAATATTTACATGTAAATACGAAAAATGAGGTTCTAACTTACGTAATCTAAATTATGATTATGCTGGTCAAACAACTCCATTATTTTTAATGCTGAATTATTTACAGCTTTAATGGAAATGGCCACTGAACAGTTGGTTTTTTGACATGCTTGAAAACAGCATTATATGACTTACTAAGACAGATAAGCAAGAACAGCACATTGAATTAAGTATTAAATAGGTATTCAAATAAAAATTATTTCTTATTATTTTCAAGACCTAAAAAAAGGAAGGAGCGTTCATTTGATTAATACTTTTCAGTTAGCTATGCTACCGTGGATATGTACATGCATGTACATTAAATTCAAAAGCGGCTATTTTGTAATTAATTGATAGCTCTAATTATACAATTTATTGGTGAATGTACATTTTATTCGAAGTTGCGGAAATGTAATGATCCAATGATTCCAGTTATAGATGTGCAGCCTACAATGGATATATTTATGTACACTAAATTCAAATCAGCTATTTTTTAACTAACTGCTAGCTCTATTTATTTAAAAATATGTAGTTCATTTGTACATGTACATTCAATCAATTCACTAGAGCTCATAAATAAGTTATCTCAAGAACTCGAGAATTCCATTGATCATCGACCACGTTTCTCAAGAGGTTATTCAAACGGGAGACATTACAGGTGCCTTTTTATTCAATAAATAATTATAACAAGTGCTCACAAAAATAAAAGACTCATTAGTATAATTAATTAATTATCAATATGCTGAATATTTTAATTAAACTAAGAGTTAATTCTCGCTCGGTAGCCTCTGCAATCATGCTACCACGTGCTCAACAAATACATTCAGTTCAGTGTAACTTATTACGATCTCATTCAATTAAATTAAATTAAGAGATCACTAATATTAGAATTCAATGAACTCAAATATTTATGCATTTAGTGCTATCAAAAAATCATCATTAATGTTCAATTATTAACTTTGTTCGGTAACCTCTGAATTCATGTTACTTATTATCATGACATTATTGCAATCAACTCAATATTCAAATTTATTCAAATTAATTATCTCAATTACTTTAATTAATTACTTGAACTCAATTTTATAATTTATATTTAATTAATGACGTATTCATGAGCTCAAACAATTAACAGTATTAATAAATTAAATCAATGATTTAATTTCGTAACCCAGTGATATTATGTGGTGTGACAAATAAAAATATTGTTATATTTTATAATATGCGTATTTTTCCAACATTTCAACCACCAACCAGTCCTGGCATGTATTCATTAAATTATTATTACAACAGTATCGATAAGCGATGATTCTATTGACACTTATATTGGTGCGACGTTTCGCTATCCACCGAAGTTCTTGGACTGTTCGGTTCAAATGTTAACAATCATGATCAAAATAAAAAACACTACCACGAACGGTAATAAGGTATGTAGACACAGATTGCTTCTATCGTATACTAATATAAGTTATTGTTAGAAAGAATGTAGAATAGACAATGACAGTTGTTTTTATACCTCGCTATCAATCTACATGTACACTAACTAATAGGTCGATCTTGGGCAAGTTCAGAAATTGTAAAGTCTATCTTTCTTCTTACATTATGCGCATATTCTATTACAAATTAACAGAACAAATATAAGTTAATAGAAAATATGCATTAATTGTATATCATTAAAAATTTTTGTTTAATCGAAAGAAGAATTTATTTTGAGTATATTCTTAAAAATTTTTTTTATTAAAAAATTTTTTTCTTTTATAAATAAATTATAAAAATTCAAATATTTTTTATATGAAAAAAATCGAGCTATGATTAGTTGTGACGTCATTATATCCATCGGAGCTGTGAGCCTATCAGAATCACGCTATATACTTGTATTTTCTCTATACATGCGGACACGTGTCATACCAAAAAAGTGACATTTAACCTAAAAAATTAAATAAGATCTGAGAATACAAGTGATAATTATTTATTATCTGATTTATTCGATATAAATGTACATTACAATTTAAATATGGTTGATGAAAGATTTACAAAAGCAACTTCGCAAAATCTACCGAAAGTTGATTTTGATATGTCTTTAAAATACATTTCCGAAAATAAATGTTATAGTATAGTGGAATGTAGTGGTGTTAAAATGAGCCGGCAGGTTAATATTATAAATTACTATCAAATATTTATGCTATCTTAATATTTATATGCTTTAAAAGATTTAAGTAATAACATGAGATTCTCAATTTTAATAGGTTATCTCGGCTGGATTATAATGATAATGATGTTAGTTATGTTCAAGTTAAACGTGTAAAAACTAAATGTTTTGTGAAATCAAAAATCTGTCCTGAGCATAAGATTCGTAGAAAACTGTACATGCTATCTGTTACTATTAATGAGATGAAACAAGAAATCGAGGATGCTTCATGTCACAGTTGTGCTACAGCTCAGGCTAGATGTAAACATATTGCAGTTCTGTTAAAATGGTTAAATCGACGCACTAAAGAACCAGCATGTACATCTGTTGAAGCGTACTGGGTTAAACCTAAAATTGCTAGAGTGGGGAAAGAGGATAAATTTTTACAACTATCTGATATTGTTAAATCATCGTCTTAGTCGAAACAAAATAATGGAAATAATAATGCGGGCTTAGCAGAGAACAACGTGCAGTTTTGAAAGAATATCTTAGAATCAAGACGTCATGCGTACTCATAATCTCATAATCTAATTAAACATTTGTCGCCTCCAACTTCTTTGGAATCTTTATCTATTCATCATCTTAGTTTAACATAAACAGGAGATAAAAGAAATGTCAACACTTTTTATAACATTGTTCTACTTTTTTTACACCAAACAGTTTGGGAGATATCGAGAAAGCTACCAGTGAAAAGAGTAAAAATTCGTTATGGTATGAACTCTGAAATGCAAGAATAACAGCATCTAAAGTACATGATGTAGCTCAATGTAAAACCGAAAGAGGTAGTTTATTCAATGCTTTGATGGGAGGAAAAATAAAAGATACATTCACTATGAAAAGAGGTCGGGAACTAGAAAATTCTGTCATTGAAGCTGTAAAAAAGATGAAAAAGCCTCCGATAAAAAAAGCAGGACTATTTTTAAGCAGAGACTTTCCAGTTTTTGACGCATCACCTGATGGTGTAGGAGATACATTTGTCGTTGAAGTGAAATTCCCCACCAACAAAAAATCAGCAAAAAAATATTGAAACCAAGGTAAGATAGCTCCATAATTCAAAGCTCAGATCCAAATGCAAATGTTGTTTGCGAAAAAAAGCTTACTGACTAAGTAACTGATTGATAAACACAGTTTGATGGCTTTTCTATCCTAATTTTGAAACAATCAATAATCGATTTAACTTTACTGAAGTTTAATCTAAATTCTATAAGTAAATTTTTAAACACTTCTTGGGCAGATGGCTAAACTATCAGTGACTTTAATACTTCACTTATTAGTAGATTTCATAGAAATTTAACTATTGTATTTGTCCTCATGATGGAATTTTCAAAAAATTTCGCTATTTCTAAACTCAGCTCGACGAGCTGAGTCAGAAAGTACATTAGGTTTAAAGGTTTATACATATATATATATATATATATATATATATATATATATATATATATAAATAAAACGAAAAAAAGCCAAAATTTCTTTTATAATACATTATGATTGAAAGGAATGTTCTATATTAATTTAATATAACATTGTTTTACTCACCTGACAATAATGAAAGTTACAGCCGACCATTTTTGCTAATGGAAATGCTAAGCGAGTTGCAATTTCTAAAGAACTCTCAAAATCTATAAGTATAATTTCTGGTTGGATGTGAGGGGCTAACTGATTTTTAAAATATGTTAGGCCTCTGCTGTGTAAGCTAATGATGACTTCCTGGTCATAAACATCCAACATATTGGTAAAGCCTAAACATGGAGAAGAAAAATTTTATTTATTTCGATATACTTTATTCATGTTTTTTTTTCTCACTTCACTAAAATAATTATATTATACTATTTGAAATTTTATTATCTTTTGCGTTGATATAAGAAATACCAAAGGTATCATAAATATTAATACATAAATATTTTGATTCTGTAGCTACTAAACATCTGACACTTTAAATATAAAAACTATTAAAATATTATTTTTCATTTATTTTTTTATAATTTAAAAAATTTATTTATCTTTATTTCTTTAATATTCACTATAAATATTTTCACAACTATAACTTATAAAATTTTAACGATTTTTTTTTTGTTTTAGAAAAATTAACTTTTATATAAATTTTGCATTGTAATTATCTAAGTATAAATATATAGATTAACTCTTGTATTCATTATGTTCATTAACTTGTGTTTTGAATTCATATTTTGGTAAGCTTTCAATTTTTTTAACTATATTTAGTTATTAATTTTTAGGTACAAATAACTATTGAAATTAAATACACCGTAAGATTATTATTTTATCATTACAAAAAGATGATTTTATCGTTCATAAAATATGTGGATCAGAACTTCTGTTGCTGCTATCAATCATACTTATTATTTTACAAATTATCTGAGTTATCATCAACTCAATAATATAATAATAAATCTCTTTATACTCAAATTTTTCATTAAGCTATTTAACGAAAAGTTATAACTCTGATTATGTTTTTTAATATTTACCGTATCATCTATTAATCCCATAATAGTGAAGAACTGATAAATTTTTGGATTTTTAGGTGTTATTTTGAAGGTCGCATCCATGAATAATCTTGTAGGGTTCATCAGTCTTAAGAAGTTTACACTGCCGATAACACTTACAAACGACCCATCAGCAACTGGAATTGTTTCTACACTTAATTCACCATTCTCATAATGTTTGAAATTTTGCCATTCTGGCTGTTGAAGCAGATTTGCATATTCCACAAGATTTCTAGGCGTTAAGGGATGTTGTGAAAGAACTTGTTGACGCCATCGTTGCATTATTGGTTGCATTTTGACCCATGTAATAGTTACGGCAGCCACCGAGTGTCTATAAATTTAATTTATTGTTATTAGAAAATTTTTGATTTTACCATTATCATAATTTATAATAATATAAAATAATTATAGACTATAAAAATATTACAGTTGGCGAAGATGATCATAAATCAATCGTAAGGATTGAAACGGGCGAGTAATTGCAGCATTATACAAAGCTTTTTGAAATGCATGTTGACAGCTTAACAACGGTTTTTTTGCATGGTTATGGCCTCTTGTTAGCCTTGGTATACTATTAACCATTTTTCCAATAGCATTACAGCTATATTGTTTATAGTCACAGCATTTGATATAACTATATTAATAAAAATAAAATAGAACTTAATTACTAATTATTATTAATCCAACCTTTTATATTATCTATGCATATCCTTCATAAGTAACATCTTATGGAATTGATTAATTCTTTTAAAAAATCTATCTGATTTTATCGAAGTTTTTTGTTAGGGATAAATATTTATTTCATTATGGTATAAGTTATGTTTAACTTATAATTATTTCTAAAGTTAATTGTGCTTCTATTTTTTTTCGTAGGAGTTTATAAAATGTTAAAATATATCAAATTTGAAATACCTGGATTCAGCAGTAGATCGAAAAATCCAAGGAAATACTAAAAATAAGCATTAATAAATTGATGTTCAAAAAGTTGGTTTAACAATTTTTTTTTTGTTTTAGCAATATAGTACGTTTTACTTCGAATTAAACTACAAATTATTTCAATATGATTAATCATTTACAAACTTCAATGAGAAAATAGTACTTTTAACGATAGAACATCAGTTATACTACAAAATTACAGATGCGAAACTGATTATTCTATATATATATATATATATATATATATATATATATATATAACTATATATATATAGTTAAACAAAATTCGTCAAAGAAATTTCAGTAAAATCGTTGTCAATTGTGTAACTCGAATTTTTTTATTTAGTTGGCTAAAATTTATTCCTAAAATTTCGTAAAATTTCCATTTGATATTAATTGTAAATAATTTTTTTAAAATTTTATATCTCTGCGAAATTACGACTACGCTATTTTTTTCAATTTAGGTTTTAATTTTTTTTTAGTTGACTAGTAAAATTTTAATACGGTTATAACAGTTGAAAGTCATATGATATTTTTAAAAAGTGAGGGGGGGGGGCACTGTCAGGGAATGCTCTTAATAACTCAGAAACTCTTAATAATGGATTAGCTGATTTTGTTGATTATGTATACAATGATCAATATGGGAAGAAGATCCTGACCCATGATTACGGTGCGATGGAAATGAAAATAATAAAAGCAAAACAGAACATAGTTGGTGTTACTATCGGGGAGTCCAAATTTTTGAGGTCCATTGGTGAAAGCCTTTACAAGGCAGAGTATATCAACGAAACTTTTATTTCATTAGAAGATATTCCTGCGGCATCAATAATAACCATGACAGTGCAGTATCGTAACTATGTAAGTAAATGAAAATCATTATATTATAGTGACTGACTAATTGTATCGAGAAAAAATATGAATTCGATTTCAGAAATTTTTTATTGCGACTTATAACTTCTCTTTTTCTGTGTATAGATAAACATGGCGTTATGTAGTATATATTTATGCGTATAACCAAAGTTTCTTTTTGTTATCGATGAAAAAAAACAATAATTTTCTATAAATGGAGGTATGATTATAAGCAACTTAATTGTTTTTTTTTTATAACTAGGTTCTTCCAAGTTTATGGGCCATAATGATTGACAAGCAACCTTTCACTTACAATGAATATGTTTGTGATGGCTTAGCCAAATTCAATGGCAGCCTTCAGCCAGACACTTTTTATTATAATTTCGAAGAAAAAATGTTTTCAGCTCTGAGATTAAGATACCCAGCATCCAGAATAAAAGGGACTTTTTATGATCACTCCAACGTAAGTTGAAAATAATTAGAAAATATTCATTATAATGTTTATCAATATTATTGTTTCTATCAATAATAATAAAAATTATAATAATTATGATGGCTAATCAGAGTTCAGGAAGTTGTTGATTAGCAAATCCTGGATCCTGAGATGGTATCATTTTGATAAAAAAAAAAAAAAATATCGCCATGTATGGGAAGTGCTGTTACATATAAATAATTAAAATTGAATTTTAAGAGTTAGCCTACAATAAAAACTATTTAGATATACTAAAGTGCAGTTCATCGAAAAAATTCGATAATTCAAAATATTGATAATTTATAGGTTTACAAAAAGTGCAAGAAAAAAAATGCAACGGCACTTCAGATTTTTTTGAAAAATTACAAGTAAACAAATGTTACGAACCCGGCATCCTTCATCCCTTACGCATGTATATATATGTGGGTACACATATATATATATATGGATAAAAATAAATATACACTAATAAAATAAGTCGGATAAATTTAATCTAAATAATTTAGAAATAACTTAAATTTTAAATCAAATTAAAGTACATAAAAATAAATAAATAATATAAGATTTATACATTTAAACAATAAATAATGTATATATATTTAAAGATAAATATGTTTAACAAATAAGGAAATATATATGTATTTAAATGTAAATAATATATATTTTAATTGGAAAACATATTTAAGAAAATTAATATCTATATATATTTATATATATATATATATATTTATATTTATATAAATTTGAAAATAATTTAAGTAATGATAAATAGTTAAATACACCATTTTGTAAGAAAGAGAACGTACGGGAAGGCGAAACATTACATATGAGTGGGCGCGAATACCGTGCTGTAACCTGAGTACCGGGCGGAGTAAAACAATAGAGTAAAGCCCAGAATAAAAGAAAAGAAACGCCTGCAGCGAGAGTAAACGACCAACTTACTCCTGCGGTTATCCTAATACATAAAATCGAGAAAAGACTGTTCAGAGGGCTGTAATACCCCCAAAATTAATATCAAAATTATCGAAAACATTAAATTCAATAGTAATTTCATTTTTATAAATTTTTATCTATGCATTTTGGAAAATATCTATAATTTTATTATTTATTAATGTAATAAATTAAACTGCCGATGGCAGTACTGTTTATTTTATTTAAATAAATAAACTGCTGATATGAGATATCAGATTTATTTAAATAAACAAAGATTCGGAGAAAACTTGGATCATCGATAAAATTTTTAATGAATAAACAATAAACTCTGGGAGAGTCTTTCTGCGTCTTTTCTCATGGCCCCTACCATGGTGGCCCATCTAAAATTACATGGCAAATAAAAGTCGCTGCACCAGCTAATGAAATCGGTCAGAAAAACTCATCAGTCCACGATGTAAATCCGTTACCGTCGGGTGTAATCCCGTTCTCGTCGGGTGTAACCCCGTTTATTTTGTTTAAGTTTTTTTTTTGTTAAAGTACGTTTTTACGTTTCGTTATTGCCGGGTGTGACCCCGTTTTTTGAGTTTCTTACAAGGTACAGTTTTCGGGTGTGATCCCGTATTTTTATTGGAAGAATATTTACAAGGATTTTCCATCTTTATTTCAAAATATTTACAAGGATTTCTTCATTTTTCATTTCAATATATTTACAAGGATTTTTCATTTTTATTTCAATATATTTACGAGGATTTTCATTTTCACTTCATTTTGGGAGAATAACCTACAAGGACTTCGATTTTCATTTCATTTGGATTTCAATTCAAGGATTTCAATTCAGCATTTCATTCGGGGATTACTTCAAGGATTTCGATTGTGGATCATTCCAATTAACGTTAAAAATAAAAATTATTGTTTTCCCCCTTCGTTAAACACTAAATGGGTGCAGTGATTTTTACTTGTGTTGTGAATACATATGGGCATTTAAAACAAATAAATTAAAATATTACTCAAGGAAAAATTATAAAAAAGTTTGGTGAATTTAAAACAAGTGTGTGAAATGTAAATTAAGTTTTTATTTTTTTTTTTTTTAAAGTTACCTGCATTAAAAAAGGTAATGATTTGGCATGAACGTGCGTTCTCTTTTATATATTTATTTTTGAGTTTCGAGGAACAATTAGACTAACAATTTGTGATCAGTGACTCAATTGACAATATTTTTAATTTTCATTAATAATTTTTCATGAAAATAATTTTTCAATTATTTTCATTTTAATTTTTAAATAAAATATACTTAAATAATATATTTCGCATCTTTATTTAAATAAAAATAATTTTTCAATTATTTTTATTTAATCTTAATATGAAATATATTTAAACGGAATATTTTACATCTTTATTCAATGAAAAATAAATCTCGAAATAATTATATATTTTTAACCAATAATTGAATTTAAATAAGAGTTTTACTATTTTTCAATAATTAATTTAAAATATTGTTACAAAAATATTATATTATAAAGTTAAAATAAGAGTTTTACTATTTTTCAATAATATTATTACATTGTGAATTTAAATAAGAATTCTATTATTCTTCAAATAGGAGTATAAATAATTTAATTTAAAATATTTTACTATATATTATACTATGAATTTAAATAATTAAATATGAATTTAAATATTACTATTTGTCAATGTTAATCAAATATGACTACAAGTAATTTAATTTAAAATATTTTACTAAATATTATATTATGAATCTAAATAATTTAATAATAGTTTTACTATGCTTTTAATGGTAATTCAAATATGAATTAAAAATATATATTACAAAATATTATATTATGAGTTAAATAATAATTTTACTACGAATCTAAATAATTAATATTATGTTATGAATCTAAATGATAATTTCACTATTTTACAATATTAATTCGAATATAACTAATTTAAAATATATTACAAAATATTACATTATGAATTTAAATAATAATTTTACTAATTAATTTAAAATATATTATAAAATATTATATTATGAATTTAAATAATTATTTTACTATTTTGAATCAATAATAAATTTATAAGACACTACTATATATAAATAATTGTAATGTAAATTTAATGAATTGAAATACGAATTTAAATAATTTTAATTTTATTAATTTTTACGAATTTAAATAATTCTAATTTTATGAATTTTTACGAATTTAAATAATTTTAATTTTGTTAATTTCTACGAATTTAAATAATTTTAATTTTGTTAATTTTTACCAAATATCTAATAATCAATATGTGTTTAAATAAAATTTAAAACTACGAAATGAAATTTATTATTGTAAAATTTCACATCCATGTTTCCCTGTGAATCCCCCGAAACACGTTATTCCAAGAAATCTATAGATTTCTAAAAATCAAAATATAAATATAATAAATTAACTAAAATTTTCACGGGGTCATAACACAAAGAAAATTAAAATTGTAAAATTTTAATATTTGTTACTATTCTCTTGACACATTTTGTGTTTACAGGCGAAAAGAATAGCTTAAAAAACTCTACAATTTATGTTTTTTCTCATGTATATTAAACTATTGTTAATTTCTGAGATATTGAGAGCATTCCCTGACAGTGCCACCCCCCCCTCACTTTTTAAAAATATCATATGACTTTCAACTGTCATAACCGTATTAAAATTTTACTAGTCAACTAAAAAAAAATTAAAACCTAAATTGAAAAAAATAGCGTAGTCGTAATTTCGCAGAGATATAAAATTTAAAAAAAATTATTTACAATTAATATCAAATGGAAATTTTACGAAATTTTAGGAATAAATTTTAGCCAACTAAATAAAAAAATTCGAGTTACACAATTGACAACGATTTTACTGAAATTTCTTTGACGAATTTTGTTTAACTATATATATATAGTTATATATATATATATATATATATATATATATATATATATATATATATATATATATAGAATAATCAGTTTCGCATTTGTAATTTTGTAGTATAACTGATGTTCTATCGTTAAAAGTACTATTTTCTCATTGAAGTTTGTAAATGATTAATCATATTGAAATAATTTGTAGTTTAATTCGGTGTAAAACGTACTATATTGCTAAAACAAAAAAAAAATTGTTAAACCAACTTTTTGAACATCAATTTATTAATGCTTATTTTTAGTATTTCCTTGGATTTTTCGATCTACTGCTGAATCCAGGTATTTCAAATTTGATATATTTTCCCGAGTCGAAATTAAAAAAATAATTTGAGCCTCTAAGTCCTACTGGAAGGCAAGGAGGCTAAAATTATTGTTTTAGGCTATGATGACCTATACATCAGAACCATAATTTCGGCCTAAACTTGGTACTTTTGTCCGCTTTTACCATGTTTAGGTTGAAATTATTGTTCTAAAACCATAAAATTAGCCTCTAGAGCCTAAATTTGTACCGTCAGAACGATTTTTATTGGTTGATGCGAAATAGGTAAGGAGAAAGAAGAGAAAGGGGAAGAAATTCAAATAAAAGTGGCTGCCGGGAGCGGGAAAAATAAAAAATCAAAAAATCATTCTTTTTAATAATTTATTAAAATTTTCAGGAATTAGAACAGAAAGTTACTCAAATCATTAATTCACTAGAGTAATTTTTTGTTTATTACTCTCATTAATTTTTATTCAAATTTCTGAGAATTCTAATAATTGGAGATAATAGTAAATAAAAAATTCTATAAAATTTAATGGTTCAAATATTTATTCAATTACGTATTTTTTATTAAAAATCATTTATAATGGACTCATATTTTTTACGTAATGTTTATTTATCATTTGCTAAAATGAGTTTTAAAAAAAATCATAAAGTTCTTTTTCGTGTCAATGATTGAACACTTTTTTGTATAATTTTAAAAGAATTAATATACAAAAATGTTAAATTGACACATAAAAGTGTCAAATATTTGACACAAAAATTTTTAACACAAATTTTTTGATAAAAAGACGCAAAATTTGTTATTGTGCAAGCTGTATTTTTGCTCTATGCCAAATTATTGAAAATTATAACTTTTGATATTGAATCAATTTAATATGCTAACGTTAATAAAAAATCACATGCTTATTGCTACTTACATGTAATATTTTATGATTCATTAATCAATTTTTGTAACATTAGATGTCTAAATTTAAACTCTATTTAAAAACTTACAATTTCCCAACTTATACCGCTTTAAAAAATTTTCTAGAAATCAAGTAGATCTATTTTATAATTTTACTTGATTAAACATAAAAAATTATAATTTGTCACGGTTGGAAAAATTTTTTAAGTCCATTTTTAGACTTCAGAAATATTCAACTCTGTCAAAATTTTTCAAAGTCTAAGAATGGTCTTAGAAAATTTTTTCGACTGTGATATATCTATGTTCTGTTAAGTAAAACTGTAAAATTGACCTAATTATTCTCATAGTAGGCTGTAGAACCAAAAAAAATTGTTTCGTGAGCAACGGTAGGCTCTGGAGGCTCAAAATACTGTTCTAAAACACTAATTTATGACTCTATACCCTATTTTTAGGACATTGAGGGTTAAAATATAGTTTTACATTCAGCGATCAGTACAACAACAATGGAAGTGAGGCTTTTGAGGCTCAAAATATTATTTTAATTTCGACTCGGGTTAACATTTTATAAACTCCTACGAAAAAAAATAGAAGCACAATTAACTTTAGAAATAATTATAAGTTAAACATAACTTATACCATAATGAAATAAATATTTATCCCTAACAAAAAACTTCGATAAAATCAGATAGATTTTTTAAAAGAATTAATCAATTCCATAAGATGTTACTTATGAAGGATATGCATAGATAATATAAAAGGTTGGATTAATAATAATTAGTAATTAAGTTCTATTTTATTTTTATTAATATAGTTATATCAAATGCTGTGACTATAAACAATATAGCTGTAATGCTATTGGAAAAATGGTTAATAGTATACCAAGGCTAACAAGAGGCCATAACCATGCAAAAAAACCGTTGTTAAGCTGTCAACATGCATTTCAAAAAGCTTTGTATAATGCTGCAATTACTCGCCCGTTTCAATCCTTACGATTGATTTATGATCATCTTCGCCAACTGTAATATTTTTATAGTCTATAATTATTTTATATTATTATAAATTATGATAATGGTAAAATCAAAAATTTTCTAATAACAATAAATTAAATTTATAGACACTCGGTGGCTGCCGTAACTATTACATGGGTCAAAATGCAACCAATAATGCAACGATGGCGTCAACAAGTTCTTTCACAACATCCCTTAACGCCTAGAAATCTTGTGGAATATGCAAATCTGCTTCAACAGCCAGAATGGCAAAATTTCAAACATTATGAGAATGGTGAATTAAGTGTAGAAACAATTCCAGTTGCTGATGGGTCGTTTGTAAGTGTTATCGGCAGTGTAAACTTCTTAAGACTGATGAACCCTACAAGATTATTCATGGATGCGACCTTCAAAATAACACCTAAAAATCCAAAAATTTATCAGTTCTTCACTATTATGGGATTAATAGATGATACGGTAAATATTAAAAAACATAATCAGAGTTATAACTTTTCGTTAAATAGCTTAATGAAAAATTTGAGTATAAAGAGATTTATTATTATATTATTGAGTTGATGATAACTCAGATAATTTGTAAAATAATAAGTATGATTGATAGCAGCAACAGAAGTTCTGATCCACATATTTTATGAACGATAAAATCATCTTTTTGTAATGATAAAATAATAATCTTACGGTGTATTTAATTTCAATAGTTATTTGTACCTAAAAATTAATAACTAAATATAGTTAAAAAAATTGAAAGCTTACCAAAATATGAATTCAAAACACAAGTTAATGAACATAATGAATACAAGAGTTAATCTATATATTTATACTTAGATAATTACAATGCAAAATTTATATAAAAGTTAATTTTTCTAAAACAAAAAAAAAATCGTTAAAATTTTATAAGTTATAGTTGTGAAAATATTTATAGTGAATATTAAAGAAATAAAGATAAATAAATTTTTTAAATTATAAAAAAATAAATGAAAAATAATATTTTAATAGTTTTTATATTTAAAGTGTCAGATGTTTAGTAGCTACAGAATCAAAATATTTATGTATTAATATTTATGATACCTTTGGTATTTCTTATATCAACGCAAAAGATAATAAAATTTCAAATAGTATAATATAATTATTTTAGTGAAGTGAGAAAAAAAAACATGAATAAAGTATATCGAAATAAATAAAATTTTTCTTCTCCATGTTTAGGCTTTACCAATATGTTGGATGTTTATGACCAGGAAGTCATCATTAGCTTACACAGCAGAGGCCTAACATATTTTAAAAATCAGTTAGCCCCTCACATCCAACCAGAAATTATACTTATAGATTTTGAGAGTTCTTTAGAAATTGCAACTCGCTTAGCATTTCCATTAGCAAAAATGGTCGGCTGTAACTTTCATTATTGTCAGGTGAGTAAAACAATGTTATATTAAATTAATATAGAACATTCCTTTCAATCATAATGTATTATAAAAGAAATTTTGGCTTTTTTTCGTTTTATTTATATATATATATATATATATATATATATATATATATATATGTATAAACCTTTAAACCTAATGTACTTTCTGACTCAGCTCGTCGAGCTGAGTTTAGAAATAGCGAAATTTTTTGAAAATTCCATCATGAGGACAAATACAATAGTTAAATTTCTATGAAATCTACTAATAAGTGAAGTATTAAAGTCACTGATAGCTTAGCCATCTGCCCAAGAAGTGTTTAAAAATTTACTTATAGAATTTAGATTAAACTTCAGTAAAGTTAAATCGATTATTGATTGTTTCAAAATTAGGATAGAAAAGCCATCAAACTGTGTTTATCAATCAGTTACTTAGTCAGTAAGCTTTTTTTCGCAAACAACATTTGCATTTGGATCTGAGCTTTGAATTATGGAGCTATCTTACCTTGGTTTCAATATTTTTTTGCTGATTTTTTGTTGGTGGGGAATTTCACTTCAACGACAAATGTATCTCCTACACCATCAGGTGATGCGTCAAAAACTGGAAAGTCTCTGCTTAAAAATAGTCCTGCTTTTTTTATCGGAGGCTTTTTCATCTTTTTTACAGCTTCAATGACAGAATTTTCTAGTTCCCGACCTCTTTTCATAGTGAATGTATCTTTTATTTTTCCTCCCATCAAAGCATTGAATAAACTACCTCTTTCGGTTTTACATTGAGCTACATCATGTACTTTAGATGCTGTTATTCTTGCATTTCAGAGTTCATACCATAACGAATTTTTACTCTTTTCACTGGTAGCTTTCTCGATATCTCCCAAACTGTTTGGTGTAAAAAAAGTAGAACAATGTTATAAAAAGTGTTGACATTTCTTTTATCTCCTGTTTATGTTAAACTAAGATGATGAATAGATAAAGATTCCAAAGAAGTTGGAGGCGACAAATGTTTAATTAGATTATGAGATTATGAGTACGCATGACGTCTTGATTCTAAGATATTCTTTCAAAACTGCACGTTGTTCTCTGCTAAGCCCGCATTATTATTTCCATTATTTTGTTTCGACTAAGACGATGATTTAACAATATCAGATAGTTGTAAAAATTTATCCTCTTTCCCCACTCTAGCAATTTTAGGTTTAACCCAGTACGCTTCAACAGATGTACATGCTGGTTCTTTAGTGCGTCGATTTAACCATTTTAACAGAACTGCAATATGTTTACATCTAGCCTGAGCTGTAGCACAACTGTGACATGAAGCATCCTCGATTTCTTGTTTCATCTCATTAATAGTAACAGATAGCATGTACAGTTTTCTACGAATCTTATGCTCAGGACAGATTTTTGATTTCACAAAACATTTAGTTTTTACACGTTTAACTTGAACATAACTAACATCATTATCATTATAATCCAGCCGAGATAACCTATTAAAATTGAGAATCTCATGTTATGTTTTTACGTATAGAATATTTGATTCAAACTGTATTATATTTACTTCAATCCCACAATTAATTTATTACGTTTTCTTTAAGCACCAATATATATTTTGCGATAAATAAATTACTTTTGTATAATATTCTTCTTTACATTCTATCCAAAATATACTAATAGTTTTAGTAGGTTAATGTTATAAAAAAAATTGAAAGTTTAAAAGTTTACAATTATTACCAGCAAAATAATATGAAATTTTGAATTATATGAATAACAACGATTTCATAATTTATTGAAATGAAATGGCATAAAGTACACATAAATAATAATTCCAATGTAATTTTATTTAATTTTTATAAAAAAAAACCATCATACAAAATATTAATTGAACAAAAATTTGACGAGTATACGTATTCATTTACGCAAGCTGTGATATTAAATATTAGTCCAATTAGTATGTTTTTTAGATATTTGAAGTATTATTTAATACTTTTTGTGTTTATGACATTATCCAGAAAATTTTCAGATGATAAAAATTAAAAATTAAAGGCAACAAAAACAAAGTCAAGTATGAATCGTACTCATACGATAACCTGAAATTACTTTATTATAAAGTCAGTCAGTTTCCCAGCAATTGGCCAGTTTAACTCCATAAACAACATTTTCGGAACACATTTTTATAGCTGGTCGGAATGTACGAGTTTCTCTGATAAAATTCGTAGTAGATAACGGCATTAATCGATGAATATGACGTGTATCGAATCCGTAATTAACATGTTCGAAATTTTTAACTATAACACCGCATATCGTAATACTATCTTGATTAAACTGTACTATACTTTGTATAGAGCTGAATATGTTATCAACATCATTATGTATGAACGAATCAGAAAATCTAGTATTTTTTCCGTGATTTTCACAGGCAAATTTAACTCCGTTAACCTGCATGCTTTGAAAACTAGTGATTACTTCTGTATTGAAGCCAGCTTCTTGTAAAATTTTGCGTTCACTTACTGACAATTTTCGCGTCATTGGTTTGCCTTTTCCAATAAATTTATTTCGATTTTTGGTCTCATAAGTTTCATCAATAACATTTAATTTTTTTTTAATAAAATTTTTAGTTTCAGATGAAATGTTTTCATCAAAAAATGAGTTATTGATGAATTTATACATTAAAAAACGAGTTGCGATTTGATCTTGTCGAGCATTCGGACTGGTTAAAGTATCTAAAATTTTCCGATTCCAAGACTCAAAAACAAATGCATGATGAGCCCAAATAGGACCCCAATCTCGTACACATTGAACTAAATGTGTCATCAAATGTATGTTTGACGTCATTTTTGTAGTTCCAAAAAGTATTTCAAACTGTATAACATAATTTTTTAGTAACGTCTCCGCACGATTAAGTTGTGTTGATGTTACTGAATCACAGTTTAAATAATGAATGGCCTCTGATAAAAGCGCCAAATGATCTACGTATGGTTTAGGCAGAACATTATTCAAGCAAATAGGAGCATAGTCTAACCAATTTCGCCATTCCGATGCTTTCCACTGTGCATAGTATTTAATACTTCTTGGATGACGCGATCTACGTGATGGAGGTCTTATTGTTAATAGATATTTATCTATTACTTGTAAACTTTTTGGATTTCCAATATAATAAGGAGTTTTGATTGTTGTAAGAAGTATTGTAGTGTGCAATTTTGTGACTCCTAAGAAAACTGCATGCATCGCTTCTACAACGATTCCCTTACTCATATTAAACAATGGTAAAGCTGTCAACGCGGAATAACCTTTTACCCCATGTCTTTTAATACCAGTCTTTACAACGTATTTCATATCCGCCCGTAGCTGACAGTCAGTTCTTAATTGTTTGAAGCACTGTTTAACAGGATAAACAAATTTACCTCTCGATAAACTTTTGCCTTTGGCGTAACAGTATAAACAGCCGAAATAACCATTAAACTGAGTTAATCGAGTCACAGCAGATCGAGCTGGAAAATCTAAAGAACCTACAATAACAATAAATCTTGAAGTCACTGGAGCTGAATTAGTAGGCGTCCAAGTGATACCAACATTGAAAAGATTACGCATTTCCATTGTGAATGGTCGTAATAAATTATTCATCAATGGATGTTCGTTGTCCACATATATGGCTGCAAGCATCATGTACTTTTTACGTAAATGAGGTGAGAGTTCATTTATTTCGGCATAAACTGGCCATGCACTAGCACGTGATGAATGTGCAACTTGACAGCCATCTGTGTTAAACGTGATAGAGAAATTATGCCAACAGCTCAAAATATTTCCAGGTGCACATAATCGCTGATACTCCTGACCATCATATATATCTTCTAGGGAATCAACATTTCTTTTCTCTCTGAGAAATCTATATTTCAATGCCTGAGTAATATTTGGGATATTAAATAGTTGTTTAATTTGAGCTCTTAAACTTAGGCTCAAGTAATAACCTAAATAATTCTCCAATTGTTTGGGACCACATCTTTTACAGGAACATTGAGTTTGCAAAAGTTTGCTTTCATTTTTTGGACCCAAATAATCTTTACAAAATTTACAATAATAATGCAAAGTGATGATAGAATTTTTTCGACTTAAGACTTTCCATAATGATGCTTTATTTGTTGGTAAATAATTCGCTGAATGTGATGATTTTATCCATCTGAAAATATCTAAAATTGCCTCATAAGACATACGATGCTTTACCGAGATAGCTATTATAGAAAGCAAATGATCTTTTGCGCTTATGTGATTTTTCGAAATTAATGGAAACTTAAATCCAAGTTCATGATTTATTTCAAAAAATGAACAATCATTATCGTCGTCATTATAGTCACTACCATTATCACCGTTGTCATTATTACTGCATCTACTACTATCGTCAGTGTCGCTACTACTTTCATTACAGTTAATATTTACACTTTCATCAAAATTATCATGATTAATATTCGTACCGGCATGATTCTTATCACGAGGAATCTTCGTACCAATATTTAAATAATTAATATTATTATCCATCGTATCATAATCAAAAGCATCAATATCCACTCCAACATTCGATGAATCATTATCTTCGTCGCTGTCACCATCGTTATCAATGTCGACAGAATTTGGGAGGCTATTAATATTGGCATTTGTATGCTTTGCAATGCTTTCATCCAAATTGACATCTAAAAAAACTGTATCATTATGTTTTTGAGTTGTCAACAAATTACCCGACACCAAAGGCTGAAAATAAATGAATTAATAACTCATCTATATTATTTTCATCGAATAAAGCTCATGTTAAATTATTATTTGTAAATAAATTTATTTTGTAATGTATGTTATTATTATTTAAACAAAACCCCTTACTAATTAATTTACCTGTTCTTGGAAAGAATTATCCCACAAATTATATGGAATCGGAGGTCTATTTGGAAAAGCAAGGGCGAATTGTTTTAATTTTGACATTTCCCTTCGATAAATAGCAGTTTTAGATTTCCCTGGACGCTTTCTCTGATACATTTTCGTAAAAAATTTCCAATTCCATCCAATTCTAAAGAAAGAAAATAATTTAAATAATATTAAGTTGTTAACATTTGTTATTTACTTATTATTATTTTTTTCCCGAAATAATATTTTTTAATAATTTATCTGAATTTTGTCGATCATATTTATACTAATTACCTGAATATAATTTGATATTTTTCACACTAAAAAAGTCTTTAAATTTTTCATAAAACCATCAACTTTAAGAATGTTGAAAAATATTTACATGAAGTATGATAGGTTTTTAATTAAATTTTATAAGTTTAAAAAGATATTTTCATACTTTACAATGCCATAAGCCGAAGAAAATATTGATGTTTTCTAATGAAAGTAGTCAGAATTAATAGACCGCATTTATAAACAACTTTTATATGTGTTGTAGGTTAGAATGTATACCTAAACATGTATATATAGTTCAGTCTGCAAAAGAATTGGTTTTTCTCCCATTACTTGGCAATGATGACTTTGTATTAACGCGCAAGCGCAGTAATGATATAATTAGGAGCCATATGAGAGTTCCGAACTAAAATGTAGCCAACGCAACAACTGAAAACAAATTTTAAAGCAAACTTGGATCATATTGAAATATGTACATTCCATAGCTTATATATTACATCGAAATAAAAAACTTTAATTGATATAACACTCATACTGTAAGAGTAAAATGTTATATTTGAACAATCTTGTTAGGTAACGAAGTAATGGAGCAAGCAGCTTGTATAAGCTAACGAGATTTACTTTACCGACGGTTGAATTTTTGTTCACGTCGTAGCTATGTGAATCGTCAATTTATTACAAAATAAAACTTTTATACTTTTAAAGAGTTTGTCAGCTATACTTTTATTTTTTCTCATCTTTTAAACTAGACTTTTTTTCAAATATAACATTTAGTTCTTACAGTGTATGAGTGTTATATCAGTTAAAATTTTTAATTTGTATGTAATATATATAAGCTGTTGAATGAAAATCTTTTATTATGGTCCAAGTTTGCTTTAAAATTTGCTTGTCTTTGTTGCGTTGGCAACATTTTTGTTCGGATCTCTCATATGGCCCCTTTAATTGTAAAAAAATGGCGAGTGAAAAGTCCATTCTTCCGTAGACTTGAGTATATATATATATATATATATATATATTTATATACGTTACCAAAGAGTCCACGTATTATCTATAAAATTATATCAAAAAACTTAATTTGAAGATAAGAAATCTATATATATGTATATATATATATATATACATATCAATTATCGTAAATTTTGATGACTTAATGTGAATCATTAACACACAGTAAAAATATAATTGAATTAAATAATTAAGTTCATATACGTATTGTTAATTGATAACCGCAATTATAACATTTTGTTAATAAAATGCAAAAATATGCAGTAGTAAGTTACGTTGATGCTTTGAAGGATTTCTGTAAGATTATAGCAATACGGTATATTTTCAAAGAAGTGAATGGGAAATTTATCGCAATCACTGACAACAATGTGGAGGTTGATGACAATGAGATTCTGCACATAAGAAACACATCTTGTCATAACGGGCGTGTAACGATAATTGGTTATGGAGGTATAATATTTATGTAAATGTTGATTTTAATTTTACAAATTTATTTTTTACATAATTTTTATTTTTAGATAGTATTACCGAGCTTAAAGAAAAATATGGAGAAAGTGGTAAGAGGATTCCTACAGCAAAGCGGCAAAGTCTCACTCCACTATCAAACGATGGGAACAAAAAGCAAAAAAAATTAAAGGCTTCCACAAAAAAACCCAAACAAACACTTCAAGGGAACGCCAACACTCTGAAGGTAAATTTTCTTTTACAGAAGGATGATTCCTTTACAATAAGTTTTATTTTTTATGTTTGATGGCAAATTAAATCACATAAATACTGTGATCTATAATTTTAGAAGTCTCAAAAAGCTGCAACCTCAACAGCTCAAAATATATCAGATAAATTTTACAAGGATTTGGGAAAGGTAATCAATGCATACTTGTAGATTTTCGTTTTTGTTGACATAAATTGATAATAAAAATGAAGGATTATTCTTGAGATGTTGTTGATCCATGCCACAGTTCGTTATTGCTTTCAGGGAGCCAGAAAAAGAATTAGTGGGAGCGATGATGATGACAATGACGTCATTGATGTTGGGAGTGATGGCGGCATTGACATCGAGAATGACAGTGACATTGACAAGGAGAATGGCAGAGACCCTGATGATTATACACCTCCATCACCTTCACCACCTCCATCACCTCCACCGCCTCCATCACCTCCACCGCCTCCATCACCTCCACTGTTTCAAAGCCAGCGTGTCAGTAACAATAATAGATTACTGACTCGAGTCGTTCAACTAGAGCATGGATTGAAAACAATTCATCGACAGATGGCTACGAAAGAATTTATTGAAGCATCTATGAGAAAAGTGTTGAAAGATGTTACTAATCGTACTGAAAAAAATGCTCCACCATTAAAAGATCCTGAAATGAATGCTGAGAAGAAGGTATTAATTTTATTTAGTATTAGAGATAGTTTTAATACAATAGCCTAAATTAATTATTACAATAAGCAAGCATCTTACAGGATTACTTGGTGATGATTTTGTTTGTAATTTCTAAAAATATAATTTCTTTAATTTCATCACTTCAAATACAATTCTATTTAATCGAACTGATTTAACACGTATTTTAATGAATTATTACTCAAGAGTTATTTACGAATTGTAAAGAGATTTAATCATTAATTAGTACTTCTGTTTGCAGATTGTAATAACTGATGATTTTTTCGTGGGCCTTACTGAGTATACAAAACTTGCAAATGCACCTTCAATGTGCATGAGAGCCAAACGAATTATGCACAACATGTGGCCGCCTGAAATAAGACACCGGTTATTAGCTACAGCAGACCCGAAAAAGCCAGATAAGCGGATCGTTACTGAAGCAGAAAAAACAAAAATAATTGGTATGATGTTCGTCAATGCCATACAATACGAATTTTTATATAAAAATATATTTTTTTCTGCAGAAGTTACTTTGGCCTTACAACAATTTAAAAGAATACCTATTTACAGTGAAAAAGACCGAATCATCAATAATATAGACGATTGGGTGAGCCAATGGCTTAAAAGTAAACGACAAGCTGATAAAATTAGACGTCCTACACCTTAAAAAGTTTTAAGGCGTTCAAAAAAATATATTATTTACTTTTACTGAAATATATTATATAACGTACATTTTACCTCAAGTTAAATTATATCTAGTTTGACGGTTAATATTTGTGTTGGAATTAGTAGAAAACAATGAATATGGCCACTGCGACATAATGATATAGAGTTATGGAACGTTCCACATTTTTCAATTTTGTCTATAATGTTGACTTTATGCAATCCAAAAAAAAAGTTGAAGATAAAAATCAATTTAAATGCAATGACAAACTAGCCATGTATAAGTTGTAACGTAGGTTAAGTTGTTGCAATGTAGTATGATAATTTATCATTGATGGAACTTCAACATGATACAAATGACAAATTATAAGCCGTAAAGGCCGGAACATTTGCAACGTTTAATTTTCTGTGTGTTTCTTTATGTTGATAATAATCTATTAAAAACATGTTACTTCATAATTTTAAAAAAGTTGCTTAGAAAGTATTTAATTTATAATATTAAACAAAGATTTGATACTGTATTGGTATTGCATTATAAACAATTACAATAAATTTTGGAATGAAATCATTTTTATAATTTATTCATAAAATTATTTGTTAAATTATACACATTTACTATTTATAATATGTTTATGACTATTAGCAGTACTAATATGGTAAGTATACGTTGAAAAACCGTAGATTCATGATAAAAAGATGGTAAGGTAAAAGCCCCCATTATTGACACTATAAGAATGTCTGTGATTATTTGAATTTTTTTATCATATTTAATATTAATATAATCAACTTTTTTTGCATTGAACGTTTTAATTGATGTTTCTAATTGTATATTTAAATTAATTTACGTAAATAACAATAAAACAAATAAAAAATATATTAATTAAAAACCAACAAGTCGAGTACAGGTATTATTGACGGGGTAAAATAGTGTCAGAGCCAACTATTGACATACCAAGGACCCTATTATTGACAGGTCTAATGCGCATGCGCGGCAGTTTATGAAAAATTATTAAAGACCACCGTCAATCAGGTTCAAATTAATAATAAATATTTTAATTAAAAACGACAAAATACGATAATTAAAATTAAAAATTCATCTAGGACACACTTTTATTTTTTTTATAAATTCGACGACACTATTCTTGATTCGAAAATTTTTTATTCAATGTTTTGTTTATTATGAAATTACTAGACAGCGTGTTAACATAAATATATCGATATGTATGTTAAAGAGGTTAAATTACTTGAGTTTGTGGCCTGTCACTAGTTGACACGCGTGAATTTTTATGTACCGACTATTGACGTCCGCTATTTTTAAATGATAATTAAGATTTATCAGTCGAAATCAATGATTCTAGAGTTATTTAGACTATAAATAACCTGGAACAATTTTTAATAATACACTTACATTAGAACTGTATAGGGAAATCCGTTTCTAAAAATATGATCACTCTAAAAGAAATTGTTAAGAAATTTAAAACACTCTAGCGAAAGTGGCCTAGTCGGGAAAATAAATTTTTTTTACAGCGAATAGTTTATACCCAGAAGTAAAATTGAACTATTTTTCCATTTAAAAATATCAAAAAATTGATAAAAAGTTTTAAGCAATGTGATTATCTATACAGTTAATTAAAAAATTAATAAATTAAAACAATATGTCAATAATAGGGGGCCTGTCAATAATGGGGGCTTTTACCTTAATTCTGCGATGAAAAATTCGTGAGAGGGCAGTGAAAGAAAAGTTTATTTACAGTTAAATGATGGTAAATCTGTAGTGAAATGATACACGGAAAAAAAGAAATGTTAAAATTCACCCGAATTATCAATACTTTTTATTGTTTCAAATAGTAATGCGGCGCCCGGGTGCGATTTTGTTATTTATTATAAAGTATAAGGTTAAAATATATGAGTGATCTGTTAAAATATACTTATGCTCAAAGAAAAAAAGTATAGGGTAAAGATATAGTTTTTAACATTTCAAATAGTAAAAATTATTATTTTGAATTGTATAGTTTCAATGGCAGGATGATATTTTTTAGACTGACGATAGTAAAAATTAAAACTTAAACCGTAAATTTTAAAGTTTCAAACAATAAAAATCTCTAAGTCGATGTATTTAATTTTATAGTCGATCGTTACTTTTTCTTATGCTACCGTAGTAATAATTTTTGTTCTAAACCCTCATTTTTATTGTTTCAAATAATAAAAATATATATATATATATATATTTTTTTTTTCTATTTTCTATTTTTTTATTTTGAATTATTTATTTCCGGCTTTTACCGTTTGCTGTCTTAGTTCAAGGTTTATTCGGGTTTCTGATTTCACCCCCTCCTTCTCCCTTCTTCCATTGTCTGTTTTCTCATCGTTGTGCATCTAATTGATTGTATCCTTGTTTGTATTTTGAATAACTGATTCAGTCGGGTACAGTATGTAGTTGTTCGAATTTTTATATGAAAAATCATCAGAAAAATCTCAGCCGACTCTCGGGCTCGAACCGCCGACCTTACGTGAACAGAGTCCAGTCCCTGGCACTTAGAGCGCTCGGCCACAGCATGCGTATGAGAATCGAAAGTTATTTCCGTATTTAAATGGATGACGGTAGCGCATGAAATTTTACTGCATCAAACAATAAAATTTGCTGAGGCTGACACATACTTTTTACAAATTGACGAAGTATAATGTACAGTTTCATATAGTCAATCTTTACTGATTTCAGTGAGAATATTTAATATTTGCTTTAATAATAAATATCCGTGAAAATTTATTTATTCCCGTTTATATCATTAAATTTGACTGTTGACTAATATTAAAATTTAAAAACAACTCCTGGTAAAGTTTCTTAATTAGAGGACTTTACAAAATAACGTTCTAACTAAATTTAGTATTTTGTATCCTCTATATTTTTATTGTTTGAGACTTTAATTTCTTATTTTACAAACGATAGATATTTAAGTTTTGGCTGTTAAAATTTAAAGTTTAATTTTTTTAGTGTTTACTTTGTCTTTTGTATAGTTTTAAATGATAATTTTATCTAAATGAACTGTATATTTTAACATTCGATTTATAATTATTATTTTTTAAATGTTGAAATCACAATATTACTATTTGAATTTATATTAATCACTAAAAATATGATAATTATTAGACATCAAACTTTATTTATTACAGTTCCTTTTTTTCCGTGTAGTGAATTCATGGTGAAATGATAGATAATTCATGGAAAAACCACAAGTTTTTCACGGTGAATATGGGTGGCAAAGCTTATATACGGACGATAAGAACACATTGAATATTCGATAAAAAAGTGGTTAATTCACGAGGAATTTACTGCTCAATGACAGTATTGCGTTTGCAGAAATATACTGTTTTTTCACTGGAAAACCATCATGAATCAACTGTGAGTTAACCATAAAATCACGGTCGGTTCACAGTATTTTCACGGTGACCACGAAACCGCTAGGGACCTAAAAATCCAAAAATTTATCAGTTCTTCACTATTATGGGATTAATAGATGATACGGTAAATATTAAAAAACATAATCAGAGTTATAACTTTTCGTTAAGTAGCTTAATGAAAAATTTGAGTATAAAGAGATTTATTATTATATTATTGAGTTGATGATAACTCAGATAATTTGTAAAATAATAAGTATGATTGATAGCAGCAACAGAAGTTCTGATCCATATATTTTATGAACGATAAAATCATCTTTTTGTAATGATAAAATAATAATCTTACGGTGTATTTAATTTCAATAGTTATTTGTACCTAAAAATTAATAACTAAATATAGTTAAAAAAATTGAAAGCTTACCAAAATATGAATTCAAAACACAAGTTGATGAACATAATGAATACAAGAGTTAATCTATATATTTATACTTAGATAATTACAATGCAAAATTTATATAAAAGTTAATTTTTCTAAAACAAAAAAAAAATCGTTAAAATTTTATAAGTTATAGTTGTGAAAATATTTATAGTGAATATTAAAGAAATAAAGATAAATAAATTTTTTTAATTATAAAAAAATAAATGAAAAATAATATTTCAATAGTTTTTATATTTAAAGTGTCAGATGTTTAGTAGCTACAGAATCAAAATATTTATGTATTAATATTTATGATACCTTTGGTATTTCTTATATCAACGCAAAAGATAATAAAATTTCAAATAGTATAATATAATTATTTTAGCGAAGTGAGAAAAAAAAACATGAATAACGTATATCGAAATAAATAAAATTTTTCTTCTCCATGTTTAGGCTTTACCAATATGTTGGATGTTTATGACCAGGAAGTCATCATTAGCTTACACAGCAGAGGCCTAACATATTTTAAAAATCAGTTAGCCCCTCACATTCAACCAGAAATCATACTTATAGATTTTGAGAGTTCTTTAGAAATTGCAACTCGCTTAGCATTTCCATCAGCAAAAATTGTCGGCTGTAACTTTTATTATTGTCAGGTGAGTAAAACAATGTTATATTAAATTAATATAGAACATTCCTTTCAATCGTAATGTATTATAAAAGAAATTTTGGCTTTTTTTCGTATTATTTATATATATATCTATATATATAGGCACTGATGAAAAAGTTTAAAAAGTATAATTTACTACAATTTTGTAAAGAATGGTTACCTGGTCAAATAATAATGCGAAAATTTTTGGCGTTAGCTTTATTGCCACACCATGATATATTAACTGCATTTAACTGGTTGGTCGGAAATTTGCCCGTTGATGTTCATCAGATATTTGCACCGTTTATACAATATTTTAGACATCAGTGGCTGCTTAAAGTGCCACCGATAAAATATAGCGTACATAATGAAGAGTATCGAACCAATAATCATTCAGAATCGAGTAACCGTCGAAACAAACTTAGATTTGGAATTCATCCTAAAATATGGACATTTACAGGTATAATAACAAGATTTTCAAAATAATAATAATAATATTTGTTGTAATTATAAATATTATTATTGTTTATTTTTTTAATGTATGTATGAGATCGTTGATAGATTACATTAAAAATTCTTAAAACTACAATAGTATCGACTGCTCTCATTGGGGGTAGAGTTAAGGTAAAGAAAAATATAATTTACAAAGCCTTTAGAAAATATATACATATATATATATATATATATATATATATATATATATATATATATATATATATATATTTCGACGTTCTAATTAGCAAATAGTCTAACTCCATTTCAGAAAATCCTCCATTTTTGCAAAAAAAAAAGAAGTTAAAAATTTTTTTTTATCTAAAAATCAATTCTATATCTATAGTATATGTATAGTATTTTTGTTAAGGTTACTCAAATGATGTTTTCTCTGACTATTAGTATCTGAAAATCGCACACAATCACCTACGAAAAATTATCAAATAGACACTATGCTAATTAGAACGTCGATATGTAGAGAGAGAATATGGCAGCTCTTATTTGCAGATAAATTTTCATAAAGTTATGAACAGTTCATATGTTTTCTTTAGATGCTGCATTTAATATTTTGATTATATCTAGACTTGGTATAAATTGTTGACGAGCAAATTAGCATATTGAGCACATAGTAATAATATTTTCAATAGACTCTATTGCTCCGCTGTTTTAGTGCGATTGTTGATTGTTTATGGCTTGACGTTTAGCCGCGTGTGTGTGTGAACATGTGTGTGGGTGACCAAAATATTGCTGTATGAAATGTTTGGAAAGAATCAACCTATTGATTTCTGAAAAGAAAGAAAAATTTACATTTAAAAAATACCAAAATTAAATAAATAATGTTTGGGGTTGCAGAGAAGTTGAGAGATTTACAGGCTATAACTCACCTAGAACTCCTATCATTATTAAGTGGTGAGCCAGTTATACGTAATCCCCGAAGTGAGAGCTTAAAAAGAAATGAAGCGATCACAAATGCTTGGCAACTATATGATAGCAATATTTTAAATATTCCGCATTTCCTAGCCTATGCTAGTTATTTTCTAACACCAACATATCGAGAAGAAGAAGATGATTAAAATAATATGGACGGTATAACAGACGAGGAAGAAATTTTCGAAATAAGAGGTAAATATTCAATAAATAGTCAATAAATATTATGTCGTTAATGACATTAACAAAACAATATAATTTTAAATTAAAAATATGAAGAATGCTAATTAAAATTTTACAAACTGTTGCAGGTGTTATTCTTCGACCAATGGAGGAATACTATAGGTTGGAAGTCTTTCAAGAATTAAATATTATTATTGAAAATGAATAAATATATTTTTAATTTTAGAAAGATGTATTGAAAAATAAATCAATTATTTTTCTCTAAAAAAAAAAAATAATAATTGTTTTCAAGTTTTTCAACCTTAATTATTACACTAATAAATTAAAAAAATTTTATTTAAATTGCGTTATAGATCGAATTTTTTTTTTTTTTGCATTTTTACTATTACATTAATTTGTTTTTATGTTTAGTCTAATTTTTCATAATTATTTATACGGTCAATACTTAATTATTTAATTCCCTCGCAACCTTGAGCTCACCGTGGAAATACCGTGGAAACACTGTGTTTGTGGAAACACCGTGCAACCTATGCAGTTTCCACGCTGTTTCCACGGTTAATTTGTTACATTTTTCCACGATGTTTCCACGATAGTTTTTTGCTGAGTCCACGGTGTTTCCATACCAAATTTACGGTAAAGACACAATGAATAATCACCGTGATTTCACGCTGAATCCACGTTCGTTACACTTTGAACCCATAGTTAATCCACGATGATTTCATTGGGCTTATGTCATTGATCCACAGTGAAAACACGATACATTTACGATGGGTTTGCAATTAGTTTTTGCAATGATTAAACGAAGAATCCACGGTGAATTCGCGGTGATTATATAATAGTTACACAGTAATAACATCGAGAATTTACGATGAAAACTCGATAATCTAACAGTAACAACATACTGTCTATGAGAAATTAACATAAAAAATCAATTGTGTTGCATCTACTTAACTGGGAAACTCTTATCAATATTATCTGATTGAATAATTAAAAAAAAAAAGCGCTTATGAGAGCTTACCTATGACAGTTAAATGAACATCTTATTTATATTTATATCCAACAATTTCTATTAAAATAAATAAAAATGTCTTTAAATATTTTTCCAATAATTTGATTTCTGTCCACTCAATATCAAAATTATTAGGATTTTTTTATTTTTTAACTGGTTAAATTTTCAATTCTGATTTAAAATTATAAAACGATTAAGTATAAACTATTAATAATTAAATAATTCTATATAGTTACAATTTAGCGATGTATATATAAGGGTTGGCCAAAAAACAACTAATTTTTTGAAGTTGACTTCTTTTGGCGCGTTTAGTAGAGAGTGAAATTGAGAGCTGCACGCGCAAGCGTACCGCAAAAACGACATGATGAAGTTGGCCACCAAATATAATTGAAAAGGAATATTTATTTTACTGACTATTAGGTTAACTCGTATACAGAATAATCGCAAGGTATCCAACAAAACATGTGGTTATATTTGGAATCGATAGAAAAGCCAATGTACGAAAAACATTTCATATACATTAATTATATAAAACGTGAATTATTTATATGAATATATTATCTATAAATTTTTCCTAAATTATGGCGTAAAAAACGTATCAGTGATAAAAAAATTTGTTAAAACTTTAAATGTTTTAAAAATTTGAGGTTAATTTTTTTAAATTGTGTAAAACCTTTGAAAGTTTTAAGTATTTGAACTTGATTTTATGTAAGTATTATTTTTAATAAGTTAATGAAATAATTACTAATTTAAGTAATAAGTAATTGAATATTTCATAATACATATTTATTTTTAATGAATAATTAAAACGAATTTTCATTATTTTTAATGAGTAATTTAAGACAATTTTAACAAATTCTAACAAAAAAAAAATATATAATAACAAATTTAATTTTACAAGAAAGAGAAATAATTAATTTTTATTTTTTTGAGAAGAAAAAATCATATAACAATAAATTTTATTTTAAAAGAAAGAGAAATAATTTTTTTTTTTTTTGGCGAAAATAAAGAATTTCATTCAATATTAAAAGATTTTAGTAAATGCATTAATTTTAGAGTTACGTTACAATTATTTACAATTAACAACTGTAAATAAATAAATTACACTCAATAATTTTATAATATTTTACCCCTTTTGTAACGAAAGAAAAAAAAATATAAATTGAAAACAAAAAGTAAATAAATGAATTATATTTTAAAAGAAAGGTACATAATTTATTTTTGCAAAAAAATTAATTATTTCTTTTTCTTGGAAAATTAAATTTGTTATTATATATTTATTTTTTGTTAGAATTTGTCAAAATTGTCGTAAATTACTCATTAAAAATAATGAAAATTGTTTTTAATTATTTATTAAAAATAAATATGTCTTAAGAAAATATTCAATGACTTATTACTTAAATTAGTAATTATTCTATTAACTTATTAAAAATAATACTTACATAAAATAAACTTCAAATACTTAAAACATTTAAAGTTTTTACACAATTTTTAAAATTAACTTCAGATTTTTAACAGACTTTTACAGCTTTGACACAATTTTTATCACTGATAAATTTTTCACACCATAATCTAGGAAAAATTCATAAATAATATTTTTATATTTATATATATATAATTCACAATTTATAATTAATATACATGAAATGTTTTTAATAAACTGGCTTTACTGTCGATTTCAAATATAACCACATGTTTTGTGATAAGTATGATAGTTTATAGTGATAAGTATGACAGTTTCGCCGGACAAGTAAAATGATTTTGGAATTTACTACAACTTGACTTCAAACTCCAATAACTTTTGAACAGATGGGTTTATCAAAAAATGATAAGAAACTTTTTGTAGAACGTTTAATTTTTTACGAAATAATATCTCATAGTTCTGAATGAAAATTATGAAAATCTAACTTATTATACACGTTACTCAGACGTAAATAATGAAAAAAAAATATGTGGTGTTAAATTTAATAAAATATGTTTTAGTTATAGAATGTAATTATAATAATAACGATTACTAATATTAGTATATTGACTACTGCTTAAGTTATTGAATGACTTAAATTTAATCTAAATATTGTAATCTTTAGCATTATCAATATAATTAATATTATTATAAAGGCTGTTTTGTAATGTTTTTATGTTTTGAAAAAATAAATTATTCTTTAAATGAAAGCGTATTTGTAATTAAATAATGATATTAGTGTGGATATCGTAAAAAAATTCGAGTTTAGCTACACAGCGGTGTATGGCTGCCTGGATTTTATAGAATGTTTCTACGGTGAATTTATCGCATAATAATTGCGAACCCGTTGAATTATCATTGACAAACTTCTACTAAACCATGGTACATTTAGCGTATTTTCAGCATTACTACACTATGTGTTTGTCGTGGAATGACTGTGGGAACACCGTGGAAACACATCAGAAATATTGGGGAAACGTAGTCAAATTGCTATGGAACTACTGTGGTTTCATCGTGGAAAAATGGAACAAATCCACGGGGTTCCCACCGAGCATTTACGGTGAGTCTGTAGAGTTTCCACGGTGTTTCCACGGTGAGCTTAAGGTTGCGAGGGTTAATATTAAATATAATTTCTTTTAACTAAGCTTTATTAATAAAATTACAATAAAATTTAAATATTCAAAAAATTAAATCACCATCATTTGAATTATAAGTAAATTTTTAATTTAAACCAATAAATAATAAATGTCCTTATTACGATTGGTTAGATTTTTAAAATCCTCTTAAGAACCTCTGTCATAATTTTTTGGTATAATGGGCATCTACTACACTAACTGAATTCAGTTAATTTAACAGTCGGTATTGCCAAATAATTTTTTAAACACACGTCACTTTTAACAAACCTCACGTTAACCGTTCCGGACATTGTATACATCTCACGTTATTCGTTCCTCCGTTTATACTAACC
Organism: Microplitis manilae; assembly: GCA_030273425.1. NCBI lineage: Eukaryota > Metazoa > Arthropoda > Insecta > Hymenoptera > Braconidae > Microplitis > Microplitis manilae. Next base: position 21,774,344 of record CP092725.1, on the reverse strand, counting down.
TATCGTTATCCGTAACCCGCGTTTATTCAAACGGCTCATTATTCGTTCCTACGTTTATACAAATGTCGCGTTTCCCATTACCAGCGTTTATTCAAATGTTTCATTATCCATTCCTCCGTTTCTACAAACTTCACATTAAACGTTCCGCACGTTGTATACATCTCACGTTATTCGTTCCTCCGTTTATACTAACCTATCGTTATCCGTAACCCGCGTTTATTCAAACAGCTCATTATTCGTTCCTACGTTTATACAAATGTCGCGTTTCCATTACCAGCGTTTATTCAAATGTTTCATTATCCATTCCTCCGTTTCTACAAACTTCACATTAAACGTTCCGCACGTTGTATACATCTCACGTTATTCGTTCCTCCGTTTATACTAATCTTTCAATATCCGTTACCCGCGCTTATACGAAATGTATCATTGTCCGTTTCTCCGCTTATACAAATCTCTCATTTTCCGTTCTTTCGTTTTTACAAATCTCACTTTAACTAAACCTTCGGTTTATTGAAGGAATTCTTATTCACAGATTACATTAATCAGAATAGACATTACACATCCATCACGTTATTTATTCTTACGGTTATTCGAACCTAACTTTCATCTGTCGTTCGTTTATTCATACGTGTTGCTACACACTATTACTTTTGATGCAAGTGTGTGTTTACACGTAACCTCCGTTGGGCACAGGTCGTGGCACCCTAATATATATAATATAGTGCTATCTACAGATCAATTACAGTATAATTTTGTCACGTAACGATTCAAATTATTTAGTTTTAATTAGTTTTAAGTTAAATATTTTAATTTTATATTTGAATTTGAATCGTTGCGCGGGCATTCCGCCATTTCGCCGTTGTTTATGGCAGTCCGTGCACGGTGCTCGCGCATGCGCGAGGAGTATGAGAGAGCACGTGTGTGATTTTATTTATTTTTATAATTTATGATTTAATATCCAAGTGATTGACTTTTGTTTAATTTAAGTATTTATTTATAATTTTGATTTAGTTAGGATGCATAAACCAGCGTAATATTATGCCCCAACGATTGGCAACATATTATTTTGTTTAACTTGTCATCCGACGGATGACGTCAATTGATGTTTATTATTTAGGAATAATTAAAATTTATTTAATGAGTTGTTATAAAAACCTACAGAGGATATGAACAAATAGTTCATATATTGAAATAATTTACCATGTATCATCCGGGTATTAGAAGATTATGTTTATAATTTATATTTTTAATTTAAATTGGATGTCAAGTGTAATTACAATAATTAAGGGCGATGGTGCTGCCCTTTACGCGACGACCAACAGGTGGAGGTTGACCTAATTAGTCAGAGAAATACGGACAAGCAGCGTGTGCGGACGTGATTTTTTTTTATTTCTATATTGAGTTGTGATCATTTAAAGGATTTAAATTATTGAGTTGAATATTCACCAGGTGAATTGCACTGGTATTAATTTGGTTGACATTTTGTTTGCTGACTGTTTTTGCTGATTTTGAGTAAGTACTTGGTATTTCTTTTGCTGGGTAAAATACTTTCACGTGTTAACCTCCCCCGGTAGTTGTTGGTCGCCGCGAGGGAAAGATTAATTAATTTATAATTATTACTTGTGGAAGGATACATGGATTGATTGTTATCAGTAATTATTGTTAAATATTGATTATTATTTTGGGATATGGGTGAAAATATCCATATTTATATATAATTTGCATAAAACGTACGCAACGTCGTAAAACGTTGCCGGTACGTATATTGATATATACGGGTAGTATATATATCTATACTACACACGCCGGACTTGAAAATTCCTCAAGTCTGATCTCATGGCGTAATTATTTACCCAAAGTACTTGAGATATTTTTCTTTTGGTTCTTACTGGAATTATTATCATCGTAAATTATTATTATTATTATTATTATTATTATTATTATTATTATTATTTATATTATTATTTCTATTTTATATCATTTAAAGAAAGTAAACAATTATTGTTATTTTGATTTATATACCCCAGCGGTCAGTAATAATTATTGAATTGTTGTTTTACACTGAAATTATTATTTTATTTAAAATTAAATTATCAATTATTGTGTGGGTAAAATTATTATATTATTTTGAGGGTGAGTGAGAATTGACACCGTATCTTTCTCTCTCTCACGAGTGGTGGGAGATTAATTTAAAAGAAATATTGTTATTATTATTATTTATTGTTTATGACAACAAAAATTTTACGGAAATTATTATTTATGTACATGTGATTTTTATAATTAATTACCTTAAGACAAATTATTATTTTTGATTTTGAGTATTAAGTAAAAGTTTTGATGTTGAGGTAATTGCCGACAAAATTGTATCCCCAGTGGTAAAAATATTTAACCAATTTTTATCGTATTTTCTTTTATAACCACCGAGTGTTTGTTGTGGTTCATTAAACATGACTTGATTATTGTAAAATAGTATTATTTATATTTATTATTGTTTAAATAATTAAGAGACGGAAACCAACAGCTGTCGAGGGGAAAATTTAATGCTTATTTTCCTTGGATCTTTTCCTACTATTATTTTCCATTTACTTTTTTGTATTTATTTATTACTTATAGATAATTATCTATTGTTTATTTATAATATCGCTATTATTTATCTATATTTCTGTTGATTTTCTCGGATGTTTATCCGCTTGGTCGCGAGTCACTTGCTCGGATTCTCCTCGTAAATTCCCCCTGAATTAAATTTTGTCCGTTTTTGGAAAACGGTCTGGCGCCTGCGTGCACTAACCCAGCCTGAGGAGCTGGTTCAGGCACATCAAGTATTAATTATTTATTATTTAATTATTATTTAAAGTTTATTATTTATTTTAATTTTGAGAAAAAATATTTAAAACCATTTGTTATCATTTAATATTATTTAAATTCATTTATTATCATTTGTTTTAAACGCGTGGGCGACCGCATACGATATATTCGACTGATCCGCGTCTCCGTCGCGGATTTTAGGGTAGATATACGTTATAATTTTAACTTTATAATTGCATTGAAAATACGTACAGATCTCTAATTAATACTTTATTACTGATAAACAATAAATTAGGCGTCAAATAATACCAAAAATTGAAAAATATAATAACACTACAAAAAAGAAATAAATCCTACCAAAAACAGATTCTCTGTATACAGTCGCGCCAAGTACACGTTTAAAATTTTATAAAAGTAAAAAAAATTATTTTTTACAAAAAAAAAAGAGTCAAATCGAAAAAATACCAAGTACCTAATATGATTCAAAGTCATGGTAAACATTTTCATCAAATTAAAAAAAAAAATTGTATAACAAAATTTCAATGTACTTGGTGTGCTTACAAAATAGTAAAAAAAGAATATGTTTTGAATTTATTAGATATTAATTTTGCTGGAGTTCATGTAGCAAAGCACACCAAGTACATTGAAATTTTGTTATACAATTTTTTTTTTTAATTTGATGAAAATGTTTACCATGACTTTGAATCATATTAGGTACTTGGTATTTTTTCGATTTGACTCTTTTTTTTTTGTAAAAAATAATTTTTTTTACTTTTATAAAATTTTAAATGTGTACTTGGCGTGACTGTATACAGAGAATCTGTTTTTGGTAGGATCAATTTATCTTTGATATCATTTCAACAATGTATTTTTTTCAATAATTTTAGAACCTTTCCATTGATAAATTTTAAAATCAGATCAGTTCTAAGGTTCCATGAATTTTTGTCAATTTTTTAAGCTCAGAAACTACAAAAACAAATAAAAATTTGTGTTTTTCAAGCCCTCTGACCTTCGATACTGAAAAAAAGATTTTAAGTTTACGAATTTCGAACTCTTTTACAAAAGATTGTTACAAGCATTTTAAACTTACACGAAGCGAAGGTTGAAGTAACTTTGACAATGTACTTAGGTAATGATTACAATGATCGTAGGCTCATATCGTGACATTCTGAGACGTCTACCTGAATCGTCAATTCAATAGCTTTGCTTGGTAAAAACAATTCTGATTTCAGCCTTATCGGCATTTCAGTTGTTGATTACAAATTTCAGACTTTTAAATTACATATTTCATCTGAGAAAAACTTGCAGCTTTTGTTTTCAAATGAAAGAATTAATCTCAATTGTATTTCGTGATTTAAACGTACGTCCACAGCTTCCGAATTCATTAACCCGATTTTATCTTGTCACGACGGACCTCAAACATTTAAATAAGAGTTTTGATCACAAGTTATAAAAAATATAATGAGTGACACGAGATAAAATATGATTTTGTAAAAAAGGTTGTGATTCAATCCCTGATGACTTATTCAAAGCAAAAAATAATAATTTTTCAAACCAATAGTTATTTGTTCATAATCACTAATGTATAGGGAAAAAATAATCTTACTCATTCTAGTCGAGATCACTAAATAACTAATTATTTTGCTCAAAAATATTTGATTGGGTTGTCGATTACAATTTTTCACTTATTTAACGAATAATTCTGAACAATAATAATTAATGGCAATTGCCAATTTGACGTGCAAGTAAGCTGTGATTATTGTCCCATGCAAAAGTCATCATAAATAATCAAATAGTACTTTAAGAATCTACGAATTTCAACATTGAAACTGATCAAAAATGGTCAGGACAATATATTTTTTTAAAATTGACATCTGAATGCTCATAATTGGCGAGGAAAGAAGAATATCAAAAAATTCGTGAAAAGTAATTTGTAGAAAATAAAATTATCTAAAATAAAGTACTCATAAAATTTAGAGATTAGTCTGACAATTTCACCGAAATAGTGAGAAAAAAATATGATTCCCTATAAATTCGGTTTCAAGCTTAAATAATTATAACGCAGATAGATTTATCACAAAATAAAAAGATTACTTATTTGTAGAGCGTTAAATTTCCTGCAAAGTTATACCTTTGAATTATCTGTACGATAAGCTATTAGTGAGACATGAAACTCCAAATTTGAAGAATATCGTTTCTCGTGATATTTGAACGAGAAAACGAAAATCGCGATGATCTACCTGTTAATATTAACATTAAGAGCTCATTCTTTAACGAACATTTTATTTCATGTTGTTACAAACATTGAAATTATCGAAAAGTTGAAAACATAGTTGATCCAAAAATATACGTCCTAATACTAACAAATCAGATTGTGTCAAAGAAAAAAAAAAAAAAAAAAAACTTTCTTTTTCGGGCTTCAAGAATCAGAGGAGTATATAATTGTCTTCTAGATTTGAAGTATTTTAGATAACATTGGTTGCTTCACGTTCTTCCAGCTTGATGAAAATTATCTTTCATATTAAGTTTTGAAATTTTAAGAAATCAGGCATACTTAGTACAAGAGCATTCCTTAAAGTTTTGTTCATAATTGCAATTAAAAAAAAATAATGTTTTCGGACAAAAATCAATAGAAGTAATAAAAATTAAAAGTTTAAAGAGTCTTGTATCAGATTATAGAATTAAAATATGGAATATTCGAAAAAAATGTGAGAAACGGTAGTTTTTAAAATTTTCGATTGACAGTATCATATAATATGATCTACCGATTACGATGACATAATTGGTAATCAAAATAGACTATAACGATAAAAAGATAAAATGATTTATTAATCATAAGGTAAATTACAACATGAGTTATCGGAGAATAGTAAAACATATTGGTATTTTTTTAATGTTCCATCGCCGATTTTTGAATTAACAAACCGATTTTCATGTTTCATGGAGCATTTGACATAGTATTTAGGCTTGCACGCTCATAAAACACAAGAATTAATCAGTTCTATGGTTTCGACTTTGTTCGATAAGAACATTTTTTTGAAATTTTCCGTCGAAGATATCTCTTAAATAAATAACTCGACTTAGATGAATGGGGCAGCATTTGATGCGGATTTTTAAGTTTGAGAGCTATATTTTTTGAAATCAATTGTTACGTTCCCGTAATATTGATCAATGAAGTTGAATTAATAATTTTTTTTTCATAAATTAATTTTATCCGATATAACGGAAATCAGTTATGATAAGAGAGTCGTCGTGGCTCGCGGGTGGTCTAAATCGATGATGATGCATAAGACCCGGACCACGACGATTTTCTCACAGGGAACCTGAGAAACAGCGTCAACATTTTGGCAACTTTGTTGGCTTTATTATATTTTTGTAACGACTATACAGTCAATCTTTCGAGAGAGCTCATAATGCTCGAAACTCTTACCTCCATTCATAAAATAAACTCCACAATTAATTATAAATTACTTAACCTTGTATTTTGGGGTGCTGATTGGCATCCCAATATTTCACTCACATACTCCAGTTTACTTAAGCGCTACTACGAGCAACCCAAATTAACCATCCTAAATATTGGGCGCTGTCACCGGCAGCCCAATAATTTACCCTGACCTGGGCATAACCACCGGCTACCCAGCTATCTTTCAAAAATCCCATTCTTAGATTCATATATTTAATAATATGGAGAATAAAGGCAGATATCGGCGCAAAATAAATTTTATATTGCGAAATTTCATGACATCAGTAATTCAAAAATAATCGAAAAATCGGCGATCAGAAATATTGATAACTAATTGTGAAATTAAGGTAAGAAGGCAATAAACTGATCATCAGTTGACATAGATTAACAGAAATATTATTCGATTCCCGGGAAGAGATTTTATCAAATTTCATGAAGTTTTACTAATGACATGTCATGAAATTTTATACTGAAAATGGCCTGATGAAATTTCATAAAACTACTTTAAGAATTTTGTTTTTTTTTTTTATATTCGATGCCGAAAAAAAATGCAACTAGATCTTAGATATTGATCTAATGGGTGAAGGTATTCCTGACAGACTAATTATATTTTTTATTGATGAAAAAATCCCGGTGGCTGATGGACTCGAACTTAAGTCCTCTTGATTCGAAGTCCTTGCTGCTATCCACTGCGCTGACCTACATACCTAATTGCGTACGGATAAATATTATATTACTCGCTATATGGAGATACAAATTTTGGTACTAAATTGCATATAATCTGAAAAGAATTTATATGATTTTAGATAACTCTAGAGGAAATGATAATTTTATAATAATGTATATAATATAGTGATTCAAAAAAACAATTTTTTTTCTTATGGTCTCAAAGGTTAGTCTTAGGTATAAAAGAAATCCTCTCAAAAAAGCAGCTTGAAATCTCAATTCAACTAAAAGCTCAATGGATATTAATTTTGTCATTCGAATTGCATGTAAAACATTTTTTTTTTTGTTTTTTGAAAGTAAAAGTATTAAAAATTTTTTTTCAAAAAATCGAAGTACATAGTGTTACGTTCTGGCTCTAATTAAATTTAAATAAAAATTTTGGAAATTTTTTTTTGAAGTCTCGAATTATTTATTCGCCACGGTGGGCGAATAAACGGTTCGACACTTCTTAGAATTATAAATAAATAATAAATTAATAAATCGTTACTTTGTTGGCGATAGTATTTTATTCAGCACCAACAATGTAACGGAAATCTCTTGCGATAAGAGAGTCGCCGTGGCTCGCGGATAGTCTAAACAGATGACGATGCATGAGACCCGGGCCACGACGATTCTCTCATAGGAAACCTGAGATGCAACGTTAACATTTTTGATAATGTATAATACCAAGGAGCGACAGAATCAAGTCAGTCGATCACAAGATCTAGTAGAGCTAAGAACTCTACATAAACTTGCTGGCTTGATCCTGTCACTCGGACTTTAAGGCAAAAATATATATCCGTACTTTACCAAATACGCACTCCTTATTATAAACTTTGGGCGCTGTCACCGGCAGCCTAATAATCTCATACTTTCTATTGGGCGCTGCTACCGGCAGCCTAATACTCTCACCTGTTTTGGGCGCTGATACCGGCAGCCTAAGCACTTCCATTCCGCATCCCAAAAATTCATGCCGAGAAGCCGAAGGTCAGGCAAAAAGGCCCAGTTCCGCCGGATCATTCGAACGATCCACGAGGATCTCGGTCGTTCAGTTCACCAACGTTCCCGCCTAGAGATCGTTGCCGAGGAAGTCCTCCTCGATCCGGTAACGTTGGTCGTTCCAAAACCGGTTAACGAGTTACCAAGTTCTGGTATCACGTCTAGTGAAGTTAGTGACCCGTCGAGCTCTTGCGGAATTATTTATCAGCTGGAATCACTCGTCCTTAAGGAGGAACCGGGCCTTTCAGGCTCGCCTTGTTCAGAGGAACCATCAAAGGACAACCCGACCTTCTGGACCGGCATCAGCGACAATTGGCAGCTGATTCCAGTGGACGTTCCATCCGTCCATCCACCCAGCGGAAGCATCCCATTCCACGACCCGCCTTACGGGTATTATTCAGAGGCATATTTCAAAGCCACCGGCAGGGACGAGTACGCACCGGCGGAAGAGAAGAAACTACGTAAGAAAGGGATTATTTGGGCCGACTTATGGGGCCCATAATCTCCACCATGGTAAGTCATTAAACCTTTTTTGAATAAAATATAAGAAGGTCAACAGCTGACGCACCTGGGGTCTATTGACACCCTAATGACGTCAACCTGGTTAATTAAAAAATATTCTGTCTGAATAATAAATAAGCCAGAATGTAACAATAGTCTCGTAGAAACTAACAGAAAAACTGTCTGAACAACTAACAGAAAAAAAATTATGAAGCTTTAAACTATATTAAATAGTATAACTTCATGTTGTCATTATATTAAACAGTTTTTGGATAGAAATTTTGGTTTTTTCATATGAGCTAATGTTAGAAGTAAACTTTTTTTTTGAACACATGAGAAAAATTTTTCATACTTTCAACACAGAACCTTCTTTTTAATTTAAAGATACAGAAAGAAAAAAAATTTTATTTCGAGGAAAAAATATTTTTTTTCAAAATTTATACGAAAAATAAGTAAGATCTCAAAAATCTTTTTAAAAACCTTACTGATTATACATAGTATATACATTCACCGTATAAACATGTACACGTAATAAAATACGAAAATTATCTTTACGTTGAGTTTTTCAATTTACTATTGCCTCAAGCTTCATACTTATTTTTCTGTTAGTTATACGAAGAAAACACGTAGGGGGTTTTGATGTAGAGAATAACATTTTTTACAAGACCATTTGCATTGATTTTCGAAAAATAATTTTTCGAATACTTTTATATATAAAAAACAAAAAAAAAATTTTACATGTAATTCAAAGAGAAAATTTATATTCGTTGAGCTCAGTAGGATTAAACTTTCGAGCTGCTCTTTCAGAAGGATTTTTTTAATACCTAAGACTAACTTTTGGAACCATGAGGCAGGAAAATGTTATGAAACCTGCCACTGATAAATGAACTTTCGTAGAAGAACTGAAATCTTTAAATTTAGAGGAATCATTAAAAATCATTCTTCAGATTTTTTAGGACAACAAAAAATAATATTTTACAAGGATATTAATTCCTTTAAATTTAATGAGAATATTAATAAGGATAAAATTAATGAGAACAATAAATGAAAATATTATTGGGTGAAAATTATTTGATGCAATAATTCGATCAGAAGAACTGACATTTTAACTGAAAGCGTTACTGGAATCATGTAAATAATTGAATTGCTGAGCTGTGTTGTGTTCTTACACTGGCAATTCGTCCCTTTAATTTCCTGAAGAACTAAATTTTAGTAAGAATTATTGATCAAAAGGCCCTGCATCAAGATTTAGAATAATAAATGATTTGTAGTGTAACTAATAGTCAAATCGAATAATGTCCTAAAACCTGACACTGGGTAATTACCTTCTGTACACGACTTCAAATATTGGGATTTAACCGAATACATTGATAATCCGACGATGGATTTTTTTGGAGAGCAGAAAATAATATTTTACAAAGATCAATTAATGAAAATAATATTTGCAGAAAATTATTTGATGCAATAATTTGATTAGAAGGACTGACAACTTAACTGGATGCTTCATTGGAATCATGAAAAAAGTTGCATTCCTAAGCTCTGATGTGTTCTTATACTAGCATTTTGTCCCTTTAAAATTCTTGAAGAACAAGATTTTAGATAAATAGTTTCATAAAAATGCCCAGCATCAAGATCAAGAACGATAAATGCTTTGTAGTGTAACTAGTAGTCAAGCCGGAAAATGTCCTGAAACCTGCCACTGGGTGATGAACTTTTGTACATAACGTCAGATATTGGGATTTAACCGAATACATCGATAATCCGACAATATATTTTTTTTGAAAGCAGAAAAGGATATTTTTTAGAGATCAATTTATGAAAATATTATTTGCTGAAAATTATTTGATGCAATAATTTGATTAGAAGAACTGACAACTTAACTGGATTCTTTAGTGAGATCATACGAATGTATAAATTCCTTAGGTGCAATATGTTAGTATACCGCGAGATAGTACCTTTAATTTTTCTATCGAACAAGATAATAATTATCTAGTTTAGTTAACAAGCCGTTGTAACGGGTAAAACTGGGGTTTATTTTTAAGGTACAATTTACAGGTTAATAATTTGTTGATAAGATGAAAATGATGAACCCGATAGAACCAGAAAAGATACCTCAGAAATGAATTTATTTATTAGCCAGTATTATTTAATAAACAATACTTTAAATCAAATAGAATAAAACCAAATTTGAATTACAACACAAACTACCCCTTTTTGCTCGGTTTAGCTCGCCGGAATCCAGGGTTAAAAAAGGGGTCTTCCAATAACGACAGACAATATTAATAATAAATGACTTCAATTTTATTAAACAAAATCAATCACACTTTACATAGGCTTTGTTCTACTACCTTTTTTACAATAATTTAACTTAATAATTAGTCGCGGTTTTGATATTGCTTATTCATACAATTTACACGGTTCAATGCTATTCCCGGTTTGCACGGTTTACACGGTTTCCACGGTTTTCACGGTTTGCACGGTTTTATTGCTATTCAAGAAAATCTATTCACGGTTTGCACGGTTTACACGGTTTGCACGGTTTTATTGCTATTCAAGAAATTCTATTCACGGTTTACACGGTTTACACGGTTTACACGGTTTGCACGGTCACGCAATATAACACATACATCAAAAGTTCGCGGTCTACAACGCGGTTCTACCCTCTCCTGGGTGCTTAAAGGGGTGTCTGGTCAACTCCCCCGTCAGCCCTGTACGAGTTCCCTTCCCCGAGGGTAAACGGATGGTCTCCGTCTAGCCCCCACCTAAACGGCTAGTTTCACCTACCACCCCTTGGCTGAAGGCCTCAGAGTGGGGACCCTTAAATCTCCCCGAGAATCAAAATTTCGCTTACCTTGGTCCGGTCGGACTCGGGGTAGTCGAAGTTCCAGATGTTGTCCAGGGAATGGTCTTCTCTAGAGAACGTCTCGGGAGACTAAGTTGCCAATACCGGCCCTCCCGAGCGCTTTTATTACCTGGGCTATCCGTCACACATACGGAAAGGGATACTTTCCGTCGCCCTCTAGCGTCGCTCGCGTAAGCGTGGCGAAAGCAAAATTATTCTAAGTCCAAACCGAACAAAATCAATGGGAAATAAAAATTACAAAATAATATCTCACAAGATTGAATTTCTTCTAAGTTTTTGTGCAGCAATCTCAAAAGAAATGTCAAATATAACTTGATCGAAATATAAAAAAACGATTTAGAACGAAAAAGAATGTGTTTAAGCCTTTGAGTAAACACCCAATACGGCGAAATTAATCGTGCGGCTTACACACTCGCGAGCGAATGGAAAGAGAATGAAAGAATACGCGATTAAAATACTAAGTTAAATTAAACTCTCTCACATTATTTTTACATATTCCGTCTAATTTGGTATTTCTTTCAATCTCTTGAATCTTTTAAACGATTCATATCGAATTATTTTTCACATTTTATTTCTTTCCCCCTGACTTCCGTTGGCTCGGGACTTAGAACAATTTCCACTTCGGCGCGTATTTTACTTTCATACCATACACTCGTATAATCATAATATCACACAAAAATCACAGCCATAGTAAATAATAAATCAAATAGTTATAGTGATAGTTTTTAGTATATTCAATAAAAATTAAGAAAAATAGTTATTAATGAAAATAGTTATAATCACAAATAGTTGTAAGTAGATAGGTAGTATTTAAGTAAACTAAACATAACAATAGCACCATAGTTTTTAGGTTTAGTCGTAATTATAAATAATAATACTAGTTATAAGTCAAAATGGTAATACTCTAGTGAGTAAGTCATAGTAATAAGAAGTAGTATAAGTACAAAAATAGTTTATAAGCAATAGTCTTAAGTAAAACACACTAATAAAAAAAATAAATCACAGCAACAAACTGGTCCGTACTACTGGTCCGCATCACACCCCTCCCACTTCAGCAAAGAAAAGAGGATAGCCTGCTGTACTCTTTTCTTTCTGCTTTTATTCTTCCCGGCTTTGAAGTTTGGCTAGCAGGTCCCAGGCCGTCTTTCCCATGGACTCGATCTTCGGTGCTTGTGAGGATTTGCTCCTTGTTACCTTGAACAGGCTTAAGGCTCCATCATAAGCCGTGAATACGGTCTTCTTTGTCACCTTTTTGGGTTTCACCTCGGCTAGGGGCGTTAGTGATGCCAATAACCGCTCCAGAGGCGTTTGAGTTCTGGACGGGAACAAATCTCCCGGCTTGTCCGTAAAATGTGCCGGATATTCCGCCAATAGAGGCGCATCATCGTACTCCAGCCACCCAGCGCTGAGAGGGGTTTCCCACTGGGGACTGTTCTTCTTGAATGGGCCCGGGTTGGTGATAACTACCTCTATCGGCCGTTGACTGCTGGTGGTTGGTTTTGGTACCTGTTCACTCGACTGGGGACTGCGTGCGCGTGGGCCCGAGTTGGTAGCAAGTCCGTTCATTTGACTTTCAGGTGGAGTCGTACTCAGCTGGGGACCGGTTTCCTTGACTGGGCCCGGGTTGGTGACTACTCCTGCCCTTTCTTTTTCAGGTCTTGCTGCGGTCGGATCTTTGTTCCTGTTCACTGTCCTGGGGATTTTGATAGATTTTCCCAACTGGGGACTGCTCTTCTTGAGTGGGCCCGAGTGGGTGTCATCTCGCTGCCCATTACTGACCCCAATCCTGCGCTTCTTTTTGGGGAAGCTGGTCGTGGCATGTACTGGGAAAACATCCTCAGTACTTCGTACTCCCGCCAACTGGGGACTGCTTATCACGAGTGGGCCCGGGTTGGTGACATCTTGTTGCCCTTCCTTCCTTACCGGGGTCCTGGAATGAACTAACCGGGGCCGCGTGGCTAACCTCACCATCGCGGCGCTGGCTGGCCGGATGATGGGCTGTTTTAGGGGCCGATTGGTCGGTCTTTTGAATCCGGGTTTGGTTGGATCGTATGGCTCGACCTTTTTGACCAGACGTAGTCTGACCTCCTGGATTTCCCGTACGTGGACGCCGGGTGTTTTCCTGGTGTTGGTTGTCGTGTGGACTGGCGTCAGGATCAGCTGAGGTGTGTGCTGGACCATTTGTTCCAACAGGTCGATCTCCTCGTCCATCGTGAGCTGAGGTTCCATGGTTTTGATTTGTTTCTATATAACACAAAGTTACATGTTTTTCGCATTGTTTACAAGATTGCACACATCATTCATTTCATTCGTAATTCGGGTTCGCGGTTTTTGAGGTAGTAGAACAAAAGTGCTGAAGAAAAAGTTAGCGAATTTATTAGTATAAAGAAAATTTGGTTATATTCAAACCATAGATCATAGAGAAGCTAGTACAACCCCTGTTATGGGGGTGACCCCCTACTTTCAACTCGGATCCTCAACGATAGGAGCAAAAAGGGCCCTTTTGGCCATAGCCCGGGTTATACGTCGCGTTTCGAAGTTTTCAGGTTCAGGTTCATGCTTTTCAGGTTTATTTTCAGGTTCAGGTTCGGGATTTCCCAGGTCAGGATTGTCATGATACTGTTTCAGGTCTTTAATGTGCGCGGTGACGGTCTTTCCGTCCTTGGTGACTTCGTAAACCGAGGGTCCCACGATTTTCGTAATCGTGTAGCCCGTGGTAAATTTCTCGGCAAGTTTCGACGCGAAATTGTCGATCGCAGACGATAAATGGTGTTCTCGTTTGCAGACCAGCTCTCCGAGAGCTGGTTGCCAGGAACTTCGCTTTCTATTGTAATATCTAGCTTGTTGGCCGTATGCCTTGGCTAGATTCACGTTCACTAACTCGATAGTTTCCTCTAGGGTTTTTACCGAGCGCGGCACGTCGTATGGTTCGCGGTTTTCAGGTTCCCGTCGAGATTTCTCCGACACAGGAGGTTGAATTTCACGCCCGTAATTCAAATACGCAGGCGAGAACTCGGTTGTTTCATGTTTCGCGGTGTTGTACGCAAACATCAGTTCCGGTATGAGTTTGTCCCAAGTCTTCTGGTTTGCCCCAACGAATTGAGCGATCAGGGTTCCTATAACTCGGTTGGCACGTTCTACCGGATTACATTGCGGAGAGTATGGTGGCGTTCGTACGTGTTTGATGTGGTAGTCTTTGAGCATCGTGGTGAATTCCTTGCTGACGAAAGGGGTTCCGTTGTCGGTGATTACTGTTTCAACCCTTCCGAATCGTAGCACTACGTGTTCTTTGAATACCCGGGCGATAGCTGAGGCTTTTTGTTGTCGGAGTGGGTGGATCTCGATCCATTTGGTGAATTTATCTTGGAACACGACTAAATATGCCATTCCACTGGAAGATCGCGGTTTAGGCCCGATTATATCGGCTGACACGACAGCCCATGGACGAGTGGCTGGAATAGTGCCCATTGGGGCAGATGGGGGTTGTTGTGAGGGTTTATATGCCTGACATTTTATGCACCGTCGTACATAATCGGTAATTTCTGCTCTCATTCTCGGCCAGTAGTAATAGCGCGAGATTCTGGCGATGGTTTTCGCGATTCCCCCGTGTCCTGCCGCAGGAACGTCGTGATTTTCCCTTATGATTCGTCTCACCCCTGCTGCTGGGATGCACAGTTTCCAGGTGTCGCCTCGGTCAGTATAATCTAGGCTATGATACGCGTGTCGATACAATAACCCGTTTTCTAGGCAGTACTCGGGGTATTTTTGTGGATCATTTTCAACCCCTCTTTTTATTCGTTCATACCAGGTATCGCCTAGATCTAATGACTCTACTACGAGCTGTGTGGTAGAGTCATCGATGTCATTACTGGGACTCGGTTGACTACGTGATAACGCGTCGGCCACTTTGTTCCATTTGCCTTTTCTGTAGACGACGTCGAAGTCATATTGTTGTAGGAATAGATTCCATCTGGCAACTCGACCACTCGGACTTTCCATTGTTCGCAGCCATTTCAATGACTGGTGATCCGTGATGACTGTGAACGCATACCCTTCGAGGTATGGTCTCATCTTTTGGATCGCCCAGACCACTGCGAGACACTCCTTTTCGGTCACCGTGTAGTTCTTCTCGGCTTTGTTCAACGACCGGCTCGCGTAGGCTATTACTTTCTCGTTACCATCCTGTTCTTGTGTCAGGACGGCACCTATTCCTACGTCACTAGCGTCGGTTTGAACGGAAAAACGTTTCGAGAAGTCCGGGGGGACCAATAAAGGGTCTGATTTCAAATGGTTTTTCAAAGTTTCGAACGCGGTTTGTTCCGGGGTTTCCCATCTCCAACGTTTCTTCTTTTGAAGCAGGGAAGTTAGTGGTTTGGTCAAGTCTGCACAGTTGGGAATAAATCGTCTGTACCAAGATATCATTCCCAAAAACCGGCGTAGTTCTTTGGTCGTACGCGGTGGGGCAATCTCCGTGATTGCTTTGACTTTCTCAGGATCTGTCCGGATCCCTTGTTCGTCAATCACATGGCCCAAATACACGGTACTTCGTTTTAAGAAGTGGGATTTCTCGGGGTTCAATTTCAGGTTCGCGGTGCGGAGTCGTGACATGACTTTCCTCAGGATTTCCATGTGCTCGGCAAGAGTTTGGCTGACGATTATTATATCGTCCAGGTACACTACCACATGGTCTTCAACATCTGCGCCTAGGACTTCATACATTACTCGCTGGAACGTTGCAGGAGCAGAATGTAGTCCGAAAGGCATTACCCGGAATTGAAACAGACCACGTCCGGGTATCGTGAAAGCAGTAATCGGTTTGCTTTCGTTCTCCAGTGGTATCTGCCAGTATCCGCTTTTCAAGTCGATGGTACTGATAAATTTTGCTTTTCTTAGTTTATCCAGAGATGCATTCACGTGGGGTATTGGGAATGCGTCTTTTTCGGAGACATCGTTTACTTTGCGGAAGTCAACGCAAAAACGGTATTTCCGGTGCTTTTTACGCACTAACACGACCGGGGAATTCCAAGGGCTGTTTGATGGTTCGATGATTCCATCTTTCAGCATCTTGTCAACTTCCTCATTCATGATCTGTTGCATTTTGGGATTCTTCGGGAAGTAACGCGTTTTTACCGGTTCAGTTCCCGGTTTAATCTTGATTTTGTGCGTCGCACACCTGGTTGGACCTGCTATCGTTTCGTCTAACTTGAGCCAGGTCTTTATTTCTCGTCGAGCAGCCTCCAAATCGTGCTCGATGTCGAGGGTATGACAGTCAAAAATCTCCGGCTGGCGTACCAATTGATAACCCATTCGTGACAGATTGTCTATGCCCAAAAGCATGTCGTTGGTGTACACAGTAATGATATGAAACGGTAAGTTGTATTCTCGGTTGTTATTCGTTACGTTAATCCACGCGGTACCGGTTGTTCGCACGATATGGTTACCCATCGTCGATCCTTGTACTGGTGTTGGATCAAAACGGGTATATAGTTTATATTTTTGGATGAATCGCCACGTGTTTTCGGCAATTATCGACGCGGTTGCCCCGGTATCCATCAATGCATGGATTTTAACGTTTCCAAGATAGATCTCGGCAAAAGGACGCTTATCGTGGGGTTTCACGGCTGTTGGCTGGAACTGCCCGGTTTTGACTGGAACACTGTTGTCTGGTTGGCTGTTTGGCGGGTTGTTGGCGTTGTTCCTGGATTGACTGCTCCCTGGGGGTTCACGGACCGGTTTTGGGAGCATGTTCCGGTCCTCTGTTCGTTTCCCTGACGTGGACACGGGCAATCTCGAGAAAACGTGCCCATTTTCCCGCATCGCATGCAGAACTTCACCCACCGATTCGTACATTCAGGCTTAGTATGTCCCCGTTGTCGACATCTCCAACAACACTCTCGCCAGTTGTATTCAAAAATCTCCAGGGGTGCTGGTTCCACGGGTTTGGCAGGTCTTCGGGGTGGTTGTTTGGCTTCCTTGGTCAGTGGCGCCTTTTCCTGAGCGACGAGCTGCTCGTATTCACCCGCGAGTCGTAACAATTCCGGCACAGTAGTAAATTCCGTCCGTTTAATGTATCGACGATATTCCGGCCTCAAGTTTTGGTACAGTCGGGTAAGACGGGCCGTAATTGACATCTGACCGTGTCTCCGCATCAGCGTTTGCAGTCTGGTTGCATATTCTGCTGCAGTCTCGGTTGCTTTCTGTACGCGGTTCCGAATCTGTTCTTCCAGCTCCAGTTCGAGGCCTGGAGGCAGATAAAAGGCTTTCAAGTCCGATACGAAGTCTTCCCAAGAAGCCCAGTCTCTCTTATTGTTTCGGTACCAGAGGAGAGCTTTTTCGCGAAGCAAAATTGGGATGCATGGCACTAGGTGGTCCATCTCATACCCATAGCTTTCCGCTAGCTCTTCCAGCCGTTCCAGGAATTCCTGGACGTCGCGTTCCCCGTTGAATACGACGCCCCATTTCCGGACCAAGTCCCTCTTTCGAAGCTCGACTGAGTCATCTACCAATAGTGACTGTCGAACGCGACTTGGTACCGGGGTACCATGTCTTGAGGACGTCGTTCTGGGCTGGGGATTCTCCTCGGGCTCATGTCTTGACCGTCGATTTCTATCGTCGTTTCGCGTTCGTCTCTCATTCTCTTCGCGTAGGATCTGGGCTCGGATTTCCTGCCGTAACCGTTCTCGCAATTCATGCTCATTCTCCTCTCTCACTCGTTCATTCTCGCGTCTCATTCGATTCTCTCTCGCTTCCCGACCCTCTTCACGTGCCCGTTGTTCCTCTCTCTCACGCAAAAGTCGCGCCCGTATTTCCCGTCGCAATTGCTCTCGTCGTTCTTGATTCGTTCGTTCCGCGGCTGCGCGAGCTTCTCTCTCGGCTTGTTCCCTTGCTTCACGGGCTCGGCGTTCTCGTTCCTCGCGTTCCTCATTCTCAATTCTCTCTCGCTCTTCGCGTTCAATCTGCTCTTGTTCTGCTCGCTCTCGTTCCTCACGTTCTCGTTCCTCACGTTCCCGTTCCTCTCGTTCTCGTTCTTCCTGTTCTATCTCCTCTTGTTCCCCTTCCTCAATTCGTTCACGTTCTTCCTTTTCGATTCTTTCGCGTTCTTCTCTCTCTATCTCCGCACGCATTCGTTCTTCGCGGGCTTTACGTTGATCGATCCTTCTTGCCTCAGGTGACTGGTCTCTGTTATCCTGGTCGTCGTCTGACTGATGCTCGTCCTCGATCGAGGGGTCTGGGTTGTCGAGATTGTCCAACTCGGCCTCGGATCGATCGAGATCAAGTAGAAGTTGATCGTATCGGCCGGCACGACCCGCATTAGCTGCGCGCGTTTTGTTTAACTCGGTACGCAATAGGAATCTTAGCTCGGCTAGTGTCGCCCTCGGTTCGGGGTTTACGCGGTATTTTTGGAGTTCTTTTATCACGTCCTCTTTACGGAGAGACCATACCCACGTTTGGGTTCCCGTTGCCGGTTTTTTAAGCATTATGAATCACAAAAAAAAATTAAACACGGTTTAAATTTTACCCGATACCTCGGAAATCACACACACACGTCCCTGTTCGAGCGCCAAAATTTGTAACGGGTAAAACTGGGGTTTATTTTTAAGGTACAATTTACAGGTTAATAATTTGTTGATAAGATGAAAATGATGAACCCGATAGAACCAGAAAAGATACCTCAGAAATGAATTTATTTATTAGCCAGTATTATTTAATAAACAATACTTTAAATCAAATAGAATAAAACCAAATTTGAATTACAACACAAACTACCCCTTTTTGCTCGGTTTAGCTCGCCGGAATCCAGGGTTAAAAAAGGGGTCTTCCAATAACGACAGACAATATTAATAATAAATGACTTCAATTTTATTAAACAAAATCAATCACACTTTACATAGGCTTTGTTCTACTACCTTTTTTACAATAATTTAACTTAATAATTAGTCGCGGTTTTGATATTGCTTATTCATACAATTTACACGGTTCAATGCTATTCCCGGTTTGCACGGTTTACACGGTTTCCACGGTTTTCACGGTTTGCACGGTTTTATTGCTATTCAAGAAAATCTATTCACGGTTTGCACGGTTTACACGGTTTGCACGGTTTTAT
Organism: Microplitis manilae; assembly: GCA_030273425.1. NCBI lineage: Eukaryota > Metazoa > Arthropoda > Insecta > Hymenoptera > Braconidae > Microplitis > Microplitis manilae. The sequence continues at coordinate 21,754,904 of CP092725.1, read as the reverse complement.
TGCTATTCAAGAAATTCTATTCACGGTTTACACGGTTTACACGGTTTGCACGGTCACGCAATATAACACATACATCAAAAGTTCGCGGTCTACAACGCGGTTCTACCCTCTCCTGGGTGCTTAAAGGGGTGTCTGGTCAACTCCCCCGTCAGCCCTGTACGAGTTCCCTTCCCCGAGGGTAAACGGATGGTCTCCGTCTAGCCCCCACCTAAACGGCTAGTTTCACCTACCACCCCTTGGCTGAAGGCCTCAGAGTGGGGACCCTTAAATCTCCCCGAGAATCAAAATTTCGCTTACCTTGGTCCGGTCGGACTCGGGGTAGTCGAAGTTCCAGATGTTGTCCAGGGAATGGTCTTCTCTAGAGAACGTCTCGGGAGACTAAGTTGCCAATACCGGCCCTCCCGAGCGCTTTTATTACCTGGGCTATCCGTCACACATACGGAAAGGGATACTTTCCGCCGCCCTCTAGCGTCGCTCGCGTAAGCGTGGCGAAAGCAAAATTATTCTAAGTCCAAACCGAACAAAATCAATGGGAAATAAAAATTACAAAATAATATCTCACAAGATTGAATTTCTTCTAAGTTTTTGTGCAGCAATCTCAAAAGAAATGTCAAATATAACTTGATCGAAATATAAAAAAACGATTTAGAACGAAAAAGAATGTGTTTAAGCCTTTGAGTAAACACCCAATACGGCGAAATTAATCGTGCGGCTTACACACTCGCGAGCGAATGGAAAGAGAATGAAAGAATACGCGATTAAAATACTAAGTTAAATTAAACTCTCTCACATTATTTTTACATATTCCGTCTAATTTGGTATTTCTTTCAATCTCTTGAATCTTTTAAACGATTCATATCGAATTATTTTTCACATTTTATTTCTTTCCCCCTGACTTCCGTTGGCTCGGGACTTAGAACAATTTCCACTTCGGCGCGTATTTTACTTTCATACCATACACTCGTATAATCATAATATCACACAAAAATCACAGCCATAGTAAATAATAAATCAAATAGTTATAGTGATAGTTTTTAGTATATTCAATAAAAATTAAGAAAAATAGTTATTAATGAAAATAGTTATAATCACAAATAGTTGTAAGTAGATAGGTAGTATTTAAGTAAACTAAACATAACAATAGCACCATAGTTTTTAGGTTTAGTCGTAATTATAAATAATAATACTAGTTATAAGTCAAAATGGTAATACTCTAGTGAGTAAGTCATAGTAATAAGAAGTAGTATAAGTACAAAAATAGTTTATAAGCAATAGTCTTAAGTAAAACACACTAATAAAAAAAAAATAAATCACAGCAACAAACTGGTCCGTACTACTGGTCCGCATCACACCGTGTACCAAGATTAAGAACAACCAACGCTTTATACTCTATACAATAGTCAAGCCGAAAAATGTCCTGAAACCTGCCACAAGGCAATGAATTTTTGTACATAAACTCAAATATTAGGATTTGACCGAATACATTAATAATCCGACGACAGACATTTTAGAAGAGCAGAAAATAATATTCAACAGGGATCAATTAATGAAAATATTATTTGCTGAAAATGACTTGATGCAATCATTTGATTGGAAAAACTAACAATTTAACTGGATGCTTCACTGGAATCATGTAAATGGTTGCATTCCTAAGCCGTGATGTGTTCTTACACTAGCATTCCGTCCCTTTCAATCTCCTAAAGAACAAAATTTTAGTAAAAATTATTAATCAAAAGGCCCTGCATCAAGATTTAGAATGATAAATGATTTTTAGTGTAACTAATAGTCAAGTTGAAAAATGTCCTGAAAACTGCCACTGGGTGATGAACTTTTGTACAGGACCTCAAATATCGGGATTTGACAAAATACATTAATAATCCGACGTTAGATTTGTTAGGAAAGCAGAAAATAATATTTTATAGAGATCAATTAATGAAAATATCATTCGCTGAAAATCATTTGATGCAATAATTTGATTAGATAAACTGACATTTTAAGCGGATGCTTGACTGGAATCGTGTAAGTGATTGATTTCCTGACCACGTTGTGTTTTTACACTGGCATTCCGTCCCTTCAATTTTTCCGAAGAACAAGATTTCAGTTTAATAGTATATTAAGAATGCGCTGCATCAAGATTTAGAACGATAAATGCTTTGCAGTGTCTCTAATAGTCAAGCAAAAAATGTCCTGAAACCTGCCACTGAGTGATGAATTTTTGTACATAACCTCAAATATTGGGATTTGACCAAATACAATAATAATCCGACGTTGGATTTGTTAGGAATGCAGAAAACAATATTTTATTGAGATCAATAAATGAAAATATTATTCGCTGAAAATTATTTAATGCAATAATTTAATTAGTAGAACTGACATTTTAACTGAATGCTTTACTGGAGTCATGTAAATAATTAAATTCCAAAGCTGTGTTGTGTTCTAACTTCAGCATTTCGTCACTTTAATTATTTTATCGAACAAGATATTAATTATCTTGTTCAATTAAAACGCTTTGCAAAGAGATTAAAAAAAACCAATGCTTCATATTCTATCTAATAGTCAAGCCGAAAAATGTCCTGAAAGCTGCCACTGGGTAATGAACTTTTGAACATAACCTCAAATATTGGAATTTGACCAAATACGATAATAATCCGAAGTTGCACATATATGTGCTAACTTATAAGTTTACATATATGATTATAAATATATATAATACATGTATTAACTTATAAACTTACGTATATAATTAATTATATCAAAACTTAGTATATTATATATTAGAAAATATATATCGTTTTTGGCCACTTATATGGTCCCATATTGATCATATATTTTTCCATATATATTTATCATATATTGTATTTTCGTGCGGGCACTATTAAAAGAAATGCGATGCATTATTTATTCTATTTGCAGAGCCACTGATGGAAGTCATTAGTATATCTTTTGATTCCGAGAATTGTAATGTGAAGAAAAAAAATTTCTTGGCGCAAGAAGTATTTTGTATTATGAATTGAAGACAAAAATTTTTCTTCGCTCAATTATATTTTTCTCACCTAAAAAACTTTTTTCTTCTTCCAAGAAAATTTTTTCGCTCTCGAAGAAAATTTTTGTTTTCACTTTATAATACAAAAAATTTCTTGGGTCAAGTGGAAAGTTTTCTTAGAACAAGAAACAATTTTTCGCGCTAAGAAATTCTTTTTTTCTGTGTAGTAGTGACTGTTTGTAATTTTAACACCAACTTTAAACATCATAAAGTAATGATAAAATGTATTTTATTTTAAGAACAAATTGAAGTTCGGCCACCAGGAGAGCCACAAGCCGAGGGATCAAAATGCATAAAATGTAATATTAATGCTCCATCAATTGCATTTTTACCTTGCGGACACTTGTGCATATGTTTAACCTGTGATATTGATACGCCACTAAAGTGTCCTGTTTGCAATGGAGACAGTACGAGGATCTTAAGAGTTTATGAGGCCTAAAATTATAAGAAATCATTTCTTCTTTAGCTCTGAGTTTTTTATTCAAATAAATTAAACTTGTGTACTTAATTCTTATTTACCAAAAAATAATGTTATATTGGTTTTTAAGAAAAGTAATTAGAACTGATAATTATGAGACTTAAGCGTAAATATTACAGCAAAAAAATAAATTTATGTTCAGACCACCAGAAGTAAAAAATAAAAATTTCTACTAATTATCAATTGAATTATTAAATGCTTAGAGACTTTTTGGTTTATCATTTTTTTTTGTTTTATTATTCTTTTTCTTTTTAACATAACAAAATTTTAAGTCTCACAATCATCAGTTTTAAAAAATTACATTTTATAAGTTTAATGTTAATATTAGCAAAAGTTAAAACAATTGAGTCGTAAGCAGCACATTTACAGCTCTATTATAAGCAAGTCAGTCAAAAATAAAGCTTTATCCAGTCAAAGTTTCCTCTTCAATAAAATATCTCTTTAAAAAAAAAGCACTACTAAGTTACCAGAAAAAATAAAGACTACCATTCTAAATTGCTACTGAAGATGATTCTGAGTGATTGATAAAATAGAAAATTTTACATGGTAGAGATTTTTAATCGTAGTGTATATTTTTAGTGATACCTTAGTAGTAATTTGTTTTGGTAGAGATTTAATTGAGTTAGAAATTTTTTATTGCCAGAGTTTTTAAAATAATGGAAATTTCGTTAATGTGGCAACAGATTCTAGCTAGGTGAAGTTTAATTTTTCGTATGATCGCTTATAGCATAGTTGGAAATGAGCTGCATAAGTTGAAACTATAGATGGTGATAAATATGATTGTTATAAATTTAAATATAAATCTATAAACACTGTGTGTGATGAAAATATACACAGCTCGATTAATCTACATGCTAAAAAAATTTTTTTTTAATTTTTGTCTGTAAAAATATTTTGAACTGATGATTATAAAAATTAAAATTAAATATTAGAACAAAGAATTTCTAATAATTTTTAATTAAGTAATTGAATGCTCCGATTCTTTTTTATCATTTTTATTTTATTTTGCTTATTTAATTTTTTTTTAAATTACAAAATTTGAATTTTTATAATCACCAGTTTTAAATTATTATATTTTATAATTTAAATATTAATATGTAGTAAAACTAAGAAGTAATAAGTCATTATTAATATGTGACAATTAAAGTTTTATGATGTCAAATACAAAATACATTTCTTTTTTTTTTTTTTGTAAATAATTGATCAAAACTGATGACTATGAGACTTAAGCGTAAATATTACAGCGAAAAAATAAATTTATGTTCAGACCACCAAAAGTAAAAAATAAAAATTTCTACTAATTATCAATTGAATTATTAAATGCTTAGAGACTTTTTGGTTTATCATTTTTTTTTGTTTCATTATTCTTTTTCTTTTGAAATAAAGAAATTTTAAGTGTCACAATCATCAGTTTTAAATAATTACATTTTATAAGTTTAATATTAATATTAGCAAAAGTTAAAACAATTGAGTCGTAAGCAGCACATTTACAGCTCTATTATAAGCAAGTCAGTCAAAAATAAAGCTTTACCCAGTCAAAGTTTCCTCTTCAATAAAATATCTCTTTAAAAAAAAAGCACTACTAAGTTACCAGAAAAAATAAATACTACCATTCTAAATTGCTACTGAAGATGATTCTAAGTGATTGATAAAATAGAAAATTTTACATGGTAGAGATTTTTAATCGTAGTGTATATTTTTAGTGATACCTTAGTAGTAATTTGTTTTGGTAGAGATTTAATTGAGTTAGAAATTTTTCATTGCCAGAGTTTTCAAAATAATGGAAATTTTGAACAATTACATTTTTATGTATATTATAGTAAAAGAATAAATAAAAAGATATTTAGTTATATTGATTGAAATTCGCTTACTCTAAATTATCATTTTTCGTAAAATAGTAATGATGTGTTACGGCCTGGGTGAGGACACCAAAGAAAAAAAAATATAAAATTTGTATGTTGAAATTCTATCGTACCCTGGTACAGACAAAATCTTCTAAACATAAGAAGAGGTATTCTGGCTATAGAAGCTCTCTTCCAAGTCGGAGCGGGGAATACGCGAAGTGGTGGGATCTAGAGCAGTGAGAACTGTGCGTGTCCCCTCGTAACCGAGTTAAAATTTTATTATTAAAGTAACCATGACGATTTTATTATTTCTAGGGTAATAAAACATTCAAACACAATCACACATATTAAAACACAAAAAAATTACTTGTATTGCTTTATTTAATTAAGAAATCGCGTTAATACACTGGCCATCTCCCGGATACTCTCTACATTCCCCGTGTATAAAAATGGGGCATGATAGCCCTCGAAGGATATTCGCACATTGACATGGCGACTTAGCCGGATGGCATTCATCCTCTCTGTAGCGTTATACAGATCCTCCAACACACAGGGTAATCGGAGCCCGGTAACGATGGTAATCTCGTCCAACATGTCCACCACCTCCAGAAGGCGATAGTTGGAAATATCCGTCAGCTAAGTGAGAATTTCTGCCACTGCACGAATTATCTTAAAAACCATGATCGATTACGCCGGGTGTTATTTAAGGGAGAAATTCATTAAATACACTTACCTGATGAGGTAATCCTTGAACATGCCGCACAAAAAACTGATCACCGGTAAACACATTCATTACTACACAAAACCGAACCGTGATCGACTTAACTGTAGCCCCAATAGTTAATGCCACTGATATTTTAAAACTCTTAGACTCCTAAAACTTAGCCAGATTTCATATGTAATACGTAGCGTAATAAAAAAATAGTACCGGAGCGCGTACACATGCACGTAAGGGAGCTCATACACACATCCTCACGGTCATCCGAAACAGGAGAGTATAGAACAGAAAAATAGCTGACGTAGCCTGCCCATGTACAGAATAATTACTTATATTACTCAACACACATGCTAGGTACACTCATTCTCGAATTTAAAGCGTCTTTTTTTACGCCAAGAAAGGGAGAGCAAGAGGGAACCCCTAATTTCACGAGTAAACTAAAACACACTCGTGTTAGTTCTCTAATTCCTTTAATTCTACTCGAGACCGCAGTCGCGTGATTTATGAGCCATAAGACCTCAGCCCTGACATCACACTTGTCAACCGATGATTTCAGCTGTTCTCCAAGAACTCTCGTTTTAATCACCCAGTAGCCGCTCTGGTGTTAGACGATACCTCTTAGATGGTACCCCTCCATCCGTTGGAGGCCAAGCCGGAATGACGCGTACCCCATAATAAAAACAAGTTCATGCTTACGCTTCCAGAACCTTCCCAACTAAAAGATGAAATCTCCTGAAGGGATGCTGAGTTTCTTGGGATAACCAGCATCCAATTTGAAAATAATTATAAAAAACCCTCTCAACTCGAATATCGGAGAGTTAACAAATGATTTAATTATTTTCTTCACCTTTGACCCGGCCTCGGATACTGCACGTGCAGAATAAAACCACAAGAGGAGAAGCACATGTAGAAGTTACTAGAAAACCCATAAAACTAAATACGGGTACAGCAAGTACCTCTTCTCTAATATACAAGATCCAGGGGCACGGCTCGGTTCCCCTCGATTTCGAACTATATAAACCCGCAGTTTTTCGGTCTAATTGTCCAGTCTTCAAATCTCAGCTAAGCTAAAAACTCCGTCGTAATAATTGCCCACACCGCGTCGCGCTAAAGAAATTGTTTTGCACGGTTCTCAACTCTCGGTATACCGCAAATCTGCAACCACCCAGGGGTACGGACTGAGCAAGCGTTGAATACGGGGTCCTTGCCCGGGCTACTATACGATTTATACAATACAACGATCTTCCAACCAACAACAACCATTAATTTGTACAACGGAAGCTGAATAAATTTTATAAATAACAATTGTAAGTTGTCCAGTCGTTTTTATTACTATTTCTCTAAAATAATTATCTATATTGATCTTATTCCTCATACTCATTACCGTAACGACGACGTCTCCGTCGCCCGAGTAAAGGACTTAAGTGTCTTGACTCGAAATAAGAGACTGTACATGATAATTGCATGTTAGACGTAACATAAACAATAAATTTTGGTGTCAGAAGTGGGATTTCAATAATGAAACGCCCGCGGTTATTGAGTTTGTCCGGAAAAAAAAAAAAAAAACGAGTGAGCCTTACAGACATAAGGTCACAATAGAAGTGAAACTTTTTTAATAATTAAGTCGGTTTAAATGAATGAATACATTAATATTAAATATAAATATAATATATATAATATTGGCCATTACATCTTGTCGGATAGTATAGCATCGGATAAAACGAAATCTCTGAGAATAAATCTAATGTATAATTAGTTTTCTACTAAATGTAAAAATTTAAAAAACAATAAATTGTAAGATGAAAAATCAATATTTCAAAATATATTCATGTTAATTAAGTGTAAAATTATAAATATGAATTGTAAAATGACCGAATAAAAAAAAGCCCCAATGAAAAAAATCTCTCGATTTGTAAACCACTAAAAAAAAACATGGTCATTATTTAAAAATTTGTAAATAATTTTAGTGTATATTTGAAAATATTTATAATTAAAAAAAACTAAATTAAAAAGTTGATAAAAAGTAATTACTATAAATAAAGATATACCTCCAAATAAATTACTGTATAAAATTTAATTTCAATGAATAGAAACATAAATAATTTTAAAAATTGTAATTATAAAAGTATAAAATCATTTAAATATACTTAAAATATTTTCTTTAATTGAATAAATGAAAGTATGTAATTTTAAAGAGAACAACAAAAAAATTACTATGAAAAAAAAAATTCTAAAAACAAACATTTGCATAACTAAACATGTATATAAAAAAATTATGTTAAATAAACATCTCTATAAATAAAATTTCTATGAAAAATTAACTGTTTTTGAACATCTCTATAAAATATGATAATATCTATAATCAAATTTGATTCGATATTATATTTAATAGAGATTTTCAAAAACAATAAATTTTTTAGATATTTTATTTATCGAGATGTTCATTTTTACTTAATTTTCTTATATACATGTTTAGTTATGCGAATGTTTATTTTTAGAATTTGTATTTTTATAGTAATTTTTTTTAGTTCTCTTTAAAATTAAATACTTTCGTTTATTTATTTAATTAAAGAAAATATTTTAAATACCTTTAAATGATTTTATACCTTTATAATTACAGTTATTTTTAATTTCTTATGTTTTTATTTATTGCAATTAAATTTTATACAGTAATTTATATGGAGGTATATCTTAATTTATAGAAATTACTGTTTATTAACTTTTTAATCTAGTACTTTTTAATTATAGATATTTTCAAGTACACACAAAAATTCTTTACAAATTTTTAAATACTGACCATATTTTTTTTAGTGACTTATTTTACAATACATATTAATAATTTTACATTCAATTAATATGCATATATTTTTACATTCCGTAGAAAACTGGTTATACATATTTTGATTTTCAGAGATTTTTTTTCCCCGACGCTGTACTAACCGACAAGACCTAATGGCCAATATCATATATATATATATATATATATATATATATATATATATATATATATATATATATATATATATATACATATATGTATGTATGTATTCATACATGAATAACGTGCTTAAATTACGACGCATGCGCACTACACTCGTCCATTCTACTCGACTCTTCTCACCTCCCCCCACTCTTCAAAATATATAAGGCTTGCTATACAAGCGATTCCCCTTCTCGCCTATTCTAAACTTTCACTCAATGTTTCTCCTCTGGCGCTACCTCCCCTTTTCCGCCTCAAGTCGTTCAATTTTAGCCTCCATAAAGAAGTTTCACTTCAATAACGATAATAAAAAAGGTAATTCAGGTAACAATCCAGTTGAATGGGAGAATCTGCCTGCAAATCCAAATTTATTAACGCCTGAGCAAAAGGCACATTTATTAGGAGTTACTCTTAGGAATTTACATAGCGAAGGCCAACCTGTCAATCAAGAAGCTGAGAGAGAACGAGTACAACGGGAGGCTGAGGACCGCAGACGCCAAGAAGCTGAGAGAGAAAGAATACAACGGGAAAACGAGGAACGTTTACGTCAGGAAGCTGAGCGGGAAAGAATACAACGAGAAAACGAAGAACTACGTATGCAAGAGGAGTTACGCCGTCAAGAATTGTTAAGAGCGGGGCAGATCGACGCTGCAGGTGGTGCCAATGGGCAAATTCAGGTACGTGATTTAAATATGGATCCACCTAATATTATCATGCCTACCCCAATTAAGTATGCATTAGAGGCAGTTCCTTATTTCAATGGTAGCAATATACCATTGGCTCATTTCATTGATGGATGCAAAGAGGCACAAGCTATGATTCCAGCGGAACATAATCGAAATTTAGTAATGCTGCTGAGAAACAGACTAAGAGGAGAGGCACGTCGAACAATACAAGGTACGCCTTTTGCGACTGTTGATGAGTTTATTAATTATTTAAAGGAATTGTACGAGCCGCCAAAATCATTATATCAACTCCAAGGCGAGATGGGAAGAATTTTTCAACGTGATGATGAATCTGCATTGACATACACAAACCGTGCTCGGGAACTTGGTAATCAAATTTTAGATCTGATCCAGGCACAGAACGGTGCAGCACTTACAGCAGCCGAGAGACTCAGGTATGGAAACGAATTCCGGGATTGCCTCGTACGAGGATTCGAACCAGAGATCGAGCAGAAAATCGGAAGAAATGACACATTCCAGAACACACTGCGTGAAGCAGTAAAAATAGAAAAAGAAATAAGAGCTAAGGAATTGCTAAGAGGTAAGATCTCAACAAAAAGAGATTTCAATTATTCAAATCAACCATATAGTTACGACTTACCTCATAAAGATGGTAAACGAGTAACATTTGTCAAGGGGCAACCAGTAATTTGTCAAATTTGTAATAAAACCGAGCACAGTGCTGTTATCTGTTTCCAGCGAAACCCGAGCCGCAATAATAATAATAACTATAGTGGCAATAATAATAATAATTATTCTCATACAAATTCAAATAACGACAGATTTAGAAGTAATTTTAACCGCCCACCGGCATCCAGTGAACCACCGTCTCAAAGAAATAATAATAATTATAACAATCATAATAATAATAACTATAATGCAAATTTTAGGAACGATAGATCCAGAAACAATTTTAACCACCCAATGTCATCCAACGAACCACCTGCTCCAAGAAATAATTCGACATCTGAAAAGGTTTGTTACTACTGTAAGGCACCTGGCCATTTTATGTTAGATTGCAGGAAAAAAATGGAAAATAATCGAAGGAATTACACGGAATGTCCTCAACCAAGTTCTTCAGGCGAGGATCAGGAAATGGCAAAGGAAAACAGGACGGGAAACTACCAACAACCTCCACGACAGGGTGCGACGCGGTAGGTTGCCAGGACCGAGCGCCCAGTAATGCAGGTACAAATGGAGGAGGAGGAGGACGAAGAGTATCAGGAAGAAGCACTCGAGTGGCCGTAGTGGAACTTAACCACGACGGTGAAGCTCCTACTATCAAATTATCTGCAGTGGAGCTCATGGACCCGGTAATTCTAATGATCGACACGGGTTGTGAGTTAAATCTTTTAAAATATAATATGGTTGGTACAGATATTTGGATTGATCGTACTGATATTTTAAAATTAAAAGGTATTACTAAGGAATATGTACTTACATTGGGAAAAATTTATACGAAGTTTTATGGTTTTCCGATAACATTTCACTTGGTCCCAAATGACTTTCCGATTAAAAGGAATGGTATTTTGGGGTCCAGATTTTTAAAAGATAATTGTATTGATGTATTATATTCTCAGGGATGCTTAAAATTACGCGACAAGGTGATTAAATTCGAACATGAAGAAACTATTACGGTGCCAGCACGGACCAAAACAGGATTTTATGTTCGTATTGCGAACGCAGAGATGAAAACGGGGTACGTACGACGCCTCAAGGTAGGCAAAGGAATTTATTTGGGAGACACATTAGTTACAAATCGTAACGGAAAGGCGCATTTATTTATTATCAACACCACTCGAGAAGAGGTGGAAATTGCAGTACCAGTAGTTACGCTGGAACCTTATGAGGTATGTTCAGATGATTTTTCTAACTTACATGCTAACGAAAAATCCAGTAATAATCGGAGAAACGGGGAAGATGCCGACGGAAACCAAGTTTTAAGTTTTATGCATGAAGATTTTGCGAAAAATAATGTTGATAATAATGTTGATAAAAGAGTTTATAATAATCCGAGAAACGGCGAGGATGCCGACGGAAACCACGTTTTGAGCTGTACGTATGAAGAAATTGCGATAAATAATGTTAATAATAAGAAGACTAATGATGAGTCGAGAGTTGGCGAAAGGGCCCAGAGGAAAAATTCGGATGTTGTGAACAATGGATATTCCGTCACAGATGGTTTCTTATGTGCAAGTGAAAGCATTAAGAATAATCTAGAAAAAAATGAGGAATACCAAAATATTTATTACGAAGAGGGGAACGACCCAAGTGAGAGGCGTGTCCAAGAGATTATGAAACTATTACGGCATGAGCATATGAATAAAGAAGAAAAGGAAAGTATTTTAGAACATATTAATTTAAATCATGAAAATTATTTTTTGCCAGGAGATCTGCTGGAATGCACAAAGGTACTGACTCATAAGATCAGAACAACGGACGATGTGCCAGTTTTTACGCGACAATATCGCTATCCTCAAGGTTTAAGAGGCGAAATAGATGCACAAACCAAGGAGATGTTGGAACAGGGGATAATTCAGCCTTCAGTGTCACCATATAACACAGCTGTGTGGATTGTACCCAAGAAGCCAGATCCTCAAGGTAACAAAAAATATAGTTTAGTACTGGATTTTCGCCCATTAAATGAAAAAACTATTGGGGATGCCCAACCCTTGCCATTAATCTGTGAAATTTTAGAACAACTAGGAGGGGCTATCTATTTTACCACTCTGGATTTAAAATCGGGTTATCACCAAGTGGAGGTTGACCCAGAAGATCGACACAAAACAGCTTTTTCGACGGTATTCGGACACTACGAGTTCGTGCGAATGCCATTTGGGCTCAAGACTGCCCCTGCTACCTTCCAGAGACTAATGAATATTGTTTTAGCGGGGCTACAAGGTGTGGAAGTTTTTGTTTATTTAGATGATATTGTTATCTACGCCAGTTCCTTGGAAGAACACATGTTGAAATTGAACCGGGTGATGAAGCGGTTGCAAGACGCTAATTTAAAACTACAACCTGAAAAGTGCGAATTTTTACGTAAGGAAGTTGGCTATTTAGGCCATATTATATCTGCAGAGGGTGTCCGTCCGGATCCAGCCAAACTAGTAGCCGTGAGGAATTTTCCACGACCGAAAGCTATGAAAAACATCAGACAGTTTTTGGGCCTCGCCGGTTATTATCGGAGATTTATTCACCGATTTTCACAGATCGCCAAGCCTTTAACCAACCTATTAAGAAAATCTGTCAACTTCGAATGGGGTGAAAAGCAACAACAAGCTTTCGAAATATTGAAAAGTAAGTTATGCGAGGAGCCAGTGTTGCAATATCCGGATCAAACCCAACCCTTTGTGATAACGACAGATGCATCGGGAATAGCAGATACAGGAATTCTTAGCCAAGGACCCATCGGGAAGGATCGGCCAGTAGAATATACTTCACGTGTTTTAAATGAAAATGAGCAAAAATATACCACTTATGAAAAAGAAGCACTTGCGATATTGCACTCAGTTTCGCAGTTCCACCCTTATCTCTATGGGCGACCATTTAAATTAGTCACCGATCATAAACCATTAGTATGGATGCAAACCGCTAAGGATCCTACATCACGTTTAACAAGATGGCGATTAAAATTACAAGAACATCAGTTTGAAGTAATTTATAAAGCGGGAAAAACAAATGTAAATGCTGACGCATAATCTCGGAACCCACCGGACAATTATGTAACGTACGAGGAAATAAGAAATTCAGGTAAGAATATTGACTACGAAAAAGAAGAAGGGGACGAGAAGGAAGACGGCAAGAAAGAAGAGGACACGAGGAGAGAAGAAGAAGAAGAAGGAGATGAAGAAGAAGAGGAGGAAAGACACGAAGAGAGTGTCGATGAGAATCACAGAGAAAGAAAAAAGGGTGAACTAGGAAATAGAAAAGATGACGAGATGAGCGTGAGGAAGTCACGACTATTTGTAGTAACACGATCGCAAGCAAATAAAATGCAACCAACTCAGCCAGTTCAACCATCCCCATCAACATCGAGGGAAGGACAAGACAACATGCCGATAGCAACACGATTACGAAGTCGAGAGAATCAAGAACGAGAGAGCAGTAAGAATACAGATCAAAATAAGAAACTACCAAACGTTATGAAGCAGCCAGTAGAAGTAGGTCATTTACCTGACCCTGACCAGCGCAACATAGATAAATCGACATCTGGCAACCATCAAAAGAAGAAGGATAACAAATCTGAGCATATGCAACTAGTCCATTGGGACGACGAGTCAACCGACGAAGATTCCGAAGATGTTCAACCTAAAAATTTCAAAAGAACTTCAGACGTAGAAGAAGAGCATGACATAAGCGAAAATGAAGAAGAATGCAATCCAGATTTTAAGCGAAATAGATCTGGAGTTCCAAGAAAAATAGTAGAAACCAGAGATCAAATATATATGCAACGAAATAACTATCTTTATTTTTTAGATGAACAGGGAGAACCATGTGACGAGGGTTCGCTCTGATTACAAGAGAGAGGCTTGCTACCAAGATTTAACAATTTACAAGCCAAAATTATTGCGTTAATACGAGTGGGTAAGAGACATCATGTAGCGGTCGTTTTAGACCCCAGAGACCATATCAGCTGGACTTGGATAAGCAAGACGTTACGCAATACATTGACGCGACTAAATTTACGAACTATCAGTATCTCTAAGTCAAAAACAGTAAATGGTAAATCATGGACGCAGTTATTAACTATATTAAGAGATTGTTTTGCAGGATTAGACACCACATTAATAGTATGCCTGGGAGAAGTTGACTACGTCCATCGGAACGAGAGGAAACAGGTGATCTCCGAAGCCTATGCCTCCGCCAGTGTTGCCAACTCTACGGATTTTTCCGTAGATCTACGGAATTGCTCCATCGTCTACGGAACTACGGAATTTTGGTTGAAATCTACGGAATTTTATTTCCATGTAAATCAATTTTTTTTTGTGACTCACAGTCCTTTAAAACAATTAGGTTTTCAAAAACTTTATAAGAAAAACATTATTTATCAGTCGTAATAGATAATTGTCTATTTTAAATTAAGACGCGGCGCTTACTACCTCTGCCACCTTGTGGCTAATTTTAAAGTAGCTCACCTCGTTACGATATTCACATGTAAGACAATTTAGACAATAGCAGAAAATAGTTTGTAATTTTTTTTATTGTTAATTAATTCGTCACCGGATTAAATTATAACAGATATTTATTATGAATACCAGTAATTCTGATAATGAAAGTGATGTATCAGTTGCTGAAACCGGTCCTCCCAGTAAAAAATTGAAAAAATTACGTTACACTCAAAAATATTCATCTGTTTGGGAAATTGAACCAACTTATAAAGGATGGCTAATAAAAAGCAGCAAAGGTAATGAATTTTTTCACTGTAAAATATGCAAGTGTGATTTAAAGTGTGGGAGTAGTAAAAAAGATATAGATAAGCATGCAAGATCTATTAAACATGTATCACTGTTTAAAGGTTAGTGTCTGTTGTTTTCTTTTTTTCTGGTTTCTTTATAAGAGGTTATGTTATATTTGTCCAGCTCTTGTATTTAAGTATAAATCTTTAAAATAAATTGAAAATCCTAATAGTTTGTGAAAAATATTATTTAATCGACACATACACATGTACTAAATCTTAAATAAATAAAATGTATGTTGAGCAAATAATATTAAACATTAGCTATTGGAGTTTTCACTTAATTGAGAGGGACAGTTAAATTGACAGAAAAATTAACATCATTGTTTATGTTTTAATTTTTTTTTAATTTCATTTGATGTGGTATTATTATTATTATTATTATTATCAGATTGATGATTATTGACAGGCATAATTAAAAAAATAAATTTACTGATCATAATTTTTTCTACATCTATAGATGCTGTAAATCAACCACCAATCAGAACTTTCTTACCAGTAGATTCCAAGAAATCAAACAAGGATAATATCATGTCTGGAGAGATAAAAATAGCATCATTTTTGGTAGAATATAATTTACCATTCAATGTATCAAGTCATTTGACGAAATTGATTCGAGCAGTTTGTCCGGATTCAAAAATATCTCCTGAGATAAAATGTGGGCGAACAAAGGCACAAGCCATTGTTACTAATGTAACTGGAAAATCAGCCGAAAATAATTTGATTTCACTACTCCAAAAAAAAAAGTTTTCAATCATAGTTGATGAAAGTACAGACAAATCTAAAATTAAACATCTTGCTATTTTGGCGAGAACGGCTATTGACTTCAAGGTAAAAGATAATTTTTTGGGTTTGTTACCAATTATTGATGGAACTGCTAATACATTACACTCGAAATTATCAGAGTTCTTTAAGTCTAAAGATATTCCATATCTTGAAAATATGATTGGGTTTGCTGCTGATGGTGCAAATGTGAATTTTGGTGACAAACATTCTTTGCCTACACTTCTTGCTAATGACATACCGCATTTATTTACCATGAAGTGCATTTGCCATTCTTTCCATTTGTGTGCCTCATACGCTTGTGAAAAATTACCTAGTGAAATTGAAGATCTTGCACGAGATGTGTATAAGTACATACAAAATAGTCCAAAGCGATTTGGGGACTATACTGATTTTCAAAAGTTCGTGGAGGTGAAACCTCATAAACTTTTACATCCATCGCAAACTAGATGGCTGTCTTTACTACCAGTCGTGGAGAGACTTCTAGAACAACTACCTGCTTTAATTCTTTATTTTCAAGGTGCTGTTCTTACAGATCGTTTAGCTGCAGCTCAGTTAATCCTAGACAAGTGTATGGAACCTACAACTGAATTGTATTTAGAATTTTTGAAGTTTGTATTACCTTATTTTCATGATTTAAATAAGGAGATGCAGTCAGAGTCCCCAAAGCTTTATTTATTGTACGACAAAATTTTCATCACTTACAAAATGATTTTAGAGTGTTTTTTGAGACCAGAGTGTTTAGAACTATCAGATCAAGAGCAAAGAAATACGTCTGATTTCGATATCGATGAGGCGTTAGAGAAAAAAATTTTAGCTATCGATTTTTTCGATCTACAAAACTAATTAGACTTGAACGAAATTCATCTTGGAGGCAATGTTACGGCTCTACTTGAATTACGGAAAAATTCCTTGTCAACAGAAACGGTTGATCAATTTCGAAAGACATGCCTTGCTTTTTTTACGGAAAGCGTCAAGCAATTAAAAGAAAGATTTCCTTATGATAAAAGAAAAGAAATGAAAAGTTTATCTTTTTTAAATCCAGATACACTATTGAATCCGGAGATATCCTGAATCTCCCTGGACCCGCAGCTCTGCTCAGGCTGGGTTAGAAATCCTGGTTGGGCGCCAGTTCGTGTGCCCCACGAACAAAATTTAGAAATCAAAATAAACCAACGGAGAAAATGAAAAATGAAATAAAATGTTTACAGGATAGCAAATTTCAGAAATAGGAATAGGATAGCAAGAAAAGATAGCAAATAACTAAAATAATAAAATAAATACGCCCGGGTTGCTGACCATTTGCATTTAATTATAATTTAATTAATAATTTGTTCTCTCAAATTGCACCGCACAAAACAATAACAATATTAAATATAAGAAAGATAATAATGAATCACTTACAAAAATAACCAGAAATAATAATAGTGGTGTGCGGATACAAAAGTATCGATAATACAGTTATCTAAAAGAAAAATAATAGAGGATAACAATAATTATCCGCCGCTCAAGTAAAATAATTAATAAAATAACTAAATCACTCGCCTGTGATTTATTAAAAACAAAATCAACTTATAGGTATCAATAACTAAATATAAATAATAATTTCACCCGCTGGTGATTTATAGAAACAAGAATCTCAATATATAAATAATAATACTTGATAATTTCACTCGCATGTGAAATCAAATAATAATAAAAATATATAATAATTAATATCAATTCTCAAAAATAATAACTCAAACTATTAATTCAATAATTATAAACTAAGGTATCACTCAATTTCAAAATAGTTATCGCTTTCCGCTGGTGAATAAATCGCAGTTCACCAAAAGTGATATAAATATTAATCGATAATTATCTTAGTAATTATGTAAAAAACTCAGTAATAATTCAAATAAAACCCTGGCTTATGATATTAATTGCGTGTGATCCTTTGTTTACTTAACTACTACTCACACAAATATTTTGAATACTTAAACTGGTACTAAAGACCAGGAAAATCTTTCACTGCTATGTATATCTATATACAAATGCTACAGGCCCAGTCGCATATATTCAGTTCCAACAAATAATGTTTATCACAAAAACTAAATATAAATAATATCCAAATATTTAATATTTAGTATTAATATACACTAACCAATATTATTGCAAATTAATTATTAATCAAACATCCACTGGGCTCTATAGTCATCTATTTCGTAATATGCTTGTAAATTCTGTGTACAAGACAAAGTACTATATATATATATATGTATATACGCGCAAGTGCAAATGGCCACCAACGCGGGAACGCAAAGTTACACGCCAATGAATTACCAAAGTACTTACAATTGTTGAAGTATTTTTTTTTTTCGTACAAACTCCCTGGTTGGTACACCAAATAATACAAAATACTCGTATTCCAACAAATTGATACTAATTGAAATATTCAATTTAATTAATCGCCCAAAATCAATGGCGTCACAAATTTATAATTATTTAGCAACAAACAGCACACCCTGCTCTCACAAATGTTTATCCACGTCTGACCATGGCAGCACGTGATTCTCATGCCGGCACCCCGGCCGGCCATCTTAGATATTGGTGTCTCACTTCAACCAATGGGAAAAGTGTCTCTGTCTCATGTTACTTTTGAATACTACCAACGACAAATTGCATGATGTCAACTGTGTAACTTTGCAGGTCCCCATCATCAAATGCCCACCTGATTATCGTATTATTAATTAAAATTAATATAAAATGCAAAATTAGTTAATACTTTATGCATGACGGATATAAAGTTAATTAAAAGTAATAAATTAGTTGCTGACAACTGTTGCGTCGACGCGCATGCGCCGAGTAATCCCAATAATTACAAGCACATTAATTAAATATATGATTATTTTTCCCAGCATCATAAAAATATCATTGTATGCCTGTTGTGATCAGTGAATTTCCCTGATCACTAGCCAATTTATACCTACAGAAACACTCCAGTGGAAATAATATAATAATTAAAACAAAAATCACACATGTAAACAAAATAATAATAATAATAATGCATATAGAGACGTGTGAGCAGCATGTGCCGCCATCTGTTGCTCACCGACCGGATGTGAGACTGCCGCGATATTTAAATATCGTGACAAGTTTTTTTTTTTTTTGTTTGGTTATTTACAGTATTGTGTCCTCAAGATTTGACAGAGCTTGATCGTGAGTGGAGACGACTCAGAAATATAAAACTACCTTTTACTTGTGAAGACAATGTTAGAGTTGACGAGTTTTGGTATCACATTTCTCGCATTACCAAAGGTGATGGGTCTAAAATGTTTCCTTTGCTGACAACGTTCACTGAAGTTCTTCTATGTTTACCACACAGTAGTGCAAATGTTGAACGTTTATTTTCATCTATAAATATGATGAAAACTCACGTCAGGAATCAACTTAATACTAAAACTTTGATAGGATTACTTTTTACCAAAAATGATTTAGAAACTCCTTGCTTCGATGTGAAATTGACTGATGACTATAAAAAATTATTTACAACAAATATGTATGACTTTAAAAAAAAAGAAAAGACCAGTCATCTCGTAGAAAGTAGTGATTCTGATAATTGAAAGTATCTAGTCTTTTTTAATTTAAATGAATAATTTATATTATCGCTTACTGTTGAAATAAGAGCTTATAATATTTTAATAAAATATTTTCATGGTAATTTTTGCGTAATTAACTAAATGATCAATCATTTTTAAAAAACTATGAGTTAAGGAATTTCCAAATGTTTCAGTAATAATACGTATGTTAATTTATTGCATATTATTATTTCATGAAGGTGTGGAAACTCTTTCTATACAAAAAGGAAATATGAAAGTGTCATTCATTATTCTCCTATGCTGTCTGTATAAAAGATTATATTTGCTTATTAATAACAAATGCAACATGAGATTAATTAATTAGAAATTATAATAGCTTGTAGATTATGCATCTAAATACGTATGTTATAAATTTTGAAAACTTCTTGGAAAATAGGCAGTTGATATAAACATTTGTAAAATTTTTACCAATGATTAAATTATCACTCTTTACGTTTTAAACATTTCAGTTCTAGTCTGTTTAATTAGTTCTTACGATTATTAAAAAATTTCTGCCGAGTAGGTCTTCGTTTCTTCTTGATCTTTTTTCCGAATTTCTCATAAGTTGTTGTCTGATTCATTCAATGTCAAAAATTAACAGATACTAGAAAAAAATAATTATCCATGTTAAATATAGAAGAGATTTCTGCCGTTTTGTATTCATCTGACTATTGCTTCAACATTTTTTAGCATGAAGTTTCTAATGAAATTTTTTTAGTATAATTATCTACTAATATTTTACATTATTTTGGTTGTTTTTACTAAAACTAATTTAATTAAAAAAAAAAAAAAAAAAAAAAAAAACAAGAAAATAAAAAAGTCAATTAATTTTTACTGAAAGTTTTATGGTACTAATTATCTCATTACGTAAATAAGACTTCAATATGAATTTACCATTACGTCTTTAAGGAGCTCCTAATTTTGACTTCATAAAGAAATTAAAAAAAGAATACATTTAGACGTCAAAAAACTGACGTCTTATTTATGGCGTCTTGGAGAACTCTTAATTAAGAGTTCTTAAAAATGACACCTTTAAGAAGTCGACATAAGACTTCTTGAGGAGTCTTTCAAAAAGACGTCGTAAAGCAGTCATTCCGACTTGAATGCTGTCTGGGCTATCACAAAACCAAAAATTTTTCACCCTTAAGAAGCGTCTGGAAATCTTCGGATATTCTGAAATAACATTTACGGAATCCTACGGAAATTTTGACGCCAACCTACGGATTTGCAAAAATTCGAGTTGGTAACACTGGCCTCCGCTGTAAGTGGACATAAAGAAATAACAAAAACTTATAACGGAATCCGTTTACGATACTACTGGGAAGACATGAAGGTAGATATACAAAAATTTATAAGTAACTGCCTTTCTTGTCAATTATCAAAATTAAAAAGATGCAAAACTAAACAACCAATGCAAATAACTGACACGCCAGATGCTGCCTTCGATAAGGTTGCATTGGATATTGTGGGGCCATTAACTAGAACAAGAAACGGTAATATATATATTTTAACACTACAAGATTTATTAACTAAATTCGTTGTAGCAATACCACTTCGGAAGACCACATCAGCGGAAATTGCCAGGGCCTTCACCAAGCGAGTAATATGCGTGTATGGCCCACCTAAATCAATACTGACTGACCAAGGGGCTAATCTCACCAGTCAGTTGATGCGTGATTTTGCGAAAATATTTCGAATCAAGAGGTACCGAACCATGGCATTCCATCCACAGTTAAACGGTTCATTAGAGAGATCGCATCACTCTCTGATTGAATATCTCAAACAGTTTGATGATGAAGAAGAAGAATGGGATCAGTGGGTGGAACTAGCTACCTTCTCGTACAACACCAGTACTCATGAAGGAACGCGGTTTCTTCGGAACGACCGAAGGATAAAGCCAGTAACTTTTTTCCCAGGAGATTACGCTTTCTTATTGCGAGGCAAGAAAAGTGGGAAACTAAGTTTTCCCTATGAAGGACCATACGAAATTTCACAGAAATAATGCCGGATGGGAACGTTAAACTCATAATTGGTAAAAAGACGAGGGTTATTCATCCAAATAGGTTGGCTTACTCCAATATCCAACCTCAAGAGGAAGGTAGTGAGAGCAGCAGTGACAGTGACGGTTAAGTACAGTAAGAAAAAAAAAAAAATATAATACTGATAATCATATATAATTATAATAATATTCATGATGATAATAATAGTAATAATTCTAATAATAATAATAGTAATAGAAATATTAATAATAATTATAAGAATATGAATGATGACAGTAAGAATAGCCTGTGGCTTGATAAACAGGGACATTATTAAAAAGTAATTAATTGTAACAAGGCTCTTTTCTCTTTTTTTTTATTATCTACTGAGTGTTTACTGAAAATATTTGCAGGAATAACCTGACATGATCAACAAGAATACGTTGGATCAGGAGGCAGTAAAGGCGACACTTTGGAGAAGTACTTATGAAGACATGGGGATAATCATCAAGGTGGCTGAACATCTGTTTCCGTCCTACCCCATAATACTTGCCGCGGACAGCCTGACGTTCGACTTGTTATTACTGAGCAGTCTAAAAAAAGGTATCATGGATTTTTCGGGCATGGAAAATGAGGGCGTGAAAGAACTGCTGGACCTTCTGTATCAAGGCGATGCCGATAAAATCATCACAACTTTTGACGTGGCACATAAACTCTTCAAGCTTGCAAAGGGATACGAGATAATGAGGGTGGGTCAAGCGGCCATAAAGAAGCTGATCAACGGAATAAATAACGAAAACGTTATGCTCCTACTGAAAACCACGGAGCTGTATCAGTCAACAGTGTTGAGACAAAAGGTTGTATCACATATTATAGAAAATCGGGCAGCCATAATAAGCACGATCGACTTCCAACTGTTCGCTGAGAAGCATCCCCATGTGTTGCTGGAGGTTGTTGAAGCCTGTTGTGAGTCCAT
Source organism: Microplitis manilae (assembly GCA_030273425.1). Classification (NCBI taxonomy): domain Eukaryota; kingdom Metazoa; phylum Arthropoda; class Insecta; order Hymenoptera; family Braconidae; genus Microplitis; species Microplitis manilae. The sequence continues at coordinate 21,732,303 of CP092725.1, read as the reverse complement.
ACGGGACAAGTCAAATAATAACAAAAGGGTGAAATAAAATATAATAATGTGACGTCACGACGTCTTATTCCTGCTGTCAACCAATTATCATACATACTATGCCATCTGGCTATGCATGAATTAATTAATTAGCCAATGACTTCCAGCCATTATTACGGCTGATGATTTTTAAATTTGAATTTAAATTCAAATTATTTTTAATATGAAATATTGTTGTAAATGAATATGAGAAAAAAATGATTCAATATTAAAAAAATAAATGATTATGAAATTTGAATATAAATTCAAATTACTATATTTAATAATAAAATGAAATTTATTAATAATTAAATAAATAATGAAAAATGAAATGAATTATGAAATATGAAAAGAACATTATTGTGAAGTATGAAATAGAATTTTTAAATGATAAAATATTTATAGAAAAATTATAAATGAAAAATAATTATTAATAATAAGTTTATTAATAATAAAGTAAAATAATAAAGGAATAAAGGAGTATGAAATAAAAATATGAAATTTTTATAAAGAAATAATAATTATTAATAAACAAAGTTATTAATAATTAAAATAAAATAAATTATAAAATGCTTAAATAATAAAAGGATAAATTGCAAAGAAAAAAAAAGAAAAAATAAGAATCAATAAATATTGATTTGTGAATTCGACCCCAATGCTTTATGCGTATGTTACTAACTGCATTGGAAGTCATGAAAAATATATGTATAAATAATAATTATAAAAAAATATTGATTTAATTATAGCCAATAAAATAATTGGTATAATTAAATAATTATTGGAAGGGATGTTACTACCTGGTAACAGCTCTTCTGGAAATCAAAAAAGATTTCAGTTTCCTAAGTGAGCTCATTCGTCATTGACGAAATTTTAATTGTTTAAAGGCACGGTCCTTAATTTTATTAAATCATTGTAATGTGATTTAATTATTTATAAACTGAATTATAAAAATATAATTCAGAATATTTTTAAATAATTATTGAATTATTAAAAGTAATAATTCATTTTAATAAAAAAATAATTTTGATAAATATTCCATCAATTATCAAGTTCAAGTTGAATTATTTAAATATAATTCATTCAATAAATAAAATTCAATATTGATAATATTCCATCAATTATCAAGGGTTAAGGAGGAAGAATAATAAATAAAAAAAAATCAAATAAATAATTATTGTATTGTATTGTATTGTATATTTATTGTTTTAAAGAGTATATACATGATCTCTCGTATAACAATTTTTTGGAGCGCATGTTCAGTAATTAAGAATTATATTTTAATATACAATTTTAATTTTTAAGAATTATAAGCAGTAATTAAATTAATACAGTGATCGGCAAGTGAGAATAAAAATTTATGTGGGTATTTTAGGAGAGCCGGTTGGTCGGTGTCTAGGAGAAGGGTTTAGATAGGGTTTGAAAGGGAGCACCTTTTAGTGACTGCCGTGAGAAATCTTGCCACATTTTCCATATCATTTTTAGAATATATATTCAGTATCATGAGCGTACGTAGGTTTCTTGGGTAATTCTTGATGATGTCTTTGAAGTATCGCTGTCTCAGGTCGTCGAGCTCTGGACAGTAGGCCAGTATGTGGTCGACCGTTTCGAAGCTCTCATTGCAAGCTCTGCAGTAGTTTTTCGGGAGAAGTCGGATGTGCAACCCAAAGATCGTAATTCTGCAATTATAGTTGTTAGCGAGACCTAGTTGCGTAATCATACGCGATAAATGGATTGGGCACCGAAGCTTCAGATATCTGGGAGTGTAAGGTGTTTTACTCCAGATTAGCTGAGTTTGCAGCGAGGTAGATCGTAGATATTGCTCGTAGTCCAGTCGTCTGGCTCGATTGGTGATGGCTTCGAGGAATTTGGGATGTTGTTTTTCCCAAAGTGAGGGGTCCAAGTTGTTGAACATACCCGGCAATTCAATCTCCTTAAGCAGGAGATTCAGTTTTGCAACCCAGTTAAATTTAACCTGGCACTGCGGGTTTTTTGCTATGGTTATCAGATGGACAAGGCAAATTTTCGGCCAGCGATTGTCATCCATTTCCAGGATACGTGTTATCCATTTTCAGGTTCGGTTGAGCGCTGTTACCGATAGTCGGGTAATCCCAGCTTCAATCCTGACCATATAGCCGGGCGTGTTTGTGGGCAGTAGTAGGATTCTTTTGAAGAAGTTAGCCTGAGCTTTATCTATTTCTTCCAAATGGTCGATCCCCCAGGTTTCGGCGCCATAAAGAATTGTGGGACCCACTATGCTGTTGAATAAATTTATCCTGGTCTGCGACGAATCCGACTTCGTTTTAGCCAGTAAGGTACAAACTGTTCCGGTTGCTATTCTTGCCTTTTGTAGTGCTGCTTGGGCTGCTAATTTTCCCTTGGTGGAGTTGTCTATCGTGATGCCGAGGTAGTTGTAGTGAGTCGTGATCTTGATAGGTTGATTTTTGTAGTAGAAAGCGTTTCTTTCTATTTGCCTGATCCTGCCCGATGCACGACAGATCATCACCTGAGTTTTCCCCGTGTGTACACTCAGTTTATTCTCATCGAAGTACTCTTCTAGTGCCACTAGTATTTTTTTTGCCTCGGTGAGTGATGCTGTGAAGAAGGTTGCGTCATCGGCAAAGAGTAAAGTGAGGTGGTTTTTTGGTCCTATGCTTAAGCCTTTGAAGCCTTTTCTTTCAAGGAAAGCTACAAGATCTGCAATATATAGAATGAAGAGCGTAGGGCTTAACTTGTCGCCCTGGAGCACGCCTTCAGTGACTTCAAAGTCTTTGGAAGTATTTCCATTGATACGCAGGTTGATTTTTGCTCTTTCGTAGATTGCGCGGACTACCCTAATTATCTTGCCACTGATGCCGAGGTTAAATAATTTTCTCCAGAGTAAATGGTGAGGAACCGTGTCGAAGGCTCTGGTAAAGTCAACGAAAATACAATAAACGGCGTTACCTTCCATTCTGATCTTAGATTGAAGGGCGGCTAGGATAGTGAAGGACTGGTCTAGGCAGCCGCGTCCCTCTCTAAATCCTGCCTGTTCTTCGGGGATTATGCTTAAATTTTCCATCCAGGACTTTAATCGCTTTTGGATGACACCAGTTAATATTTTGAGTAAGTTGTTTAGCAGCGCAATCCCACGGTAGTTTAATGGGTCATCTCGGGATCCCTTTTTGTGTATTAATGAGATTGTTGCTGCTGGCCAAGAGGATGGAATTTGTTCTGAGATCCAGATTCTATTTAGCAGCATCACGAGATAAGAAATCCATGGAGGAGGGAGGTGACGTAAATGCTCGTTCAGTATAGCATCTGGGCCTGGAGACTTTTTATTCTTGCTTTTTTTGATTACTTTTTTGACTTCTAAGAAGGAGAAATCAAGATCCAGGTAAGGATTGCGTACGTCAGTAAAGTTGGTAGTGTCGTAGGTTCTTTGTGGGTACACTGTAGAATAAAATTCTTCCCAGGATTCAAGTGAGATAGGGCAAGGCGTGTACGCTGGTCTTCTGAGCGATTTGACCAGTTGCCAGAACTCAGTAGGGCTTGAAGTACGTGCCAGGGTGTTTCTAATGGAGCGATAGTAGTTTATAATTTTTGTCTTCTTGGTTTTCTTTAAATTTTTTTTCAAGAGATGCAAGGTTTCAAGGTTAGCTTGCGTGAATCCTTTCCTCCTACATATCCTTTGGTGCTTGGAAAGGGCTAATCTGAGGAGCCTAAGTTCATTATCCTCCCATGGGCGTTTAGGCTTGCTATTAATCCGCCTTGGTTTTGTCACTATTTTTAAACCTGATGACTCTGCTGCTTCATGAATAGCTGCCTGGAGGTTTTCAGCTAGAGTGTCCAAGCTAGTGTTTGCTTGGTTGATCACGAGCCGGTGAGAGTAGAATAGTTCTTCAGTAAAGTGTTGAGTACACTCTGTCCTCCAGATTAATTTCGGAGTAGGGGAGAGCAATGGAGACTTTTCAGCTTGTGGGATACCCTGGTCGAATTGGAGTGATATTTGAACCGGAAAGTGGTCGGAGCCGAACGAATCCACTCCAACTCGGAATGTTGAGACCAGCTTTGCGGCTTCATGATTTACCCATACCAAGTCTATGACGCTGGCTCCATTAGGACCAGCGAAAGTCATGTTGCCGTTTTTGACATCTGTCATTCTCCCGTTTACTAAAATGAAGTCACTGCTAGACATAAAGTTTAGGACGGCGAGACCTCTTGGATTGGTTACAGTGTCTAGGGAGTTTCTTGAGGGTAGCAGGATCGTGTCTCTGAGTGTATCAGGCGGAATTTCTCCATCAAGGTCACCAAGGCGTGCGTTAAAATCTCCTCCTAAGATTATTGGGATGTCGGCGTACATATTCTCGAGTTTGTCTAAAACAATTTGGAGCGAGTCCAAGGTGTTTTCCAATTCCAGGTCAGGTTTTAGATAAATTAGACCTAGTATTACATCCTGAAGAGGCATTTTTACTTTGATAAAAATCCAATGATTTTTTATTTCTATTACCTGGAATTCCACTTCTTTTTTCACGAGGAGTAGCAGGCCTCCACTTGCTCTTCCTTTGTTAGCGGTTTTGGTCGCATTTGACCAGATACATTTGAAGCTATCCGTCCAAGTAGGCTGTGTAATGGGCGGTTGACGTGTCCAGGTTTCGGCTATGGCAATGGCGAGGGTTTCTTGGGGGATAATTAGGTTGTCACGATTGTCTAAACCATGGCAGTTCCAGAATAAGGCTGTATTGAAGTGGTGGCTCTCCTTTTTGGTGGTAATTAGTTTTTTGGATAGGAATTTACGATTGATGGCTTGTTGTAGTGTGCGTTTCGAGAGTTGTGGGTCTTTTCTGTCCACGCTTTAGTGTTTCTATCCCAAATTAAGGATTTTTCATTCGTGCATAATTTGTTTGCGCTAAGCTTGGGGTTTGTCCCTTTTTCCTTCTCTTCTTTAAATTTTTTTCTCGTCTCATATGCTTGCTCTCGTTCCAAAGGTGTGAGATCGTTATCAATGAAGATGTTTGTATTGATGAGCTTATTCTTCTTGGTTTTCATTATCGAGGCTTTGTGTTCAGGCTTGTTGAGGTGTATTACAAAACAGTTTCTTCTTTTTCCGAATTCTCTGATAAGCTTACACTCGCACTTTGGAATGTCGAAGGTTTTCTCTATGAATGAAGTGACTTCCTCGGCTGGGTTGGCTGGAGTTAATCCTCTAACAACAATGTTTTGTCTTCGCATTCTGCTTTCATGGTTTTCAACCATCCTAGTGAGTCTGTTCAGCTGGTTGATGACTGTGGAGCTAGTTTCGTTTGGCAAATCAGATTTTATAGCCTTTTCAACCGTTTCAACTCTGGAAATAATCGGTATTAGGGAACTTTCCAAGTTTAACGAATTGGAACCACACTTACCAGTTTCGATGTTAGTTAGGCGTTTGTTGAGCTCCTCTTGTTGGGCTTTTACGGCTTCCACTTCCGTGGAGAGTGAAGAGTACTTTTTTTCCAGGGTTTCAAGATGATTGTGAATTGAGTCCGATGATTCTTTGATAGATCCTTTGATCTGAGAAAATTGAGATTGATTGGTTTTAAACAAAGAAATAAATTGCTCCGCGATCCATTTAAAGGACTCTTGGTTGGAGGTCTCCGAGAATTCTGGGATTTCTATCGTACAGGCTTGTGAATCCTCGGTATTGGCCATATTTATATTTGGGGAACTTTGTTTTGTGGGTGAGATTGTAGGAGAGGAGTTGTGACGCCTTAGATGCTTCTTAGGGTTTTGCGTGGGCTCCGGAGTAGAGTCTGTTAGATCTCTAGGTCTTTTGATGCCACTTAGTAATTTGTCGATATTCCCAAGGGAGTTTGATCGTTCTCGGAGTCTCAGCTCCTCTAGGGAGGGTCTTCCTCTCTTTTTTCTAGGTACAGGTGTTGCGGTAGTAGTTTGTTGACTGCCTGTTGATGAAAACGGAGTCGCCAACTCTACGTCTGTGTTGTTAATTTCCTCCGGGTGGATATGTTTTAGCATGACCACCTAACCTTAAAGTCGAGTTACTTTACATTACCACATAAGATCACAGTTTCTTCGATGGATTAAAACCAATGATTATTAGATTGGTTTAGCGAACACTACACTACAGATTTGGTCACGGTTGAAGGATGTATAAAAAAGTTTGAATATAAAACGACGTAAATTATCACAAGAGTTAAATTGCACGAGGCTTACATTAGGCTTGCGCGCATGCGTCCAAATAAATAATTATTGATAACAATAATAATCATCAAATAAATCAAGGTAACAATTTAATTAAATAAATAATTAATTATTCAATTTAAAATAATAAATTGATTGATTTCAAATAAATTAAATAACAAGTGAAATCGAGAGTTAAACCATTTTATAAAAGTGTTAAAATTGTAAATTGCATTTAATTGTCTAATGCAAATTAAATTTTGTTTTGTAATAATTTTTAAATAATTGTTTTGATTTTAATAAATTTGGAAGTTGTTTTAATTTTGCTTTTATTATTTTACTTAATTAATTAAATTTTATTTTACTTAATTTTTATTATTTTAATTCATCTCTTAGACAACAAAACCATTTTTAATTTTTATTTTCTTTTAATTTTAAACAAACAGTCATCCTTATAGCTCCGTCCCAGTTATTTCGCTCGGCGAAGGCTAAACAGGAGCGCTACTCTTAATATGTGTTATTTTGACGTAACAATAACAAGGATAAATAACAAAATAAAAGAAAAATATATTAAATAAATAAATAAATTTATCATAATAATAATACTACAAATAAAATTTTTTTTTATAACAATAATAATAATAATAAAAATAATATAGATAAAAAAAAGAGAGAAAAAAAATACACTGATAATAATAAGAATATAATAATAATAATAAAAATGACAATAATAATAGTAATCATAACCGAAGGAAACGGATTTATTATAAACTAAGCATTCAGGGCAACTACATTGTAATAGTAATGATAATAAACAAAAAAATATATATAAGAACCCTCCTTTTAATTATGAATTACGCAGCCATTTATATATAACTCTTACATATATACATATTCTAGAACGATACAGAGTTGCACTATTAAAAAAACAACGAATTTACAGCGGAATAGCGATGACATCAATGGCGGAGCCTGGGACCACATCTCCTGATTACCGACTCGAATGCGCCAGACTCCGGAGCTTCACGAGCTGGCCATTGGCTCGTCCTCAACCGAGATGCCTAGCTGCAGCCGGATTCTTGTTCAAGCGCTAATTAATAAATTTTTATTTTTAATTTATTTTTAATATACTTTTAAATTCACTTTAATTCAAACGTACAATTTTTGTGTTAGATTTAAATTCTTAAATTTATTGCCCATCGTTAAATAATCCCTTGGGACCTTTACACTTAAATATTTTAGTTATATTTCCAAATGTTTAATTTTATTCTTAAGAATTTTTATTTTCTAACACGTTGCTAGCAGATGTGCAAGGCAGTAAAATCTTTCACGAGTCTTAGGTTTATTTTATATATTTATTTTTTTTACATATTTGTTTGTAAGTTACAAAGCATTTTATCCTAAGCCTCTAGTAGACTCTTTTTTTTTTTATAAATAGTATTTTAGTTATTTGAAAATATTGTACTCGTATTTTTAAGCTCACCCTCTTAATTTTATTGCCTATTGTTCTCCAAAAACCTACCATACTTGGCGACCCTTGAGTCCGGCATGCGCCATTTCCAAATTTCCTACGTCTAGTGACGTCATTCCCTTTCTCTTTCGTCCTGCTTACGCTACACCCACGCTCATGCCCATTTTCCGTAATGCCCCTTATCCCTTCTCTTCCTTCCGCATTACCAATCACTTCCGAACTTTCCGTTACTACCGCTAAAATGTACACCCTTTTTCCCATTCTTTGCTCTTCTGAAATTTGTACCTAGATTTTAAGTTAGTAATTTTAAGACCAGATACACATCGAATTTTGTACGAGACAGCTCGGTCTCTATGCACTTAATAAAAATTAACTTGAGTTTACTAAAAACCGTTTTATCTTCCGTCATTAATATTATTATAATTTTTGACAACATTCGCACGGCAAAACAGTCGTGCGACAAAACAATTCTATTACACCGGGGTAATAGACAGCGTCAAATGCTTCTTCTGTGGGATAGAGATATGCATGTAGGAAGAAGAAGATAACCCGGTTTCGGAACATCAACGCTGGCAAGGGAACTGTCGATTCATCCGCAATCTCCCCAGTGGAAACATACCACTGGATGAAGATTTTCTTAATGTACCAGTGCCTCCAGAAGGCACCGTTAATATCAGGGCCATTCAAGAACCACCAGTAATCAACTACCTCTTCGCAAACACAGCAAGGCTAAACAGAACTGGTCTAACGCAACGTACACGAATGGCACACCCGAATTATTCTCTCTATCAATCTCGGCTGGAGTCCTTCAGAAATTGGCCTCCGTCAATGCCTCAGACAAAAAAACGATTAGCAGAAGCAGGATTCTTCTATACTGGTACTGGTGATCAAACACTTTGCTATCACTGTGGAGGAGGACTGAAGGATTGGGAACCGGAGGACGATCCCTGGAGGCAACATGCCAAGTGGTTTGAAAATTGCTACTATGTGCGACTAACGAAAGGGCAATCATTCATAGACAGTGTTATTGGGAGACCGGTAGCAACACCAGTCCTAGGAGAGATGACCGCGATCGAGCTGCCATCTTACCTGAGTCTAACAGCCCCTGCGAAATCTCCTGAAGCATTAAATCAAGGAAATGAAGAGGGGAAGAACCATAAGAAAAACGCGGAGGAGAAGGAGGACATGAAGGTTGAAGAGGAAGAAGGACATATGAGGGAAGAAGAGGAAGAAGATCGCAAGATGAGGGAAGGAAGTCGTGACGCGCGGGTTTGCAAAATCTGTTACGATGAAGAATTGTGGGTCATTTTCCTCCCTTGTGGGCATGTCGTGGCATGCGTCAAATGTGCATCCGCAATAACGACGTGTGCAGTATGTCGAGAGCCTATCACCTTGACCGCCCGTGCTATCCTGGCATAAGAAAATGACATTAACACCCATTCGCATATACATATTCACCTATACGCTTTAAAAAACATATATAATAATAAATAAGTGAACAAATGTAAAAATAATAATGATAATAAAATAATAACAAATGAAACCCATACACTTATACACACATACCGGGCCAACATCACGTAAAAATATATCTTTGTTACAGAAGGATTATGGCTTCCACAGCTCACAGAAGCATGCCGTGGGAGCAACCACATCACTCAGTCATTGCCATAGACATCCAAGGATTTTATGATGAATACGGATTGTTGATACCAAAGGAAATCGCTGTTCTGGATGTGGGACGGGGATATTCGGAACACTGGATAATGGAGAATCCTTGTTCAATATACTCTATGGGGTATAAGATGCGTCGAAGTACCATAGCTAAGACTGCGTTACATGGTATGACTTGGGAACTACAGGGGTTGGATATGGAAACGAGCTACCGTCGTCTGCACCATCTCGTCCGCATCTCCACACAAGTTTACGGGTTCGGAGCAGATATGACTAAATTTCTGAATGAACTCACCGGGTATCAAATTCAAAATTTGGGTCCAACTATGCCACCACTGGGGCAGCTACCCTTCTCTGATGAATATTGTATCTATCATGGCATAGAACTAAAGCGTGGGTATAGGTGTGCACTCAACAACGTACACCGAGCGAGGAAATGGTTATTACGAGAACTGCCCATCTATTTGGCTGACTATGATGTGCCAAAACCAATAACTGAGCCTCACTATGTACCAATGAATAAACTCTCGGACGGTACCGGCTCCATCGGAACCGCACCTTCAGCAATTCCGATACCCGAAGGTAGTAGCGAGAACGAAGAAGAGCCCAGAGAAACACGACCTCTCCTATATGACACACCCAAAACCGAGGATTGGAGTCTTCCGTCATACATAAATGAACAGGAATCACCCTCAAGTTTGACTCTGGACAACGCGAACAGGAAACCCAGAAGTAAACTACGCCGAACAGGAAGTCTGAAGGGATGGAAATATATCTTCACCATAATAGCAACAATGCTCCTTCGTCCAGCAGTGGGGTTGATTGGGTACGATTGTGGTTCACCCAATTTGAATGTTACGACACTATCACTACTAAATGTGGGAGACTGCAATATTCCTGAAGTAAAACTAAATACAACGCAGCTCAGAATACAACTGCTACAACTTAACGAGTACTCTCAAACAAGGGTTATCCAATGTAAACTGAACATAAAACGAACTGTTACTTACTGCGGCGCCTACAGCCATAATTCTGTTGTCAAGGGCGCAGAGATCACTTATCTAAAAACCATAGGACCAGACGAATGCCGTATGATACATCAAACAGGGACGTTGGACGTCGGGCAAGACACTCGAATTACATGACTAGTATCAAACGCTTCGTCAACTCATAGCGTAACCTTCGCTGGAACTATTAGCACTAATGGCGCATGCAGCGGAGTGTCTTATTCAGATCCGTATGGTAGGTGGGAAAACGTGATCGTACAGGGATATGTCACCGTCGAGTTACGAGATCACCTCGCGGATGTGGACCTAGAGAAGAATTTGATTGCCTTACGATCTGGGATAGCTTGTCCGTTAGCTGATGGAAGTTGCTCCGACATCGACGCCGGAAACACATTTTGGTCACCCCTACCAACCGATGGGTGCCTATCGGATAGATACGAAGTTTTGTATGAAGGACCTGCTACAAAAATAATTGACGACAGCAAGGATAACCGGGGAATAATGTATACGGTTGTCAGCCAGGATGTCACATTTGCTTTAATAAAGCGGGGTTGACAGAACATATGCGGATATCAACTCTTACGCTCGGAACATCCCAAGTTATTCATCGTAGAAACATCGGATTTCAATTTGATTCCTAGGAAAAAGGAATTTTAGTCCAAAAAGAACGCTGACATTATGACTTATATAAACTCAAAATTTGTATACGTCGAACGCCACATGAAGACTCAATTCGATCAGCTCTACCGCGACATCTTAAAACATAAATGCGATCTAGAAATACAGATATTGAAAAATTCATTAATTCATGCTTCTCAGTCCCCAGATGAGTTCGCCTATCACCTGATGAAGGGGCCAGGGTATATGGCTATGGTAGCCGGTGAAGCAGTCCACATAGTGAAATGCGTTCCAGTAAATGTACGAGTACGAACCACCGCCGAATGCTATTTGCAACTACCGGTAACAAAAGACAATTTAACAGTATTTTTGACTCCTCATACTCACATACTTATGGACTCTGGAACCCAAGTTAGCTGTAACGCTATCCTACCAACTATGTACCTCTTAGAAGATTCATGGTACACTCTAACTCCGAAATTAACAGCAATCTCTCCTCCAGAGAACCTTAAACCATCGACTGTAAGCACCTGGACCTACACCAATCCAGGGACCTTAGCTACGAGTGGAATTTACAGCTACGAGGACCTCAAGAATCTCCGCTCCAGCATCATGTTCCCAGCCGAAAGACCAGCGGTGTTGAATACGCTGGCCCGCACAATTGTGGGGCAACCCACTCTCCGACAAGGCACTTCGTTCATAAATTTATTAGACCAAGAAGCATTTCAACAGATCGCTGAAGACGCATGGCTTCGTATGTGGAAATCCTTCATGACCTTTGGTACCGCAAGTGCTGGTATTATTGGACTAATCCTAATATTACGACTAATTAAATTACTCATCGATACTATAATACATGGCTATGCCTTACACACAATCTACGGATGGTCTATACATCTGCTCGGAGCGATTTGGAGTTCTGTTACCCATCTCTTGATTCATTTGGGTACAACTAAGGTAGAAAAGGGGGAACCTTTAGTAGAAAAAGAGACCACTACCCCAGAAGCCAATGAGCCTACCGCCGTCGTCACCCCGCCACAACCATATTATACTTATTTGCGACAGCAAGCCCACGAACTCAATGTTTAACCAGTTCTTTTTATATCAAAATTTGGTAATGTTCTAGGACCATGGATCACTCGGACTTCTTACGATTCATCGAGATACACAGTCATGACTTGGCAATGCAACTCCACGAATGGAACACGCAGCAATTAGAGGAGTATTTGACCGACTTGGAAACTGTAATCAGCGAAGAGCTCACGACTGATAATATTCCGACTACCACGACTACTGAAGATTCAACAACTAACGATATTTCGACCATTACGACCACTGCTAGATCCACGTCAGGATTGGACAACACTGCAGTCACATCAGTTCATAATCGCCCTGTGCCTGCTTCAATTGAGCAACCTGGAACTCTACGTATCTCCAGACGAACTCGACCACGTAAACTAAATTTAATAGCCCCACCACCAGTAGAAATGCAAGTTTATCATAAGGCGTTTCTAACAGTCCTTGACATGGTGGAAGGCAAGAGAGGGCTCCGGAAACCCCTTGTTAGACTAAGGATTGCCGTCACCAGCCTGTTTCGAAAAGACAACTTGCAGTTAGTGGACTTCCTCGAGAATATCCAACAGGGTTGCTGGAGACCACTAGGCGACACAGTATACAAGAGAGGTTTAAGCTGGAAGAAAGGATCAAATAGAATTTGTGACGACTGCCATAGCACAATGAATGACTCCTCCAACTGGACACCGAGCTACGTCTGCATGTTATGTAGCCGAAGCAACCTAATAGACTTTCTCTGCACCAACTGCTTTAAGTTCTTACACCGAATAGGCGAAGCAGCTAAATACGCTGAATGTATCGTGGCTTTTTGGATTGGACGTGGGGTTTTAGTAAAGGGACTGCCACTGGACGTAACGGGAATATTAGATAGAATACAGGTCGACTGTCCTACTAACTCATAGAAACTTTTTGTTTAAGATGGCAGACACAGAGGACCTAACCCCCGAGGAAGAGGAACTGTTCGAGGATATGCTGCTCCAGATACAACCCCGTATAAACCCGGTACTGGCCATCGACCCGCACCCATACGAACTTCATCTTCTAATCCGAGGCGTATCATTTTCTATACCATATCCGGACGCCACAACAATCATCGCAACATATAGAGATAGTTTCAACACTTACTGAGAAACCGGGAAGGTTTATGAATTTGTAGGTAACCTGTACAGCGTCTGGAGAACCAGAGAAGAACAAACATTAAAGATGATGGACGACGTCACTTTCACTTCACTGGGTGTTAACAACTACTGGCGTTTTTGCATTGCCAGCGAATTCTTCATAAACAAACGCAATCCTAACGTTCGCGTCAGAAAATACCTGACCAGCCGAATCATGACTATTTGGTATATACATCAAATCATAGTGATCTTCCTCAAGGCTCATCTGCGTTACCCTCAACGGCAGATCACCTTTAATCCCGTCAAGCTCATCCGACAACGGGAGATCTCTAGGTGTTGCACGATACCATTGAAATCGGAGATGTCGAAATCCAACGATCTAGCCCAGATGCTAGTGGACGACATTCACATTATATACGAATCAGTGTCGTCAACCGGACCAAAGGAACTACTCACCAGGATATTCGACTTCCTGACGAACGACAGTGGAAATGAACTATTTCGAGGCCACGTACGCCGTGAACTGTTGGGTGTAATCAGTGCCAGGTACAACACGATCATAACCGAGTCCATCAATAATCAGTATCACATCGGACAATTTCTACGTTACAAACAATAAGTAAAATTTTTTTGTGCTCTTGAGTTAATAACATGCGGGTCACCTAGTAACTCGACTGTTGTCTGCATAAAAACACATGTACAACCATATAACCACATACACGCATCCAAGTAATTATATTCAGATCTATATAAAAAAATAAAAAAAAAAAAAAAAAAAAAAATATATATATATATATATATAATACTAGCACATTATTATGATTATTCGTATTATTTAGTAAAAATCTAACAATTTTTATTATAAGCACATAAAAAAAAAATCTGGGCATCGGTTGACCCTGCGGGCCAGCCCCAAAACTTCCCGCTGTTTTCGAGCTCAAGGAGCTCGAAAACATCGTTGTAAATACATTTTCGAGCTCGAAGAGCTCGAAAATACTTTTACATGCCATTATTTTCGAAAAAAACAGTTTTTAGCATTTCTTTCTCCCCCAATAACTCTCAAACGAATTATCCGATTTTTAAGTTTGAGGTGGCAATCGACGCGTTTTATTAAGTTCTAGAGCTGATTAGATTTTGAAGTCGATCGTATATGTCGTTTCTGAGAAATCAATAAAAAACTAAAAAAAAAAAATTTTTTTTTTCGTAATTGGCCAATATCTTCGAGTCTACTTGGTCAAATGATCTGAAATTTCCAGAAAAGTTGATGGCCGAAAAGCTCTTTCGATTGCTGCCTTAACCATCCAAATCGGTTTATTAGTTAAAAAGTTATAAAGAGTTTACATACATACACACACACACACACACACACACACACACACACATACAGACACTCGGACATCATTGTAAAAATAGTCAGAATAGCTTCCTAGGACCTCAAAACGTCGACATCTGATGAAAACTCGATTTTCGAAAATCGGGGTGAAAACAATAACTTCCCGAAATTTTCGAAAATCATCGATTTTCTTAGCGGGAAGTTAAAAATAATTAAGATTATCTACATTATTCTTTGGTTCAATATTATTAATTTTGTTTCCTTGCACATAGATTGAATCCTTCTAACCACTCATTGAGTAAACGAATTAATCGCCTTATTATTAGTATATAAAATAAATCATGTAATCAAATAACACAATTCATTTTATTTTTTTTTTCTACCACTACTCAATTCACTACACTCGCCAGAGAGTAAGAAGGTAATTAAACATAAGTAAACATTATTCTTTTGAAATAGGTTTAAGGAGGAGAGAGAGGAATTTTTTTTTGAGAAATTAAAAGCAAAATAAGGTTTGAGAGGAAACATATGTGGAGGATCTGTGTATATATGTGTATATGGATATATATATGCATGCATGGGTATGTATCTCGTGCAATAAAAGTCGTATGCGTATTGTTTAATGTGTATATGTGTATGTATATGTACATCTATGCGTATGCTCAAGACATGTCGGTGTCGAGTATGCATGTATATATATACATATTCGAGCTATAGTTTCATAACGATATATACGAAAAAAAAGAAGGGGGAGAAAAAGACAATAAAAAAAAAAAAAAAATAAAAAGCACATATATCCACGGGACATTGTCTTATTAATGTGATTGGAATTACTTTACTCGCAGAGAATTGAACCACTCCAACATACAGGGTTTATCCAACCTATGTACAATCGAATTTTACAGTGTGAAAGAAATACCCACAAAATAACTAGCACTACGATTTGCTATACTGAACCTGTTATCCGATATTTAGGATAATATCTTCGGTGACTGGTACTTTCATTCTTATTTTTTTTTTTTCTTATTATTAATATCATCAAACAAAAATAATAGATAATAAAACAAAACGAATAAAAAGGGGGAAATAGATAAAAAGGGAAAAGGGGAAGGAGAAAGATGATAAGCATATCTGAGTATACGAGAATTGTTAATAGTTATAGGCTTGAAATAACAGAAAATAGACCTAAGTCTCTCTCTCTCTCTCTCACCAACACATACATACGTAGATGGAATTCTTTTTTTTTTCTTCTCAGACTTATATTAATACTTTTGAAATAACTAATGTATACTTAAAATGTTTACGAAAGAAATGGAAACAACCCTGTTGCAAGTTGCCGTTAGAAATTAATACTATACATTCGTTTATTTTTCTCTTCTCTTTTTTCTTCTTGACTCCATTGACGTTTACGATCCGAAACCCAAGTCTACAACGAAGGCACAACAACCAGTTGATTCCAGAGGACACCATGAACGCATAAAACGACCTAGAGCAAGACTCACCAACTTGTGATGTAATGAATAAAAAGAGACCCGAGACCATTTGCAGCGAAATAAAAAAAAAACCATGAAGGATGGAGAGAGGAATAAGGTCTGACAAGAAATATATATAAAAAAAAAACACAATACGGCAATTACACAATTCTTTAAGGTTGACATTCTGTCATATATTGAAACCTCATACATGGTTTTACAACATATTCGCGATCATTTTAGATCGGAAGACTCAGTAGATGAAGCGCTTCCCACATCCGCATCAAGCTGACCGCTACTCTCGGAGGGACGTCCAGATCTTCCAATGCCGCAATAAAACCTTCACGGTCTCGAAGCAGAATACTCTAAAAAAAAAAAAAAAAAAAAAAATTTTAATGCATCAGTTATCCGCACCGCACACAAAAAAAATAAATAATAAATTCCTTTTACACTCACCTTCAAGATTGATCCCTGATGAGGCACTAGTGCACGAATACAGCCTACCGGCATGCGATGTAGCCACTTCGCCGTTGGAGGATGTTCCAAATCCAACACATAAATCAAGGGATCCAGGAAAACAAGACGATCTCCTACGTCAACATCCGTCATAATCAAGATAAGCGGCGATTCCATCAACTCCACTAAAGGACATCTGCGAGCTGGATAATACATCCGCGTCACAGTTTCCAGGTCGAACTCAGCTCCAATTCCATAACGCCCCCAGCCCAATTGTCTCATTGGTAGCTGATACAAATCTCCAATTCCACCATCTGGACGCCCTGGACCTCCTGAGGGACCTGCACCTCCACGGAATTCCAGCCCTTCGGAAACAACTGGAGACGGTGTACGGGGGCCCCGAAGAAAATAAGGACCTGCTCGGTTCGCTGTTGCAAGTCTTCCAGATGATGATACTGCCTGAGCCGGTGTCGAAGAGCCTGAAGAGGAATCTGGACTCTCAGGAGGCTGCACTTCCTGGGCGCCTTCTATCAAGACCGGATTCACCGTTGGCACGTTAATTATCGAACCCATTGAGGAAAACATAGTCACAACTCACTGTATTAACTCGAAATCGTAAGACGTGTCACACTGCTGGTTTAAAACTGTTTGACTGAAAACTTCCAAAACACGTACTTAAATAAGAAGTACAAATCACGCCCAAAAAGAATGATCAACCAATATAGGATTTAGAAGAGCCATTTGACTTAAAAACCTTGAAAAACAGATGAAAACGCTGGGTACCAGTCAAAGGGTCAAGCCGCAATTCAATGAGATCATCACCAAGGGAACACGCTTTCCAAGTTCAGATACCCAAGACTTCGACGTCCACCCCCCTGTTTTCTTTATTATTCTATATACGTAAATGGGCAAGAAGGAGAAGTAAACAGAGAGAAAAGGGGGAATTTTATTTCTTTCGTATTCTTATTATAACATGTAATGTTGGTTGGAAGAACAAGGGTCATTATGACAATCCATAGCTGATACTCACGTCGCGATCATTTGACCCCAACGCTCGTTCCTAACGAGGGAGGTATGTTACGGCCTAGGTGAGGACACCAAAGAAAAAAAAATATAAAATTTGTATGTTGAAATTCTATCGTACCCTGGTACAGACAAAATCCTCTAAACATAAGAAGAGGTATTCTGGCTATAGAAGCTCTCTTCCAAGTCGGAGCGGGGAATACGCGAAGTGGTGGGATCTAGAGCAGTGAGAACTGTGCGTGTCCCCTCGTAACCGAGTTAAAATTTTATTATTAAAGTAACCATGACGATTTTATTATTTCTAGGGTAATAAAACATTCAAACACAATCACACATATTAAAACACAAAAAAATTACTTGTATTGCTTTATTTAATTAAGAAATCGCGTTAATACACTGGCCATCTCCCGGATACTCTCTACATTCCCCGTGTATAAAAATGGGGCATGATAGCCCTCGAAGGATATTCGCACATTGACATGGCGACTTAGCCGGATGGCATTCATCCTCTCTGTAGCGTTATACAGATCCTCCAACACACAGGGTAATCGGAGCCCGGTAACGATGGTAATCTCGTCCAACATGTCCACCACCTCCAGAAGGCGATAGTTGGAAATATCCGTCAGCTAAGTGAGAATTTCTGCCACTGCACGAATTATCTTAAAAACCATGATCGATTACGCCGGGTGTTATTTAAGGGAGAAATTCATTAAATACACTTACCTGATGAGGTAATCCTTGAACATGCCGCACAAAAAACTGATCACCGGTAAACACATTCATTACTACACAAAACCGAACCGTGATCGACTTAACTGTAGCCCCAATAGTTAATGCCACTGATATTTTAAAACTCTTAGACTCCTAAAACTTAGCCAGATTTCATATGTAATACGTAGCGTAATAAAAAAATAGTACCGGAGCGCGTACACATGCACGTAAGGGAGCTCATACACACATCCTCACGGTCATCCGAAACAGGAGAGTATAGAACAGAAGAATAGCTGACGTAGCCTGCCCATGTACAGAATAATTACTTATATTACTCAACACACATGCTAGGTACACTCATTCTCGAATTTAAAGCGTCTTTTTTTACGCCGAGAAAGGGAGAGCAAGAGGGAACCCCTAATTTCACGAGTAAACTAAAACACACTCGTGTTAGTTCTCTAATTCCTTTAATTCTACTCGAGACCGCAGTCGCGTGATTTATGAGCCATAAGACCTCAGCCCTGACATCACACTTGTCAACCGATGATTTTAGCTGTTCTCCAAGAACTCTCGTTTTAATCACCCAGTAGCCGCTCTGGTGTTAGACGATACCTCTTAGATGGTACCCCTCCATCCGTTGGAGGCCAAGCCGGGATGACGCGTACCCCAAAATAGAAACCAGTTCATGCTTACGCTTCCAGAACTTTCCCAACTAAAAGATGAAATCTCCTGAAGGGATGCTGAGTTTCTTGGGATAACCAGCATCCAATTTGAAAATAATTATAAAAAACCCTCTCAACTCGAATGTCGGAGAATTAACGAATGATTTAATTATTTTCTTCACCTTTGACCCGGCCTCGGATACTGCACGTGCAGAATAAAACCACAGGAGGAGAAGAACATGTAGAAGTTACTAGAAAACCCATAAAACTAAATACGGGTACAGCAAGTACCTCTTCTCTAATATACAAGATCCAGGGGCAGGGCTCGGTTCCCCTCGATTTCGGACTATATAAACCCGCAGTTTTTCGGTCTAATTGTCCAGTCTTCAAATCTCAGCTAAGCTAAAAACTCCGTCGTAATAATTTCCCACAACGCGTCGCGCTAAAGAAATTGTTCTGCACGGTTCTCAACTCTCGGTATACCGCAAATCTGCAACCACCCAGGGGTATGGACTGAGCAAGCATTGAATACGGGGCCCTTGCCCGGGCTACTATACGATTTATACAATACAACGATCTTCCAACCAACAACAACCATCAATTTGTACAACCGAAGCTGAATAAATTTTATAGATAACAACTGTAAGTTGTCCAGTCGTTTTTATTACTATTTCTCTAGAATAATTATCTATATTGATCTTATTCCTCATACTCATAACCGTAACGACGAGGTTTCCGTCGCCCGAGTAAAGGACTTAAGTGTCTTGACTCGAAATAAGAGACTGTACATGATAATTGCATGTTAGACGTAACAGATGACTATTGCAAATTATCCGATCTGTTTTGGAAGCTCAAAATGGTACTCATATCCACTATTTTTTTTTTATATTGCTAGAATTTTCCTACCTAGAATTATCGTTTAATTAATAATTCCTTACAAGGTAAATTTAAAATTATGTTTAATGACTAATAATATTGAATTTTTAATTTTAAAATTAATATATAATAAATAAATTA
Source organism: Microplitis manilae (assembly GCA_030273425.1). NCBI lineage: Eukaryota > Metazoa > Arthropoda > Insecta > Hymenoptera > Braconidae > Microplitis > Microplitis manilae. The sequence goes on along the minus strand of CP092725.1, from coordinate 21,712,496 downwards.
ATAATATTTTGTTAGAAATATTTTCTATTATTTTTTATTTCTATAAAGTGATATAAATAAAACGAAAACATTTAAATAAATATTACGCAATAGGATACCCAATAACTATAGTTTCAAAAATATTCAATAATTTATAACTTTAATTTCTATAATTAATTTTTTAACTTAAATTATAAACATATTCTGATTAGATAATTTTTAAATTTATACCAGATGATTTTATTATATCATATGTATGAATAGTCAATGTCATGTATACCGACAGTAGTTAACAACAAGGATGGTTATTTTCTTGCTTACCGAGCTGTTTATTTTTTGTTAAAAATTTGGGTAGAGTTGTTTTAGAATAATGATGTATTGGAGTATAGAAATCTTGGAATCGTGAAGTTTTCGAGCTGAGCTGTTAGGGCTAACGATTTTCGAATAAAGTTGGTACGAGGTAGTGAGGTTCTGAGTAGACATTGCAATCTGCCACAAAAATAGGTAGATGATAGTATATGCTCAACTAATTTTACACCTGCAAATTATATACTACTATTACAATCATCATTTGGAACAATTCAAATAGATATAAGAGACGGTAAAGGTAATCCTACACCATTTGAATACGGGCCATTAAACGTAACACTTCATTTTAAACGCATTGACAAGTGATTGGAAAAATGAATCATTACGTTGAATATTATCAAGCACAGGCTGGTGGGGGTTACACTGGAAAATATAATCGGTTCGGCCGTGTATACGTAGGTGCATCTCACCAGCGTGGTCACGGTATTGATGCTTTTTTGGGTGGTTTATTTCGGCGTGTATTACCATTTTTGGGTGAAGCTGCTCGTGCTGTCAGTAAAGAAGCACTCAATGCGGGGTTAAATGTTGTCAGTGATGTTTCAACACGCCGTATACCACTGAGAGGGTGAGGTTTATTTCCCCGAAGACTAAAATCCCGAATGAGATTATTATCGACATAAGATAATGGTAATAAAGTTTCAATATAAATAGATAGATGGCAGTTTAGATGCGAAAAATGAATATTGTAGAAATTTATTGGAATAAAGGTTCATATCAAGAACAGCTATGAGTATGATGTAGTAGAACCTTGACGGACTGAAGTGGGGAGCTCCCGGTCATAATTTAAAATTGCAATTGTTACGTTCTGGCTCTAATTAAATTTAAATAAAAATTTTGGAAATTTTTTTTTTGAAGTCTCGAATTATTTATTCGCCACGGTGGGTGAATAAACGGTTCGACACTTCTTAGAATTACAAATAAATAATAAATTAATAAATCATTACTTTGTTGGCGATATTATTTTATTCATCACCAACAATGTAACGGAAATCTCTTGCGATAAGAGAGTCGCCGTGGCTCGCGGATAGTCTAAACAGATGACGATGCATGAGACCCGGGCCACGACGATTCTCTCATAGGAAACCTGAGATGCAACGTTAACACTTTGATGAATGTATTTAGTCGAAGAGCAGCAGGATCAGTCAGTTGATCGCGAGATCTCAAAGAGCACGAAACTCTGTACAATTAACTGACTGATTCACCTGTCTCCATCGGTTTTAAGGAATAAAACTTAAATTTAAACCTTTACATAAATCTTTTGTCTAAGAACCTTAAAGGGGCGAGCGCTTACTAGCTGTTCCACCCTTCCTTTGCTCAGAGCGCTAAACAGCAGTTCGGGCTCCTTCATTACCTTTCATAAATACCTTTATGCCTCGAGGCCGACGAAGCAGGAGATCAGGACGTGCCGTACAGCTCGGTTGCGTGCTTCAAGTCGTTATCGCGGACCTTACACAAGGTCGACCGAGAGTAAGATCTGAGGAAGTCCTTATCGAGCCGGTAACGTTAGTAATACCGCGAGTGGTTGCCAACGATTCGATTGAGATACCAAAATCCGGTGTTGTCGAGCCGTCGAGCTCATGTGTTGTTGAGCCTCCGAGCTCATGTGTTGTTGAGCCTCTGAGCTCGTGTGTTGTTGAGCCGTCGAGCTCATGTGTTGTTGAACCATCAGGTTCTGGTGATCTGATCAATCAGTTACAATCACTTGTCCTCACGGAGGAGTCGAATCTCCAGAGCTCAGTCCGTTCAACCTCAGACGAGGCCCCAAGGGAAAACCCGGCCTTTTGGACCGGCATCAGCGACAATTGGCAGCTGATTCCAGTGGACGTTCCATCCGTCCATCCACCCAGCGGAAGCATCCCATTCCACGACCCTCGCTACGGGTATTATTCTGAGGCATATTTCAAGGCCACCGGCAGGGACGAATACGCACCGGCGGAGGAAAAGAAACTACGTAAGAGAGGGATTATTTGGGCCGACTTATGGGGCCCATAATCTCTGGCCCATGGTAAGTCATTAAACTTTTTTTTTTTGAATAAAATATAAGAAGGTCAACAGCTGACGCAGCTGGGGTCTATTGACACCCTAATGACGTCAACCTGGTTAATTAAAAAAATATTCTGTCTGAATAATAAATAAGCCAGAATGTAACATTGGTGCTGTGACCAGGATGCTGTTGAGTTTTTTCTATTCTATTTTATTTTAATTTATACAAAGTGTTGCTACGGAAATTTTGATAAAAAGTGAACGCGAGTGTTTTTTTTTCATATCAGAATTGTTGAATGTTTTCTCAGAAAATTGATTATTTAAATCTTCGCGGTCACTTCTTATAAACGGGAACGATTTTTGGAATTATTAAATTATTTCCCGTGGAATTTTCTTTATTATTTAAATTGATACATAAACGACGTATTAACGTATGAAAGTGATTTTATTTTCCGTCGGATCATGATATCAGTAATGAATTTGAATTCTTGCTGTCGGGAAAGGCCCGTGAATATTTTGTGATTGTTAGTGCTTTATTTTACGGACTTTGTTATAAAACGTTACTGAGTTATTTAATAAATATGATTTGTTTGGAATTCTCAATTGTGGGTTTAGAATCAAAAATTTGTCAAAGCTATCGGGTCTGCACAAAATTGTGTGAAATTGATTATTTTCAATTGAAAAAGTTAATTCGTTTTTTTTTCTTTCCAAATCAATTGTTTTTCTCAATCAATTAAAATTATTTTAATCTTATTAATTAATTTATTCTCCTACTGTTTAGTAACAATTGCGATTGCTTTGACAATTTTTTTTTATGATCTCATAAATATTCAATAATTAACGCGACAATTGAGAAAGCTTAAGCAATCAATAATTTTGCAAAATGGATAAACGTAGACCTATGACAGAGGAGGAACTCCTCGAACTGTCAGAAAAATTGAACGAACAGTGTAGAATGCACGATGATCGGGAAGCAGATCTTGAGGCCCGGGAACGGCTACTTAATGACCGATTAAGTGACCTTTCGGAGAGAGACCAAGCAAATATTGAAAAAGAGACGAAACTGCGCGATATCGAAGCAGAATTACGGAAATTAGAAATTTCTTTCGGAGAACGCGAACTTGAGTTGAAGTCACGCGAGTTAGTAAATCAGGGTGAACCTAATGAGCTTAAGGTCGAGTTTGAGCGTAGGTTACAAGAATTAAAAGATCGTGAAGCAGAATCTAGTCAGCTTCTTGAGCAGGCCAAATTAATGCAAACAGAGCGATTAAATAAACGCGAGGCTACGTTAGCTAACCGGGAGTGTGAGTTAACGGAGATCTAGGAAAAACTAAATAAACGGGAACGCGATCTGGTTGAGCGAGAAAACGCGGTAGCTACTCAGGAAAAAGAGATGCGAAATGATTCTAAATTATTACAAACCTGGGCTTCGGAGCTCAAGCAAATGAAAACGGCCGCCGTGACTAAGACACCAAGCGTTATCCAAGAACTCAAGGAGGAAATGTCGCAATTAAGAAGCAACGGGCCGAATGAACTCACATGCAACGCAAACATTACAATCAAGGACGCGTTGTCCTACGTACCTACCTTTGACGGTACTAGCGCCGCAGTTTCGGATTTCATAAGATCGTGTAATCGAGCTTGTTCTATGCTCGCGCCGAGCGCTGAATTCATGTTTTTGACACTTGTACGGCAAAAATTTAAAGGCGACGCTCGGATCGCCGTGGAAAACATAGAATACAGCAATATGAAGGAGTTCGAAAATCTTCTTCGCACTGTCTTTGACCGTCATCGATCTGCGAACCAATGCAAGGCCGAACTAGAAAATATTATCATGCGACCCAAGGAAAATATGGTTTCTTATGTAAACCGCGCTCGTACGATTTATCGCGATATACTTCACGCGGAAACAACCGAAAGGGGTACGCTTCTGGAAGCGGAAAAATTAAAAATTGAAAAAGATGCGATTTCAGCTTTTCTTAATGGCATCCCACCTTTACTGCAAGTTCAGTGTTTACTCAAGCCACACGATACGTTGGAGCAAACATACGCGTCGTCGATAGCCGCGTTTAAAAATCAGGAAGACAACGCGAAGCGTTTTCAAACAACGGTTGCGGTCACAATAGCTCATATATAAAGTAATCAACCTGACAGGTCTAAGCCACCTAGGCCAGAGCGCCAGGTGGAAAAAAATAGAGATCTTCGCTGTAACTATTGCGATAAACGCGGTCATTTCGAAAGAGATTGCTTGCAGAAAAAAGGATCGAGTAACAACAGTAATAATAAATTTAATAACGATAACAAATTTAATAACAAATACAATAACGTTGACCGGAGAAATCAGAATGACGGTAATAAAAACAAACCTCGCGGTAACGAAAGAAAACCCGAAAAAGACCGGGACGAGTGCACATGCTGCGGGCAAGTGAATCACAGTTTGGCAAACTGTTTTAAATTTGCAGCGCTTATGCGAACGCGTTATGGGCCGTCGGGAAACTCCAAACTCCCGGGGAAGAACGACGACGGGTCCCACGGGAGTCCGAAACAAGTTCAAAGGCCGCCGAAAAATCCTTTCGAGGTCGCGCACCAGTCAACGTCGCGACAGTCGTACTTAACTTAAGGAAAACCGAGGTACCAGCAATATTGGTCAAAAGCGATGATATAAAAAATCATTTAACGATCATGCTTGATTCGGGTTCGGAGGTAAATATTATAAAAATTGGTGCGTTAAATAAACCGCAAGGTATCGACGAAGAACATAAATTGGCGCTATTGGGCATAAATAAAGACCCAGTATATACGGTTGGTAAAATCCACGTAGAATTATTCGGTTACGGTATCGAATTTAATGTGGTGGAAGACGACTTCCCCACAGTTCATCTCGCTATTTTGGGTGCGAAATTCTTCAACGAGTATGGCGCTAGATTCTTCTTCGATCGCAAATTATTTACGTTTTACGATGTCGAAATCCCGTTCTTTGAAACGGAAATTGAAAAATTGCCTCCAAGATCTGTTACCGTGATTAAAATTAAAACTACTCCTGATTCATCTGACTATGGCTATGTACTCGAATATACTGTGCATCCGAACTTGAAATCGGAGGTACATTTGAAACTAATAATAACGGTAGTACGCTCTTACGGGCTTACAATAATTCTGATACTGAGATTTCTATTCCCAGGCCTGTGGTCGATTTACAATCATCCTTGTGGCGGGATGAAAGCGATATTACCACTAAATCAAAATCAGTAAATTTAATTAATGATTTTCCATGCGAGCCTCAATCAACTGCTATTGATGCAGATAATTTTGTTGAGCCTATCAGGGCTATTCGTAACTCACGATTATCCAAAGACATTGGGTCGGGAATCGGGGAGGAATTAAAAGGTTCAGGGGTCGTAGAATCAAGGGTATTCACGATCTTTGAAAATAATAAAACGCTGGAGCGGGCACAAGAAGTGACCAACTCCGTGCACGTTACCGAAGATTTATCGGATCGGCAGCGCATGGAAATCAAAAATCTGATTTTTGAGAATCAAGATTTATTTTATTTATCTGGAGAGAATCTCGGGTCTACAAACGAGATTTTACATCGTATAATAACTACGGATGATCATCCAGTATTTAAGAAACAATATCGCTTTCCTCCCATACATAAGGAGGAGATCTCGAGACAGGTCAGAGAATTAGAAGAAAAGGGTATTATTAGACCCTCAGAATCAGGTTATTGTTCCCCGATTTGGATCGTTCCTAAAAAGGAAGATTCTTTCGGTAATAAGAAATGGCGTATGGTAATCGACTTTCGTGATTTAAACGAAAAAACTTTTACAGTCGTTTACCCTACTCCAAATATTGTCGAAATAATTGACCAAATAGGCGATGCAGAGTACTTTTCAACCTTTGATCTAGCGAGTGGTTTCCACCAAATCAAAATTCACCCAGATGATATACATAAGACAGCCTTTTCTTCGCCAAGCCAACATTATGAATTTGTTAGAATGCCGTTTGGGCTGAAAAATGCCCCTCCGACATTTCAAAGATTAATGAATAAGGTTTTGGTGGGACTGCTTGGCAGAGGTGTCTTCGTGTATATGGATGACATAGTCGTTTACTCTAAAACATTTGAGGACCACGTCGCAAAAATCAAAGAGTTGTTTGTTTGTCTACGTAAAGCGGGTTTGCAACTGCAACCCGATAAATGTAATTTATTTTTGGAAGAAATTAATTATTTGGGGCATATAATATCAGGAAACGGTGTTAAACCGGACCCTAAGAAAACCGACGCGGTCGAAAAATTCGCGATACCTACGAATGTTAAAAAAGTTCGTGAATTTTTGGGTTTAACCGGGTATTATAGGAGATTCATTGACAACTACGCGAAAATAAGTAAGCCACTAACATCCCTACTGCAAAAAGATGCAGTATTCGCTTGGGGTCAGAGTCAATCGGAAGCGTTTGAGACGCTGAAAAAGAAACTTGTAGAGTCGCCGATTTTACAATTTCCGGATTTCTCGCGAGAGTTTATCATCACAACTGATGCTTGTGATTACGGAATCGGAGCGTGTTTAAACCAAGGAGAAATAAATATAAACCTGTGTCTTACGCGTCTCGCTTATTAAATTCAGCCGAACGTAACTATTCGACCATTGAAAAGGAAATGCTCGCGATAGTCTACGCGGTGAATAAATTCCAGCCGTACATTTACGGAAGTCAATTCACGTTAGTAACTGACCATAGACCCCTCACATGGGTTAATTCGGTATCATCACCAAACTCTCGAATAGTGAGGTGGCGATTAAGCATGGAAGATTACATGTATAAGGTAGTCTACAAGCCGGGTCGCGTAAATTCAAACGTGGATTCTCTCTCTCGAAATCCGGTTGACGAACCAGAGGAGTTTATTCCTCAAGCACGGGTCGGCCCGATACGGAAATTTGATCCAGATAAAACGGCAACGACTCCAGATGAAACCACCGAAGATGACTCTACCCCAGGGGCAAAACGGACGCGGAAGCAGTACAATCTTAGACGCAAAGTACGCGTTTTTAACGATCCGGAAAATAATGACACCGAGCCGGAGCACGGGACTCCTCCAGTCCAATTTGTATTTAGACCCCGCGAATGGCCTTCAGCCCCACCTGTACCAGAACCAAATCAATCGTCCGCAAATGATCATCAATCTGCGAACGATTCTAGCGACGGTGAGGAGGTAGTGGTTTCGGATAACGAAGATCGGAGTCGTCACCATATTATTCCCGACTCGGACGACGAACCAATGATAGAAGACGTGGACGCGGACGACGAAGCTAACGGTAACGAAGATGATATCGGAGAGGAGCGTCTCCAAACCGATGGAGAAACGTCGGAATCGGAAGACGATAACGTCCAAGGTCGCAAAGACGTGGATCAAGAAGACAGCGATGAGGGAGAGTATGCCCCGGTTCGTCCACGAGCCAGGCGAAATCGTACTACACCCATGACGCGAGAAATAGCTCCGAACGTTCGCGAAACGCGTGATCGGTTGTCAATGCAATCAGATAATGTACTAATATTTACTAATGTAAAAGGAAAACCTCGGGACGAAGGAAGCAAAGAACTTGCTGACGTCTTGGAAATTCCCGCACAACTAACTTTCTGTAGAGCTACTGTAATACCCTACAAGGGAAATAAGCGCTGTATAGTAGCAGCGCCTAAATACAGAGACACTGACCTCGTATCGGTCGAGGATATCCGAGAGACATTGGCTTCTGTATACAATATAGTAATGGAACTAGGTTTAGAGTCATTAAGTGTGGCAAAAACTAGTAAAAAAGATGATATAAATTGGCTGACAATCCAAGAGGAATTAATTGATGCATTTACGGACACTGAGGTTAAAATAACTATTTGTCTTAACCTCGTGCGTATCCCAAATGAGGATGAAAAATTAGACATTTTAGAGGAATACCACGGTTCAGCCGTGGGAGGTCACAAAGGAATGACCTAAACGTATAAAAGAATTCGACAAAATTTTTCTGGGCTAAAATTAAACAAGATGTCATCAATTATATTCAAAAATGCTTGGATTGTCAACTGAAAAAGTTAATTAGAGTTAAGACAAAGCAGCCAATGGTCCTCACGGATACCCCTGATGCTGGGTTTGACAAAATCGGTTTAGACATTATGTACCCAACGCATACTTCTGCGTCTGGAAATAAGTACATATTAACTATACAGGATCTCCTGACTAAGTTCTCGATGGCAATCGCTTTAGAGCAAGCAACAGCTGTAGATGTAGCACAAGCTTTAGTAAATCGTTGGTTTTGCTACTTCGGGACTCCTAAGGCCATACTTACTGATCAAGGAACAAACTTCCTTTCGAGTTTACTTAAAAATATTGCTAAAAAGTATAAAATCAAACAATATCATACGTCTGCATATAGACCTCAGAGTAATGGGTCGGTGGAACGATCTCACCATGTATTACAAGAATACTTGAAAAATTATATAGGCGAGAATGAAGACTGGGATGAATGCCTAGACTTAGCCTCATTTTCATATAATGTAAGTGAACATGAGGGTACAGGATTCACTCCATATAAACTAGTATTCGGGAAATTACCCCGTCTTCCTTCTCGCATACAAACTATTGAAGAACCTAATGAGACATATGCAGGTTATTTAGAGCAATTATTTAGACGTATAAGACAAGCTAAAGTGACTGCCAATGAGAACTTACATCAGGCTAAAGTTAGGTCAAAATTTTATTACGATAGGAAAATAAATCCACACCAGTTTAAACCTGGAACTAGGGTATTTGTACTATGGGAACCAAGGAAAAGTAAAGGAGACCCGCAGTACACTGGTCCTCATGATGTAATCGCGATCGGTCAAAACGAGACGGCCGAAGTAGATATAGATGGGGTGGTGAAAAGAGTTCACCTCAACAAGTTAAGAATATCTCGTATATAATTTTCAGATGACCGGGTTGGTGATACTGCTGGGACTCCTTCCCTTTTCCTTGGGCCTGGTTGGATATGACTGCAGCGGGTCGTCGATGAATATGACTACGCTATCACTGTTGGATGCAGGGGAGTGCAATTTCCCCGCAAGGAAAGCTGAAACCGAAAAGGTAATCGTAAGCCTAATACAACCGGCTGAAATAATTCACGTTCACGTGATCGAGTGTAAGATATTGAGAAATAGAGTAGTGCAACGTTGCGGAATGCACTCCCATACATCCTCCGTGTTAAACGGGCGTAGAGGATACTATTTAGATATGGATTATACTAGATGTAAGAAAATGCATGATACAGGTGCAATCTGGCTTTACGATCGAGTCCACATGATCGACTTGAAAATGAACACTACAAACTTTAGACAGGCGATATTAGCCGGCGATCATCATATGGACGGTACATGTGCGGGAGGTGTATTTAGTGATTCGTGGGGTACGTGGGAAAAAGTCGTAGCCGATGGGTTATTCGAAATATCTCTTTCTGATTATGAAACAACGCTGAACACTAAAACAAACCAAGTGATTTTAAGATCGGGAACGCGATGTGACGCGCAAAAACTTTCTTGCGTTACCAGTGAAGGTATGACCGCGTTCTGGAGCGAAACTCCAAAAGACTCGTGCCTTATGAAATACGCGTTGCTCTACCACGGATCGGCTACAAGAATCATCGGGGAAGAAGGACATCCCGATGTCTACTCACTCACTACAGAAGATATCACCTTCGCGCTGGCCCAGCGAGGTGAGGTAGAAGTGTGCGGGCATAACGTTATCAAAACGGAGCACCCGAAGCTTTTCATAGTGGTCCTTAAAACCACGGACTACACCATGCAAATAGAGGCGATTAAGACCGAAGATATGGATATTTTCGCGTATGTAAATAGCAAGTTTATATACGTCGAGAAATTTATAAGACAGCAAATACAAAACCTCTACCATGACGTCCTCGTTAGACGTTGTGAGTTAGAGCGTTCGATATTAATGAATGCATTAGCCTTGTCATCACTGGCTCCAGACGAGTTTGGTTGTGCGCTTATGAAAAGCCCAGGGTACTATACCACCGTTGCGGGTGAACTAGTGCACATTACAAAGTGTCTACCTGTGCCCGTGCGCGGACGTCAGGACCAACATTGTTATCAAGAACTTCCGGTAACGTACAATAATCAAAGTTATTTCCTAGCTCCAAAGTCAAGGATACTCCTGAAAAGAGGGACCATCATCGAGTGCAAAGCTATCTTACCCACAGGGTACTTCATCGATGGAGCGTGGTACCACTTGACGCCTCAAGGTATTCGGGCACCAACACCACAACAACTTCAACCACTGACGGTCCCGACCTGGAACTATGAAAACCCAGAGCATCTGGCAACATCGGGAATCTACTCTCCGAAAGATTTGGAGAAATTACGTAACCGGATAATGTTTCCGGCTGAGAGACCAGCACTGCTTAATTCCATAGCCATGGGAGCAGCTGGAAGGGACATACCTGCAGGAAGCATCAATGTGCTGGGACTATTCGACGAGGAAGCGTTAGAAAAATTAGCACTCACCACAGGGCAGAGAATCTGGCGAAGTTTAATCGACTTCGGATCTGTTACCGCTGGCATATTATCAATTATGTTGGTATTGCGACTTCTGAAGTTCATTTTTGACACGATATTTCATGCATACGCATTGTATGGCATATGGGGCCCCAGCTTAGTCCTAGTAACAGCAATATGGGACACATTGGCGAATCTCATACTACATCACCATCACCGCAGAAGATACGACTTGGATGTAGAGAGTCAAAGGAGCAAGCTCCCATACCTCGTCCGAGGTCAAGTATATCAATCATCGACGAGGAACCCGAAACTCATAAGTCTGCGCCACCTGAAGAAATAACATATGCAGAGCTAAATTGACAACTGGAAGATCAACCACTGAGGTCCAAACTCCACGAGTGTACAAACAGTGAGATGTTCGCTCGTTTGAGAAACCGTGCGGAAAACCGCGAGTGAACATTGTGAATGAAAATCGCGAGTGAACGCGAAAGCCAGATTGTGCCTATTTCATCTAAAACATTTTAGAAATTTAAGGAAATTGTCTTGCGGACAAAATTTTAATCTTTAAGGACTTTAATACCTGTTATTAACAGGAAAATTTATATTTGTCAATAATTATACGTAGAATATTAGTACCAGATAACTAAATGATAGTTACGAACATGAATTTAGGTTTAATTACTTTATTATTATAAATACAGATAAATATTGAAGTTGCTAACTGATTTAAGTCGGGAGGTAGCTACCTCATTTTTCATTATGAATTTCGACTTAAGCAGTTACTTCTTAGGTAATTTATAAATTACCGCAAAGCGGAAGCATATCTGTACGAATTATATTTAGAATTAATCATTTCAATACCAAACGACCGAGTCGGGAGGTAATTAAATTATTAGATACTAACGTTTAGTTTCATATTTCTAAGTTTATGTAACATTATAAACGTTGTGTCTCAGGTATAGGTTTAAATTCAATAGCCTAGAACTTTTCTTTACAGTATTCAAAATTGATTTTAACTTCTGGTTTATATAGAGTCATTTACACATTCAGCTTTGGTTTCTATAGAGTCAGTCACATAATCAATTTAAATTTATATCGAGCCGCTTTATTTATAATAGAAGTCGCACCGATTTTATTAAAGCGCCGCGACTTACTCAAGTCGGGAGGTGTTACGTTCTGGCTCTAACTAAATTTAAATAAAAATTTTGGAAATTTTTTTTTTGAAGTCTCGAATTATTTATTCGCCACGGTGGGCGAATAAACGGTTCGACACTTCTTAGAATTACAAATAAATAAGAAATTAATAAATCGTTACTTTGTTGGCGATATTATTTTATTCATCACCAACAATGTAACGGAAATCTCTTGCGATAAGAGAGTCGCCGTGGCTCGCGGATAGTCTAAACAGATGACGATGCATGAGACCCGGGCCACGACGATTCTCTCATAGGAAACCTGAGATGCAACGTTAACACTTTGATGAATGTATTTAGTCGAAGAGCAGCAGGATCAGTCAGTTGATCGCGAGATCTCAAAGAGCACGAAAATCTGTACAATTAACTGACTGATTCACCTGTCTCCATCGGTTTTAAGGAATAAAACCTAAATTTAAACCTTTACATAAATCTTTTGTCTAAGAACCTTAAAGGGGCGAGCGCTTACTAGCTGTTCCACCCTTCCTTTGCTCAGAGCGCTAGACAGCAGTTCGGGCTCCTTCATTACCTTTCATAAATACCTTTATGCCTCGAGGCCGACGAAGCAGGAGATCAGGACGTGCCGTACAGCTCGGTTGCGTGCTTCAAGTCGTTATCGCGGACCTTACACAAGGTCGACCGAGAGTAAGATCTGAGGAAGTCCTTATCGAGCCGGTAACGTTAGTAATACCGCGAGTGGTTGCCAACGATTCGATTGAGATACCAAAATCCGGTGTTGTCGAGCCGTCGAGCTCGTGTGTTGTTGAGCCTCCGAGCTCATGTGTTGTTGAGCCTCTGAGCTCGTGTGTTGTCGAGCCGTCGAGCTCATGTGTTGTTGAACCATCAGGTTCTGGTGATCTGATCAATCAGTTACAATCACTTGTCCTCACGGAGGAGTCGAATCTCCAGAGCTCAGTCCGTTCAACCTCAGAAGAGGCCCCAAGGGAAAACCCGGCCTTTTGGACCGGCATCAGCGACAATTGGCAGCTGATTCCAGTGGACGTTCCATCCGTCCATCCACCCAGCGGAAGCATCCCATTCCACGACCCTCGCTACGGGTATTATTCTGAGGCATATTTCAAGGCCAACGGCAGGGACGAATACGCACCGGCGGAGGAAAAGAAACTACGTAAGAGAGGGATTATTTGGGCCGACTTATGGGGCCCATAATCTCCACCATGGTAAGTCATTAAACTTTTTTTTTTTTGAATAAAATATAAGAAGGTCAACAGCTGACGCACCTGAGGTCTATTGACACCCTAGAGACGTCAACCTGGTTAATTAAAATAATATTCTGTCTGAATAATAAATAAGCCAGAATGTAACACAATAGCAATTTATGAGTAATATATGAATAAATTGTGGTCCGGTTAATTTTTTTTCAGAGAGCTGGTGAGAAATAAGACGAGGAATAAGGCCCCTAGGGCTATTTTTCAGAGGAATATGAAGGAATACAGCCCACATATATATAAAAATGGCCTAGTCTAGTAGCACATTCTCAGATAAATACTAATAAGACTATCGAAGTGCCCGTTTACTATAAAACGGGTAGTCTAAACTGCTGCGGTAAATCTAAAGAAATCCTGTGACTATATCTTAGACGTGTATAGATATATCAGGCCTATATATATTAAAAAAATAGCCTAGCTCAGGAGTATGTTGCCATATAATCAGTAATTTTACTACTTAATTGCCCGTTTACCATGAAACGGGTAGTCTAAACTGCTGCGGTAAATAGTAAAAAATTCAGTGTCTATTTTTCAGAGGAATATGACGGAAAATAGCCCACATATATTTATGAAAATGGCCTAGTCTAGTAGCCCATCGCCATATAATTATTGATAGGACTTTCCAAGTGTCCGGTTACTATAAAACGGGTCGTCTAAACTGCTGCGGTAAATCTAAAAAAATCCTGTGACTATATTTTAGAAGTGTATAGCTATATCAGGCCTATATATATTAAAAAAATAGCCTAGCCTAGGAGTATGTTGCCATATAATCAGTAATTTTACTACCTAATTGCCCGTTTACCATGAAACGGGTAGTCTAAACTGCTGCGGTGAATAGTAAAAAATTCAGTGTCTATTTTTCAGAGGAATATGACGGAAAATAGCCCACATATATATATGAAAATGGCCTAGTCTAGTAGCACATTGCCATATAATTACTAATAGGACTATCGAAGGGTCCGTTTACTATATAACGGGTCGTCTAAACTGATGCGGTAAATAGTAAAAATTTCGGTGTCTATTTTTCAGAGGAATATGACAGAACATAGCCCACATATATATGAAAATGGCCTAGTCTAGTAGCACATTCTCACATAAATACTAATAAGACTAACTGCTGTGGTAAATCTAAAGAAATCCTGTGACTATATTTTAGAAGTGTATAGCTATATTAGGCCTATATATATTAAAAAAATAGCCTAGCGCAGGAGTATGTTGCCATATAATCAGTAATTTTACTACCTAATTGCCCGTTTACCATGAAACGGGTAGTCTAAACTGCTGCGGTAAATAGTCAATATTCTGTGTCTATTTTTCAAAGGAACATGACGGCAAACAGCCCACATATATATGAAAATGGCCTAGTCTAGTAGCAAGTTGCCATATAATTATTGATAGGAATTTCCAAGTGTCCGTTTACTATATAACGGGTCGTCTAAACTGATGCGGTAAATAGTAAAAAATTCGGTGTCTATTTTTCAGAGGAATATAAAGGAATACAGCCCACATATATATGAAAATGGCCTAGTCTAGTAGCAAGTTGCCATATAATTATTGATAGGAATTTCCAAGTGTCCGTTTACTATGAAACGGGTCGTCTAAACTGCTGCGGTAAATTGTAAAAAATTCAGTGTCTATTTTTCAGACGAATATGACGAAACATAGCCCACATATATATGAAAATGGCCTAGTCTAGTAGCACATTGCCATATAATTACTAATAGGACTATCGAAGTTTCTGTTTACTATAAGACGGGTAGTCCAAACTTCTGCGGTAAATCTAAAAAAATCCTGTGACTATATCTTAGAAGTGTTTAGCTATATCAGGCCTATATATTTAAAAAAAATAGCCTAGCCTAGCAGTATGTTGCCATATGATCAGTAATTTTACTACCTGATTGCCCGTTCACCATGAAACGGGCAGTCTAAACTGCTGCGGTAAATAGTAAAAAATTCAGTGTCTATTTTTCAGAGGAATATGACGGAACATAGCCAACATATATATGAAAATGGCCTAGTCTTGTAGCACATTGCCACATAAATACTAATAGGACTATCGAAGTGTTTGTTTACTATAAAACGGGTAGTCTAAACTGTTGCGGTAAATCTAAATAAATCCTGTGACTATATCTCAGAAGTGTATAGCTATTTTAGGCCTTTCATATATTAAAAAAATAGCCTAGCCTAGGAGTATGTTGCCATATAATCAGTAATTGCACTACCTAAGTGCCAGTTTACTATGAAACGGGTAGTCTTAACCGCTACTGTAGATAGTGATAAAATCGAGTGACTTTTTTTTAATTATATGATTACCTAAAGCCCAAACATATGAAGAAACGCCCTAGTCTAGGAGTACGTTGCCCTATTAATATTCATAGCACTCTACAAGTGCTCGTTTAATATTAAACAGTTAGTCTTAACACCTGTGGCAAATAGTAAACCAGAGTGACTATTTTTTTGAAATAATTGTCAGTGTAGAGCGCACACACGTAAAAAACAAATGGCCTACTGTAGTATTTTGGCATATAATTAATAATGGCACGATATAAGTGCCTGTTCGCAATAAAGTGGGTAGTCCAAACTGCTGCAGTAAATAGTAAAAAAATTCTTCGTTTATTATTCAGAAGTATATTACTGAAAATAGCTTACATCTGTATGAAAGTGGCCTAGTCTTGTAGTACATTACCACATCATTATTAATAGTAGTATCCAAAGGTCTGTTTGCTATTAAACAGGTGGTTTTAACTCCTCTGGCAGATACTGATAAAATTCTGTGCTTATTTTTTAGAAGTTTATGACCGTATAGACCCTATTCATGTAAAGTAATGGTCTTGCGTAAAAGTACTTTGCTATATTATTAATAATAGCACTATACAAGTCCCTGTTCTGTATAAGATGGATGAACTCAAATGCATTGGTTTACATTGTGGCACGACGGCCCTCTTAAGACGGTAATGATTTTTTATAGCTTCTAATCTATAGATCAACCTAATTTGGCCCTTTCTTAAGCAAATTCATTTAGGTTTTACCAAAACTAAAAAAAAAAAAATCGGTCTGTCGGTTGACCCTGCGGGCCAGCCCCAAAACTTCCCGCTGTTTTCGAGCTCTCTGAGCTCGAAAACACTTTTGTATACTTTTGGTTTCGAAAAAAACCGTTTTTAGCATTTCTTTCTGCCACGATAACTCTCGAACGAATTATCCGATTTCGACGTTTGAGGTGGCAATCGACGCGTTTTATTGAATTCTAGAGCCGACTAGAATTTGAAAGCGATCGATTCAGCCGTCTGGAAGATATTTGAAAAAAAACATTTTTCACCATTTCTTTCTCCAACGATATCTCCCGAACAAATTAACCGATTGAGGTGGTTAAGGCGGTATTCGACGCGTTTTATTGAGTTTTAGAGCTGATTAGAGTTTGAAGTCGATCATTTAATTCGTTTTTGAGAAATCAATGAAAAACTAAAAAAAAAGAATTTATTTTTTTCGTAATTCACCAATATCTTCGAGTCTACTTGGTCTAATGATCTGAAATTTTCAGAAAAGTTGATGGCCGAAAAACTCTTTCGATTGCCGCCTTAACCATCCAAATCGGTTTATTAGTTAAAAAGTTATAAAGAGTTTACATACATACATACATACATACATACATACACACACACACACACACACACACACACACACACACACACACACATACATACAGACACTCGGACATCATTCTAAAAATAGTCAGAATAGCTTCCTAGGACCTCAAAACGTCGACATTTGATGAAAACTCGATTTTCGAAAATCGGGGTGAAAACAATAGCTTCCCGAAATTTTCGAAAATCATCGATTTTCTAAGCGGGAAGTTAAAAATCTGGGCATCGGTTGACCCTGCGGGCCAGCCCCAAAACTTCCCGCTGTTTTCGAGCTCAAGGAGCTTAAAAACATCGTTGTAAATAAATTTTCAAGCTCTTCGAGCTCGAAAATACTTTTGCATGCCATTATTTTCGAAAAAAACAGTTTTTAGCATATCTTTCTCCCGCAATAACTCTCAAACAAATTATCCGATTTTTAAGTTTGAGGTGGCAATCGACGCGTTTTATTAAGTTCTAGAGCTGATTAGATTTTTAAGTCGATCGTATAAGTCGTTTTCGCGAAATCAATAAAAAACTAAAAAAAAAAAATTTATTTTTTTCGTAATTCACCAATATCTTCGAGTCTACTTGGTCAAATGATCTGAAATTTTCAGAAAAGTTGATGGCCAAAAAACTCTTTCGATTGCCGCCTTAACCATCCAAATCGGTTTATTAGTTAAAAAGTTATAAAGAGTTTACATACATACATACACACACACACACACACACACACACACGCACACATCCATACAGACACTCGGACATCATTGTAAAAATAGTCAGAATAGCTTTCTAGGACCTCAAAACGTCGACATCTGATGAAAACTCGATTTTTGAAAATCGGGGTGAAAACAATAACTTCCCGAAATTTTTGAAAATCATTGATTTTCTAAGCGGTAAGTTAAAAAATTTTTGGGGCACGACGGCCTTTTTCAAAAAAAAATGCTTAAAATAAATTTTTGTTTTTTTTTCTCAACTGGAAAAAAAAAATTCAAACACAAATATACTATTTTCGTACCTCTAGAAGCCCATGGATTTCGAATTTATTAAAAAAAAAAAAATGTATTTAGCTTATACAACCAGGTTTATTGAAATTTTAATTTTTTTATTTTAACCACAATATAATTTATTGGCCTTAAGGAGGTTCGACCGAATCTAATGTAAAATACATTTTCCAACGTTAAGATTTGAATCTTAGTATACATGTAAATAAGTCCTTTATCTATGTATTCTCAAAATTTGAATATGATCCACCGTCTAGTTTTTTAGAAAAAAAGATTTAAAAATGACGTTTTCGAAGTTCTTATACACAGGCTCTTATGGCGGACAAGCTCCCGTCATGACTTGTTCGATTATTTTCATTATAAACTTCCCAAGTTTAAGGAATAAAAAACCACACGCATGAACTTGAATAATTTGGGAATATGATAAGATTTTAACAATATAGTGATACCATTGTAATTATTTAAATAATTCAAGTTAAACTTTATTATTTAATCTCGTTCATCGACAGAGATACATATTATTGAGGGTTTGGCAACGTCGCGGAAGCAGCTGAGAGAAAAAACAAAGATAGAAATACATTAATAAGAGAGACGAGATTAGAAACAAATTTTCCCGCTTTAATTTGAATATTCATGTGTAAGAAGTTAGAACGCGCTGTTGCCAAATCTTTCGATTAAATCATATGAGTCAAAAATAACCAAGTCATTTCATTACTTTTTTTAATTGAATAAGTAATAAATATTAATTTATAAATTCGTCATGTTATTATAAATTAAAATAATGAATTTTCATAACTATTAGGAGAATTTAGCAAACAAAAAAATTCAAACACTACTTTGACTCACTAGTATCAGTCGAACCTCCTTAAAAAGCTTGAATAAACAAATGTTTTTAATTCATTTTCGTTTAGAAAAAAAATAATTTTCCTGTATCAAATTTTTTTTTAGTAGGTCCATTATGCCCCAGATATCGCAAATCAGCCTAAAATGTCTTTAAACCATTAAACATAAACACACTAACATGATTTGACCGAAAATGAAAAAAAAATTTTTACCAAATTTTTTAGGGGGTCCGCCGTGCCCTAGGAGACCTTATTCTTATTGTAGTTTACAAGCTCCGGTTTTTATAAAACAAGCAGAGTTCATGCTTTTATAATAACTAAAAAATTTTTGTAGCTATTTTCTGGAAGTCTATAAGTGTATTAAGCCCATACAAATGGAAAAATCTCCTAGTGTAGGAGTACTGTGCCATATAGTTATTCATGGTGCTATGTCACGTTTTAACAGTGCATACTAGTTCTTATTTTATTTCATTTTCTTTAATTAGCTTTCATTTTCCCTCAATATTATCTAAGAATTTTTTCATTATTAATGTAATAATTTAAGTAATCTAATGTATCGTGACATGTTATTATTTATTAAATTGAAGTCGATAGTATGCGATCACTGCTTTCGTAATTTCAGTGATTGTATAGAAAATTTTAAATATTCAAAAAAAGAATAAAAATGAAAAAAATTTTACTAATTTTCAAATATAAATATTCCGATGTTAATTGATTACTTCAAGTTGGTGATTGTCAAGCTCTAGTGCCGTCATTTGTTTATCTAAACCTAAAAATTTAACACTAAGTGACATTTAAATATATGAAGCATTAAACGTAAGTATTAACTTTTTATTATCTTTTTTTTAATTAATAACATTTTCACTATCGCTACTTTTCTTTATATACTTATTTTCACTATCGTTGTTATTGTTCTCACATGAATATCTTTTTCAAATTTAACTTACATATTCTGACATTTAAAAATCTTGCATATTTTTTAACCCTTATTTTTTATTTTTATTTTTAACGGTTAGCTAATATTCTAGAATCACAATCATAATGATAATAATAATAATAATAATAATAATAATAATAATAATAATAATAATAATAATAATAATAATAATAATAATAATAATAATAATAATAATAATAATAATAATAATAATAATAATAATAATAATAATAATAATAATAATAATAATAATAATAATAATAATAATAATAATAATAATAATAATAATAATAATAATAATAATAATAATAATAATAATAATAATAATAATAATAATAATAATAATAATAATAATAATAATAATAATAATAATAATAATAATAATAATAATAATAATAATAATAATAATAATAATAATAATAATAATAATAATAATAATAATAATAATAATAATAATAATAATAATAATAATAATAATAATAATAATAATAATAATAATAATAATAATAATAATAATAATAATAATAATAATAATAATAATAATAATAATAATAATAATAATAATAATAATAATAATAATAATAATAATAATAATAATAATAATAATAATAATAATAATAATAATAATAATAATAATAATAATAATAATAATAATAATAATAATAATAATAATAATAATAATAATAATAATAATAATAATAATAATAATAATAATAATAATAATAATAATAATAATAATAATAATAATAATAATAATAATAATAATAATAATAATAATAATAATAATAATAATAATAATAATAATAATAATAATAATAATAATAATAATAATAATAATAATAATAATAATAATAATAATAATAATAATAATAATAATAATAATAATAATAATAATAATAATAATAATAATAATAATAATAATAATAATAATAATAATAATAATAATAATAATAATAATAATAATAATAATAATAATAATAATAATAATAATAATAATAATAATAATAATAATAATAATAATAATAATAATAATAATAATAATAATAATAATAATAATAATAATAATAATAATAATAATAATAATAATAATAATAATAATAATAATAATAATAATAATAATAATAATAATAATAATAATAATAATAATAATAATAATAATAATAATAATAATAATAATAATAATAATAATAATAATAATAATAATAATAATAATAATAATAATAATAATAATAATAATAATAATAATAATAATAATAATAATAATAATAATAATAATAATAATAATAATAATAATAATAATAATAATAATAATAATAATAATAATAATAATAATAATAATAATAATAATAATAATAATAATAATAATAATAATAATAATAATAATAATAATAATAATAATAATAATAATAATAATAATAATAATAATAATAATAATAATAATAATAATAATAATAATAATAATAATAATAATAATAATAATAATAATAATAATAATAATAATAATAATAATAATAATAATAATAATAATAATAATAATAATAATAATAATAATAATAATAATAATAATAATAATAATAATAATAATAATAATAATAATAATAATAATAATAATAATAATAATAATAATAATAATAATAATAATAATAATAATAATAATAATAATAATCTACATTATTAAGAGAATAAGGAAAATTTTGTTCCCGCCATATCTACATGATAGAATTGGTTAATGTTATTAAATTTGGTATCATTAGACAGGTCTTGACTTGAATTTGTGCCATTTTATGATTTCAAGTCTTTCTTATTGATAATTATCGCGATAAATCAAATTAATTAAGCCATTCGAAAATAATTTAAATTAAACGATAAAAAAAAGACGATCGTATTTCTTTTCTTTATATATAAAAAAAAAAAAAATTAATACGACTGTCTTTGTTTTTAAAACAAATATTAAATATTTTTAAATAATTATTTGTGGCGCCCGAAATATTCATGGATCAGAAAAATTTAAATTTAGAAACTCTAATCCAATACGCAGATGGCGCTTTTGGAGTGAATAATTGGTCTCATGAGTTAATGTACCAAAGTATTGGTAATTATTAAATTAATTAAATCATTCTGTTTGATCATATCTCAATAAAAAATAATTTTACATATAAGTATATTTTTTTTTTGATAAAATATTTTCAATTACTTTTTACTTTTGTTTCAATATAAAATTTGTATTTTAAAATGATATGATCAAAATATTTTTATTTATTATTTTCAGTTAATTTTACTGCTGATTTTTTTTAATTTCTCTATTTATTTATTTTTGTAGATTATATTGAGTACGATGAAAATTATAATGTCGTTGTAGGTTGTACGACCGTTACAAAAATTCAAAATTTAGGAAAAAGCCACGAGGTTTTAGGTTTTTTTTCAAGCATCATTTAATTTAAAAGCAGAAGCTTTAGAAAATGCTAGAGAAGTAATAAAACATAAATTTGTATTGCTTTATTGATATAATAATTTCTAATTTAATTTCCAGAATTTTTTTTTGAAGTCATTTCAGAATTCTTTATTTTTTTTTTTTTAAAGAAATACGTGATTTATTATTTAAATCAGAAATGGATAAGGTCGACAGATTAAAAAAAAAAGAAAAATTGCAAATCCAGTGGCGAGAAGAACGTGGTATACTACTTTTTTTAAAGTTTATTCATTTAATAAATTATATAGATTAGAAATTATTAAATATTTTTCTTCTTTTATTCAGGCTTGGATTCGAAAATCCAATTGAACAAAAAATTTAAGCATAATTAAAATAATTAATTTAATTGTAAATAGTTATTCAAAAATTGATAAATAAAATACTAAATAACGTTATTAATTAAAACTACTTACTTCTAAATATTTAAGTCTCTACGTTTAAAAAAAGTTAATTAAGTAGTCGAAACAATATTTTTTTATAAAATAATATGTTAAGTATCTTCAACTACCTACATATAATATTGGTATTTTTAATTTGATACATTAATTAAATAGTTAGTTCTCCAGTAAAGTATTAATTAAATAAAAAAAAAAATTATTTTAAATATTTAACATAGACATAATGGAATTCCATATATATATATATATATATTACTTTTGTTTTTGTTTTGTCGTTGACAAGCTTGAAGTTAGTAAAGAATGTCATTACATGCTTTTTATTAACTCACTATTTATCTATAGTCTAATCGATTGATTGGATTAATAGACAACGAATTTAAATAGAAGAGAATAAATTTCAATCTATTATCTACTGTTCATAAATTAAACAATATTGTTTAATTAAAATATAAAAGAAAATATTATAAATAACTTTCTCAATCAAAGGTATATCTAATAATAAAATTATTGAATGTAGCATTATAATAAAATTTAATTTTTGATATTATTTCAAAAAAATAAAACGGAGATAAGTTTTCACTATATAGATATTTATACATATAAATATTAAAATTAAATTCCGTAATTTTCTCTAAGATCATATCAATAAAGATACAAATTTTGATTATTCAGATTTCTTTAATTAAATAAATGCCGAGTCGGGATCGTCAATATCGTGAAAAAAAAAGAAAAATACGAAGAGAGGTTCGTGGAAATCCTTCTTTAGATCCTGTTGCCTTTCAAAATGATTTCTACCCTGAACTTCATTCACTTGGTAAACTGGATCAAATTTGTGAACATTGTCATGCTCGATTTTTTCCTTCTGAACGACCAATTAGTGGGAGATATATATTCAATGCTGCAGAAATGGTAAAATTAATTTATCTTCACCAAAAAATTCAGGTTTGATTCACTCATTACTAACAACAAATAATGTCGAATCGAGAGGTTTTATTACAAATATTCGTTCTTATAACGCCGCGTTAGCTATGGTAAGTGCAAAAGCTAAAATTGATGAGCAGTTAGGAAGTTATCTTTTTAAAGTCCATGGTAATTTCTATCATGGGCATGGTCCTTTAATACCAGATAATAATCAAGTTTCCTCTCACGCTCAGTTATATTTTTATGATACTGATGAAGCAAATCGTATTAGACTTAATCATGATGCTAATAGAAATTTTTCAAGAGTTCTTTTAAATCGCCTTTCAAATTTTTTAGACGAAGTTAATCCTTATGTGCAGAGTTATCGGTCAGATTTTGATGTAATCCGCTCTGGTGAATTTGGTGAGCCAAAAGATCTTCATATGATAATTTTTACTGATCCTAAAAACGATCCACGTCGTTATAATGCTCCAATATCAACTGATGTGGCTGCAATATTTACATCATCGGATGGAAGTCCTCCAGGCGAGCGTGATTTGGTTCTTTACCCTTTTGATGACGACAAGTCTATAAAAAGAATTTCAGTTTTGAGTCCATTTCTTGATCCTTTGTCGTATCCACTGTTATTTCCAGAAGGTGAACTAGGTTGGCATCCGGGTTTACCTTTCACTATGCTCCAATATGCTCAATATCGTATATCACTTAGATCAAATGATGATCTTATCCATCTCAGTCAAAAATTATATTTACAGTGGATAGTAGATATGTACATTCGTATTGAAGGAACTCGGCTTGAATGGATCCGTCTCAACCAAAGAACTCTCCGCGTCGAAACTTATAAAGGTCTTTCTGAATATGTAAAAAATAAAGCTGAAAATCATAATGCCAGAGTAGGAAAATTTTATGTACTTCCATCTACATTCATTAACAGCCCAAGAAATATGGAAAGCAAATACCAAGACGCTATGTCAATAATTGGTAAATACGGAAAACCTGATCTTTTTATAACGTTTACTGCAAATCCAAATTGGAAAGAAATTACTGATAATTTACGACCTGGAGAGTCAGCGTGGATGCGTCCTGAATTAATTGTTCGTGTGTTCCATCAGAAATTAAAAGAGCTTATAAATGATATAACCAACAAAAAAATATTTGGTACAGTTGTTGTTATCATCTATACTATCGAGTTTCAAAAACGTGGGCTTCCTCATGCCCATATTTTGATTTCACTAGAGGATGATAGCAAAATCAAAGACCTAGATAAAGTCGATAAAGTTGTCAGTGCAGAATTACCTGATATGAATATCGATAAAGATCTATTTAATTACATAACAACTCATATGATTCATGGACCATGTGGTTCATTAAATTCTAATGCTCCATGTATGAAAAATCAATTATGTAGCAAAAATTTTCCAAAAGATTTTTGTGAAACAACACGTGAAAATCTTAACGGTTTCCCTGTTTACCGTCGGCGTAATGATAAAAGAACTGCTGAAGTTCGAGGTCGCACAATTGATAACAGATGGGTAGTACCATACAACCGTTACCTACTTCTTAAGTATAAAGCTCACATAAATGTTGAAGTTTGTACAACAGTCAAATCTGTTAAATATATTTACAAATATATTTATAAAGGATTCGACTGTATAACAGCAAGTATCAGTTCATCTAATCAATTTGATTATGACGAAATAAAAGCTTATTTAGATGCACGGTGGGTAGGATCTTGCGAGGCTTGCTGGAGAATTCTAGAATGTGAAATGCATTATCAGAATCACACTGTAATTAGATTAGATTGTCATTTACCAAACGAACAAAAAATGTATTTCCAGGAAGGTAGTGAGCAGCAAGTAATAGATTTTCCAAAAACAGCAAAATTATTAGCATGGTTTAATTTAAATAAAGAAGATGATACAGCTCATCAATGGCTGTACAGAGAAATTCCAGAGCATTATAAATGGGAAAATAATAAGTGGAAACCGCGAGCAAGGAGTGCCAAAGTTGTTAGTCGCCTGTACATAGTTAGTCCAAAGCAAATAGAATGTTATTTTTTGCGTCTTTTACTTCTTCACGTAAAAGGTGCGAAATCATTTGAAGATCTACGTACTGTGATCGATACGAATTCTGGTGAAAAAGTATTATGCGAGAGCTTTCAACAAGCAGCGATACATCGTGGAATAGCAGCAAATGATGGACATTGGCAAAAAACTATTGAAGAAGCAATCGACTCATGTATGCCATATCAAATCCGCCATCTTTTTGCACTTATCTGTGGAATGAATGTACCTTCTAATTGTCTTGAACTTTGGACACTATTTGGTAATGCAATGAGTGAAGATTTTCTGAGAAATTATGAAGAAGACCAAGCTTATAATCTTGCTCTTCTTGAAATTGAAGAAGTATTATTGACTCATAATACTTCTTGCAGAGATCTTGGATTACCAATACCTACTAGAGTAGTTATTTCTGAATCAACTCAGGTTATTGATGATCAAAAACAGCTTTTCGAAAATTCGTTCAAGAGTGCTAATAATGATCAACGTCAAGTCATTAGTGCCGTGATATCCGCTATACAAAATCCTCAAATGTCTAATATCTTCTTCTTAGATGCGCCTGCTGGTTGTGGTAAAACGTATGTCCAAAGATGTCTTATAGCTTATATAAAACATCTTGGAAGTCATTGTATACCTGTCGCAACAACAGGTATAGCAGCAAGTTTATTAGAGGGTGGTCGGACAATACACAGTCAATTTAAGCTCCCGATTAACTTAACGCATGAAACGGCTTCAGGCGTTACTCCGAATTCCGCTTTAGGACAGTATATAAAAAATGCTAAGCTTCTTATTATTGATGAAATAAGTTCAGCACTTTCAGAGATATTAACAATTGTTGATCGTTTTTATCGAGATATTTCTGATGTCGATAATAGGGATAAAATTTTTGGTGGCCATGTCGTTCTTATGTGTGGAGATTTTAGACAATGTCTTCCCGTCATTCCTCATGGACTTCGTGCCAGAACAGTGGAACATTGTGTAAAATTTAATCCGATATGGAAATCAGTTAAAAAGTTCGAGCTAAAACAAAATATGAGAGTTAATGAAGGTGAAGAAGAATTTGCAAATTATATTCTTGAAGTTGGTAACGGTACACTTATGCAAGCACCAGATATGGGACCAGATAAATATATCATTAGCAGACGTTTGCGTGGTATAGGAACGCCAATCGAATTTATATATGATGGACAAGATCTTTTGAGTAATAGTATTATCGACTCCGCAATTTTATGTCCTACAAACGAGTATTGCTACAGGATAAATTTAGAAGTACTTTCAACGATTAAATCAGTCGAACGTGTTTACTATAGCATAGATAAAATTAATTCGAATAATTCGTCCGATGAATTGAAATTCTCAACTGAATTTTTAAATAGTATAGAAGTTTCAGGACTTCCAAGGCATAAGTTAATATTAAAAGTTGGTGCTATCGTCATGTTAATGAGAAATATAAATACTGCGAAAGGACTTATTAATGGAACTCGCCTTAGAATAATTTCTTTGTTTAATAACATGATTGAATGTTTAGTTCTCACAGGTACGAGTCGTGGACTGAATGTTTTGATTCCACGCATTAAACTTTCAGTATCCCAGTCAGTTTTACCATTCGAATTCGAACGTTTACAGTATCCAATAGCATTAGCTTTTGCATTTACCATTAATAAAGCACAGGGACAATCTCTCAATAAGGTAGCAATTTATTTAGAAAAACCTGTTTTTTCACATGGTCAACTGTATGTTGCATTGAGTCGTGCCCGGGGATTTGATAGTGTCAAAATATTTGTAAAACATGGAAAAGAGCAAATTACTACATCAGATGGCGATATTTACACTAAAAATGTTGTTTGGAAAGAAGTATTTGTTTGAGAGGTATTTAATTCAAGACTGAACTCTAAGTTATTTGAATTTTAAAAAAATAATTGTTGAAGTGTTGTTTAAAAAAAATTTTATTTTTATTTTTAAAATGTCAAAGAAGAGTGAATCAACGACGAATAAAGATGTTAGTGACTGTTAAATGAAGAGTGCTTTACAATATGATATTTAAAAATTTTGATAATAATTAGATAGTGATTTTAAAAATACTATTATTTTTTATAATTTGTAAATACATCGATAGTGTTTTTGTATGGACAATTAAAATTTAATTTTTTGTTATTTTGTAAATGAAAAGATTTAAACTTTTGAATAGCATTGTAAAAATAACAATAATAAGATAAAAATAGCCGAGAAAGTAAAGAAAATTTGATAAAGTTGTTTCAATTTATTAAAGAAAAAAAATAATAATTATATTCAGATAAATAAAGAAGAAAAATATTATTTCTATTGAATATATCTACTCAGTATAAAAGAGTATATAAGTAATAAAAATTAATAACATTGTCAAACTCCTAGGCAGTCACGTAGTGACTGCTGGTTGCTAGTAATAATAATAATAATAATAATAATTGTTACGTTCTGGCTCTAATTAAATTTAAATAAAAATTTTGGAAATTTTTTTTTTTGAAGTCTCGAATTATTTATTCGCCACGGTGGGCGAATAAACGGTTCGACACTTCTTAGAATTACAAATAAATAATAAATTAATAAATCGTTACTTTGTTGGCGATATTATTTTATTCATCACCAACAATGTAACGGAAATCTCTTGCGATAAGAGAGTCGCCGTGGCTCGCGGATAGTCTAAACAGATGACGATGCATGAGACCCGGGCCACGACGATTCTCTCATAGGAAACCTGAGATGCAACGTTAACACTTTGATGAATGTATTTAGTCGAAGAGCAGCAGGATCAGTCAGTTGATCGCGAGATCTCAAAGAGCACGAAACTCTGTACAATTAACTGACTGATTCACCTGTCTCCATCGGTTTTAAGGAATAAAACCTAAATTTAAACCTTTACATAAATCTTTTGTCTAAGAACCTTAAAGGGGCGAGCGCTTACTAGCTGTTCCACCCTTCCTTTGCTCAGAGCGCTAAACGGCAGTTCGGGCTCCTTCATTACCTTTCATAAATACCTTTATGCCTCGAGGCCGACGAAGCAGGAGATCAGGACGTGCCGTACAGCTCGGTCGCGTGCTTCAAGTCGTTATCGCGGACCTTACACAAGGTCGACCGAGAGTAAGATCTGAGGAAGTACTTATCGAGCCGGTAACGTTAGTAATACCGCGAGTGGTTGCCAACGATTCGATTGAGATACCAAAATCCGGTGTTGTCGAGCCGTCGAGCTCGTGTGTTGTTGAGCCTCCGAGCTCATGTGTTGTTGAGCCTCTGAGCTCGTGTGTTGTCGAGCCGTCGAGCTCATGTGTTGTTGAACCATCAGGTTCTGGTGATCTGATCAACCAGTTACAATCACTTGTCCTCGCGGAGGAGTTGAATCCCCAGAGCTCAGTCCGTTCAACCTCAGAAGAGGCACCAAGGGAAAACCCGGCCTTTTGGACCGGCATCAGCGACAATTGGCAGCTGATTCCGGTGGACGTTCCATCCGTCCATCCACCCAGCGGAAGCATCCCATTCCACGACCCTCGCTACGGGTATTATTCTGAGGCATATTTCAAGGCCACCGGCAGGGACGAATACGCACCGGCGGAGGAAAAGAAACTACGAAAGAAAGGGATTATTTGGGCCGACTTATGGGGCCCATAATCTCCACCATGGTAAGTCGTTAAACTTTTAGAATAAAATATAAGAAGGTCAACAGCTGACGCACCTGGGGTCTATCGACACCCTAACGACGTCAACCTGGTTAATTTAAAATTATTCTGTCTAATTAATAGATAAGCCAGAATGTAACATAATAATAATAATAATAATAATAATAATAATAATAATAATAATAATAATAATAATAATAATAATAATAATAATAATAATAATAATAATAATAATAATAATAGTAATAATAATAATATTAATAATAATAATAATATCTCACTGCCGCAAGTCACTTCTGTTGCTGGCAAAAGTCAGTTATGCTGTTCTTACAACTTTTTTTGTTGCAGCGATATAATATCCCTGTTTCTAATATCTAAAAATTATATTGCCTCTACAAAACTGTGTCCTGTTTCTACATACATTTTTATTCTTGTACGTGAATTCGCGGAAAAAAATAAACTTTAAAAATTAGTGTTTGAAATTATAATCCGGAATCCGGGTATCAATATGGGAAATTTTAACATTCTAAATATAAATTTTATAATACTTGTCCTCAATCTTCTAAGCATCACTTACGATTTTTAAATTGCAAATAGTAATTTTTCTTGTATAAATAATACATTTTAATATTCATCCGTTTTATTATTTACGTTTTAATTTATAAATTAAAAAATTACTATTTAGAATGAGAGTATTTACTGATCACTTTATTATTATATTACTTGTCGTTTCTCAACTTAAATAGTTCATTTTTTCCCTGTAGCTATAAACATTTTTTCAGTCGCACCAGTAGCACAGAATTTAAACCAATATTCCACATAAATTTTTTTTTTTTGTTTTAACAAATATCAATTACTTATTATTCTTGTATATTAAAAATATATTTAAAATAACTATTTATTAAAAATATTTACTAATCTATTTTATTCCAGCGATTTAGAAATGGCGGATTATTTTTCACTTACTAAAAATTATACTAATACAAAAGATTTTTTGAAAGATATTGATCAGTATGAAGAAGAAACTGGATTTGAGTTTTCTTCATACGAGTCTAGAACAATAAAAAATTATTGTAGTAAAATTGGCAAAACAAAAAATTTTGGTGCTATTAGTATGTCTGAAATGTATTTACAATGTGTATTTGGAAATAAAAAAAAGTCAGCATCCCAGCGTTCAGAGTAAGCAATTTTTTTTTTTAATAACACTGAAACTTTGTTATTTATTAACTTCCCGCTAAGAAAATTGCAAATTTTCAAGAATTCGCGAAGTTATTGGTTTCGGTCCGATTTTTGAAAATCGAATTCCTAAGAGATCTTGACGTTTTGAGGTTCTAGGAAGCTCTCCTGACTAATTTCACGATGATGTCCGAGTGTATGTACATATGTATGTATGTACGTACGTACGTATGTAAATATCTATAACTTTTGACGCGGCTTGTCAATATCTAAAAGCTGAAAAAAAATTGAGCTTGATCGGTAGGGCTCATTCAGAGATATTCCAAAAATAAACTTTTTTCAAAAATTTTTTTTTTTGATTGCCACCTTAACAGTCTCAATCGGTTTATTCGTTCGAGAGATATCGTTGGAGAAAAAATAGTGAAAATGTTTTTTTCGATAACAAAAGCATACAAAAGTATTTTCGAGCTCTTCGAGCTCGAAAACAGCGGGAAGTTTTGGGGCTGGCCTGCAAGGTCAACTGATAGACCGTTTTTTTCTTATTCTGTGTTATCCTTTATTTTTATCTTCATAAATTTTATACTTTCACTAAAGATTCTTTTGAAGGATTATAAAACATGTCAAAATAGTATATTACACATCTAGGGAAGTAAAGTAAGAAATGTCTGAGATTACATGTAATTGTTGGCCGAGGCGAAGCCGAGGTCAACAAACATGTGATCTGAGGCTTTCTTATTTACTTCCCGTGGTGTGTATACTATTTTTCGCGTCGACGGAGGCGGAAAGCGGCAAGTTCGTTTTGCACAGCGGGACGACAGTTGACGCTTTCCGCCCGGAGGCGAGAAAACATTTTTTTGTCCGATTTTGTTAATGAGCAATAACTTTTACTTGAATTAAAAAAAAAATCGTTAAACTTAGAAGTATTTTAAAAATCAGTTTAATTATAAGAATTAGTAAATAAAATATATTCAGTAATTTTAATTTTAAATAATGGAAATTTCTATTATTATATTTATATTTTTTCTCGAAAAGTTCATTAGCGTTAGATTAGTATAAATAAGTATTGATAGGATTATTAATTATGTTTCTTTGACTAAACATAGGATTGACTGTCCTGTGAGACTGATTGGTAGGCTGCAGCCGCAGTCCAGAAAGTTTATTATCACAACATGGATTCATGAGCATAACCACCAGCCAGCTGAGGTAAATAATAAATAATTTTAATCTTTACTGCAAGCACTTTCAAATATTTACACGGAAAAAATTACATAAGAATTTTGGCTATCGCACATCGCATGTAAATCTCAAAAATATGCAATTTTATGACTTTTATCCAACTTTTTACTAAAAAATTTACTTTTTAGCGATTCATATATTTTTGATAAAACACATACAGAAGTTTAAAAGTTTAAACTTTTAATTATCTAATTTTAACACTTTCGAACGCCGTGTCGCTCATCTCGATCGGTTGATTCATTCTAAAGATAACGTACGATACAATTTGATCTACACACATCTATACATCTATACATACATGCACACATACATACATACACGCGCGCGGCCGAATGTCCAGCCGGTAATAGTCATAACGGCTTCCTGTTACCTTAAAACTTGTAGATATGATGAAAACTCGCATTTCCAAAATTGTACCGAAATTAATTACTTCCTATTTTTGAAAATGATGTATTGGCAAAGTGGGAAGTTATAAATTTGACAATGTTTTTTCTCGTTTCAGAGACAATGTGATCAAACTTGGGTTAATAGGTATAGGACTCCTGGACAAGCAAAAAAAGCTAAATGGGCATTGAAGAAGACAGAAAGAAACCTAAAAATGGTAAAAACTATTGAAGAAGAAGCAGCCGATAAATTATGGGAAAAGATAAGCCAAAATATTATGATAAATCCTGCGACAGTGAAAGAAAAGTTATTGTTGCTAAACAATTGTACGAGAGAAATTATTAAAATTGATTATCATAACTTTCCTGATTCTATTGACAATGAGTCTATATTATCACTAGAATCTGAAAATAATGACTTTAAAATTGTCGATAATAGCACAGTTAATCAAACTGACGTAATTGGACATAATTTAGATCAAACTATGAGTGAGCCTGGTAAATTTGAAATAGAAGTGACATCAGTCAGCGATATGACAGACAATTATGATGATGAACGGAACGAAGAAGTAGTAAAGATCAACAGCACAAATGGAAAATTGGATGAGCAATTGGTAAAAGAAAAAGATAACTCTAATAACAACGTTGGAGCGGAACACTTAACAGATTTAAAAAACTTGACGACTGAATACTTCATCGATGACATAACGCGACTTGACGAAGCCAAAACTTTTCTGAGAGAAAATGAATATTCAAAAATAATTGAACAATTAATTACAGATATAATCGCATGAACGAAAAGTTTATATTAATTGACAAATTAATAATTGACAAAATTCTTTTCATTACTACAGTCATCATTAAATAAAAAAAAATGTACTTGAATTAATGATAAAAAAATTTTTGAATCAAGAAATTTGGAGAAACAGATAATTTTTTTTCAGTCAAGAAACAATTTTTAGTTCAAACAAGTATTTTTTTGCCCATTAAAATATTAATTTTGTCTAAGATAATTTCCGTCTTCGTTCAAATTCTCTTGGTTCGAGAAATTTTTTATAGGCTCAAGTAAACCTTTTTTTTATCCAAATCTTTAATTTCATATCATAATTAATCGGCCATAGGCTTTTAGTCCTTGTTCATATTTTCGTGCCTGGGCTCATTTTTATTAAAAATGATTTTTGTTTAACTTTCTGTGTTATTTATTATTAATTTATATTAATTTCGTTAATAATTAATGAAGGTTTATTAATCATATTATTATTTATCACTTTATTGTCCGATCGGCATGAATGTCAGAAAGCTATCTTTTTGATATCTCAAAAATAACAAAACTTATTTAAATAACTTTATGATAACAATAAGATGACTTTCTGATATTCATGCCGTGCAGGTAAATATCATGTCAGAAAAATTGTAATTCTATATTTTTAAATATAATATTATTTAATACTGAAATTTATACGTTAACCTCAAGAAGTAACTAACAATTTGATTTAAGTTTACAATAACTCTGTAAAGGTAAGTTTGAGTTACATACTTTTTCAAAATACGAAAAGTAAAATATGAAAAACATGACGATAATGGTCTTGAAATTCCTTCTTACATTCCTATACAATATTAGAAACAACTAGTATGGAGTGTAAAATATCACTCATTATATTAGAGTAAAATTCTCACAATTATGGTATTGGGTCTCATAATTATTGAAACAAAAAACCGATATAAGTAAATTATTATAATAAAATTAATAAACTTTGTTTATAATTCTCGACCCGAAAAGCGTAGAATAAAATTTATTCCAGCCCAGGTGAAAAATGATTTTATCATATTATATATGAGTATATATGGTTATATATGAGATCATATACATTATATAAGTCCAGGTGTAATCATATATAAGTCTATACATAATTAGATCTGATCAGACATGAATGATAAAAACTTATAGGTAGCTATATACAAGTCTATGTATGATTAAATCCGATCAGGCTTCATTTATATGAAACCTATAAATATTTAATTATATATATATATATATATATATATATATCTTTTTATATGTTACATAATGTGACAATTTTAATATTAATGTTATTAAATTTTTATTTTGTTAACTATCAATTAAACTTAAATTCCCATTACTTAAAAAATATTCACAGATTTCGCCAGCAATTTGAAAGTATAAATCGATATCGATTTATATATTGACATTTATAAGTTTGTAGATAAGAAGATTCGACTATATCTATTTAATGAATTCTATTGTAATTTATGTACAAAACCAAATTCATCATTAGGTGCATTATTTACATAAGATGTATCAATTTGATTATTTGAGTTAAGTAACGCTATGAATTTATGTTATAATTAATTATAAGTATTATAATTATAAGTATATAACAGACTAGAGGATCAGACTGCAATTTAGCAATAACCAGAGTTAAGCAGGATTGTCGTGGGACATTAATTAGATGGGTGACCCCGTAGTGAAATAATAATTAACCGAGAGTAAATTTTTTTTTTTAATTTAAATTTAAGCGAGCTTTATATTAGTGGAGACAATAGATCCTAATTTACAGATATTTTCAATGAGATTTTAAAAATGACTATATTCGTTCATGCATGATTATGTATAATCATATATGATTATATATGATCAGATCAGGCCAATTTTCAGATCTGATTATAAAAGGAGTCATAGATAATTATGCAAAATTATTTATCATCTGGTATAATTAGTAATTAATCATAAAAAAGTCAATTTTATTTTAGTTTCTGTATATATTGATGTTAAATGATCATTTCTTATTGTTTATTTTTTTCTTATTTTATTTACAAATACACATTTGTATTTTCACGGTTCAACACATATTTATACACACACATATGTATATATATATCTATATATATATATCTTTATTTTTGCTTCACGATTGTTTTTTTTAAGCGGCTAGTTTCAGTCTTATTTATAGCCTTTAATAACGTTAATTTATGTTTGCATTAAATTAATTTTATTTTAATTTACTGTTACTGATTATTTTTAAATATAAGTATTGATTTTTAATAAATTATTTTCATTTGCTGTAAAAATTATTTTTTTATTAAAAAATGGAGTATGGTGGTTATAATTATCACCGTAATCAAGTCATTAGGCTTGATGATGGGACAATTTCCGCTATGTAAGTTATTTTTTTATAATACCCTGGTTAAAAAAAACGATACGAAAGGATTTGCAATTTTAAAAACCCATAAAAAGGGTAATTCAAAAGTATTCAAAGTTTTCAAAAGCATTGAAAAGTATTAAAAAAAATTTTTTTTTCTATTCGTTTTTTTTTAATAAAGGAACTTTAATAATTATTTATTTCAATTCATAGTTTATGAAAAATATGATATCTAAAATTTAATTTTTAACTTCCCACTACGAAATCAATGATTTTAAATAATCATTACTCTTTGAGGTTCTATCCAGGTCAAAGATAAAACTTTATTCAGGCTTGCTTCACCTTATTTTCTTTTGAAATTATAAATTTGTCGATGATTTTTCATTAAGATTTTGACTTTTTCGATTTAAATAAAATTTTTGTCAACTTTTAGAACTTTTTTCAACTTAGTTTCAACTTATTCATCTTCACTTTCAGCACGACAACCGTTTTTCTTACTTTTGACTTAATCAACCCAGTCAAAAGCAAGCAGTATTTTTTAGTGTGAAGTTTGTTTTTCACGTTTCATCTTAGCTATACTAATAAAGAAAATGTTTCCTCAAAATTCTTTTTTTTTCTTTTTTGGAATTTGTAATTGATACAAAATTTTTGTTAGCGTTAGATCCTTTTATTTTTTATAACTGAAAATTTATAAAAATTTTTTCTTCTTTCCATAGATATTACAATTGTTATTATAAGAAATTTAAAGGCAATGACCACTGCACCGGAACGTTAGTTTGGAGAGATGGTTGGTTCACGGAGAATCAAAAACATACGTGCGAAAAAAATAAAATGCTTGGGGCGAAACGTCGATTTAGGCAGGCATTAAAAGATAAATGTTTGCCTAATTGTGACAAAAAATTGATCTACTCCGAAATTGCTAAAGAGTTAGTATCTTCATTTATCATAGTGAAACTAATTATTCTAGTAAAATATCTTTGAACAAGATTCTGGATTAAGTATCTTAAGCAAGACTCCCCGCTGCTATTGTCATTTTCTACGTATATGTCTTTCACAAGATCGTGTATCAAGATACCTATGTCAAGATTTGTGTATGTCTTACTCATGTTGTCATACATAACAATATCAAAGATATCTTGGACAAGGTGTAACGAAAAGTGTATGACGCATTTTTTGCACCAGTAACTTACAGTAGATATTCAAGTACGGCTTGCTCAAGGCTCAAGGTCAATTTTGAGTATTGAGCAGGTTTTAAACAAGCCATGCGCAACTATTTTCAACTATCATCTTTCTCCAGAATTGAGTTATAATCTGGCACGGATTTCTTGTGTAAGGCTTGCAATTTAAATTTGGTCACAAGTATCTGCAACAAGACACATAGGTAGAAAAAGATAGTAGCACTTATCGGTCTTGAGAGCAGAGCCGATGAAAGAAAATTTTGTATAATTATATATGACTCCTTATACAATCAGGTTTGAAAATTGGCCTGATTTTATCATATATAATCATGGATGAACGAATATAGTCATTTTTAAAATCTCATTGAAAATATCTGTAAATTATTAGTTAGGATTTATTGTCTTCATTAATATAAAGTTCGGTTAAATTCAAATAAAAAAAAAAAAAACGTTTACTCTTGGTTAACTACTATTTCACAACAGGGTCACTACTTATAATTTTAAAAAATTAATGGCATTACTTACCTCAAATAATCAAATTGATTCATCCTATGTAAATAATGCACCTAATAATGAATTTGGTTTTGTACATAAATTACATTAGAATTCATTAAATAGATATGATCGAATCTTCTTATCTATAAACTTAGAAATATTCATACATAAATCGATATCGATTTATACTTTCAAATTGCTGGCGAAATCTGTATAAAGATGTTGTATTTTTTCTTGAATAAAGACATCCCGAAGCGGCGGTTGAAATTCCCTATTCATCAATTAAAAGTTCAATGAAGCGTTGGTCAAGCACTGGAAAATCCTTTCCAGTGATTAAAAATGGTCTAAAGGAGTTTTATGATACTATTACGAAAGATGAATTTTTGGATAAGCTGGAATATACGGGCGGGCGATTAAAAGTTGACTATGTAATGGAAAATGGAAACGAATCTGTCATCCTATAGAATCCGCAGTACTTGGCCAAATTGAAAAAATGCGAAATGTTGTGTGGAGATGGCACATTTTCGAGATACCCAGACATTGCCAGTAAAATTGACATTAAGTACCATCAATTATATGTCATTAATGCTATTTTCGAGAGTTCGGTAAGTAAATATGTTCCTTCAAAATTTTAGTGTCGTTTCTGAATATTTTAATGACTTAATTAAAAAGAACGTGACCAAAGTTTGATTATAATTCTGTTCATAATTTTTACTAATGATATTTACATCATAGGCATTTCCTGTGGCGTGGATATTAATGGATCATAAATCAGAAGCAGCTTATAATTCTGTATTTAAGATAATTTTTAAAGATTTTGGATCATACAATAATGTAATAATGGCTGATTTTGAAATCGCTTCACGAAATGCATTTAAAACGATAATGCCTGCAGCTGACATCCGGGGTTGCTATTTTCATCATGCCCAGGTACAATGTCTTACATTATATGAATAAATTATCTAAATAAATTTTTTGTTCAAATAAAGGGTCAAAAAAATCTCTAAATTTTTTAATTATTTTCGATGGGCTGTATTTCAATAGAAAATGATCGTGAAATGGATTTACAAAAAAATTCAAAACTTAAAAATTATAGTTTTCATATCTTTTGGACAAAATTTTTTAGGAGTTGCAGTAGTTACACAATTCTAAGCAGTATCGCGAGGATTCCTATACCTCGTGGCACGTTCAATTAAGCTTATTCCCCCGGTACTGCAAAACATGACCACATTATTAAGGGCGTTGTTCATTTGGCACTACCTGGGTATAACGTGTAGGGAACTGGTTAAGTTTAACCTGCGAATGAAAACAACCTTGCTCCTCAAATACCTATCCTTTCATTCTTTCAATTATTCATCTCATTCATTACATCCCATTCGTTATATATCCCAACTCCTCATTTCCGTCACAGGCTATCCAAAAACAAGCAGGAAAACTTGGAGTCTGGAAAAAAATAAAAAAAGATGATGATGCTAGACAACAATTGAGGAAATTGATGGCAATTGCTTTCCTGCCTGAAGAACGCATTGAGGAGGGCTACCGAGAATACGTTAAAAACTTATCCGATGATGACTATGATACTTTCGAACCTCTCTTGAATTATTATGTAACAGGGGAAATTTGAATTTTCCGCGTTACTACGATTACCTAGTATACGCGCCGTCGATATAATCTATTACTGCCCCAGGGTTATCCGGGGTAGAGTGCGACTGTCGTCCCGAGCGGAAATCGTAGGGGCTTGTTCGTCAGTCCCACTTAGTTGTAAGTAGGAGTGGCTAAGTTTTCCGGAAGTTGCCGAATTCGGTCGAGTGGGTGCACAATTATAAGTGCAGGGTGAACCCAGGCCGAGACATACAACCGGACAGACCTCCGAAGTCAGCAGACGCTTAATAAGCTAACAGGTAATTAATTTTATTTTACTTGGATTCTGTGATTGTGGAACCAAGCGATATTGTTTCTCAACATTATAGATACCAGGCCATTAGCCGGTACCGTTTATAACATTTTATTAATTATTGGGAAAAGCAGGTGAAGGAGCCAGCAATAAAGAGAGGAAAGAGAGAGAACGAGAGAGAAAAGAGAACGAGAGAGGAAAAGAGAGAACGAGAAGACAGCAGGAGGACCTGACGAGACGAACGAAGGATACCGCATCAGGAACTAAGATCAGGTATTAATTAAATTGATTATTTTAGGCCAAAGCCAGAATATTAATTTAATTTACTAAATACTTAGTCGTTCGTCGGGTACATCCGCGTCTAGGTCGTAATAATTAAGTAGTTATAAAATTATTAAAATTAAGATTAAGCCAGACGTTGTCTAACCGGGTCCAGGCCCAATTGCCGGATCCAGGGCGTCGTTACGTAATTCCAGGCCATCGCCGGAATTATATGCGTCGTAGAAAATTCTAGGCCGATTGTGGACGCCACAAGCCAGAATTTCCATGTCCGCGTTGTATATAAATTAAATATTAATTAAAATAAGTAAATTAATCAATTAAATAAAATCAATTAATTAAAATACTTTAATTAATAAATTATAATTAAATAAAATTAAAATCAATAAAATTTATATTCAGTATAAAGTA
The DNA here is from genome assembly GCA_030273425.1 of Microplitis manilae. Classification (NCBI taxonomy): domain Eukaryota; kingdom Metazoa; phylum Arthropoda; class Insecta; order Hymenoptera; family Braconidae; genus Microplitis; species Microplitis manilae. The sequence goes on along the minus strand of CP092725.1, from coordinate 21,673,093 downwards.
GAGTAAGAAGTCAAATAGCCGCGGAAAGAAAAAGATGGCGGAGCTCGAGTAAGAATTGAGTGTCGAGTAAAGAAATGGACACGAGGTAAATTACGGACCAAAACTCGATAACGGAAGTCTCGCGTAATCAATTCGTTATTGAACGTTAATAATTAATGTCTAGTCATTAAAAGAAGTTATATTAAAATTAATTAATTAATAACAATTATTTTCTTCTCTTTTAATTAATTAATTTAAACAAGTGTTTGGCGGGAAAAGCCAATTTTAAATTCAGTGTGTGTGCGAATTATAGTCCAGGGGACTCGTGTGTGTGTGTAATGAATTATTTTAAAATTAATTAATCGGGAGGTAACCGACATTTTATTGTAAGTCCAAAGGTAGTTGGCAAATTTGTTTTAATCGAGTGCGTGTGTGTGTGATGCCAAGGTAGTGGCATAGTAGTAATAAGGAACCGTCCAGGGGACGAGATAAAATAAGTAGTAATAAGGAACCGTCCAGGGGACGAGAAAATATTAGTTTGTCATAAGGTTTATATAAGTTATAAGGTCAAAGGTCATAAGGTTTATATAAGTTATAAGGTCTAAAGGTATAAGGTCTAAGGTTAAAAGGTCAAGGTTTAAATAAGTTTATAAGGTTTTATTTATAAGGTTTAAAATTAATAAAGTGAATATTGTGTTAATAATTAAATCTAAATTATTTATAAAATTATCCTTCCTCTTCCAACTCTTACAATTAAATTTTACAACGACCCTGAGTGTAAAGAACCGGTTCTGGGAGACCGTTTAATCCTTCCAGTGGCGCCCGTAATAAAAAGGTAAATTAAGGACGACCAGAGTAACAGCATAGCCCTGTTATAATTATCAAAATTATTGGATTGAGCAAAGAGGCCCAAAAGAGATTAGCGTATATGGTTTAAACTTTAAAACAGACAACTTTTCAGAGTCATATAACTCAAACCTTACACGCAGTCTAAGAAAGAAACCGAAACCTTTACAGCTCGTTGGTGAATATCTATCTATACTATCTTATCGTATCTTATTCTATCCTATCTTATCCTATCCTATCCTATCCATCTATCTATGTAGCCAAAAAAATTTCTTAAATACACTTATTTCGTTCCTAAGATCACATCAAGCAGAACTTGCAATCTGGAGAGAGGAAACTGGAGTCAATTGAAGCTGGAATAAACGTGGACACTTTGGCCAGCGATACTCTTGTAAAATTAAGAGAAATTCGGCAGGCTTGGGATGAAGTCGACGAAGGGACGAAGTCAATAAACTTCTTCCTTTGTCGAATAAGTCATCTCATCCGAAAGAGAGCTCCAAAATTTGCGGTTCCGAGCGATGACTCCGATTCAGAAGTTGATATTGGTACAGTATTAAAAATTCAAAAAGTTTGTCATATTCCTGATGAAAAATATGAATTAAAAAATATTCAGAATAACGAAATTTTAATTATATTTATACTTCTAAATATTTTCAATACCATTGAATTTCGGCTGTTATGGAAAATTAGCATTGTCAATTGTTTTGAGTTCTTTTTTCTAACCAGAAATGGAAAAAATTACAGAATAAAAGAATTTTAAGATTAACTTTTTTAAAAAATAGATCAAATAGCCAAATTATTATAATGCTTTTATGAATAATCAAGAGTATGATAGTCAATATTTGTTAACTATTCTGAATACCGTATATACAATAGAACTTTTGAAAGTTAATAATGTATGAATTACATAAGCTTTAAATTTTCTTAGCTGACGAAAATACTGGAAGCAAAAATAAAAATAACCAAGTAAAAGGTGTCTCTCCAGCCATTTTAACAGAAACACTGCGAAATGGTAAGTTAACAATTAAAATGTACATGATGTAATAAAATTTGCAAATCATATATAAATTTTTAAATTCAAAATGATAACTAACATTCTCGGCATTCTAATCAATTATATTTTCTATAATGACATCCCAGACAGCATTCAAGTCGGAATGGCTGCTTTACGACGTCTTTTTGAAGGAGTCCTCAAGAAGTCTTATGATGACTTCTTACAGGTGTCATTTTTGAGAACTTTTAATTAAGAGTTCTTGAAGACTTCATAAATAAGACATCAGTTTTTTGACGTCTAAATGTATTGTTTTTTTAACTTCTTTATGAAGTCAAAATTAGAAGCTCCTTAAAGACGACATGATAAATTCATAATGACGTCTTATTTACGAAGTTAGAAACAAGAACTCTTTGAGAACTCTTTTGAAAGACGTCTTACTGACTTTGCTAGGTGGCTCATTCGATATCTTGAGAACTTCTTAAAAACTTCTTTAAGATGTTGATAAGACGTCCAAATCATAAATAGGAACTCATTCAGAACTCATCAAGACGTCATTCTGCTATCTGGGATATTGTAAACCTAATTATTTAATATGATTACAGATCAGCCTTCAACTTCGGGAAAGAAGAGAAGCATGTCACCTCCAACGCTTTCCAAACCTGCACTAACGCCTCTGAAAGGACTATTAAGAATCGGTAGAATTTTGATAGCTATTTTCTGTGAATTAAGAATTCGCTTTTCCCTGCCCGAATGATGAAATTCATTTTTGAAACCAAGACTTGAAACTTGACTAAAATATTTCCCTTACATACGTCTACAAGTTTAAAATTCACATAATAAGTACTTGTAATGTTGACTCAAAACTTGATAATTTTTATTATGCTGTTGACCAAACTTGAAACAGGAATTAAGCATCCAAAAATTTATTATGCTCTTATAAAAAATTATTATGCCACATCACAATTATTACAATGTATGAAAGTAATTGTAATTAAAGCTTATCGATAAGTTTCTCGAGTGGAGTAAGTATTGTGATACACCATAATAATTTTTCGTATGAGCACAATAATTTTTTGGATGCTCCCCTTCCTGTTTCATGGTTGGTCGACAGCATAATAAAAATTGGTAGGTTTCGAGCTAACATTTTTCTCCGTGTATATTTGAATATATATATCTATTGAATATTATATATATATAATGCAAAATTTTTCTTTCTTGAATCGAGAGAAAAATTTATAACCAGAATTGAATAATGGACATAAGAAAATTTTGTTTACAGTTCCCATAAACAACGAGAAACACGAAGGTGCCAAAAATTCAAAAAAAAAATTTAAACTATCAAGTATAAAAATAAAAAATAAAATATATTGTTGTTAAAAAAAAATTAATTTATAAAATAATATTTACATTTAATATTTACAATAAAGATTATGTTCGTCACGTCAAATTGAGAGAATTTGAGTCTTAAATATGGTTTTATTCTTCTACGTCACAAAAAAATTTGTCGAAAAAAAGTCTGGTCAGACCCGGTCATTTTTCATATCTGATCAGACCTGAAGACTCATGCTTGTTCATATCTGATCAGATCTGAACATTTTTTCCCGGGTATCTACCACAGCGGTCAAGAATACCCGTTTTATAGTAAACGGTCACTTGTATAGTGCTATTATTAATTGTATAGCATCATACACATACACTAGTTCATTTTTGCTACATGTAAGGGCATCACTCGATCATATACTTTGAATAAAAAGTCATAGAATATTTTACTATCCACCACAGTTATTAAGACTACCCGTTTTATACTAAACGCGCACTTGTATAGTGCTATTATTCATTACGTCGCAAGGTATACCTAGACTAAGCAATTGTATTACGTATCTGGGCTTTATAATTCCATACGCTACTAAAAAATAATCACAAAATTTTTTTTATCTACTACAGCCATTATGACTACGCGTTATAGCAAACAGGCACATGTGAAGAGCAATAATTAATTATATGGCAACGTACTTGTGCGCTAGGCCATTTCTTTACATGTCAGAGCTTTCTACAGTCAAATATACTTCTGAAAAATAAGCATATAATTTTATCACTATCTGTAACAGGAGTGAAGACCGCCTGTTTCATAGCAAACGGGCCCTTATATACTACTATTAATAATGATATGGTGATGTATCAATAGACTAGGTTATTTTCATACATATGTGGGCTATTTTTAGACACATACTCCTAAAAAATAGTCACGGACTTTTTTTATCATCTACCAGCTGGTAAGTCTACTCGTCACGTAACAAACAGGCTCATAAGATTATATAGTGCTATTAATGATGATATGGCGATGTACTATTAGACGAGGCTACTTTTATACATGTCTGGGCTATATGCAGTCCTATGCTCACGAAAAAAGTCACGAAATTTATTTACTATTTACTGCAGCAATTTAGGCTATCTGTTTTATAGTAAGCGGGCACCTGGATAGTCCTATTAGTAATTATATGGCAATGTGCTACTAGACTAGGCCATTTTCATATATATATATGTGGGCTATGTTCCGTCATATTCCTCTGAAAAATCGACACCGCATTTTTTACTATTTACCGCAGCAGTTTAGACGACCCGTTTCATGGTAAACGGGCAATTAGGTAGTAAAATTACTGATTATATGGCAACATACTCCTAGGCTAGGCTATTTTTTTAATTTATACTGGCCTGATATAGCTATACACTTCTAAAATATAGACACTGAATTTTTTACTATTTACCGCAGCAGTTTAGACGACCCGTTTTATAGTAAACGGACACTTAGAAAGTCCTATCAATAATTATATGGCGATGTGCTACTAGACTAGGCCATTTCCATATATATGTGGGCTATGTTCCGTCATATTCCTCTGATAAATCGACACCGCATTTTTACTATTTACCGCAGCAGTTTGGACTACCCGTTTCATGGTAAACGGGCAATTAGGTAGTAAAATTACTGATTATATCGCAACATACTCCTAGGCTAGGCTATTTTTTTAATATATATAGGCCTGATATAGCTATACACTTCTAAGATATAGTCACAGGATTTATTTAGATTTACCGCAGCAGTTTAGACGACCCGTTTTATAGTAAACGGACACTTGGATAGTCCTATTAGTAATTATATGGCAATGTGCTACTAGACTAGGCCATTTTCATATATATATATGTGGGCTATTTTCCGTCATATTCCTCTGAAAAATAGACACCGAATTTTTTACTATTTACCGCAGCAGTTGATACGACCCGTTTTATAGTAAACGGACACTTGGATAGTCCTATTAATAATTATATGGCAGTGTGCTACTAGAATAGGCTATTTCCATATATATGTGGGCTATGTTCCGTCATATTCCTCTGAAAAATAGACACCGCATTTTTTACTATTTTCCGCAGCAGTTTAGACGACCCGTTTTATAGTAAACGGACACTTGGAAAGTCCTATCAATAATTATATAGCGATGTGCTACTAGACTAGGCCATTTTCATATATATGTGGGCAACATTCCGTCATATTTCTCTGAAATTAAGACACCGCATTTTTTACTATTTACCGCAGCAGTTTAGACGACCCGTTTCATGGTAAACGAGCAATTAGGTAGTAAAATTACTGATTATATGGCAACATACTCCTAGGCTAGGCTATTTTTTTAATATATATAGGCCTGATATAGCTATACACTTCTAAGATATAGTCACATGATTTTTTTAGATTTACCGCAGAAGTTTAGACTACCCGTTTTATAGTAAACGGAAACTTCGATAGTCCTATTAGTATTTATGTGAGAATTTGCTACTAGACTAGGCCGTTTTCATATATTTGTGGGCTATGTTTCGTCATATTCCTCTGAAAAATAGACACTGAATTTTTTACTATTTACCGCAGCAGTTCATACAATCCGTTTCATAGTAAACGGACACTTGGAAATTCCTTTCAATAATTATATGGCAATGTGCTACTAGACTCAGCCATTTCCATATATATGTGGGCTATTTTCCGTCATATTCCTCTGAATAATAGACACCAAATTTTTTACTATTCACCGCAGCAGTTTAGACTACCCGTTTTATAGTAAACGGGCAATTAGGTAGTGCAATTACTGATTATATGGCATTGTGCCATAATAGCGGACACTTGGATGGTGCCATTAATCATTATATGGCAATGTTCTACTAGACTAGTTCCTTTTTATACTCATATTGGTTTTTTTCCTCATATACCTCTAAAAAATAGTCAGTGAATTTTTTTTTATCTACTCCAGATGTTAAGACTACCCGTTTTATAGCAAACGGGTACTTGTAAGGTGCAATTATTAATTATATGGCAAAGTTCTTCGACGCTAGGCGATTTTTTCACATGTATAGGCTCTTTACAGTTCTATACTCCAACAAAACAGGATTCAAAATTTTTTTATTTACTTCGGAAGGATTTAACACTACCCGTTTTATACTAAACGGGCACTAGTATAGATCGATTTTTTACCATATTTCTAATTTGTATAATAAAAGGTCATCTTTTCACGTATTATTTTTAGACGGGTAAAAAATTTTGATTTTGGGCCTTATGGTCCCAAAATAAATATTAATTTCTAATTGCATTTATGGATAATAATTATTCAAATAGCAATTAGCGCTATATTTTTATTAGTAATAACATTCTCTGTCAAAAAACAGTTTTGGGCCTTAGTAGTCCTACTTTCGGTATTATTATTTATTTCTTAACATCATGCGTATTATTTGCTTAAATATTAATTTTTTTCTATTTCGAAATGTTAAAGCTAGTGCTTAATAAATTTTATGGGCCCTAGGGGCCTTATTCCTTGTCTTATTTCTCACCAGCTCTCTGAAAAAAAATTAACCGGACCACAATTTATTTATATATTACTCATAAATTGCTATTGCAATTTTAAATTATGACCGGGAGCTCCCCAGTCCAGTCCGTCAAGGTTATACTACATCATACTTATAGCTGTTTTTGATATGAACCTTTATTCCAATAAATTTCTACAATATTCATTTATCGCATCCAAACTGCCATCTATCTATCTATATTGAAACTTTATTACCATTATCTTATGTCGATAATAATCTCATTCGGAATTTTAGTCTTCGGGGAAATAAACCTCACCCACGCAAGCGTACTACCCGTAAGAAAAAGACATAAAAACGTAGTAAAAAATATCGTTAAACGACAATCAGTCAAACAAGAAAAAAAAATCTGGGCATCGGTTGACCCTGCGGGCCAGCCCCAAAACTTCCCGCTGTTTTCGAGCTCAAAGAGCTCGAAAACATGGTAGTAAATACATTTTCGAGCTCTTCGAACTCAAAAATACTTTTGCATGCCATTAATTTCGAAAAAAATAGTTTTTAGCATTTCTTTCTCTCGCAATAACTCTTAAACAAATTATCCGATTTTTAAGTTTGAGGTGGCAATCGACGTGTTTTAATAGATTCTAAAGCTTACTAGATTTTTAGATTTTTTGGTTGAGTCGTTTCAAAGATATTCGCAAAAAACTGTTTTTTCCTATTTCTTTCTCCAACGATAACTCTCGAACGAATTATGCGATTTTGATGTTTGAGGTGGCAATCGACGCGTTTTATTAAGTTCTAGAGCTGATTAGATTTTGAAGTTGATCGTATAAGTCGTTTCTGAGAAATCAATAAAAAACTAAAAAAAAAAATTTTTTTTTTTCGTAATTGACCAATATCTTCGAGTCTACTTGGTCAAATGATCTGAAATTTTCAGAAAAGTTGATGGCCAAAAAGCTCTTTCGATTGCCGCCTTAACCATCCAAATCGGTTTCTTAGTTAAAAAGTTATAAAGAGTTTACATGCATACATACACACACACACACACACACGCACACACACACACACACACACACACACACACACACACACATATACATACAGACACTCGGACATCATTGTAAAAATAGTCAGAATAGCTTCCTAGGACCTCAAAACGTCGACATCTGATGAAAACTCGATTTTCGAAAATCGGGGTGAAAACAATAACTTCCCGAAATTTTCGAAAATCATCGATTTTCTAAGCGGGAAGTTAAAAATTAAAAATAAAATTTAAAAATCAAAACAAAAAAGTGGTTCCAGAAAAAAGAAAAAACGTTCAGTACAAGATATTTTTGACAGTAATATATTGTTAAGTGAGCGAATGCGCAAAAAAGATCTGGTTTAGGTGTGATGTAATCTTAACAACTAAAAAATTACACAAATTATTATAATTAATAAATAAAATATTTAGTGACACTATTTACACTTAACTCAAAACTGTGAGACGATAACATGAAACAGCCAATGCAACAAAATGTACACGCGATAGCGAATGCAACCAAGAATAATTATAGTAAAGCGGAGTGGTTTTAGAGTACGAGGTTGTACTCTTGAATTCAGGAGCGAAAAGACCCAGAGAAAATGTAGTTGGAAGCGACGTGGCCGCTTGGTGGTGACGTGGCAGCTTCGATGTGTAAAACGAATTTTCTGATTGGTCGGCTGGAAGCGGGGCTCTCATGCCAATTTGACCCGGCCATGAACTAGAAATTGTATGTACCGGGCCGAAATAGCTAGTGACCCAGCACTATTCTGACCTTGAGGTCAGTAGTGAGTTCGGCAACTCACGGCTATAGCGGAAATGCCCGAACCTTCTCAAATTGCCTAAGCTCGTGACTGAACATATATAACAACGGCTTTTTACATTCTTATTCAAACGAGTGTGCCAAGTCAGAATTGGACTTAGCAGGAGACACGATAGTGTCTCGCGCCAAGTCCACGTTCAAACATATGAATATGTGTGAAGTGTCATGGCGCGAGCGTGTCGTGTCTCTATACTGTAGACCGAACGGTATTTAGCTCCAAATTTTAAAAACTTTCTTAAAAAAACAAATTCCCAAGAAATTCGTTTTTTAGTCGAAAGATGATTAATCGTTCGTCGCAAAATTATGAGACTTTACCTATTTTAGTCATGGGAACTAATTTGAATAATTAAATTTAGCCAGCATATACTATAGCACCCCCATTTTTAATAATTTTACAAATTTTTTCATGCATAAAGGGCACTACTAGAGAATAAAAAGTTGTAAAAAATGCCATGATTTAGTAAATAATTATAATTTTTCTACAGCAATGATTAATTTTTTCGCCACCAGCGGAGCTTCAGTCCGTATTTTTTACTATAGTTTCATGTGAAATTTACCCTGATAGTAGCCACCTTGACCGCAAGTTAACTTGAATCTACGGCCGAATTCTGAAGCCAACTTAACCCTTAACGGCCACATGGTGATTAATGACCCCAGGCTTAAAAAAAGTGAAATTAGAGATTTTAAACCTTTCAAATAAATAGAATAAAAAAAGTCGAATTAGAGGTCTTAAACCCCATGTGGTCGTTATGTGGCCTGAGAGAGGTGTGGCCGTTAAGGGTTAAAGGAAAGTGTTGGAAAGCAAACCGTTACGGTTAAGTTGACAGTAATTTTTCTGTAATTTAAGAATTCAATTTGACAACAAGTGTTTCTGTCAGATGATGTTAAATTTATTAAAAGTTTTACTTGAAATTAACGGCAAGTTTTTCTGTCGAATTTCATTCAGATGACGACAGTTAATCTGCGTCAACTTGCATGCAAGTATTATCCAGTCAAGGCTTGCCAGAAACTTGTCGTTAAGTTTGCCAAAAATATTTCACTGCAGAACTTGCTGAGCATAGTGTGGCTGTCAAGGTTAAAAAAAAATTAAAACAATCAATACTTAAATTATGGATATCAGCCCTGATAGCCACTTTAGCTTGTAATTGCGGGTGATTTGATGTCGAAATTACGTGAAATCTGCTGCCCAAATTTGCTGACAATTTGACAGCAATAGTTGAAAATAAAAATTTCAGGTTAATTTATTTTCAATTTAAAGGTAAACTTGTACGAAAAAAAACAGTCGGTACTGTTCATTTTTATTATTTCAGAAGGTTAGCAAATTTATACACAAAATTGTCTACAATTTGAGGGTAAAAATATACTTAACAATTTTTCAAGTTAAATTAACAATAAATTGACATAAAATTTGCCTGAAAATTGAAGATAACTTTTTCTAGTCAACTTTTGAAGTGAATTAGAATTCTAGTGTGGGCGGTAAATTTATGTCAAATTCAATAGCAAGTTGTAAACAAATTGTCGTAAAAAATGGAAAAGCCCGAAGTTGACGGAAATTCGACGAAAAATTCAACAAAACATTTATATAGTAAACTTTTGCTCCAGCAAACTGTACTATTAGGGTATAGTTAACCTGTGGGCAAAACAAACACCACTTTTTTATATGTTGATGGTGAGCCAATCAGCCTCGTATGAAAAAACCATATACTGTCAATCATATATAAAAAATATATGGTAAATTACTGAACATATATGGCGGCAAAATTATTAATATTGATTAATATATGATTAATCATATATAATAATTTATACGTTTAATATTATAATATTCCATATCATTTATAACATATGTGATTATATAGGTGTGATATTGTATCAAAAATTATATGTCCGTTTTATATATTAATTTATAACGTAAAATATGTTCTTATTGTAAATTAATTTATAATTCCAATATTAATTCATGTAATTAATAATATATGTAATTGTATACATATGATATTATAACTCAAATTAAATTCTCGTTTTATATATCAACTTATAATTTTAATATTATAATAATTTCGATAATATTATACATGTATAAATAATTGAAAATATACATTTATCCTAAAGATTAAAGGAACAAAAAAATTTTAGAAATTTTTTAGTGATTTTTGTAAGACTAACATAATAAAAAATAATCGTATCGAGATTTAAGAAGAAGCATTTCATAGCTTGAAATCTCTAGCTTCAGTGCATTTTGATTAAAACTTTTTGTGAGTTACGACTATTGCATAAACATGAGAAATATCGCGAGAAAAAACTTTTCAAAATTTTTTTGTTTTTCCCAAAGCATCTATTGGCCGTGGAAAAATTTTTCCAGCTAAATCAAGGTATATCGCAATATATTAAAATTTATTTATTTTTTATTTTTTTTTTTTTTCATGAGATTTTGTATATTCAACAATATATTAAGTCTTACTTGTGCCACATCTTATAAAAATTAATTTTTATTTGCTTATGTCTCATCCGATTATATCCATTTATATATCTATACGTTGTAACGTATTATTTTACTTTAACACTAGATTAAACTCTACAAAATTACACTTTTACTCCATAAATTTTACTCAAACTCGAACTCCAAATACTCAAAATCGGGTTACGTTACACTTCGCCCACCGACCAATTCTCTCATTTCCTCCAGATCCTGACGGGCGCCAGCTGACTTTTATTTCCCCGGTATCGGCAACCGGTCTACACGTACACGTAAATTAAAACCTAATATCTAAATCCTTTGGAAATGAGAAAACTAAACGATGGTAGCGGCATGTCCTGGTGCGCTCAATACGCTAGGTTGTGAAGAGAGGGTCGCGGTTCTTTTTACGCAGAAGAAGCCGATTAATTAAATTTAACTAAAATAAACTAAAGAAACAGAAACTAAATAAAATATCGGAAAGACGACGAGAGAGTGACGTGAAGAGCCCAAAAAGCCCGCGGTCGAGTACTCTCGGTCCATCAGACAAATAAATACCTGGGTATGACATCGGGAACCTCTCCTGGACGACGAATCACCAAACTTACACACTACTAGATAATTGATAAGATTAAAAAAAATAATGCAGTAAACAAAACGACAAATATCTCAACAGAACGACGCCAAGAATTCAATACTCAAGAGCCACAAGCTCCAAAACGACATACGCCAAGGGTGTGGTCGGGGCCTACCTTTGGGGCTCCCCGACTCACCACCACTTGCTTCAAAAGCCCAAACTCGACTATTGGGTCTGCCCGTACTCGAGCGACTCCAAAATCCAACTCGCTGACACCCTGGTCAGTTCTCAACTACTCTTCTCTCTTCTCCTACTCCATTCACTTCCACACTCTATGTCCAGTTACTCCCACATTCTCGCTTCTCCATCCATTCTTCCCCCACTACATACAAGCCGTAAACTCGCGGGTCTTCCCGCGATGTCACTCCCCGTGATATCCGAAGGCAATGGAACGTCACAACGTATTAAACATTTTTAAACATAATCAGACATGCATTATTATTATTGTCTTTTAAATTTACAAAACACCAAGAAAATTTTTTTCTCTGTGAGAACCATTCAAATCGGTTTTTAGTTGAACATTATAGAAAGTTTACATCCATACACACTCACACACACACACACACACACACACACACACACACACACACACACGCATACAAATTTTCAGTTTTTATAGCAGAAAGTTAAAAATTATAATTATTAAAATAATTATAATTATTAAAATAATTATAAAAATTATAATATATAATAATAACAAATCGTTAAATATCTTGAACACCAAATAGGTTCTCACATGTAAATGATGACATCACTCGCACGTGATATTCATAAGCTAAAACTATAGTCTCAAGATAATCTTTACATATTTTAAGTAAATATCTCGTACACTTGAACCACTGGTGAATGTTATACACTACCCGAGTCGAAATTTAAAGCGTACCTCAGGCGTCTTAGGCGTTTAAAGCGTATATCAGGCGTTTCAGGCGTTGGAAGCGCGTTTAAGACGTCTCAGGCATTAGAAACACGGATAAAACGAAATTCTTTGGTCAAAATAGACGTATTTCTTCCTGATACATGCAACAATCAATAAATCTGGATAGGTTGACCTTGCAGGCTTTTTTTAAAACTTCCCGCTATGCACGAGCTCAAAATGTTAGAAAAATTATCTATTTAAAAGTTTTGAGCTCTTGATTGTGAAAAGTTAAAAAAAAAGTTTTTGTCACAATTAAATTTTTTTTGGACTCGAAAAAAAAAAAAAAAAGTGTGTGTGTCAGCTCCGACGCACGATTGGAGTTTGCTCCCTTAGATCGACTGTCTAAATAGGTACAAAAAAGATTTACTAATCTAAGAAAAAGATTAATACTACACTAACGCAAAAAATTAAAGGAACAGAAAAATTTTAAAAATTTTTTAGTCGTTATTGGAAGGCTGTAACTTTGTGAAAAATAATCGTATCGATATTTTGAGAAAAAAATTTTATAGCTTAAAATCTCTAGTTTCGGTGCATTCTTATCCAAATTTTTTAAAAAGTCTGGTTATTACGCTAACATGAGAAATACCGCGAGACAAAAAATTTCTAAATTTTTTCATTTTTCCAAAGAGCCTACGGACCGTGGAAAAATTTTGTCAAGTAAACCAATGCATAGGCCATTTAGCAAATTTATTCAGCTTCAATTTGGTTTTTTTTAACTTCGTAGGACAAGTTGTCGCAGGGATATCAGCCTTCAAACAAAAAATGATCCTTTTGGCTTTGATCATCGATATTTCAGGTACCAATGATTGAACAGTAAATTTGAGGCCGGCGTTGAAAACGTGAATAAATTCTCTACAAGAACGGTTCATCATTTTTTGGAAAAAACAATTTTTAAAATTTTTAACATCCTTTAGAAGTAAGTACAAAAAAATGACTTTTTTTTGGTTTTTTAGTGAATCAACCGCTACACTGTAAATATCGATGAAAAGACTAATGTTGCCAGAGACTTTTATAGCTTAATGTATCCCTAATAACCCCTGAAATTTCCAAATTTATCTATCGAACCCTTTTTTGGAAATGATCGATCAAAGTTTTGCTAAACAATTAAAAGAACAAGTTTTGTTCCTTCAATTGTGTAATCATAATCAAAATGAAAAAATAATTCTTTTTTACTTTTCTTTCATTTTTGCATTAGTAACTCAGTGAATGTAAGGGGAAGAGAAAAAAAAAACGAAAAATTTTCAAAACAGTTAAAAGAAAAAATTTTCGACCCCAAAAAACAAGGTTCAATTTTTTTGATTTTTGAAAATTTTTCGTTTTTTTTTCTTTTCCCCTCACATTCACTGAGTTACTAATGCAAAAATGAAAAAAAATTTTGAAAAAATTATTTTTTTTTATTTTGATTATGATTACGCAATTGAAGGAACAAAACTTGTTCCTTTAGTTGTTTAGCAAAACTTTTAACGATCGCCCCCAAAAAACGGCTCCATTGATCAATTAAAAATTTAAAGGGTTATTGGGGGTACATTAAGCTAAAAAAGTCCCTGGCAACAATATTTTTTTTATCAATATTTGCAGAGTAGCGGTTGATTCACTAAAAAACCAAAAAAAGTAATTTTTTTGTACTTACTTTTATAGGATGTTAAAAATAAATTCTCATTTTAGCGTAATAACCAGACTTTTTATAAAATTCTGATGAAAATGCATCGAAACTAGAGATTTCAAGCTATAATTTTTTTTTTTGAAATCTTGAGAGCTATTGTATAAAAAGTCTGGTTATTACGCTAAAATGAGAATTTATTTTTAACATCCTATAAAAGTAAGTACAAAAAAATGACTTTTTTTGGTTTTTTAGTAAATCAACCGCTACTCTGCAAATATTGATAAAAAAAATATTGTTGCCAGGGACTTTTTTAGCTTAATGTACCCCCAATAACCCTTTAAATTTTTAAATTGATCAATGGAGCCGTTTTTTGGGGGCGATCGTTAAAAATCTAATCAGCTCTAGAACTCGATAGAAGCATTCGATTGCTGCCAAGAACGTCCCAATCAGATAATTCGTTCGAGAGATATCGTTGACGGAATAATCAATGTAAAATCTGTATCAGCTTTTTCCATTGAATAATATCATAATTACTGAACAACATAACTCAAAACTAATATGTTCTTCTTTATGTAAGTCATTGGAAGTGACTTCTTGAAAATCATCATGTTCGCTCGTTTCACGATGTACTTACTCCGTATAGATACAATGTATCACGTAAACTTATTTTTGAGCGAACTATTGAACATAATTGTAAATAAATATGTAAAAAACGCTTATTTATTAATTATTTTGGAGTCTAAATTTTTCAATTTTAATATAATACGTAATCCTTTTGAGCTTGGAAAGCTCATAAAAAGAATAACAAAGGTTTTTTCGAGCTCGAAGAGCTCGAAAATGTATCTATACTAATGTTTTCGAGATCTTAGAGCTCGAAAACAGCGGGATGTTACGGGGCTGGCCCACAGGGCGAACCGATGCCCAGATTTTTTTTTATTAGAAGCAATTAAAATTCTACACAAATATCGGGTTAAAGATGACATTAGGTCATGTATTGGCAAAAGGTACCGATAAAACGTAATAAGGGCGCATAAAAAAATATTTATTTCAAAATTTTAATTTTTTTCGTACTAAGAAAAATTGAATTTTTATTTATTTTTTTTTTTTTTTCGAGTCCAAAAAAAATTTAACCGAGACAAAAAATTTTTTTTTTTAATTTTTAACAATCAAGAGCTTGAAACTTCTAAATAGATAACTTTTCTAACATTTTGATAAAGCGGGAAGTTTTAAAAAAAGCCTGCAAGGTCAACCTTTCCAGATTTATTAATTTTTGCATGTATCAGGAAGAAATACGTCAATTCTGACCAAAGAATTCCGTTTTATCCATGTTTTTAATGCCTGAGACGTCTTTAACATGCTTTCAACGCCGGAGGCGCCTGAGGTACACTTTCAACGCCTGAGACGCCTGAGATACGCTTTCAACGCCTGAGACGACTGAGATACGCTTTCAACGCCTAAGACGTCTGAGATACGCTTTAAATTTCGACTCGGGTATTCACAAATTAATAATCGCAGTATAATAATATACTAAAAATAATCAAAATTAGTAATAAGGGCGCAAAATAATATCTTAAATTCTTGTATCACTCACACGTGATAATAAAAATAATAATATCGCAGAAATAATAATTATAGCAATAAATGATAAAGAAAAATAACTAACTATTTATCACACTCAATATTTGGAAACGATAAAATAATACTGAACATTTTTACTGACTGTATTAGTACCTACTGGGCACAATAGTCATGCATTCCATCATATGCTTATGAAAAATATTAATACTCAGTATTCAGTATCTCTCTTACTCTTATGAGACAACAAATGATCACCAACGCGGGTTGTAACAGAGCACACACGCTACTCTTACAGAGACCACCTCACGTCTATCCACGTCTGACCATGGCAGCACGTGATTCTCATGCCGGCACCTCGGCATTAATAATTAAAATTAATATGCGATGCAAAATCAATCAACGATTCATGCAGTAAATCTCCAAATTAATTAAAACTATAATAAATTTGTCGATGACAACTGTTGCATCGACGCGCATGTGCCGATCAACTACAATAATTACAAACACATGAATTAACTGCAAGATTATTTTCCCAGCATCCTAAAACTATGATTCTCTGCCTGTTGTAATCGGTGAATTTTCTTGATTACTAGCCAATTTATACCTAAGGAAACAATTCAGTGAAAATAATATAATAATTAAAACAAAAATTATACATGTAAACAAAATAATAATAATATTAATGTATATAGAGACGTGTGAGCAGCGTGTGCTGCCATCTGTTGCTCACCGACCGGATGTGAGACTGCCACGATATTTAAATATCGTGACAATTTTTATTCATTTTATGATTGATATACACTTTTTTTTCAGCAAGAGCCATCTAAATACATACACATTCACACATACTTACATATGTTATGTCCGCCGCTTAGATTTAAATTAATTATCCGGAATTTCTCCCTTTGGTAGCGATAGAAAAATTTAGACGAGCGATTTGGAGGTTGCGGACAACATCAAAGAATACGAGGAAGAGTTGTCTTCCTATAATTTATTATTTATGGTAGATCTTTCGAAAAGTAAGAACCCAAAACGTCCCGAAGGGACTGGTGCTCTTGTTTTGAACCTGTTATATCATGAAAGAGTTAAGTGTAAATCTTTCACTTACCTTTCGATGTTTCTTTCTTTCTAGTCACGGCAGCTTAGATCCCTCCAAAACGTTGCAACTCACTCAGCTACCTCCTGTAGGATTTGGTTGGATGGGCGCGGCTGGGGTAGTAGGATGTAAACTTATGTGCTACTCTCGAATGAAACTCGGAAGGCTGATCTTATGATTTTTGACTTTTATTTACTGATTTAGTTACAATTTACTTGTACACTGAATCTTTTCACAATTTTAAACAATTGATATTTTTAGAATATTTATTATCATTAACGGATATTTGTATAAGATTTTTATTTTATATTTAATGCGTCCGTTAAACACACCCGATAGTGGTTTCATGCGCAAAATAACTCAGTCCGAGATGGAATCGCAAATTTACGTGATTTGCGTCACTATTTTGATCAGACCGGATGTTTCTACCAATCTTTGAGGATTTCTAATAGATAAAGAGGTCGATTATTGCTTTTTCAACGCCTAAGCGGATTCCTGCAATAATTTACCGTAAAAAGATGTTAAGTTGCATTATTGATTATTCAACGCCGAAGCGGATTCCTGCAATAAGGTTTAAATAAATAAAATATTAATGATCCTCTTATTGACCTTTCAACGCCTAGGGCGGAATCCTGCAATAAGAGTGCACGAAAATACGA
This sequence comes from Microplitis manilae, assembly GCA_030273425.1. Classification (NCBI taxonomy): domain Eukaryota; kingdom Metazoa; phylum Arthropoda; class Insecta; order Hymenoptera; family Braconidae; genus Microplitis; species Microplitis manilae. The sequence continues at coordinate 21,655,647 of CP092725.1, read as the reverse complement.
CGTTCGAATCTTCGCGGAACGTAAGTTTTAAGAACCGACTAGCCAAAGTTTGGAAAAACCGTAATTGATAAAAGTATCCTATACACGAACTTAATCAGCCAGATACCTATATCAACGACGATTACTTATTGCCACGTCAAAAGATTTGGGCAAGAAGATTACGGGCTATCGACGACGTTTACGCGGACCAAGAAGTTTAAATTAAACTGTTAAACTAAGGCTCTGAGCCATGGCGCTCAGGCTTTTCATAAACTTTGATTTGGCGATTGACAGGGAATTTTTAATTATTGTCATTGGTGGAAGGTGACGACAGTTTATTAATTGCTAGTTCAACTTATTGGAGTTATCCTCCCGCCATTCTTTGGAAGTATTAAACGGTCTTCCAGAACCGGATCCTAATGTTCAGGGTTGTTGTAAAATTTATTTGTAAGTGAAGGAAGAGGAAGGATAATTTATAATTATTTAACCCTTTATTCAAAATAACAATTTTAACCTTTCATTTATTATATAAACCTTTTCAACTTATACCTTTTACAATTTTTACCAACTACCTTTGGCTATCACGCACACACACACACTCACTCTGAGTCCCCTGGACTTTTATTTTACACACACGCGACTTAACCTAAACCTCCACGCGGTAAACTCAACCCTCTAAGCGGCTATAAACCTAAACTATATTTCCACGCGTTCCCATGGACCCTCTACGTGACTTTACAAAATCCTTAATTAATTAATTCACGTGGTTCCCTGAACCCTCTACGTGATTATAAGACCTTAACTTACATTATTTCTCTTTTACACTCAAATATTCTTTTAACCATTTTCCTTTTTCATTAACCAATATTAAAATCCTTATCTCATTTTAAAATCTTTAATCAATCAATATATGTAATTATCAATTAATAAATTTATTTAAGCCGATTTTACTCTGTAACGTTTCATCGCCTCTATCACAATACTCAAACTTGACTATCAACTTCGACGTTAAATTCCCGACACATTTACTATGACTCAATTAATTAATTTTATTCCTCTATTTATAATTGATTAATTAATTTATGGTTAAAATTACTTTCATATTATTGATTAGATTATTGACTAGATTAAGAATAATTTTCCGGCACGCGGTCTCTTGAAAGGCCTGGAAAATTCCACGACGTAGTAAATCCGGCCACAATGCCTGGATTTTTCTGGAAGCGTCAAGAACACTCGATTCGTAGCGTTTGGCTGATAAACTTATTTCCATGTGATTAATTATTAATTATTATTTTTAATAATTATTAATTAATAATTATTTTACCTAGTTTGGCCTAGACGCGACGGTCAAATTACGGACCCCACGTACGATTTTGCATGACTATTTATTTATTAATTCTGGCTCAAGCCTAGAAACAATTTAATAAATATCTGACGATTTATTTACAGCTACGACTTGTATCTTGTCCTCGTCTTGGTTCTGTCCAGTTGGTGTATTTCTGGGTTGTCGATACTGGTCCGGGTCATCTCGGGTTCTTTTCCTTGTTACGTCTCGGTACTCTCGCAATTTGTATTCTTGATTTTATTACTCCAATACCTGTTTATTCAGATGAATTAATACTGAGATATTAAAGATTACTGGCTAATGGCCTGGTATCTTGATAATTAATGATCTGGAGTTATCGCTTGGTTACACAATGCGAAGCCAAGTCCGACTTAGATAGTTACCTGATCTTCGGGTGGTCAGCAGTCCTATGCGTCTGGATGGTGACCCGGTCCTGCCGGCTCTGCTTCGATTCTCCTGCTGTCTTAAACTTAATAATTTCACTTGGTTGTCTTCGGTCATTATCGGAAAACTACCCCTCTACCTAATTATTATTGGGCCTCGCGTACTAGCATTTTCGATTAGCGCGCCCGGTGACAAGTCGAAAAACTCACTCAATTGCTCGGTTGGGGTTACGGTTAGGGTAATTGACCATCAGTGAATTATCACGATGTTGGTGGATAAAATAACTCATTTTTCCCTGTTACATTCTTTTACATATTTATTTACAATTATGTTCAATAGTTAGCTCAAAAATAAGTTCACGCGTTACGTTGTATCTATATTATGGAAGTATATCGAGATACGAGTGATCATGATGATTTTTAAGAAGTCACTTCCAATGACTTATATAAAGAAGAACATATTAGTTTTGAGTTATTTTGTCCAGTAATTATAATTTTATTCAATGAAAAAAGCAGATATAGATTGTACAATTATTATTCCGTCAACGATATCTCTTGAATGAATTATCCGATTGAGACGTTCTTGGCGTCAATCGAAAGCTTTTATAGAGTTCTAAAGCTGATTAGATTTTGGAATTGATCGATTCGACAATTTTCAAAATATTCAAAAAAAAAAAAACAAAAAGAAAGAAAAATTTTTTTTTTCGTATTTCTTAAATATCTTAGAGACTATTTGACTAAATGATATAAAATTTTCTGAAACTCAGAAGTTCAGAAGAAATCTTCCGAATGCCGCAAAAAAATCTAAATCGGTTCATTCATTGAAAAGATATGAGAGGTTTACATCTACACACACACACACACACACACACACACACACACACACACACACACACACACACACACACACACACACACACACACACACACATACAGACATCGCTCTGAAAATGTCTGAATAGCATCCTCGCACCTTCAAACGTCAATATATGATGAAAACCTGATTTTTGAAAATCAGGGTGAAACCAATAACTTCCCGAATTGTTTGAAAATCGTCGATTTTCTTAGCGGGAAGTTAAAAATTCTATTTTTTTAATTTTTTTTTTTACTTATTTAGCATCTAAAACTTTAAACGCATTTTCCTCGAAACTAATTTTTCAAAGTCCGTGAGCACTGCTATTTCAAAACTACATTATCGATTCATTTCAAATTTGCTAGACACTTTCTACGTAAAAAAAACCCTCCCTCCAACGTTGAGTTTTAGAATTTTTATTTACATCAAGGTGGTTTCCCATCCCCGAAATGACGCAAATTTTCAGAAAAACTAGTAGTTTTTATTTAAAATGACAATGAAAAATTGAAAAATGAAAAAAAAAATAATCAGGGAACGTTGAGGAAAGGTTTTAATAATGCCCGTGAAAAATGAATCATACATGGCCATGCATGGCCGTATATGGCTCATACATGGAGCATATATGGCCATGCATGAAGCATATATGGCAATACATGAAGCATGTATGGCCATACAAACTTTTTTAATACAGTCATGCATGGCCATATGCAGTCATACAAAACCATGTATGGCCATACATGGCCTTTTATGGCTGTATTAAAAAAATCGGTAGGTCCATGAATGGTCATATATGCTCCATGAATGGCCATGCATGACCATATATGCTCCATGTATGGCCATGCATGACCATATGTGTTCCATGTATGGCCATGTATGATTCATTTTTCACCAGAATTCACGCCATGAACGCTCGTCTTGTAATAAATGAGTCATACTCGACCATGCATAGGTGTATATGGTTCATGTATGGTCATACGTGGGCATTACAACTTTTTTTATCCAGTCATGCATGGCCATATGCAGTCATACAAAACCATGTATGGCCATGTAAGATTCATTTTTCACCGGAATGCACGCTTCGAATGCTCGTCCTGAGATAAATGAATCATACTTGGGCATACACACTTCTTCAATACAGTCATGCATGGTCATATACAGTCATACATGGCCTTGTATGATTCATATATGCTCCATGTATGGGCATGCATGGCCATGTATGATTAATTTTTCGACTATCACAATTACTTATAAACGGGATGTTGCAGTGTTAAAAAAATAAGAAATTTTTTTGATATCACTAACAGCATATTGATGATTATATTGTGCTTTTTCGAAAGTGATTATATTCTTGGAACGTTACGTAGCACAACTAAACTTTGTTGTAACTGTCGGTCGCATAGCCTAGTCGTCAAAGCGTCAGTCTCTCGTACGGAAGGTCCCGGGTTCGAATCCTACTAAGCGGGTGTGGTTATTAATAAGTCTAGCGTTTATTCTCTGAATTGAAAATTTCCATTTCGATTAGGAATTCAATTAATCACATATCTGATAATCTCTGAGTCGCCAAAATAATAAAAAAAAAAAAAAAAAATTAAAATTTTTTTTTTAATTTAGTTAAAATTTCTATACATAGTCAGGTATGGCCATACATGGTCATATATGGTCATATATGGCCATGTCTGGCCAATTTTCATACATGGCCATGCATGGAGCATTCATACATAGCCATGTATGATTCATTTTTCACGGGAATGCTTTGATTAACTTTCAATGGTTTCTTTTTTTCAGATAATTTCCAGCTGAGATACACTGCTCACCGCAAATCATCTTTTTCTAAAGACGGTCTGGAAAAAGCTCCATCACCGACTTGCTTGCGGATACTATTACCAAAAAAAATTACCTAATGTTGGTGAATAGAAACTTAGTAATGTTCAAAAGGTCTTAATAATGTTGCTCAATTCATACGCCTAAAAAAACTAATGAAAATAGCGTTTTTTTTCACGATTTAGCCCCCCCCCCCGTAACTGCTGTCTTAAATCCGAGTGAGCATAATGTGGAAGAAATCCTTTTTGGGGTAAGGAATGAAGGCTGCGACTACTCACCACTAATCTGTAGCATGTCCACCAATACATGGAATTGGTACCATGGAAGACTCATTCCAAGCCCCACTTAAACCAGAGTCTCTCTATTTCCTGAGATGGGAGGAGTGTTTGGATCCAAGTGAGGTTGGTCTCATGGTAGCTGCTGGGGAGGCAACCACATGCACTGTATGCCTAATGGATAAGCTAATGTAAGCTTATGTTCACACTTCGCTTTTATAATATTATGGTAGAGGATAGGGGATTACGCAGCGCAAGTGTGCCCAAAAGGGCGAGGAATCGGCTTCCCGTCAAACGGAGGTGGACTTAACCGTTCCGTTATATTAATTAATTGTAGTGGGTTCTCATGGCGTCTTGACACGACCATGAGTTGGAAATTGTATGTACCGGGCCTAGATAGCGAGTGACTCGGCACTATTCTAACTTGCAGTCAGTAGCGAGTTCGGTGACTCCCGGATGTAGCGGAAATGCACGAAGCTTTTCAAATTGCCTAAGCTCGTGACTGAGCAACCCTATCATTATGTTCTAGCAAAAAAATTTGTTTGATTTTTAACATCAATTAGAAGTAAGTACAAAAAAATGACTTTTTTTGGTTTTTTAGTAAGTCCACCGCTACTTTGTAGATATCGATGAAAAGACTAATGTTGCCAGGGACTTTTTAAGCTCTATGAACTCTTAATAACCCTGTGAATTATTAGATTGATCTATTAAACCGTTTTTTTAAGGGTGATCGATCAAAGTTTTGCTGAACAATTAAATGAACAAGTTTTGTTCCTTTAATTTTTTAATGATCATCGAAATAAAAAGATGATTTTTTTTAATTTTTGCATTGGTTACTCAGTATATGTGGGGGAAACAAAAATAAACAAATAAATTCCAAAAAATGTTGAAAAAAAAAATTTTCTGGCACAAAAAATAAGTTTCAATTTTTTTGTTTTGTTTGACTTTTTTTATCATTTGTTCAGCAAAACTTTGATCGATCACCCAAAAAAAACGGTTTGATAGATCAATTGGAAAATTTACAGAGTTATGGGAGGTTCATTAAGCTAAAAGAGTCCTTGGCAACATTAGTTTTTTCATCGATATTTACAGAGTAGCAGTTGATTTACTAAAAAACCAAAAAAAGTTATTTTTTGTACTTGGGTGATTCCGTTCTAACTAGGATTTTTTTTATTAAAACTTTTGAGATTTTGAAGTTAAACTTTTCCAATTTTTTTACGCACATTATTTATCTTTTTTACTGTAAAAATAAAAATCTGAGAGGATTTTACTACAACTAGAAAGTGTCAAGATCGAGAAACAAATTTTAAATTTTGCGTTCCATGGTACTGATATAAAGCAAATTCGGTAGAAATTATTTTAGAAAATTATTAAATGCATTTATAAATTCTGTTGTAACACTTTTAAACTCTTTTTTTAATAATTATTTAACACATTAATGATGATTAATAACGATTAACTTTATAATTTATAGCAACTATAATTTGTAACGAGTAAAACTTGGGTTAATTTCAATTTTCAATTAAAAGTTATTTATTAATGGATAAGTCGAAAATTATTTAACTTATTAATTATTTAACACGGTTTAATCACGGTTTATTATGATTTTTAAATCATAATCACGGTTACGCGGTCAATTCACATACACATAAAAATTACGCGGACTAGTGACGCGATGCTACCCCCTCCTGGGTGCTTCAGGGGTGTCTGGTCGACTTTCCCGACAGCCCTGCACGAATTCTCCTTCCCCGAGGGTAAATGGATGGTCTCCGTCTAACCCCCACCTACGCGAATAGTTTCACCTACCACCTCTTGGCAGAAGGCCTCAGAGTGGGGACCCTTAAATCTCTCCGAGAATCAAAATTTCGCTTACCTTGGTCCGGTCGGACTCGAGGTAGTCGAAGTTCCAGATATTGTCCAGGGAATGGTCTTCCTCCAGAAAACGTCTCGGGAGACTAAGTTGCCAATACGGGCCCTCCCGAGCGGTTTTATTACCTGAACCATCCACCACACATACAAAAAGGGATAAATTTCATCGCCTTCTAGCGTCGCTTGTGAAAGCGTGGCGTTCGAAAAATTATTTTAAGTCCAAACCGATAAATATCGAATGGAAACAGAAAACGATGAAATAATATTCAAGAGATTGAATTTCTTCTAAGTTCTGTGCGATAATATCAACGAGAATTGAAGAATATAATTTAAACGCAATATAAAAATGATTTCGGAAGAAAAGGAATGTGTTTAAGAGTTTAAGTCAACATATAATACCGAGAAATTAGCCGTGCGGCTTACATACTCGCGACGGTGAGTCGAGCGAATGGAAGGAGAATGAAAGAATAAGCGATTAAAATACTAAGTTAAATTAAACTCTCTCACATTGTTTTCATATTTTGTCTTATTTTGTATTTCTCTCAATCTCTTGAATCTTTTAAAAGATTCATATAGAATTATTTTTCACGTTTCTTTTTTTTTCCTTTGATTCCCGTCGGCTCGGGACTTAGAATAATTTCCACTCGGCGCGCATTTTGACACTCATACTATACACTCGTATAATCGTAATATAACACAAAAACTTATTAACAATAATACACAGCCACAGTAAATAATAAATCAACATAGTTATTAGGGTGTGCCATTTTTGGGCGACTTTTTTTCCAACGAAAAAACAGGCTGAAAACTGTCAGGAAGGCGGAAAAGAAGCCTGTTAAAAGGAGAGCACTTAATATTAATATTAAGAGGTGCCTATTTGTAATTTTCCATTTCCCATTTAAATAACGCGGGGAAAAAATTTTTATTTTTAACTTCCCGCTAAGAAAATCGACGATTTTCGAAAATTTCGGGAAGTTATTGTTTTCACCCCGAGTTTCAAAAATCGAGTTTTCATCAGATGTCGACGTTTTGAGGTCCTAGGAAGCTATTCTGACTATTTTTGGAATGATGTCCGAGTGTGTATATGTATGTGTGTGTGTGTGTGTGTGTGTGTGTGTGTGTGTGTGTGTGTGTGTGTGTGTATGTATGTAAACTCTTTGTAACTTTTGAACCAATGAACCGATTCGGATGTTTAAGGCGGCGATTGAAAGAGCTTGTTGGCCATCAACTTTCCTGAAAATTTCAGATCTTTTGATTGAATAGATTCGAAAATATCCGCGAATTACGAAAAAAAAAAAAATTTTTTTTTTTTAGTTTTTTATTGATTTCTCAGAAACGACTCATACGATCGACTTCAAAATCTAATCAGCTCTAGTACTCAAAAAAACGCGTCGATTGCCACCTCAAACATCAAAATCGGATAATTCGTTCGAGAGTTATCGCGGGAGAAAGAAATGGTGAAAAACGGTTTTTTCTAAATATTGTCGAAACGACTGACGCGATCGATTTCAAATTTTTATCAGCTCTAGAATTCAATAAAACGCGCCGATTGCTACCTCAAACGTCAAAATCGATCAATTAGTTCGAAAGATATCGGCATTGAAAAGTTAAAAAAATAACATTTTATGTTATTTTTCCTGGATAAATCATAATATAACCTACTAAAATGTGTCTGAAGTCATACTAACTCAACCTTTATATGGTTACTTTCGATACATAATGTCATCGAACTTGGTTTTTAGTTTAAATCATAATATAAACAATAAAATCGATGAAACGTAGTTTTCAATATTTTTCCCGGATATTTCATATTTGATTGTATCTCACATGAGTCAACACTCATATGTCTTCATTTGAATCCCTGGCATTAATTTCTGCCTGAATACACTTATTTTATTGAACACAATCAGGGATTAAATTTTAAAAACCGCTTCATTAACCATTCTTGATTCTTAAATTTTCAAACTTCAGCATAACAGGCAACTTGTTAGAGCTTGAGAAGATCGTAAAAAAACAATCGCATATGAAAGCATTTTCGAGCTCGAAGAGCTCGAAAATATATCTACGCCAATGTTTTCGAGGTCTTTGAGGTCGAAAACAGCGGGAAGTTTTGGGGCTGGCCCGCAGGGCCAACCGACGCCCAGATTTTTTTTTATTTTTCTAGCTCGGCTTTCGCACCTCATACAAATAAGTCCATAGCATATTCTTGTAGGGAATTTAACGCTCTACAAAAAAGGTCTCTTACATTTTACCATAGAGACAGCCGTTCTAAAGATATTTAAATTTAAACTTCGAAAGGTATAAAATTTTGACTTTTCCGTTATTAAACTGATTCAAATTAATTTATTACTGTCTTAAAAATTATTTTTATATGTGAAACTGGTTCTGATGCGTTAATATTTTCATGAAACTAAAAGAAAAAATATTCATGCATTAAATTGCACGAATCATGATGCGAAGCACCAGTGTGTGCTTTACGATCCCTCGCAACCTTGAGCTCACCGTGGAAATACCGTGGAAACACTGTGTTTGTGGAAACACCGTGCAACCTATGCAGTTTCCACGCTGTTTCCACGGTTGATTTGTTACATTTTTCCACGATGTTTCCACAATAGTTTTTTGCTGAGTCCACGGTGTTTCCATACCAAATTTACGGTAAAGACACAATGAATAATCACCGTGATTTCACGCTGAATCCACGTTCGTTACACTTTGAACCCATAGTTAATCCACGATGATTTCATTGGGCTTATGTCATTGATCCACAGTGAAAACACGATATATTTACGATGGGTTTGCAATTAGGTTTTGCAATGATTAAACGAAGAATCCACGGTAAATTCGCGGTGATTATATAATAGTTACACAGTAATAACATCGAGAATTTACGATGAAAACTCGATAATCTAACAGTAACAACATACTGTCTATGAGAAATTAACATAAAAAATCAATTGTGTTGCATCTACTTAACTGGGAAACTCTTATCAATATTATCTGATTGAATAATTAAAAAAAAGCGCTTATGAGAGCTTACCTATGACAGTTAAATGAAAATCTTATTTATATTTATATCCAACAATTTCTATTAAAATAAATAAAAATGTCTTTAAATATTTTTCCAATAATTTGATTTCTGTCCACTCAATATCAAAATTATTAGGATTTTTTATTTTTTAACTGGTTAAATTTTCAATTCTGATTTAAAATTATAAAACGATTAAGTATAAACTATTAATAATTAAATAATTCTATATAGTTACAATTTAGCGATGTATATATAAGGGTTGGCCAAAAAACAACTAATTTTTTGAAGTTGACTTTTTGGCGCGTTTAGTAGAGAGTGAAATTGAGAGCTGCACGCGCAAGCGTACCGCAAAAACGACATGATGAAGTTGGCCACCAAATATAATTGAAAGGGAATATTTATTTTACTGACTATTAGTTTAACTCGTATACAGAATAATCGCAAGGTATCCAACAAAACATGTGGTTATATTTGGAATCGATAGAAAAGCCAATGTACGAAGAACATTTCATATACATTAATTATATAAAACGTGAATTATTTATATAAATATATTATCTATAAATTTTTCCTAAATTATGGCGTAAAAAACGTATCAGTGATAAAATTTGTTAAAACTTTAAATGTTTTAAAAATTTGAGGTTAATTTTTTAAATTGTGTAAAACCTTGAAAGTTTTAAGTATTTGAACTTGATTTTATGTAAGTATTATTTTTAATAAGTTAATGAAATAATTACTAATTTAAGTAATAAGTAATTGAATATTTCATAATACATATTTATTTTTAATGAATAATTAAAACGAATTTTCATTATTTTTAATGAGTAATTTAAGACAATTTTAACAAATTCTAACAAAAAAAATATATAATAACAAATTTAATTTTACAAGAAAGAGAAATAATTAATTTTATTTTTTTTTGAGAAGAAAATCATATAACAATAAATTTTATTTTAAAAGAAAGAGAAATTATTTTTTTTTTTTGGCGAAAATAAAGAATTTCATTCAATATTAAAAGATTTTAGTAAATGCATTAATTTTAGAGTTACGTTACAATTATTTACAATTAACAACTGTAAATAAATAAATTACACTCAAAAATTTTATAATATTTTACCCCTTTTGTAACGAAAGAAAAAAATATAAATTGAAAACAAAAAGTAAATAAATGAATTTTATTTTAAAGAAAGGTAAATAATTTATTTTTGCAAAAAAATTAATTATTTCTTTTTCTTGGAAAATTAAATTTGTTATTATATATTTATTTTTTGTTAGAATTTGTCAAAATTGTCGTAAATTACTCATTAAAAATAATGAAAATTGTTTTTAATTATTTATTAAAAATAAATATGTCTTAAGAAAATATTCAATGACTTATTACTTAAATTAGTAATTATTCTATTAACTTATTAAAAATAATACTTACATAAAATAAACTTCAAATACTTAAAACATTTAAAGTTTTTACACAATTTTTAAAATTAACTTCAGATTTTTAACAGACTTTTACAGCTTTGACACAATTTTTATCACTGATAAATTTTTCACACCATAATGTAGGAAAAATTCATAAATAATATTTTTATATTTATATATATATAATTCACAATTTATAATTAATATACATGAAATGTTTTTAATAAACTGGCTTTTCTGTCGATTTCAAATATAACCACATGTTTTTGTGATAAGTATGATAGTTTATAGTGATAAGTATGACAGTTTCGCCGGACAAGTAAAATGATTTTGGAATTTACTACAACTTGACTTCAAACTCCAATAACTTTTTGAACAGATGGGTTTATCAAAAAATGATAAGAAACTTTTTGTAGAACGTTTAATTTTTACGAAATAATATCTCATAGTTCTGAATGAAAATTATGAAAATCTAACTTATTATACACGTTACTCAGACGTAAATAATGAAAAAAATATGTGGTGTTAAATTTAATAAAATATGTTTTAGTTATAGAATGTAATTATAATAATAACGATTACTAATATTAGTATATTGACTACTGCTTAAGTTATTGAATGACTTAAATTTAATCTAAATATTGTAATCTTTAGCATTATCAATATAATTAATATTATTATAAAGGCTGTTTTGTAATGTTTTTATGTTTTGAAAAAATAAATTATTCTTTAAATGAAAGCGTATTTGTAATTAAATAATGATATTAGTGTGGATATCGTAAAAAATTCGAGTTTAGCTACACAGCGGTGTATGGCTGCCTGGATTTTATAGAATGTTTCTACGGTGAATTTATCGCATAATAATTGCGAACCCGTTGAATTATCATTGACAAACTTCTACTAAACCATGGTACATTTAGCGTATTTTCAGCATTACTACACTATGTGTTTGTCGTGGAATGACTGTGGGAACACCGTGGAAACACATCAGAAATATTGGGGAAACGTAGTCAAATTGCTATGGAACTACTGTGGTTTCATCGTGGAAAAATGGAACAAATCCACGGGGTTCCCACCGAGCATTTACGGTGAGTCTGTAGAGTTTCCACGGTGTTTCCACGGTGAGCTTAAGGTTGCGAGGGATCGGAAAAATTTTTTTATTTTCACTTTTATTTACTGTAACAAAATTAAAACCTGAGTTCAATTAATTTAGTATTTGGAAGTTTCGAAAAATTATCAATTTATTATTCTCTGAAAATTTTGAAATATAGTTCATATTATATAACTAGATCGTCAATCATGTTATAATGAATTCCTATGCGATCGATTTGATAAATTATTATCAGCTCAGTCGGTAACATACTATTGGGATCAAGTTTCTCATGGAGTTAGTTATTGTAATATTAAATATCATTGTAAAAAGTATCATTTGCTCAATTATGAAGAATTCAATATATTTGATTGGAAATATGAGTGAAAATTTTGTTGGGAAGAAGCTTCCAACCGTAAGAGAGGTTATGTCCAATTTTTTTTACGAACATATTTATGCTAAAAAAACAATTAAACAGAGCTTGAAAAATACAATCACTAAAGTAAAAAAAGTATGGTATGATGCCAGAATACCCACTTGCGGATTTCAATATGCGACATTAAAATTGACAAAAATGTTTTATTCTTGGAAGATCTTGCAAAAAAACTATCATAATAGAAAATTACCTCCCAAAAAAAAGAAAGAGACACTTTTCTTAAAAAATCTTAACGAATTGTTTGATATTTCCAAAAAAAATGTAGAAAAATTACTTGATGATGAGAAGAAATTATTTTTGAAGTCTCAAAAATCACCAAATCACTACGGATTTATTGCTAGCACTATCCTCGAAAGATCTTCAGCGAGTCATAATAATGGGATGGACATTGACAATGGTAATAACTATCAATTTATCTTTTTCTTCGATAGTTACCTAAATAATAATTGATTTCAAATATAATTATTAAAATTAAAAAAAAATGATAGTTTGTACCTCATAACCTTTCAGATATGAGTCAACCGATGACCGTTAATGCTAATAAGATTTTATCCTCTCAGACTACGGTTTTTTCATCACTTACTTCAAGACTATCTTCATGGAGCGTTTCAAATTTCGAAGATGAATTAAACTGTTTCAGACCAGCTTCGAAAATTGATGTGATGACTTCAGATCTTTGCGCTGCTTTAGACAGAGCAAACGTTAGCAGCAGGAACGCTACTTTTATCATTGCTAGTACGTTAGTGAGTATTGGAACCAATACTGCCGATTATAATTTGAGTCATCGAACAATTCATCGAAGTCGTATTCAATTCAGAAAAAGTAGTGTTGAAGGGTTAAAAAACGATTTTAATATTGATGACCGTTATGTCCTACATTGGGATGGCAAAATTTGGAGATATTATTGGACCAAAATCTGTAGACAGGCTCCCAATTCTATTATCTGTCTCAGGTGTTGAACAGTTGCTCGGCGTCCCGAAAATGGTTAAGGGTGATGCAGAAAATCAAACGTCAGCAATCATCACTACCTTAAACAAGTGGAAAGCTGGTTCTCACATCAAAGCCATGTGCTTTGATGCAACACCGGTTAACATAGGTACATTAATTTGTTCTTACTATTTCTATTTTCTATAAATAATTGTTACATTCTTGCTTATTTATTATTCAGACAGAATATTTTTTAATTGACTAGGTTGACGTCATTAGGGTATCAATAGACCCCAGGTGCGTCAGCTGTTGACCTTCTTTTATTTTATGCAAAAATGTTTTAATGACTTACCATGGTGACGATTATCCCCATAACTCGGCCCTAATAACCCCTTGATGCCTCCTCTGAGTGCGAACAACACGAGCCTTGAAGGCCTGGTTCCTCTATAAGGGAAACCGATTCTAATTGGCCGATCAAACAACCAGAGCTCGAAGGCTCAACAACACAAGAGCTCGAAGGCTGAACAACACATGAGCTCAAAGGCTCAGCAACACATGAGCTCAATAGCTTAACAATACACGAGCTCGAAAGCTCAACAACACATGAGCTCGAAAGCTCAACGACACATGAGCTCGAAGGCTCAACAACAACTTCCTCGAATTTTAACTCTTGGACGACCTTTGGTGAGGTCCGCGATGACACCTTGAATCCCGCGACCGAGCTGTACTGTACATCCTGACCTCCTGCTTCATCGGCCACGAAGCATAAAGGGTGATATGATAGGCGGTGAAGGAGCCCGAACTGCTGGTTAGCGCTCTGAGCAAAGGAAGGGTGGAACAGCTAGTAAGCGCTCGCCCCTTTTAGGTTCTTTAGACAAAAGATTTGTATTCAGGTTGAATTTTAGGTTTTATTCCTCTGAACCTGGAGACAGGAGAATCAGTCAGTCAATAGTACAGAGTTTCGTGCTCTTTGAGATCTCGCGATCAACTGACTGATCCTGCTGCTCTTTGACTAAATACATTCGTCAAAGTGTTAACGTTGCATCTCAGGTTTCCTATGAGAGAATCGTCGTGGCCCGGGTCTCATGCGTCGTCATCTGTTTAGACTATCCGCGAGCCACGGCGACTCTCTTATCGCAAGAAATTTCCGTGACAGTGTTGGCGATAAAAAAAAAATATTGCCAACAAAGTAACGATTTATTAATTTATTATTTATTTATGATTCTAAGAAGTGTCGAACCGTTTATTCGCCCACCGTGGCGAATAAATAATTCGAGACTTAAAAAAAAAATTTCCAAAATTTTCATTTAAATTTAATTAGAGCCAGAACGTAACATAATTAAGTAAACAAAATAACTGGATGTTCCAAAAATTCAATTGTTGAAAATAGTTTCAAAAACTCTAAAACACTCATTAACGTTGCGATTTATACTATGAAATTCGATTATTCACTAAAGTCCTGATATTCTATTCCATGAAATTTACTTTCTTATGAATTTATCGTGAGTGCTAGTTAATCTTGACATAATTTCTAGCCACTGATTTTTCTTGTCATTTTTCGATCAGGTAAATACAATGGAACATGTGTTGAAATTGAAAGAATTCTACAGCGAGAATTAGTATATCATCCATGCCGCCATCATATTCTAGAAGTTGTTTGACGAAGTGTTTTTGAAAATTATTGATCGGTGAGTTCTGGTCCAAATGTACCAATTTTTTCGAGATTCTTGAAAAATTGGGATGACATTGATCGGTCTAAATTTCAAAATGGCATGACTGATCGAATTGTAGCCGATGCCCTGACGAATATATGATTGGATTCAAACATTCAGATATGTTCGGATCCAAATTTTGGCGCGATCCAAGCGGATCCAAACAGATCTGACAATATCCAAAGAGATCTCACCACATCTAAGTATATCCAAAGAGATCTTAAAATATCAAAAGAGATCCAAACAGGTCTCACTATATCCACAAATATATTATAACGTAAACCGTTTTTCTTTTCGCGACGAAGACGCGAATAAAAATCCGGAGTCGTATGTGGTCACCCAAGTGTATTAAAAATTAAAAATAAAAATTATAAATATTACTCAAAATAATAAATAATTATAAACAAAATAAAATTGTGCCTGGACCAGCTCCTCAGGCTGGGTTCCCGTGAAAAATGAATCATACATGGCCATGCGTGGCCATGTATGGTTCATGCATGGAGCATACATGGCCATGCATGGAGCATACATGGTCATACATGGACCATGTATGGCCATACATGAATCATACGAGGCCATGTATGGCCATGCATGGACATGTATGCCTATATATATCAGTGATAAATTGAACATATATAGCCATGCATGGCCGTATATGGTTCATACATGGCCATACATGGGCATACGAACTTTTTGAATACGGTCATGCATGGCCATATAGGAATCATACAAGGCCATGTATGGCCATGCATGGTTATACATAGTCATGGATGACTATATATTAGACTGCTTTTTTTAGCGACTATTTTTTTTTTCGCTCCTATCCCGAAATTTTGTTGGAAATACCCTCCAAAAAATTCCCTGAGAGTTTAAGCCCTTGATATTAATATAAAGTACTTTCCCAGAGCAGGCGCAGATTTCCCATTCAAAATACACGTAAACTTGGGTTTTTATGTTTTAAATTTCTGTAACTCCGTGGCATTCTATGACATCATCTCGCCCAAAGTCGAGATTTTCTCAGAATTGAATGCTCTTCAAAAGTACTCATTGTCGCGAAGTCGTAACTCATACGAGTGGGGTAGTACGGACCGCTAAACTAAATTTTTTCATAGAATTATTGTTTTTTCTCTCATTATCTCATAAAAAAAAGACCTACAGAAAAAATATAAATAACAATTCTATAGGAAATTCAATTTCCTACAAAAAAGAAGAATTGAAGTTTACGTAGCGATGAATTCCCATAAAATGTCGAATCAAATCTTAGAAAATACTGATTTTTTATTTGACTAATATCTCGGAAAATATCGATCTGAGTGATTCGGTGCTAAGGACCTTTTTTGTAGGAAATTAAATTTTTCTATAAAATTGTCGTTCACATTTTTTTTATAGGTCTTGTTGTTTATGAGATAATGAAAGAAAAAAAATTAAAAAAGTTCGTATGCTCCATGTTTGGCCATATATGCTCCATGTATGACCATGTATGAACCATATACGGCCATGCATGACCATATATGTCCAATTAATCACTGACATATATAGACATACATGACCATGCATGACCATACATGGCCTTATATGATTCATATATGGCCATACATGGCCTTGTATGATTCATATATGGCCATACATAGCTTTGTATGATTCATATATGGCCATACATGGCCTTGTATGATTCATATATGGCCATGCATGGCCATGTATGATTTATTTTTCACGGATATAAAAAATTTGAGCTGACTATTACAATTACTTATAAACAGGATGTTGTAGTGAAAAAACATAGAATATTTTTTTGATATCACTAACAGCATATTGATGATTATATTTTGCTTTTTCGAAAGTGATTATATCCTTTCAATCATACGTAGCACAAGTAAACTTTGTTGTAACTGTCGGTCGCATAGCTTAGTCGACAAAGCGTCGGTCTCTCGTACGGAAGGTCCCGGGTTCGAATCCTACTAAAGCGGGTGGTGTCATTAATAAGTCTAGCGTTTTTTCTCTGAATTAAAAATTTCCAATTCGATTAGGAATTCAATTATCCGCATATCTGATAATCTCTGCGTCGCCAAAATAAGTAAAAAAAAAAAAAAAAATTAAAAAAATTTTTTTTTATTTAGTTAAAATTTCTATACCTAGTCATTTCAAGTCATGTATGGCCGTATCAAGCTATGTATAGTCATACATGGCCATGCATGGTCATACATGGTCATACATGGCCATACATGGTCATACATGGCCATACATGGCCATACATGGTCATACATGGCCATACATGGCCATGTCTGGCCAATTGTCATACATGGCCATGCATGGAGCATTCATGCATGGCCATGTATGATTCATTTGTCACGGGTTAGTGCACGAGGGCGCCATTCCGTTTTTACAAAAAACGGACAAAAATAATAATTCAGGGGAGAGATCACGGGACGAAATCTTGAGCGAGAATGTATGCACCAAGCGGAATGACAACCAAATAAATATATAATGAATAACAATAATAATAAGAAATAATTACTATTAAATATATCCAGGAAATAAACAAATAAATATTGGCTATCACTGGGTTCCTTTTTCTAAATTATTTAATTCAAAATATATTCAAATAAATTCAACAGATTATTACAATACCCAGATATTTATACTAAATTTTTATTAAATAATAATAGGCTCAATTTAGCCAAACAATAATGATAAAGTTATACTATTAAATTATCCACTGGGGAATTCAAATACAAGTTACAATTATTCAAACTCAAATTAACACATAAATTGTAAGCTAATAAAATAATAATAATCTTTACTTTAAATTATTTACTCTGGGGAGAGAAAGACGCGGGTACTCAATATATTTGGCAACACTGGGTTGCATACCATCAAATTATAAAATAAATTTTACCCAGAGAAATAATATTAAATACTCAAATATACTTTTAAAATAATATGTAAATAACTAGTGTAAGACAAGGAGCCACACTTGCTATCCTTGTCTAATCCTCTAAGGAATTCGCTCGACGCGTCTATACGTACATGGAACGTACGCCGAACAAATTCAACTTATTATAACAATATAACTCAGGTTCAATTATTTATCAACCAAATACCGCGATCAACTCTACTCAAGGACCAGCGATAGCCGATGCAACAATGATGACACAATTGACTTACCGGCGTTGACAACAATTTACTTCTTGAGTTTTTCAATAATCAATATCACAAACCAAATTAGATACTTTAACTATGTAATTATTTTATTAAGGCACCTGGGCCAGAACAATTTAATCACGGACAACAACACGTCCTATCTTTACAAAAACCCGGTCCTCTCTGACTATATTTTCGTTGATTTTTCCGAGGGAGGGGTATCACTCACGTGTTATCCCCTCTAACGACCTCGGACCCGAAATTATCAATTAAAAATAAAATATTTAAATCATTAAACGACCTGAGTTATACCATAATAATAAATTAAATAATATTTTCTATATATAAACATAAACATAATGATTATTAATCCTTTAAACAATAAAACAATAATTATTTCAGTGCACCACGTGACTGGAGAAAAATATCGATTTTTATCCCTACTACATCGACTTATTCTCCCTTCGGTCGATATTTTTATGTACGCTCTATAACACGTGTGCTACTGACTGAAATGAAAATATCGATTAAGTACATAAAATTCAAAATCATTATCAAAACATAAATATAAACATAATAAACAATAATATCAATAAATTCATAACTAAATCATAATAAAATAATCCAATAAAATAATATAAATATTTAAATAATAACAAATTATAATAAATAAATGCGCTTAATTTGAGCTAGGAGGTGTTGTTAAAATCACGGCGAGATGGGAAAGCGCGCGCAGCGATTCACGTTTGAATCGCTACGTGACAATATAAGTGTATCCAAGCAGATCTGCGTAAATGTTGATCTTTAAAGAAATTTATATAGATTTAAGCACATATATCTAAAGAAGTTTCACTACATTCTAGTAAATGTATGTATAAATATATATATAATATATATTATACATCAGACCATTCTAAAAACAATATCTACCCACATCTTGGATCTTATTGCTACAACTTTTTAATGCTTTTGATGAACCTAATGTATAACATATGTATTAAAAGTCAATTAATATTTAAGTAAAAAAAATAGATGAATACTTTAGAAACATTGATACTTTTATATTCAATTATTTACGTTTACATTTAATTAAATATAATAAAAAAAATTATAAATATTTTCGTAAACTGCTATCTATTACATGGGACTAAATATATTTTATTCACCTTAATCTATATAGTTAAATGTAAACAGATATAATGCTACCAATATGTAATAATTTATTTTTGGAAATATTTATATCTGCTTGGATAAAAGTTTTTAATTTTCGTATATTACTCAAATATTTATGTATAATTAGATAAAAAAAACTCTATATGTAATGTCTTATTCGCAGGAGAACCCTGACAGTTCGACGATTCAGGAGCCTTACCTGTATTTAAATATCATTGGATCTGATCAAATATGACTACATATATCCAAAAATTTTTGGATATAGTCATAAATTATTGGATATACGTATATCTACTTGGATATGAATTATATTTGCATCTATATACCCACATACATACAGTTGGGTCTGAGCAGATATAACTATATGTACTCGTATATACTTGGATATAAATCTTTATGTCTGCTTATATATGGTTGGATTGAGCGGATATAACTGTATACGCTTGGATATAAGTATATCTGCATGGACATTAATTTTTATATATGCTTATATACAATTGGATCTGAGCAGATATATTTATATATGCTTAGACATGCGTATATATATTTGGATATCAATCTTAATACATCTCTATATCTGCTTATATATGATTAGATCTGAGCAGATATAATTATATATGCTTATATCTAGCAAGATCAAATATTTGGATGCATTTGGATATAAACAGATATAACGAGATCCAGACATATCTGGTTGGATCCAAACGTTTTTTATCGGGAATACATTAGAAATTAAGTCAATCGTCAAAATCATAGTAATATATCACACGTAGTAATAAGTCATAGTAAATAAGAAATAGTAGTAATTTAGTACCATAATAATAGCTCGTAGGAAAATAGTAATAATTATAAAGTAGTTGTAGTTAGTTTTAGTAATAAATTATTACTAATAATACTAGTCATAGATTTAAGAAATAATGATAGTCATAATAAATAGTAGTTCATGAGAAATAGTCATAAGAAAAGCATACTGAAGAAAATCACAAGAACTGGTCTGTACAACTGGTCCACCATCACAATCTATAGAATTTACTAAAAAATAAATTAATTATTGAAATTAATAAACATTGAATAAATTAACTGTTACTTGTATCAGGTAGCTTTTTAGCACAAAGTATTGGTGCCATCTGTATTAAAATAGTATATTACACATGTAATTGTTGGCCGAGGCGAAGCCGAGGTCAACAAACATGTGATCTGAGGCCTTCTTATTTACTTTCCGTGGTGTGTATACTATTTTTCTTGTCGACGAAGGCGGAAAGTGGCAACTTCATTTTGCACAGCAGGATGAAAGTTGACGCTTTCCGCCTGGAGGCGAGAAAAAAATTTTAATTAATGATTAAAGTAATTTTACAACTAATTATTATAACTATATGTTATTTTTATTATTATTTAACACGGTACTGACAGACACGGTTCTGACAGTTTTATTTTAAATAACAACTGTAATTATTTGGTTCTGTATTTGATAATATCCATTGACTGTCAAGTTTAGACTAGTATTAAGTACAAGAATTTAATATTTTATTCGAAAAAAATTAATAGCTAATGAAGTTTACCAATACCACGGTATCGACAAGACAATTTATGACATACCTTTTTAAAAATTAAGTTCTAACATGACACAAACTCTTGGCACTTTTTCATCGACTCAGTGCTTGTAAATATTACGCAGATGACGTATTTTCAAGATAGTTTACTAGACGTTTCATGAATCTCAAGGAACATAGCATTCGAATTACACGAATTCAAGTTCAAATATTTGTTACAATTTAAAGACAAAAGTTATTGAACCGGAATTCAATGTTAACCCGAAAAAAAAACTTCATGTCTGACTATATATGATCATATATGAGCAGTTATGTATGATCATATATGAAAATTGGCCATGTTTGATCATGTATGATTAGATATGATCATATATGATTAGATATGATTATATATGATTAGATATGATCATAAATGATATGCATATAGGTTTGCCAACAATTATTAAGGCTAAAAAAATAATGTTTTAATTATATTGTTCATTAACATTCATTGAAATTTATTTATAAATAGCGATTGTTCACTCATTATTAATTTTTCTATCGATGGAAAAATACTCGGTATTTCTCTGGGATTCGAACCTGGATCCTTCTGCGTATCAGTTGAAGATTGTACTACTCTGCCAAACCATGGATTTAATAGTCGGAACTATTCAATAGGTTTATATATTGATCTTAGAAATCTCAACAATCATTACATGTATATTGATATTTTATATGGTATTTGAAAAGTTTAAAATTTCGAATTCGGAATAAAAATAAAATTTAAACTTAAGGTTTCATTTTTTTACTTCCCGCTAAGAAACCTGAAAATTTTCAAAATTAAAGAAAGTTATCGGTTTCGGACCGATTTTCAAAAATCGAGCTTTCAACATATCTCGACGTTTTAAGGTCCTAGGAATCTATTCTGTCTAACTTCAGGACGATAGATATATGTACTTATGTACGTACGTATGTAAATATTCTATAACTTTTGAATGGATCAACCGATTTAGGCTTAGTTTTTCTATTATTGTAGATACGTTGTATTGCTAACTATACTTACAGCGGCGTTACAATATCACTCAGGATATGTTTATATATGATGCTTAGATGAATTGAGCACAAAAATTTAAATTTCATTTATATGATCTTATATGATGATATATTCACACATGAATTTTATTTCCGCCTACAAGTAAAAAAATTTGTACGTCTTTTTATATATGTTGTAACGTATTATTTTACTCAAACATTCGATTTAACTCTACAAAATTACACTTTTACTCCATAAATTTTACTCAAACTCGAACTCCAAATACTCAAATCGGGCTACGCCCACTGATCAGTCCTCTTATTACTCCAGATCTTGACGGGCGCCAGCCGACTTTTATTTTCCCGGTCTCGGCAACCGGTCTAAACGTACACGTAAATTAAAACCTGAAATCTAAATCCTTCGGAAATGAGAAAACCGGACGGTGATAGCGGCATGTCCTGGTGCGCTCAGTATGCTAGGGTGTGGAGAGAGGGTCGCGGTTCTTTTTACGCAGAAAAAGCCGATCAATTAAATTTAACTAAACTAAAGACAAGAAAACTAAATAAAATATCGGAAAGACGACGAGAGAGTGACGCGAAGAGCCCAAAAAGCCCGCGGTCGAGTACTCTCGGTCCATCAGACAAATAAATACCTGGGTATGACATCGGGAACCTCTCCTGGACGACGAATCACCAAACTTACACACTACTAGATAATTGATAAGATAAAATAAATAATGCGGTAATCAGGACGACAAAATCACGACAAACGGCTCCAAAACTGAACAAGTAGAGCCACAAGCTCCAAATGACATCAGTCAAGGGTGTGGTCGAGGCCTATCTTTGAGGCTCTCCGACTCACAACCACTCGCTCCAAAAGTCCAAACTCGACTACTGGGTCTGCCTGTACTCGAGTGACTCCAAAATCCAACTTTCTGACACCCTGGTCAGTTCTCAACTGTTCTTCTCTCTGCTCCTACTCCATTCACTTCCACACTCTACTACGTCCAGTCACTCTCACTAGCCGTAAGCTCGCGGGTCTTCCCGCGATGTCACTCCCCGTGATATCCGAGGTTAGCAAATCGTTGGCTTCTTTGAGCATCGCAAACGAGGCCTGCCATCCCCAACTAAACATACACGTACCCCAGCTAACTCCGCGTACCAGCTCGAGGGGGCGGCGACATCTCAGTCGCTTCTCCATGACCACCACGTTAACCCCGAGGGCTAGGCCTGGGCCCAGTCGTCATCACTGGTTGGGAGGCACGTTATCTTGGCCACTATTCGCGACACAGCTAGACATCCCCCGTTGAATCCACGCTCAACCACACAGATACTCCAAAACAAAAAACATAACGTACCCGTACTCATACTCTCAACACACTTACTTCACCACACACGTACGCCATACTCTCTACTCACTATCTCCTACACTCAACTCGACACACATACTAGCTCTATCTATCTCTATCACCCATACTCACGCTCACTCCACCTCTAACTCCATCTCCCCGGCAATGTAACGTCACAATGTTCATATCTGACCATATCTGATTTTACAAGAATTAAACAACTTGTAAGAAATTTTATATATCATTATATATGTTCATTCCTGACCATATCTGATCTTACACGAATTGAACATCATGTAAACTTTTTTTATGTTCGTTCATATATGATCATATACGACCATAAAGAATCTTATATGAATTGTATATCGGTAAAAAAGTTTTTATGTATCTTCATATATGTTCATATAAGTCGATGTATATTCATGTATGATCTTATATGGTCTGAATATCAAGTAAAAATACTTTATGTTATATCATATGTGATCATACATGACCATATATGATCTTATATGGACTGGATATGGAGTGAAAATATTTTAGATTGTATCATATATAATCATACATGACCAAATATGATCTTATATGAACATGTATGACTCATATATAAGCATACATGAATCATACATGATTACACATGAATCATACATGATTATATATGATTCATATATGATCTTATATGATCATATCTAATTATATATGCCCATATATCAATTTTTTTTCCCGGGAACTTAATACATTAAACAGAAAGTGTGCCAATTTTTCCCAGTTGGATCATAAACATTAGAATTTATGAGATGATTAGTTTAAATCATTTCTTGCGACAAAAGGATTAACAATTTATAGGTAAATTCTAGAAACGGACATGACACGGTACTGACATTCAAGTGATATATTGTGAGTTTTCTCTGAGTGGCAAGTTGTATAATAGAAAAATAATGTTGAAATATGTTCATCACTATCCAATTAACACAAAAATTTCATTCAATGATTATTAATTATTGACCGTTGAGAACAAACAATACTGGACAAGAAGTTTTTTAACTTCTTCGAATTTTAAAAATATTACAAGTTTCAAATTTTCATTTTTTGTTGGTTCATGCAATAGAGAGATATTTAAAGAATATTCATGCCAAATTTTAAGTAAATCGGCGGATGAGAACTTGAGATTTTGTGGGAACTGCATCGAAAAAAGTAGTTTTGAGAAAAACGCGATCATAGTTTTAGTTGGTCGCTCAACCGGTCTAGTTGCCACGGCACTAAAACAGCTATAACTTCGAAAATAATTTGAATTTTGAAAATTCCTTTCAGGGAGATATTTTTGAATATTTAAACTATCGGATTATGAAAAAAAAATTTTTTTTCGATTTTTTCAAATTTCTAGACTAGAATACCCCTTTAAATTTACTGTGCGATCATTGGTACCTGAAATGTCGATGATCAAAGGCTGCAGGATTGTTCGTCCAATGATATTTGGCTCCCGACAAAATATCCCCTGACTATTGATTCCCGGGATAATTGATCCTAAGGATTTCCATTCGTGACGGTTTTAAAATGCATTTGTTTAGTGATGTGGCACTTGAACAGTGAAAAAATTCAACCGCGGACACATAGATGGCGTTAATCTACCTACATGTAGTTGGTAGTTTACCACTTGTAATAAATTAAATAAAAATGAAAATATTTAATAATTAATTTTATTTAATGATGATTCCACCCATATATCTTAGATAATACTGAATATCAATCGGTCTCTA
This sequence comes from Microplitis manilae, assembly GCA_030273425.1. Taxonomy (NCBI): domain Eukaryota; kingdom Metazoa; phylum Arthropoda; class Insecta; order Hymenoptera; family Braconidae; genus Microplitis; species Microplitis manilae. The sequence goes on along the minus strand of CP092725.1, from coordinate 21,630,535 downwards.
TTAAACCTTATGTTTGATAAAGACTGTCAGTTCGTGAATTGACGCGGCAAATTTTACATTTTAATACTCGATATCTACTAATTATCAACCAGTTATTAGGTAGATATTAAGTTTACATGAGTCAGTCTAACATCAAAACAGTGGTTCATGTGTCATCATCCTTATATATTCTCCAACATTCTTGTTTAGAGTTTTAACTGTGATTGGCTCTTTTGCAGATTTTGTTGTGGGACCTTTTGTTTGTGGGGCGTTTTGTCTGGTCAGGCAATTTGTCTTCGGTTGAATTGTCGTGTAACCGATGATCAAAGCTAATAGGATCATTTTTTCTTTGAAGGCTGATATCTCTGCGACAAATCGTCCTACAAGCTTGGAGAATTGCCAAATTGAAGCTGAATAAATTTGCTAACCGACATATGCATTGGTTTGGTTAAAACAAATTTTCAATGGTCCGTAGGCTCTTTGGAAAAGAACGAAAATTTTAGAAATTTTTTGACTCGCGGTATTTCTTATGTTTGCGCAATATCCGGAACTCTTAAAAAATTTTGATGAAAATGCACTAAGACTAGAGATTTTAAGCTATGAAATGCTTTTTTTAAAATCTCAATACGATTATTTTTCACAAAGTTACAGCCTCCTCGAAATCACGAAAAAATTTATAAAATTTTTTTATTCCTTTAATTTTTTTGTGTTAGTGTATTTATTTTTCAATGTATGCATGACTTTTTTTACTTTATCTGTCCTTATAAATTTTGTATTAAATAAAGAAAAATGAAAAATAAAATACAAATTTAAATTATTTTTTGTTATTAGCAGTATACCTCAATATTTAAGATTTTTTCATAATACATCTCCTTTTTTTATCGTCAAACTTTTAAAATTTAGCACATAGACAACATAACAAATATTAACTTCAATAAATTCAGTGATTAGTAAATTATATTGATGTTAAACAGCTATGGCAATATCTCGAAATCTGACCCGGTAGTATCTCAGATTCTTTTATCATGTGATGTATGTCCACCATGAATACGTCTGCCGTAATCAATATAAGTTTTTAAGACTCTAATAAATAAAATGTATTACTGGCAAATTTGGTCAATTACTTTCAAAAAAAAATTTTTTTTTTGCATTTTCAAAACTGTCGCCCACAATGTTAAATGCGCGATAATGGTCTGTCATTGTTATTTTCCGTTAATAATAATAATATATTTTGAAACGTCAAAACAGCAGACGTGATCAAATGCATTTATGATAAGCCAAAAATCGATACCTGTCTCACCTGCGCAATAGCTGCATCCACCACCTTGCGCTTAGTAATTCCCCACCTCATGTACAGTAGGCATAGGGGCCTTAATGTACAAAAGCCCAGGTCTGGTCAAATACATACAGGTATCCGCTCACTGGCTCTTAGACTATTAATATTATACACGATCATATAAATGAAGATCTTATGTTGGAAACATGGAATATTAACATGGAAACGCCAACGGCTTAGAATTGAATAAAAAGGCGTAACTATGCCGAAATTTGATTTACACTCTCAAAAGATTATGTTATGCATTTGGTGGCACATACGACAAATCATTTATTAAAGATTAATTCCTCCTCAAATTACTCCCTACTATTATAGCTAGTAGTCATTATACAGCTGAATATGGGTGCAGAAAAAATTGAAGTAAATTAAAATAAAGTTTATTTTCTGTACAGTATTGTTAAACTTCATAACACCCAATCAACTCTTAAAAAATATCGGATCTAGGCCAGATGTGCTCCCCTACGCACTTTATTTTGTAGACTTGGCTCTAACTGACCATCTTTCATTTCGTCCTTTATCAAATTATTCGCGCGAAAACAATACTATGATTAAGAGAATTGACAAGAATATCTCAAACATTTCTTCTATCGAAAATCTGAAGTGATATAAAATTCTGAAATTTTGTATCTTCCAGAACGTTAGCGAAAGGCTTTTCAACGAAATGCTACTGATTGTATTTAAATATCATCCCATGTTCATTATAAATAATTGAAGAAATATTCGCTTAGGAAACACTAAACTTATTTTTCAACCCACTAATTTTTTAAAGCCAGATTTGAGCATCGTGAAGCTAATAAATAATGTTTCAGTTGTCTCACTTCAGTTGACTTTTGAAATATGGCTTATAATGATCGCAATTCTGTTTGACACCAAAACTGTGATAACGTTGCTAAGTTTGTTATAGCTCTAAAAACTGTGCCTACTTTGAATGCTGCCCTTAAACGTCCTCGCTGATGGTATACAATTGGTAAAAGTTACCTACGAAAAAAGTGTTTTCCAGACTTATTTTAAAATTCAATAGTTGCAAGGAATAGGTCGTAAGGATACTAGGGCTTATGTGAATTTTAGTCTTCCTCCTGATCAGCTGAGATTACTTAATGTCAAATTATATGAATTTATGAATAATTACTTTAATCACAAACAGCAAAAAAACTGATAATTGGTTTTCAGTTTTGAACAAGCTGTTAAATTTCAAATATTAATGCCAAAAATTAATTTCAACCGATAGTCCATATAGATATTTTTATACTTATCTACGAATTTAAATTACACTTATCACTTCAGTTTATACAATCAAATAACCAACGTTGATTCTATTGTTTCGAACATTATTGTGAGGATCAAGATCATCATTATTCTTACATAGCCTACATAATAGAAATCGAATCCTATTTTCAAAGTGTATTCTTACTATCTATCCCTAATAGCACTCGATATTTATTTTTAAGGACTTTCTCATGTTCGTGAGTTGCCTAAGTTTATTTTAAAATAGAGAGGTCTTGTTAATAAAGATAAATAAAAAAATCCGTCTTTAGTGAACAACTTTGTCAGAATTATTCATTAGTCGATAATAGAACCTCTATGCTTTTCAAAGATTTTTAATAAAATCCAAAAAAATTATTCTTAAATTTGAGCTCATTGAATTTTTAAACTAAAATTCAAAAAACTTCTTATTGCTTTACTCTTTCCAAAACAGTAATGATTTTGGATATTTCGTAACAAAAACTTAAATTTTTATAAGAGGAAACGCTTATAATTTATTTATAATGCAATTAAATTTTACTATAATACGTACTAACGTGATTTTTGATAATAGAGGAATGAATTCTGAGAAAAAAGTAGAAGTCAGTTATTTGGTGATTGTCAATAAGTGTATTGAGAATTTCAACAATATCATAATTTGTCTAGCAGTTATTTATTCATTTAGTGCAAGCGCTTTTTTATTCCATATGTGTTATTCATGGGAAAAAATAACAATTTAAAATTCGGTACAGTAGCCTTTTACAGTAACACCTGGAGCTAGTTCAACCGAAGAGAAACTGTCCAGCCCTGTATTAGTGACTTTTGTTTCACTATTAACAGCAGTTCTTTTATTGACTAAATTATCTGTTATTCGTTCATCTCCATTCATATTTCGAGTTAGTGTTGTCGATTGAGCCTCTACTAGATTAAGTGTAATATAGCTGTCTGACATGGAATACATTTTATTTGTACTGTATCCTAATGATTCAGCATTTGCATAAAGTTCATTGCTGAAAGGTTGACTCAGACTATTACTCATTTCTCTAGTGACTCCATTGCCGCTTATCAGTAGGTTCTTAATTGGTACATTCTCTGATGTTATCATGGCTGACATATTACTCTCGTAGACGTGGTTTCGTTTCATCGATTGTCGCTGATGTGTAGTTTTCCTTAACATTGCCTGCATAAAAAATTCAGTACATATTAAATAAAAATTAGCATTCAAAGTATTATGCTCGGGAAGACGTTCATTGGATAGGTCCCAATTGGAAAAGTAACCGGTACGACATATCCCAATAATAAAAATCCCTATTACCCGAATAACCGATTACTAATAATCCCGATGACTCAAATTTTCAATCACCTAAAATCCCGATCACCAGTAATTTCAATTACCAATACTACCAATTACCCAAGTTTTCAATAATCCAAAAGTTCGATAGCTTAACTTTTCGTTAATCTTAAACATTATTGACAAGACATTTCGATTGAACAGGTTTCGTAAGATCAAAGACGATTTCTTTGTCACTTAACAAAGAAATCCATTTTGAGCTTTGTTATATAACAAAGAAATTGACTTTGAGCTTACGAAACCTGTCCCATCAGAATGTCTTGTCATAAATGTTTCTAGTTAACGAAAAATTAACTTATCAAATTTTAAGTGACTGGAAATTTGGGTCATCGGGATTATTAGTAATTGGTAATTAAGGTAATAGGGATCTTGGTTATTGGGATATGTCCTATCGATTACTTTTCCAATTGGAACCTGTCCAATGGATGTCTTTCCTTATGTTTCAAAAAGATAACAAAAATTAACTGATTGTTGCTAAATTTAAAACACAACAAAACTGGTTCATTAATGACTCGATTAATTTGAAGGCAGCTTTAGAAACTCGATTAAATTTTCCTGTACGACAGTTGTATGATTAAAAGACAAATAATTTCCAAAAATTTATTTTTTCGAATTTCCGATGTTGATTTCGATAGGAATTGCTTATATGGATAGTTAAATTTAAATCGTTAATTGATTGTTACTTATTGCATACATCAGCTTAATCTTATATCTAGTTATAATTGAGTTAAGAATCATATATAGTCTAAATTTTAATTATTAGAAACATTCTCGTATGTTTCTTGACAAAATAAATCATTAAATATATATGGTAATATATTCTGAAATTGAGCTTTTAATATTAAAATTTACAACTGCAACATCGCAATTTTTCATTTCTCGCTTAAATGACATGGAAAATTTTTTTCTAGCTTTGGAACTTAATAGTTCACAGTGGGATCATAACGTTAACATGTTCAAGATTGTAACAGGGTAAATTGAGTTTTATTATCAACCAAAATCGTGATTTTTCGCGGTTGGTCAATTACCCTACCTGCAACCCCAAAGGAGCAATTGATTAAGTTTTTCGACTTGTCGCCGGGCGCGCTAAATAAAAATGCTAATACGAAAGGCCCAATCGTAATTAGACAGAGAGGGAATTTTCCGATGACGCCCGAAAATTTTCGAGTGTAATTTACTAAAAGTGGAAGACAGAAGCGAAAAAGCGGCAGAGTCGGCAGGACCAAGTAACCACCCAGACGCACACGAAGACCGAGAGCCAATGGGACTGGGCATCCATCAAGACAAGACTTGTGACCGGAGCGATCCAACCTAGGAGAGAAGCCAACACCATAGACGGCATTATAGATGCCGACATTTAGACGCTGCGAATAAAATATATTAGGTAAATTATTTAATTGAGAGCTTGAGTTTTTTATTGTGGAACCAAGCGATAGAATAAAAACTTAATTGTTGCAAGATGCCAGGCAGGTAGCCGGTACCTTTTGTTATTAAGAACTGATTGCGTCTAAATAGCAGGTTGAAGGAGAGTTCGGGCGTTTTGGGCGAAAACGAGGATTAGATCCGAGAAGGTTGACACAAGGTGAAAAAATTGAGACAACCCGTTTACCCTGGCATACACGGTTGAGAACTGAATACACGGACAAGAGAGAACAAGACACGGACAAGGACAACGAATACAGAACAAGCGACGGAAAAGAATCAACGCAAATCGTTATAGGTATTCTGTAGAATATTCCAGGCAGAGAGCCGGAATATTTGTTAATTAAAACATATAAGTTAACGTCGTGTTCGCAAAGTATTGTCGTGTTAATTTAACGTGCAATAAAATATTTAGAAAACCGGACTCAGCAAGTATTAGCTTTGATATTTCCAGGCAGGTTGTTTAAGTCACTCGCCAGAAAATTCTTCTGGAAATTTCAAGGCAGGTCGTGTTAAGCATTCGCCGGAAAATCAATTGCGTTCTAGTCAAAGTTATCTAGTCACTAAAATTAAGATAAAATTAACAATAAGTAAATTACATTAATAAATCAATTAACAATTTTTTAAGCGTTAAAAATGTCATAAAGTAAAACATGGAAAATAAATGGTTGAGTTTTTGAGTATTGTGATATCGTTGTCGTGATAAACTGTTAAGCGGTCATATAATTTAACTCATAAAACCGGCTTAACAAAATTCGTTGATAAGGAAAGGATAACGTTATAAGAGATTAGTTGTTGGAATTTATTAGTGATTTTAAAATGATGAATAATTATTTGAAAAGAAATTTTAATTAAGGAATTAGAGGTAATGTAATTTTATATTGGTAAAAGTGGGAGTAAGTGAAAAGAGTAATTATAGAAATTGTGATGAGTAAATAGTTGTAAATAATTGTCATAATTTAGTGAGTTAATTAATAAGGGTTAAAATCACGTAGAGGGTCAAGGTGACTGCGTGAATTATTTGTAAAGTCGCGTAGAGGGTCCAGGGGACCGCGCGAGAGTATATTGTTAAGGTTTTAGCCACGTAGAGGGTCTCGTTGACCGCGTGAGTTGAATTATAAATTGTGTGTGTGTGTATGATAGTCCAGGGGACTTATTGTGAGAGTGTGAGTGTGAAGTAAGTGCCAAAGGTAGTTGGCCAGTTTTATTAATTAATTAAGGTTTAAGTGGAAAATATTGCGGGTTAATAAAAATAAGGTTTATAAAGTTATAAAGCTATAAGGTTTTATAAGGTTATAAGGTTTAATTGATAAAGGGTTATAAGGTCAAATAAATGAAGGATAAAATTGTTAAAAGTGAATTAAATAAATTATTCTATAAATTATCCTTCCTCATCCTTCTCTTACAAATTAATTTTACACCGACCCTGACGATCTAAGATCCGGCTCTGGGAGGCCGTTATCACTTCCAGTAGCGCCCTTAAAAAGGTAATTTAAGGACGACCAGAGTAACAGCTAAGCCCTATTATAAGATGTAATGTTTAGGAAAATTTGACGCTCTAAAAAAGGTCTCTTACAGATTTGCGATATTTTTATTGCTCCAAAAGTTATTCAAATGTTATATCCTGGTTGATGGTTTGGTGCTGGCGTAGTTAGGCGGTTAATTATGAATAATAATTTGTATGGGTTGAACAGCCACCATTTTGTGGTTGAAATAAACTGGTTGTTTCAATATATATATTATTTTATATATCTGAATCCGATTTATTAAATTCTAAAGGAATAGTTTCGAGTGATGTAAAAATGTAAAGTTGAATGAATTTATAAAATTGATTATGTATTCTTACCCAGTAAACACATTTACGTAAATGTGACGTCAGAGTGACGTTACGCTATGTCATGATTTACGTAAGATATAATTTATGAATGAGTCAGGTGCGACTCATTATTTCCCACTTTTTTACGTAAGATTATGACGTAAAACTAATGACGTATACATGACGTAAATGTGATGTCTGTGTGACATTTCATGACGTCAGTATGACATATGCGTGATGTCAAAATCATCAGTCTGGAAAAAATATTTTTGAAAAAAAAAAAAAAAAAAAAAAAATTAAATACTGAATTTTTGATTTGATTATTACCGCGCGAACGCATTATGAATTCAGAAAAAAGATTTGATAGCAGTAAATTATGAAAAAATCCTGGGCGTCTGCTGGGTTCGATCACGGCTCATCACGAGAGTTCAAGTCTTGTGCTTAATTGGTGTATTTAGAGTGAAATGCCGGTAAAGACAGAGTTCATAAGTTTTCGTGATGGACTTTTACAAAATTTAAAAAAACTCCATGCACTCATAAATGATAATTATAAAAAATTATATAAAATTTAATTAAGTTTCTTCAAATTTTTTAATTTTCTGTTGTGATGTGAAATTTAAAAAATCTTATATAAAACTTTGCGAAACATTCAATAATTCCACAAAATTGTATGAAATTTAATCGATTGAAAAATTGCAGCACTAAACTTTACAATCTTAATATCAAAAGAGTTCAAACTGTCGTTACATTTTCTTTGTTATCCTCAATAGTATTTTCGATATATTATTCAAAAAAATAAAGTTAATTTTTTTCTGCTCACGCTAATGCTTTAATCTAAAACGTCTGAAATATATTATCGAGTTTATCGATTACTTTGGCCCCAAGAATATTCGACATTTAGTTTTTATTTTTACACATTTTTGAAAATTCATTCTATGATTGTTTTATTTTAATAAATAGATGATAAAAACGCTATGACTCAGAAAGTACATCAGCATTGCGTAAAATACTGACTTGTCACTGATGTAAAGATATGATTTAAAAGAGACATCCACATGACGTAAAACCGTGACTTTGCTACTGACCCTTGCAACCTTGAGCTCACTGTGGAAATACCGTGGAACCACCGTGCAACCTATGCAGTTTCCACGCTGTTTCCACGGTTGTTTTGTTCCATTTTTCCACGATATTGCCACGATAGTTTTTCGCTGGGTCCACGGTGTTTCCATACCAAATCTAAGTAAAAACACAATGAATAATCACCGTGATTTCACGCTGAATCCACGTTCGTTACACTTTGAACCCATAGTTAATCCACAATGATTTCATTGTGCTTATGTCATTGATCCACAGTGAAAACACGATGTATTTACGATGGGTTTGCAATTAGTTTTTTCAATGATTAAACGAAGAATCCACGGTAAATTCGCGGTGATTATGTAATAGTTACACAGTAATAACATCGATAGTATACGATGAAAACTCGATAATCTAACAGTAACAACATACTGTCTATGAGAAATTAACATAAAAAATCAATTGTGTGGCATCTACGTAACTGAGAAACTCTTATCAATATTATCTGATTGAATAATTAAAAAAAAAGCGCTTATGAGAGCTTACCTATAACAGTTAAATGAACATCTTATTTATATTTATATCCAACAATTTCTATTAAAATAAATAAAAATGTCTTTAAATATTTTTCCAATAATTTGATTTCTTTCCACTCAATATCAAAATTATTAAGATTTTTTTATTTTTTAACTGGTTAAATTTTAAATTCTAATTGAAAATTATAAAACGATTAATTATAAACTATTAATAATTAAATAATTCTATATATTTACAATTTAACGATGTATATATAAAGGTTGGCCAAAAAACAACTAATTTTTTTAAATTGACTTCTTTTGGTGCGTTTAGTAGAGAGTGAAATTGAGAGCTGCACGCGCAAGCGTACCGCAAAAACGACATGATGAAGTTGGCCACCAAACATAATTAAAAGTGTATATTTATTTTACTGACTATTAAGTTAACTCGTATACAGAATAATCGCAAGGTATCCAACAAAACATGTGGTTATATTTGGAATCGATAGAAAAGCCAATGTACGAAAAATATTTCATATACATTAATTATAAAACGTGAATTATTTATATAAATATAAATATATTATCTATAAGTGTTGCCTAAATTATGGTGTAAAAAACGTATCAGTGATAAAACATTTTTTAAAACTTTAAGTGTTTTAAAAATTTGAGGTTAATTTTGTTATGATGTGGGAATAGTGCGCTGCCGTATAACCTCGGGTGGTGGTTATCACGTGTTTAAATCTGGCGTTGCCGCTTATATAAGCACGTGTGTCCTACGCCCAGGCGCCTTTTACCAGTTATAAATCAGAGTATCGCACAGTCAATCAGTCGATTCGCTTATAACTATTTGATTTATCGTCCGCGTTGAATATCACGTTATAGTTGGTTACAGGTAGTTAACCAGGTGAATATCAACCAGTATAATCACTACAGGTAGTTAATGATTATAACAACCAGTTAGTGTTGTACGTAGAAATCGGGGCAATAGTACGGCTCCTTGTAATAGTCGTATTGTTGGGTAATTAGCCCTGTGCAGTTAGTCACAGTAACTATAATACCACACAGTTAGTTGTGTATTATAATCTGACGTTGTGACCAGAGTGTGTGCGTTGTGGCAGATTTATAATTATCTGAATAAACAATTATAAATCATCAGAATTGAACCAGCATTAGAGTGAATTCACCTGTCTCAATCCACCTCCTATTGTTAATAATAAGAGAAGCAGCATCTGAGTGCTGAGCCAGCGTCCAAGGAGGCGATTTCCAAGAGCCAAACCAATTGCCAAGTCCATCAACATCAAGGACGACATCACCGAATACCAAAATTAGGCTAAGTACTAGTATTAGTTTAGTTTTATACGGCCAGTTCAGGTAAATAATTTTTCAGAGTCTCATTTTGAAGCGTAGCCTGGGCAAAAGACTCACGAAACCTGCACACCTACATTATACGTGCAGTAGAACGAATTCCCTACGTTTCAATTTTTTTAACTTCCCGCTAAGAAAATTGCAAATTTTCAAAAATTCGGGAAGTTATTGGTTTCAGTCCGATTTGTGAAAATCGAAATACCAACAGATGTCGACGTTTTGAGGTCCTAGAAAGCTATTCTGAGGAATTTCACGATGATGTCCGAGTGTATGTATGTACGTATGTACGTACGTACGTACGTACGTACGTATGTAAATATCTATAACTTTTGAACGGATGAACCGATTTTGATCGTCAAGGTGTCATTCGACGCAGTTTCTTAATATCTTGAAGCTGAACAAAAATTGAGCTTGATCGGTAGGGCTCGTTCGGAGATATTCCAAAAATAAACTTTTTTCAAAAATGTTTTTTTTGGATAACTTTTTACGGGCTCGATGGATTAATTCCAAAATGGACTGGGCTCTGGAGATTCATGAGCCGCGTCGCATGCCACCTCAAACATCAAAATCGGTTCATTCTTTCAAGAGAAACCGTTGTCGAAAGAATTAAAAAAAAAAATTTTTTTTAGTATTTTGAAAATTTCTCAAAAATGACTCGATGAATCAATTTTAAAATTTAATCAGTTATAGAACTCAATGACACGCGTCGACTGCCACTTTAAACGTCTCAATCGGTTTATTCGTTCGAGAGATATCGTTGTAGAAAAAATTGTAAAAAACGTTATTTTTTGAAAACAAAAGCATACAAAAGTATTTTCGAGCTCGAAGAGCTCGAAAATGTATCTACTACAATTTTTCGAGCTCAAGCAGCTCGGAACACGCGGGAAGTTTTGGGGCCGGCCCGCAGGGTCAACCGACAGACCGATTTTTTAAATTGTGTAAAACCTTTGAAAGTTTTGAGTATTTGAACTTGATTTTATGTAAGTATTATTTTTAATAAGTTATTGAAATAATTACTAATTTAAGTTATGAGTAATTGAATATTTCATAATACATATTTATCTTTAATAAATAATTAAAAACAATTTTCATTATTTTTAATGAGTAATTTAAAAAAATTTCAACACATTGTTACAAAAAAAAATCTATGTATATATATCGAAAAAAAGTAATAATAAACAAATAAATTTTATTGTTTTGAAAAGAAAAAAACATATAACAATAAATTTTATTTAAAAAGAAAGAGAAATAATTTTTTTTTTTTTTTGCGAAAATAAAGAATTAAGTTCAATATTAAAAGATTTTAATAAATACATTAATTTTGGAGTTACGTTACAATTATTTACAATTAACAACTGGAAATAAATAAATTACACTCAATAATTTTATAATATTTTACCCCTTTTGTAACCAAAAAAAAAAAATTTTAATTAAAAACAAAAAGTAAATAAATGAATTTTATCTAAAAAGAAAGGGAAATTATTTATTTTTGCAAAAAAATTAATTATTGCTCTTACTTGTAAAATTAAATTTGTCATTACATATTTTTTTTTGTTAGAATTTGTTAAAATTGTCTTAAATTACTCATTAAAAATAATGAAAATTGTTTTTAATTATTTATTAAAAATAAATATTTCTTATGAAAGAGTTCAATGACTCATTACTTAAATTAGTAATTATTCTATTAACTTATTGAAAATAATACTTACATAAAATAAACTTCGAATACTTAAAACATTTAGAGTTTTTACACGAATTTTAAAATTAACTTCAAATTTTTAAAAGACTTTTAAAGCTTTGACACAATTTTTATCATTGATAAATTTTTCACACCATAATCTAGGAAAAATTCATAAATAATATTTTTATATTTATATACACTAATGGAAAAAATTAAAGGATCAAAAAAAAATTCTAAATTTTTGGGTGATTTTCAACAGGCCGTAACTTCGAGAGAAATGGTCGTACAAGGAAAGAAAAAAAAGGAAATTGTAGCTCCAAGTGTCTACTTTTTGGATTAGAACTTAAAAATTTTTTTGCGTCAGCGGTTTTTGAGTAATCTTAGAAAAACCAGCGACAAAAAAATTTTTAAATTTTTTTTACTTTTTTTTTTTGGTCTACGGGCGTGGGAAAATTTTTTTTTGCTTAACCACTATAAGGATCGGATACCTTCATTATTCAGCTTTAATTTCAATTTTTATAGATCTTGATACGTCCATTTGTCGCCGAGATATCGGTCTTCAAATGAAAAAGGATCCTTTTGTCTGTGATTATCGATATCTCAGCAACCAATGATCGCACAGAAAGTTAATGGTGGGTTTCAAAAACTTAAATAAATTCCCTTGAACGATTAGTCATTTTTTTTTCGTAACAAAAAATTTTTCCTGTCGTCACATTAATTTGAAAATGCAACAAAAAAAAGGCTTTTGGTGGTTTTTTGGAAAATCAAGCGCTGGATCGAAAATATTGTGGAAATCAATAATGTTGAGTGTGCCTTTTACAGTTCAATATGCCCACAAAAACACCACAAAGAGCCAGATTGATCCAACCAGCCGTTTTTTTGTTTCATTCGATCAAATTTAAAAAAAAATTAAAGGATCACTTTTTTTGCTCTGAAAAGCTCATAATCTTTAACAAAATGAAAAAACAAATTTCTCCGAGCTTCTTCCACATTCTCATACCAAACAGTGTTTAAATTTCCTAAAAATAAAAAAATTTAAAAAAAAACAAAAATTTTTTCAAAAAAAAATTTTTTTTGAAAATTTTTTTTTTTTAACAACTTTAAGAAATTTAAGAGACCACGGAATGCAGCGAAGAAAACGTGTTTGAAATGATTGGGCGTTGGTCTCTTAAATTTCTTAAAGTTGTTAAAAAAAAAAAATTTTCAAAAAAAATTTTTTTTTGAAAAAATTTTTGTTTTTTTTAAAATTTTTTTATTTTCAGCAAATTTAAACACTGTTCGGTATGAGAATGTGGAAAAAGCTCGGAGAAATTTGTTTTTTCATTTTGTTAAAGATTATGAGCTTTTCAGAGCAAAAAAAGTGATCCTTTAATTTTTTTTAAAATTTGATCGAATGAAACAAAAAAACGGCTGGTTGGATCAATCTGGCTCTTTGTGGTGTTTTTGTGGGCATATTGAACTGTAAAATGCACACTCAACATTATTGATTTCCACAATATTTTCGATCCAGCGCTTGATTTTCCAAAAAACCACCAAAAGCCTTTTTTTTGTTGCACTTTCAAATTAATGTGACGACAGGAAAAATTTTTTGTTACGAAAAAAAAATGACTAATCGTTCAAGGGAATTTATTTAAGTTTTCGAAACCCACCATTAACTTTCTGTGCGATCATTGGTTGCTGAGATATCGATAATCACAGACAAAAGGATCCTTTTTCATTTGAAGACCGATATCTCGGCGACAAATGGACGTATCAAGATCTATAAAAAATGAAATTAAAGCTGAATAATGAAGGTATCCGATCCTTATAGTGGTTAAGCAAAAAAAAAATTTCCCACGCCCGTAGACCAAAAAAAAAAAGTAAAAAAAATTTGAAAATTTTTTTGTCGCTGGTTTTTCTAAGATTACTCAAAAACCGCTGACGCAAAAAAATTTTGAAGTTCTAATCCAAAAAGTAGACACTTGGAGCTACAATTACCTTTTTTTTTTTTCCTTGTACGACCATTTCTCTCGAAGTTACGGCCTGTTGAAAATCACCCAAAAATTTAGAATTTTTTTTTGATCCTTTAATTTTTTCCATTAGTGTATATAATTCACAATTTACAATTAATATACATGAAATATTTTTTATAAACTGGCATTTCTATCGATTTCAAAAATAACCACGTGTATTGTAATAAGTATGATAGTTTATAGTGATAAGTATGACAGTTTCGCCGGACAAGTAAAAAGATTTTGGAAATTACTACACGGAAAAAAAAAAGTTAAAATTCACCCGAATTATCAATACTTTTTATTGTTTCAAATAGTAATGCGGCGCCCGGGTGCGATTTTGTTATTTATTATGAAGCATAAGGTTGAAATATATGAGTGATCTGTTAAAATATACTTATGCTCAAAGAAAAAAAGTATAGAGTAAAGATATAGTTTTTAAAATTTCAAATAGTAAAAATTATTATTCTGGATTGTATAGTTTCAATGGCAAGATGATGTTTTTTAGACTGACGATAGTAAAAATTAAGACTTAAACCATAAATTTTTAAGTTTCAAACAATAAAAATCTCTAAGTCGATGTATATAATTTCATAGTCGATCGTTATTTTTTCTTATGCTACCATAGTAATAATTTTTGTTCTAAACCCTCATTTTTATTGTTTCGAATAATAAAAATATATTTTTTTTTTTTTTTGTTCTATTTTATTTTATTTTTTTTTTTTTGAATTATTTATTTTCGGCTTTTACTGTTTACTCTCGTAGTGCGAGGTTCTATTCGGGTTTCTTATTTCGCCCCCTCCTTCTCCTTTCTCCCATTGTCTGTTTTCTCATCGTTGTGCATCTAATTGATTGCATCCTTGTTTGTATTATGAATAACTGATTCAGTCGGGTATAGTATGTGTTGTTCGAATTTTCATACGAAAAATCATCAGAAAAATTTCAGCCGACTCTCGGGCTCGACCCGACTAGAAAAAAAATTGTAAGACCCATTGGAATCCAATTGGGTTCCCAATTGGGAACCCAACGTTGGGTTGTAACGCATAGCCCAAGATGATTCCAATCGGGTCATCCCTATTGGGTCCCAATTGGGTATACCCAACTGTTTCCCAATTAGGCACACTCTATAGGGTTTCAATTGGGTTCACCCTACAGAAACTTTAGGCCAACCCAATAAAATCCCACTAAAATCCCAACATACGAAAAATTTGGTTAAATAAATTTTATTTAAATCCTCTCATTCTAGTACAATTTTTTTTTTATTTATTCAATTTTCGTTATGATTGTTAATTTACAATAGTGTTAGCTCACAAAAAAAATTAATTATTTCACAAATTCTCACTTTGCACGAGACACAATTTTTATAACCGATATTCACTATACTAGCACTTTAATATTATTTTGATTAATTATATTGCACTGCACTAGCACTTTCTTTATTATTAATTCTATCAATTATATTGCACGGTATTGTAACTGTAAAGATGTCAAAAAATTACGCCTTGATGAGTTACTTAGAACGTTTTCCAATGCAAGAGTCACGTGTATATGGGTTTTTGTCCACTAGTTATTTGTTTTATGCGCGGACCTGTCTGAACTTGTCTACGCTCGTATTATAGTCACAAGATTTTGTCGCCACGTGCATCATTGGTGTTAACATACACAACTATTCGATTTTTATCTTTACATATAATAATATATGAGCATAAGAAAGTTAGTAGATATTTCATATGGATTATTTTTCCCTTAAAGTTTTAGTTTTTTTTTAAGTTTATAATTAAATTTATAATCTGCAAGTGATTAAAAATACGTTTTACTATTGTTAAGTTTTTTTTCTATATCATTAAAGTTTAATCAGTTTTTTTTTTTTTTTTCGTTTTCATGTTAAAATACAGAATAAAACGTAAATATTTTGCATTTAAAAATTATTTTTAATTTTTAGAAGTAAAAATTCTTTTTTTTATAAATTTTATGTTTAGTTTTCCTAACGTGATCCCAATTATTCCCCAATTGGGTAAGACCAACAGCTAGTTATTAATTTTGACGTTGGGTCATCCTAACAAGTTCCCAATTATTTCCCAATCGGGCAAACCCATTGTCGAATCATTAATTTTAGCATTGGGTTAACCCAACATGTTTCCAATCCTATCCCAATTGGGTAAACCCAATCGCAATTTTTTATTTTAATGTTGGGCTTGCCCTATATATTCCCAATCAAATCCCAATAGGGATAACCCTATCGGGCTTGCCCCATCAGTACCCAATGGGGTCCCAATGTATGCTTGGGGGTAATTTCTAGTCGGGATGACGTAAATATTTATTCTGTGCCATTGTTTTCGAAAGAAAACGTTTTTTTACCACTTTTCTCTTCAACGATATCTCGCGAACGAATCTCGCGGTCGGGGAACCGCCGACCTATCGCGAACAAAGTCCAATCCCTGGCACTTAGAGCGCTCGGCCACAGCATGCGTATGAGAATCGAAAGTTATTTCCGTACTTAAATGGATGACGGTAGAGCATGAAATTTTACTGCATCAAACAATAAAATTTGCTGAGGCTGACACATACCTTTTACAAATTGAGGAAGTATAATGTACAGTATCATATAGTCAATCTTCATTGATTTCAGTGGTAATATTTAATATTTGCTCTAATAATGAATATCGGTGAAAATTTATTTATTCCCGTTTATATCATTGAATTTGACTGTTGATTAATATTAAAATTCAAAAACAACTCCTGGTAAAGTTTCTTAGTTAGAGGACTTTACAAAATAACGTTCTAACTAAATTTATTGTTTTGTATTCCTTATATTATTTGATTGTTTGAGACTTTAATTTCTTATTTTACAAACGATAGATATTTAAGTTTTGGCTGTTGAAATTTAAAGTTTAATTTTTTTAGTGTTTACTTTGTCTTTTTTATAGTTTTAAATGATAATTTTATCTGAATGAACTGTATATTTTAGCATTCGATTTATAATTATTATTTATTGAATATTGAAATCACGATATTACTATTTGAATTTATATTAATCGCTAAAAATATTATAATTATTAGACATCAAACTTTATTTATTACAGTTCCTTTTTTTCCGTGTACAATTTGACTTCGAGCTCCAATAACTTTTGATCAGATGGATTTATCAAAAAATGATAAGCAACTTTTTGTAGAACGTTTAATTTTTTACGAAATAATATCTCATAGTTCTAAATAAATATTATGAAAATCTAACTTATTATACACGTTACTCAGACGTAAATAATGAAAAAAAGATATGTGGTGTTAAATCTAATAAAATATGTTTTAGTTGTAGAATGTAATTATAAGAATAACGATTACTGATATTAGTATATTGACTACTGCTTAAGTTATTTAATGATTTAAATTGAATCTAATTATTGTAATATTTAGCATTATCAATATAATTAATTTTATTATAAAGCAATAAAAAAAGATTTTGTATAATTAAATATAATTATATTTGAGTCCATATATAATCAGATCTGAAAATTGGCCATATCTGATCATATATAATATTATATGATTAGATATAATCATGCATGAACGAATATAGTCATTCTTAAAAGCTCGATGAAAATATCTGAAAATAAGTAATTAAGTAATTAAATTAGGATTTATCGTCTTCATTAATGTAAATGTTGGTTGAATTTAAATTGAAAAAAAAAAAAAGTACTATAGATTAACAATTTTTGTACTAAGGGGTCACCCATCCAATTATTGATCCACGCCGATGCTACTTAACTTTGGTAATCGGTGAATGGTAGTCTGACCCTCTAGTCTGTTATGAACTTACAACAAAGAAAAGTTTATGGTATAACTTAACTCAAATAATCAAGTTGATACATCCTACTTAAATAATGCACCTAATGATGGATTTAGTTTTGTACATAAATTTCGATAGGATTCATCAGATAGATATAATCAAATCTTTTTATCTATAAACTTATTTTTAATTTCGAATATTGATCCATATATAAATCGATATCGATTTATACTTTTGAATTGCTGCCGAAACCTTTGAATATTTTTCAAGTAATGGGGATTTAAGTTTGATTGATAGTTGACAAAATAAAAATTTAATAACATTAATATTAGAATTGTCACATTATGTTACATATATATATATATATATATATATATATATATATATATATATATATACCCATGTAGGGGAAGGGGGCGCAAAAGGCGTAGGGTAGGTAAATCGGGGTACCCCCAAAATTTCATAAGAGAAAATTTTATTTTTTAATTATTCCAAAAGCACTTCTGGTAAACATAAATAAGTAATATTTTAAATATTTTTGCTAAGCTTTTTCAAAAATCGACTTTCAGTCAAAAAATGTTGATGGCTTTTGATTTATGATTAAAACTAGTAAAAAGTTTTTTTCTGCTTTTGCATCCAGCAATCGTGTAAGATGTAATATTTTGTTATAAAAATTGCTCACAAAAAAACTTTAATTTGATCAATTTTTTTAATATGCAGAAAATTTTTTTTGGGCCTTTTTTAGGGGATAAACTATTTTGTCCGCCAAAGTGCAAATTTTTTGTTCCAACGGCAACTGAAATTTTTGTTTATTTACTTCGCATATCATTAAAAACAAAAAGGTTTAGCGTATTTTAATCCTTGGAACCATAGTAATTTCTTAAGTACTCCGCTTTGCCCCCCCCTCCCCCCGCCAACCCAAACGTAATTAAATATTTATAGATTTCATATCATTGAAGCCTGATCAGATCCAATTATATATAAACTTATATATAATTAGACCTGATCATATATAGGCTTATATATGATTATACCTTGCTTTCATTAGTTAGATCTGATCAGACCTAACTATATATAGACTTATATATAATTAGACACGATCATATATAGGCTTATATATGATTATATATAATTCCATGTATGACTACGTATAATCATATATAATTCCATACATGATTATATATGATCTTATATATAATTATATATATGATTATATATAATCAGGTAAAATCTTTTTTATCGGGTTTTGAAAAAATAAATTTTTCTCGCCTCCGGGCGGAAAGCGTCAACTTTCGTCCCGCTGTACCAAACGAAGATGCCGCTTTCCGCCTCCGTCGACGAGAAAAATAGTATACACTCCTCGGGAAGTAAATAAGAAAGCCTCAGATCACATGTTTGTTGACCTCGGCTTCGCCTCGGCCAACAATTACATGCGACTGAGACATTCCTTACTTTCCTTCCCTAGGTGTGTAATATACTAATTCTTTGAATGGAAGCGGGTTTGTAATTAAATAATGATATTAGTATAGATATCGTAAAAAAATTGGAGTTTAGCTACTCAGCGGTGTATGGCTGCTCGAATTTCATTGAATGTTTCTACCGTGAATTTATCGCATAATAATTGCGAACACGTTGAATTATTATTGACAAACTTCTACTAAACCGTGGTACATTTAGCGTCTTTTCAGCATTACTACACTATGTGTTTATCGTGGAATGACTGTGGTAACACCGTGGAAACACATCAGAAATATTGGGAAAACGTAGTCAAATTGCTATGGAACTACTGTTGTTTCATCGTGAAAAAATAGATCAAATCCACGGTGTTCTCACCGAGTATTAACGGTGAGTCTGTAGAGTTTCCACGGTGTTTCTACGGTGAGCTCAAGGTCGCAAGGGGACATAAATGTATGATTTTAAAATTACGTCATTATGATATACAATAATGACTTTATTACTATGTAACAATGTGATGTAGATTTTATGTCAAGCTTACGTACCACATAAGTCATAACTGTGACGTCATACAAGAGTCATGATTACATCAATATGATGTCAAGTTTTTACATCATTTTAAAGTCATGTAGAACGTCAGATTGACATCAAATTTACATCAGATGCCGTGACATTTCTATGACCTACGTATGACGTCAAAATAAGGTCATGTGTTCACTGAGTAACGATAACTTCGAGAGGGAAAGAATGAAGTTAGTTTTTCATATTGCGCCCTCGCGGTTTTGGAAATACCGAAATAATACCGGAATTATAAGGTATAAATACTGCATAAATATGGTATTACTCGAGTTATTTTGGCCAGTTTTTTTGCCGCATTATTACCGAAAATTTACGAAATAAATTTCAGAATATTTACGGTACTAAATCAGAAAAAATACGGTATTTTCACAGCATTTAAACCGTAATTATACAGCATATTTATAGTATATTTTCGGCATTTTTACAGCTTCTAATCGTTCTACCCGGAAAAAAATTTATGCATAATTATATTCAATTTTATTTAGTTATATCTAATTTTATATAATTATATATAACCTTATAAAGTGATGTGCAATAACTGTCATAAAAAAAAAATTAAAAAAAAAAACCCGTCGACTCGTGGACTCGATCCCGAGACCTATTCATTCAAAGTCTGATCTGGTAGCCATTATGCCAAATCACTTACTTGAAAGATGTTACTAATTGTATTCAGATGGACACAAACAAACTTTAGAAAATTGAAACAATGAATTTTCGAAGATAGTTATTTTCACTTACATTTTTTTGTTTGAGTAAGAATTGTATGAACCAATAAAATGAAATAAAAAATATTACATTTTGCACATTTTCGATGATTTTAAATGCAGAAGCGAACAAAAACTAAAACTACATTTTTTACAATTTTCTATTTCATCAGCATAAATCCGGCAAAATTGCAGGATACTGACGACGGGGTTGATATGCGGTGCATATTAAAGAGCACCTTATTTATAAATTTTACACCTAATCAGCACCTGAAAAGCACCTAATTTAGGCATTTTTTGAATGCGATTTCCAGACTGTGCGACGATAGCGTTACCGAGCTATCAAAAACTATATGTGCGGATTACATATTAATTTATAACGTAAAATATACGTTTTTTATTTTAAATTAATTTATAATTTTAATATTATAATAATTCATGTAATTTATAATATATATTATTGTATACATATGATATTATAACTCAAATTATATTCGCGTTTTATACACTAGTCCCAAAAATTAAAGGATAGAAAAAAATTCGAAATTTTTGGGTGATTTTCAACATGCTGTAACTCGGTGAAAATCATTGTAGAGTAAAAATAAAAAAGCACATTGTAGCCTAAAGTTTCTGGTTTTCATATCTGGACCTAAAATATTTTTATCATGCTCGGTCCCGAAGTAATCTTAAGAAAACTGACGAAAAACAAATTTTCAAAATTTTGGCTCGTCTTTCAACAAGTCTATGGGCTTCAATAAATTTTTTTGGCTAATCTGACTTTATGATTTCTGTAGCAAATTTTATGCCCTTCAATTTGGCGGGCTCAAAAAGTCTCTACGTCAAGTTGGCGCCGAGTTATCATTGATCAAAGCAAAAAAGTCCATTTTGGCTTTGATAATTAATAACTCCGAACGTATTGGTCGTACAGAGAATGGAAGTAGGGTTTTGAAAACTGGAAAACATTCTCTATAAGACAAAATTAGTTGCTTTTGATGAAAAAATTTCTTTTAAAGCGATAATGTTTATTTAAAAACAGGTCTAAATTCGCATATTTAAGGATATTCGGAAATCTTGCTATAACTTTGGATATAATGGATAAACAAAGGATATCGTCGTCTCTTTTTTCAACCTCAAAGTGTCCTGAAAAAACCCTGAAAATTTCAAAGCGCTGCGATTTTTCTTTCTTAGTGTCCCGAAGCTTTAAATTTATCGATTTTGACGAAAATCTCCATAATTGGTAGTTTCTCGGTTTTTGGTCATTTATTCGATTTCCAAATGTTTTTTTCATCAGAAATCTTGATTTTTTTCATCAAAAATATTGATTTTCGAAAAAAATCGAAAAAAAAAAAAATTTTTTTCGTCGTATTCGCAATGATTCATCATTGTCAAAAAAAAAACCTCAATTTTTTTTTACCGCCCGCATTAGTAGTCTAGTCGAGAAGTGAGTTTTCAGCGAAAAATCGTTAAACCACTCTTAAAAATATGGCGATTGGTGCATTGGATTCAGAATTTCATTCTGAGAAATAGGTATTTTTTTTTTTTATCCGCCATTAAAAATTCCATTTGTTATAAACAAAAAACGAAGAGACAAAAAGGGAATCTCCGTTTTTTAGCTATAACTTCAAAAGTATTAAAGATATCTGAAATTTAAGAAAAAATCCTAAAAGAAGAGAAAATTTCAGCAAAATAAGTCTCGACTCCCCCAGTTGTAGCTCCATTATTTATAATTTTAATTTAACGTTGAAAGTTGAGCTCCGCGCGGCCGTTTCGGCGCCTGTGCGTCGTCGCCGAACAAAGTATGCAACATAAAATAATTTTTTTATAACATAAAATATTAATTTAAAAATCTGAATAAATTATAGTGTCATCTAGACACCTGAAGAAATATAGCCCCGCATAAAAAAAATTTTTGGCTCGATTTTTGTTTAAGTTATTTGATTGTTAATTAACAAATTTTTCGGAGACTTGAATTTTTATAAAATCTCTTAAAAATGTTTAAAAAATGTGTCTATAAATTTTTTTTTTTTGGGAGCTCTTGTTATAACAATAATGAGCAAGATTCCGTTGTAATAGTTTATAAAAGTTTTTTCATTTGTTTATAATGATTTTTCAAAGTTATCAAAAATTGAAATATCCGGCTAATGCTATAAAAAAAATTTTTTTTCCGAAATCTGTAATCGTGGTTGTTTTTGTATTCATATATTGCGTTTAGTAGCTTGGCTAAAAAATTTTTAACATGAATTGTTTAAAAAATTTTTATAAACAAATAGACAAATTGAATATTTTTGAAAAATTTTTTTTTGTCGTTCTGTTGTCTTAGTAAAATAATGATTTAAAAAAAAAAAAATTTTTCTTAAAAACATTTTTTAATTGTTAATAATTGGTTTTTTCATTTATCCACCATTTAAATTATTCATTAAGAAATCATTTTTTTCTTAAAAATCATCATTTACAATTTTCAATACAATCATGAAAAAAAATTTTTTTTTTATTTAAATTTTCATTGTTTATTTTATAAACAATTTGTTATAAACAAATTTCCACTTTCATTATATTTTTTTTCCGTAGCTTTAAAAAATTACAAATACAGCCGTGTGCATTAAAGTTGTAAAAAAAAATTTTCTCTATTTTTTATTGAATTTTGAAATACTTTACCCAATCAAAGTTGAAGCGGTCAACTATTTTATCAACTTATAAATTGTTATAACTTTTAAATTATTGATGATACGGTCTTAGACATTCAAGCCGATCTTTTAGACAATTTATTCATTTATATAATAAATTTTTTAAATGCTCGATATCTATTATGGTTCAATTTTTATAAGCATTTGTTTATAAAAAAATGCTTTATTTGAATTTGTAAATTATTATATCTTTTAAACTATTGAAGTTACGGCTTTTATGGTTCAAGACAGTTTTATAGAGTAATTATAGGACTACTTAAAAATAATTTTTTTATATTTTTAATTTTAATTTGTTTATTATTTTTTTTTACTTATTCAAATTATTACACGGTTAAGGGTACGTTTTCTGGATTTTATTGGCCTTATATTCCCACCTAACGCCAATAATTGACGTTGTTCTTGCTATTTTCATTTAGTTTTGGAATTTCCAATTCATTACTTAACGTTTGTCAAAGCAAGAACTTAAAATTGTTGCCAGCAGTGCAGCCTGGAAGAAATTTACAGAATTGAATGAACATTTTACAGAAATGTCGCCTTAACAGTTAGCAAGTATAGATTTCCTGACTAAAAATATCTTCATGTAAAAATCTGTTGTGTGTGTGAGTATAAATGTGTCAATAAAATCCAGAAAACGTACCCTTAATCGTGTAAGAATTTGAATAAATAAAAAAAAATGATAAACAAATTAAAATTAAAAATATAAAAAAATTATTTTTAAGCAGTCCAATAATTACTCTATAAAACTGTCTTGAACCATAAAAGCCGTATCTTCAATAGTTTAAAAGATATAATAATTTACAAATTCAAATAAAGCATTTTTTTATAAACAAATTGCAATACCATAATAATTTTGATATTATTATACATGTTTAAATAATTCAAAATGTACATTAATCCTAAAAATTTAAGGAACAAAAAATTTTAGAAATGTTTTTGTGATTTTTGCAAGACTAACGTAATAAAAAATAATCGTAATGAGATTCGAAAAAAAGCATTTCATAGCTTGAAATCTTTAGCATCAGTGCATTTTGATTAAAATTTCCATGAGTTACGACTATTGCGTAAACACGAGAAATATCGCGAGAAAAAACTTTTCAAAATTTTTTTGTTCTTCCTAAAGCATCTATGGGCCGTGGAAAAGTTTATTCAGCTAAATCAAGGTATATCGCAATATCTTAAAAGTTATTTATTTTTTTTTTTTTTTTTTTTCATGAGATTTTGTATATTCAACAATATATTAAGTCTTACTTGCGCCACATCTTATAAAAATTAATTTTTATTTGCTTATGTCTTATCTGATTATATCCATTTATATATCTATACGTATTAAACATTTTTAAACATGGTCAGACATGCATTATTATTATTATCTTTGAAATTTACAAAACACAAAGAAAATTTTTTTTCTTTTTAATTTTTTAATTTAT
This sequence comes from Microplitis manilae, assembly GCA_030273425.1. Lineage (NCBI taxonomy): Eukaryota > Metazoa > Arthropoda > Insecta > Hymenoptera > Braconidae > Microplitis > Microplitis manilae. The sequence goes on along the minus strand of CP092725.1, from coordinate 21,606,121 downwards.
TCAGGGTCTATTTGATTAAATGCTCTTAAACTCACAGGAAGAAGATGAGTAAAAAGCTTGTTTGATTTCTGTGAGAACCATTCAAATTGGTTTTTAGTTGAACATTATAGAAAGTTTACATCCATACACACACACACACACACACACACACACACACACACACATACAAATTTTCAGTTTTTATAGCAGAAAGTTAAAAATTGTAAAACGATAACAGAACTTTACATCAGCCAAGGAGTCTGGCGTGATGGCCACCAGGAGCATTACGACCATCCCATAAATTTGATTAAATTCAAAATTCATTTTTGGGGTCATTATTTTATATTTTTAGACACTACGTCCCATGAAAACAAGTTTTTAGCAGAGCAATTTTTTTTTTTTTTTTTTTTTGAGAGACATTTTTATTCATTATATGATTGATATACACTTTTTTTTCTGCAAGAGCCATCTAAATACATACACATTCACACATACTTACATACTTATGGATATCACTCTAAAAATAGTCAGAATAGTTTCCTAGGAACTGGAAATGTTAACATCCGAAGAAAATTTTATCTTTAAAATTATGAGTGAAAACTATAGCTTATCGCATTTTTAAAAATTTTCAATTTTGTTAGCGGGAAGTTAAAAATTTTTTTCAATAAACAAATTTTTTCTTATAAGCTTTCAGGGCAGAGGAGGGTATATAGAAACCCCAGAAAAATTTTTTTATAGCAAAATAACTGTATAACCATATGGAATATGATCAAATTATAATACAAAAATTTTAATCTTGTGCACATAAACTAAAGGAGTTGATTAATTATATGAGAGGGTCAAGCCTTTGGCAACCTGACTTAATTTAAAATAAAATTAAGATTATTAGCGGTGGTTAACTTGGATAGATAACTATTTTAAATGTATAAAAATTAGCAAAAATAACATTGTATTCTAATAATTGAATTTTAAATTAATTTTGACATTAAAATTTAAAATTTCCACTTCACTTTAAAAATTATATATTAGATAATACATTGTTATATTTAGAATTGCATATATTAACATACTAACAATCAATTTAAATTTGAATATGTAGTTTACACCTGCATTGGTAGGTCCTTTTTGATTTCCAGTGCGCATGTTTCAATATCCACCATGTTTTTTGAGTGTTTACGTCCATGAGCAGTGTATGAGTGTTCAGTAATTTGTATAGAGTGTCCGAAATTTTTGAATTGGTGCCTTTAAAACATGGCGGATGCGCTTCCGCTGAACTTGTTATAAAAAGGCCTATTGGTTTATAATGTGACAAATTGCACATGCGCCATGGCATTCGTGACATCTATCTTTATGTCAGCTGGTATCTATGATTAACACGTGTTTGGTGACATATTGTTTGTTTACATTCGCTTTCATCGTTTAGTTATTATTAAAATTAAACTCATCTTTAATTCGTATTTACCATTTATTCATATACCCTCGCAATCTTAAGCTCACCGTGGAAACTCTACAGACTCACCGTAAATGCTCGGTGGGAACACCGTGGATTTGTTCCATTCTTCCACGATGAAACCACAGTAAATCCATAGCAATTTGACTATGTTTTCCCAATATTTCTGATGTGTTTCCACGGTGTTCCCACAGTCATTCCACGACAAACACATAGTGTAGTAATGCAGAAAATACGCTAAATGTATCATGGTTTAGTAGAAGTTTGTCAATGATAATTCAACGGGTTCGCAATTATTATGCGATAAATTCACCGTAGAAACATTCTATGAAATCCAGGCAGCCATACACCGCTGTGTAGCTAAACTCCAATTTTTTTACGATATCCACACTAATATCATTATTTAATTACAAACCCGCTTCCATTCAAAGAATAATTTATTTTTTCAAAACATAAAAACATTACAAAACAGCCTTTATAATAATATTATTTATATTGATAATGCTAAAGATTACAATATTCAGATTAAATTTAAGTCATTAAAGAACTTAGGCAGTAGTCAATATACTAATATTAGTAATCGTTATTCTTATAATTACATTCTATAACTAAAACATATTTTATTAATTTTACACCACATATTTTTTTTCATTATTTACGTCTGAGTAACGTGTATAATAAGTTAGATTTTCATAATTTTCATTTAGAACTATGAGATATTATTTCGTAAAAAATTAAACGTTCTACAAAAAGTTGCTTATCATTTTTTGATAAATCCATCTGTTCAAAAGTTATTGGAGCTTGAAGTGAAGTTGTAGTAAATTCCAAAATCTTCTTACTTGTCCGGCGAAACTGTCATACTTATCACTATAAGCTATCATACTTATCACAAAACACGTGGTTATTTTTGAAATCGACAGAAAAGCAAGTTTATGAAAAACATTTCATGTATATTAATTACAAATTGTAGTGACTAGACTTGAAAATTATAACCAGTTAAAAAATAAAAAAATCCTAATAATTTTGATATTGAGTGGAACGAAATGAAATTATTAGAAAAATATTTAAAGAAATTTTTATTCATTTTAATGGAAATTGTTGGACATAAATATAAAGAAGCTGTTCATTCAACTGTTATAGGTAAGCTCTCATAAGCGCTTTTTTTTTTAAATATTCAATCAGATAATATCGATAAGAGTTCCCCAGTTAAGTAGATGCCACACAATTAATTTTTTATAAGTTAATTTCTCATAGACAGAATGTTTTTATTGTTAGATTATCGAGTTTTTATCGTAAATTCTCGATGTTATTACTGTGTAACTATTACATAATCACCAAGAATTTACCGTGGATTCTTCGTTTAATTATTGAGAAAACTAATTGAATACCCACCGTAAATACATCGTGTTTTCACTGTGGATCAATGACATAAGCACAATGAAACCATTGTGGGTTGACTATGGGTTCAAAGTGTAACGAACGTGGGTTCAGCGTGAAATCACGGTGATTATTCATTGTCTTTATACGGTAGATTTGGGGTGGAAACACCGTGGATCTAGCGAAAAACTACCGTGGAAATATCGTGGAAAATTGGAACAAATCAACCGTGGAAACTGCATAGGTTGCACGGTGTTTCCACAAACACAGTATTTCCACGGTATTTCCACGGTGAGCTCAAGGTTGCGAGGGTAGTAATAAAATTACTTGCGTCCATTAAGGCCATTCTCCAAGGGTGCCCCCCACTTTTTTCGGAAAAATGTGGCGCCGCCTGGTGGCCGGCAGCCGCACTAAAAAAAAGTACTAGAGCTGAAAAACTTTATAATTAAATTAAAATTATTTAAAATAAGCAGATGCAAAAAATATTAATTTTATAATGAATAAAAAAATTAAGATTATTTTTTAAAATCATTAGTTAGTTTAAGAAAAATTTAAAACCGGAGATTGGAAAATAATATTTTTGTTGACCTTGAACTGTCAATATCATATTTATTTTATACGAGTAATTAAAAAATAATTTTAATATTTATCAAAAAAAGGCCAACGTACTCGTAATTTTAAAGATTTGTAGAATATTTAAAAAATAACTTACAGTAATTATAAATTGTCTGCTAAGCGTAATATCTTGAATAAATTTCAGCATGAAATTCATCATCTAGTAATTTTTTATTTTGACAGATGTAAACATCAGGTCTGTACTTTATTTGGGGCGCCTGAAAGGCACTTGAATATAGTCGCGGGAAAAATTAAATTTGAAAATAAATTTATTTTTATCAGAAATAATATATAGAATGTATAACTGTATATAATGTATATATATATATATATATATATATATATATATATATATATATATATATATATATATATATATATATATATATACATACACTATACATATGTATACACTATATATTATATGTAAATAATTATAAATTATATTTGAATTTATGTATGGCTATATACTCATACCAATCTTCATATATAATTATGTATGATATTATTCATCATGTAAATATTAATTTGTATCATTTAATCATGTCTGGCTAGTACATTCGATCTGGAGCTATCCATAAAGCTACGCATAGATCTATACATGATTACATGTGATCAGATCTGACTATGAACCCATGTGTAATTAGATATAGGTATATATGGGGCATTCCACGCCAAATCGGACGGTTTTAAGAATTTTAATTTATAATTTCCGTTATTTTGTGATATTTTTTAGTACTCATCAAAAAACTCATCCTCCTTAATTTTGAGATTTTTTTGATCATTGGTTCAAAAGATATGAAATTTTCAAAAAATCCGCTCTTTTTATGGTTTTTTGCTCATAACTTTTTTAAAAATATTTTAAATAAAAAAACTCAAAGAATAAAAAAGTTTCGTTATTCCATATACTTTTAGGAAAAAAATATAAATGATTTTTTAGAAAAATTTTTCTGCGATATTTTTGAGTTTTAAAACTTTAAAGTCGTTTTCTGAAAATCATGCATATTTTGATTTTCCTGAAAATTCGTGTCAACAAACTACTATCTATTCCACAACTTTTCACGTAGTTCCGGTCGTGGGACCTCCGTGGCTACTATTTTTTCGATCATTGAAAATTAAAAAAATTTTTTTTGGTATAAATTATTGTCCGTACCGATTTTTGACACTGTACACTTGTTTTTCTTACATATTAAGAATTGATTTCGATATTTTTTTATTTTTAGTAGGGATTTAAAAAGCAGTAAGCAAAAGTTAAAACTTTTTATGAGCAGTCATAATAAATGTTTTGATTTCTTTCTCTTGACAACTATTTTAGTTTTAGGATACTGAAAAGAAAATTTTTCAGGTGTAATACGTCGTTCCCACTCGATTAGCTTAACCCGTCAGAACTACCGTTATGAGCATTTTGCTCACAGGACACTATTCAACTTTATAGGATGTCATATAATATCATATAATTATTCGACAAAGCGACAGAGCTGTATTAACTAAGGAGTAGTTCATAAAACAATCGTTAATATAAAATTCTTAAAAGAACACGGGAATAATTAAGAACGTTTGTAATACAGTTTCGTCGCGTTTTCGAATAATTATATGATATTTTTGAGCTCCTGTAATGGTCTTAGCTGAATTACATAGCAAATCTAATGTTTCTATTGCTTCGAAATAGTTGCTTCTCAATAAATCAAAACATTTATTATGACTGCTCATAAAAAGTTTTAACTTTTGCTTACTGCTTTTAAATCCCTACTAAAAATAAAAAAATATCGAAATCAATTCTTAATATGTAAGAAAAACAAGTGTACAGTGTCAAAAATCGGTACGGACAATAATTTATACCAAAAAAAAATTTTTTTAATTTTCAATGATCGAAAAAAAATAGTAGCCACGGAGGTCCCACGACCGGAACTACGTGAAAAGTTGTGGAATAGATAGTAGTTTGTTGACACGAATTTTCAGGAAAATCAAAATATGCATGATTTTCAGAAAACGACTTTAAAGTTTTAAAACTCAAAAATATCGCAGAAAATTTTCTAAAAAATCATTTATATTTTTTTCCTAAAAGTATATGGAATAACGAAACTTTTTTATTCTTTGAGTTTTTTATTTAAAATATTTTTAAAAAAGTTATGAGCAAAAAACCATAAAAAGAGCGGATTTTTTGAAAATTTCATATCTTTTGAACCAATGATCAAAAAATCTCAAAATTAAGGAGGATGAGTTTTTTGATGAGTACTAAAAATATCACAAAATAACGGAAATTATAAATTAAAATTCTTAAAACCGTCCGATTTGGCGTGGAATGCCCCATATATACCTATATCTAATTACACATGGGTTCATAGTCAGATCTGATCACATGTAATCATGTATAGATCTATGCGTAGCTTTATGGATAGCTCCAGATCGAATGTACTAGCCAGACATGATTAAATGATACAAATTAATATTTACATGATGAATAATATCATACATAATTATATATGAAGATTGGTATGAGTATATAGCCATACATAAATTCAAATATAATTTATAATTATTTACATATAATATATAGTGTATATATATTTATATATATATATATATACATTATATACAGTTATACATTCTATATATTATTTCTGATAAAAATAAATTTATTTTCAAATTTAATTTTTCCCGCGACTATATTCAAGTGCCTTTCAGGCGCCCCAAATAAAGTACAGACCTGATGTTTACATCTGTCAAAATAAAAAATTACTAGATGATGAATTTCATGCTGAAATTTATTCAAGATATTACGCTTAGCAGACAATTTATAATTACTGTGAGTTATTTTTTAAATATTCTACAAATCTTTAAAATTACGAGTACGTTGGCCTTTTTTAATAAATATTAAAATTATTTTTTAATTACTCGTATAAAATAAATATGATATTGACAGTTCAAGGTCAACAAAAATATTATTTTCCAATCTCCGGTTTTAAATTTTTCTTAAACTAACTAATGATTTTAAAAAATAATCTTAATTTTTTTATTCATTATAAAATTAATATTTTTTGCATCTGCTTATTTTAAATAATTTTAATTTAATTATAAAGTTTTTCAGCTCTAGTACTTTTTTTAGTGCGGCTGCCGGCCACCAGGCGGCGCCACATTTTTCCGAAAAAAGTGGGGGGCACCCTTGGAGAATGGCCTTAATATAATGTGTAAAATAAAGTATTTTTGTTAAGCCGAGTGTAATAATGTCTATGCAACATAAACACATGTGACTTAGGAAAGAGGTTAGGATTGTGAAGTTTAAATTTTGAATTTAAATGAACCGATATGAAATGAAAATAATTATCACAGTTTTAAGTAACAAAAGATTGTTCAATATATTAATTTTTTAATCAAGGATTATAACCATTACGGCAAACGAGAGGTAAGTTTTTTTATGGTCAGCTAAAAAGTCTTAATAAAATCAAATAACAATGCATCATATATTTTAATTTTTCATACGACCTTAATCAAAATTATTTTAATTATTATATTGTTGATGTAGATATATATTTTATTATTTCAGAAACCGACAATCCAAAGCATTTACTTTTCTGGCAGTAAACCTTACATTATTATTCAGCTCCACTTTTATTAACTTCCCGCTAAGAAAATCGACGATTTTCGAAAATTTCGGGAAGTTATTGTTTTCACCCCGATTTTCGAAAATCGAGTTTTCATCAGATGTCGACGTTTTGAGGTCCTAGGAAGCTATTCTGACTATTTTCGGAATGATGACCGAGTGTGTGTATGTATGTGTGTGTGCTTTTGTGTGTGTGTGTGTGTGTGTGTGTGTGTGTGTGTGTGTGTGTGTGTGTGTATGCATGTAAACTCTTTGTAACTTTTGAACTAATGAACCGATTTGGATGGTTAAGGCGGCGATTGAAAGAGCATGTTGGCCATCAACTTTCCTGAAAATTTCAGATCATTTGATTGAATAGATTCGAAAATATCTGCGAATTACGAAAAAAAAAAATTTTTTTTTTTAGTTTTTTATTGATTTCTCAGAAACGACTTATGCAATCGACTTCAAAATCCAATCAGCTCTAGAACTCAATAAAACGCGTCGATTGCCACCTCAAACATCAAAATCGGATAATTCGTTCGAGAGTTATCGCGCGAGAAAGAAATGGTGAAAAACGGTTTTTTCTAAATATTTTCGAAACGACTGACGCGATCGATTTCAAATTTTGATCAGCTCTAGAATTTCATAAAACGCGCCGATTGCCACCTCAAACGTCAAAATCGATCAATTAGTTCGAAAGATATCGGCGTTGAAAAGTTAAAAAAATAACATTTTATGTTATTTTTCCCGGATAAATTATAATATAACCTACTAAAATGTGTCTGAAGTCATACCAACTCATCTCTCATATGCTTACTTTCGATACATAATGTCATCAAACTTGGTTTCTAGTTTAAATCATACTACCAACAATGAAATCGATAAAACGTAGTTTTCAATATTTTTCTCGGATATTTCATATTTGATTGTTTCTCACATGAGTCAAAACTCATTTAAATCTCGATTTGAATCCCTGGCATTGATTTCTGCCTGAAAACACTCATTTTATTGAACATGGTCAGAGATTAAATTTTAAAAGCCGCTTCATTAACAATTCTTGATTCTTAAATTTTCAAACTTCAGCATAACAGGCAACTTGTTAGAGCTTGAGAAGATCGTAAAAAAACAATCGCACGTGATAGCATTTTCGAGCTCGAAAATATATCTACACTAATGTATTCGAGCTCTTTGAGGTCGAAAACAGCGGGAAGTTTTGGGGCTGGCCCGCAGGGCCAACCGACGCCCAGATTTTTTTTCTAGTAACTGCTTGAATATTGATATAATTATAATTGTTACGTTTGAAAAAAAATACATAAGTATAATCAATACGTAGAAGTTTTAAATATGATTTTTTTCTACATCACGACCTTGAACGGTAAGTTTTGTCGGCAATTATGATATTATTGCATATTGGTTATTAAAATAAGCTGAAAAATTCAGTACATAGTTTATTTTTTAGGATTATCATTCTGCATCGAAGATTGTTAAACTTTTTGAAATATGGAGATATTTGAAACGAAGTGGACTAATTCGATAAATGAAAACTTTCAGCTCTTGATTGAGTTCTTACTTTATTGTAGCTCTTAAGTATTGATAGTATGTTAACAATTACTATAAGGTACTGATAAAATTATTTTTTTAAGTTCTTGATTATTCAAGTCAGTAATTCGGTGTCACATACATGCACATAAGCTATGTAACTTTTTATTCCATGTTCTGGTTCGGATAAATCAATGATCGTGGCTTTCTTTTCAAATTCATTAGTGTTAATCGCTATCAGAGCGTCATCTTTGTTGCCTAAAAAAATTAAATGATCCAATCTTCTATTTGGTATGAACGGTGTACTGTTTTGTTTATAGAAACTACCAATTAGATAGCTGCTAGCATTCATTGAATTTTTAATTCCAACAAAATTTTTAATTTCAAAAATTCTGCCGTCTTTTAAAATAACATTGTATTTATTTTGTTTCTCTTCACGTTTATACATCTTGCTTGTGATTAATTGCTTATTAAGTATGCATCGATGATATATATAATATACTGTACTTGGACCATTCTCAATATCAAATCGTTGTAAAGCTAAATATTGGTCTCTTGGTAATTCAGTTAATATTACTGGATCCCCTAAGTCACCATTGTCTCCAATGTGTAGCTTAGACGAAGGTTTAGATTTTTTGTTTGAAATTTCTTCTAAATAAGCATTTTGATTGAAATCCAAATCATTCTTTGATTTACTTAGTAAACATTCAATGGCATATCTTAGTCTGAACGAGTCACAGATTTGAATTGCTCTTCCATCCGCACTTTTAACAGATTCTATTAACACTTGGTTAAAATCTTCATAAATGAATGCACTGTGAGTCCAGAGTGGTCCGCAATTTTCCACACTGTTTACCAAATGTGCTAATTGATGTACATTAAAACTCACATATTTTTTTCCGTAAAGAGTTTGAATGCCCGCAATGTAATCAACTAAATATTGATTAGCATACAATAATTCTGTTTTCATTATCGACGATTTTACTAAAATGGATATCCCGTCTACAAGAAACGCCCAATGATCAATGTATTTTTCAGGCAAGCAACGTTTGAGAACTGGAAGACTATATGTAAATAAGAAAGCAATCCATTCATGAGTTTTCCAGTGAATTAGATCTGTCATAACTCTTGGTGTTCGTGAAAACTCTTATGTTGGACAAATAAAAAGCAATAAATTATCAACGTTTTCTAATACTTTTCCGAAATAAAATGGCATATTTTTATCCTTAGAATCAAACCATAAATTCGCTAACTGTCGACAAACTCTAAGACAAACACAATGCATACACTCTGCATCTAATCCTTTGATGATGTCAAAACCTGGTACTTCACACAGCTCTGATTTTTGCTTGATTTCTTTTTTTTTTCTTTGACAATTTGCTGAGCATGTTTGAGAGTTTCTGCATGTGTTTGCAAACATTCTCTAAAAGCATTACCATTAATAATAGGATACACTCGTGCGTATCCACAATTTTTTTCTACTCGTTCACCGGGGTGTAGACACAATCCACACCCGTATTTACCCTTGAACTTTTTGGAACATCTGACTTGAGGACGGGCAACTGCATCACAAATGCCCATTAAGACAACCACCTTTTTATTATATACTTGCCCATTGTAATTATAGTCGAAACCTTCTTTGAATAATTCTTGAATTTCAGTTATGAATGGTTTTAAATATCCATTCATCCTCTTCGGTTTGCTTTTTCTGAACCATATGCTAGACAATAATAGATGATTTCGTCGATCGATTGGATTTAACTCATTGACGGTACACAATACAGGATATACTGACGTATTTGAACTGTCAAATATTGAAGCTCCATCGACACTAAAATTAATGGATATTGTGTCGTATCTATTTTCAAACCTTGTTTTATGAATTTTACCATCAAAAATATCTTCAATAGCGTAATTACATTTTTTTTTTTTTTTGATATTGTGGGTACAAGTTATGGGCGTCAGTCGATTCAAAAAGTTCGCGAAGTTGATATTTCAAAGGCAAATAAAAGAAAAAACCTTCATTGGAATTAAAATCAATTTTAATTGAACATTCCTCGCAATTAGCAGCTCTGTTTATTGTAGATCCGAGATAATTACCACATTTGACACAAATGTAATGTGTTTCAACATCATGTGAATAATGGTTGATAATTTCTTTCCAATAATGTTTCGAGCTCTTAGTATTAGGTGCATTAGTTGAAATATTCAATAACTTTATCATGTCTGAAGCTACTGTATAAGTTATTCCTCGTCTCCATTTAATAGACATTATAAGTAAACTATTTATTAAACATTTTTTCGGAATATTAAGATTTTCTTTTGTTTCAGTGAATGAATGGTCTGATCCGAATTATTGATGATTCGAATTATTATCTAAGACCGAATTATTTTCAATATTAGGATTGTCTTCCTGCGGTAATTGACTATTATAGATGATATCCTTCTAAATAGAAATATTAGTTATTAAATTAAATAAATTGTCAAAGGAAAAAGATAAGTATACAACTAATATAATTTCCGTCAAATTTATTTGGATATCTCATATAGACGATATTTCTTTTTTTCATTTCTTAGGGATAATACTTGAAACTTTATTTCAAAATATTCAACGTATATTATATTACTTGATAAAAAAAAAGTTATTATTTTACTTGTTCATCAATTTTATTAATTTCATCTATGTTATAGTAAAGAATATTCTCAGACTGGAGAGAACTTTGTAATTCAATAAGATTTCTCTCAAAATGCTGTAATTAATTAGATACATGCTGGGTGATACTCGATTTGTTTTCTCTATAAATATCTGAATTAAACATCAAATCCATCATTTAAATATACATACATTCATACATACATACACACACACACACACATATATATATATATATATATATATATATATATATATATATATATATATATATATATATATTAGGGTGGCCCAAAAAAACGGACTATTTTTTTTTTTTCGATCTCGTATAAAAATTTGTTGGTTTACGATGTTTTAAGAAGCCTCTCCAAAAATCAGCTCAATAAAAAATTTTTAAGAGGTCGCTCACGAATTTTGAAAATTTCAAAAATGATTGAAATTCGGATTTTTTTTTCAAAATTTTTTTTTTCTCGTGGCAGGATTAGTTTATATTCGTAAAATCATGACTACGCTGAAAATTTTACCCAAAAATTTAAATATTTAAACCTCGCTCAAGAATTTTGAATGTTTCCGAGTGCTGTCGTTTGAACGTTTTCGAGCGACCCTTGAATATTGATAATAAAGCTTCTCGATTTTTTCACCATTAATTTGCATCACAATGAATGAAAATATAACCCGAGAAATGAAAATAATAAGTTATTTATACACTTTTTTATTTTTTAATTCAATTTTCAGGTTTTTTCGCTTATTTAAAACTTACCAAATTTTATTGTTTAAGACTGTCCTGTATATTTTTGGTTATGCAAAAGTTATATTTTAGTGGAATGACGATAATTGAGTTATAAAAAAATACAAAAACTAATTAAAAGCATTAATCACATATTATCAGTTAATATTCAAAATTCTTGAGCACCGTTTAAATATTTAAATTTTGGGCTGAAATTTTCAGGATTGTCATAATTTTACAAATGTAAACTTATGCTGCCACGAGAAAGAAAAAATTGAGAAGTAAAAAATCCGAATTTTAATCATTTTTGATATTTTCAAAATTCGTGAGCGACCTTTTAAAAATTTTTTATCGAGCTGGTTTTTGGAGAGGCTTCTTAAAACATCTTAAACCAACAAATTTTCATGCGAGATCGAAAAAAAAAAAATAGTCGGTTTTTTTGGGCCACCCTAATATATATATATATATATATATATATATATATATATATATATATATATATATATATATATATTGTGACGTTATTTTTTTGTACGAGGCTTGGATTAAGGTTAACGTCACAAGCACCAACTGATTGTATTGTATTTTCAAGCACGGTAACTCAAGACTCATAGTTTAGCTTACAGTAATTAACGATTTTGATACAGATCTTTGATTTAAGTTATAGTTTAAGAATGAAATATAGAGTAACGTCTGGCTACCGTTACAGCTGTGGATAAGAAAAATAAGAGTAAAGAATTAGAATCAGATTTATGAAAAATTATTATGGGATATGGCTTGAGATTAGAGTTTGTTTAGAGTTTTGGATTTACAGTTTTGGAATTTTGAGTATGTGGAGAAGTCAGTGTTACCGTGGAGCGGGACTTGAATCAGTCACCCGGTATCATCTGATGATAGAACCTAGTTCTATCCCTATGAGGCTTCCATGTGGATTGCATAGATCTAGCTGAAATGCTAGCGCTCCAAAATACGGACTATGGATTAGGTACATGAGGTCAGTTTTTTGTTATTATGATTGGCAGGACTAAGCGATAATTTAGTGACCATTATCGCTGTGGAAGCCGCTATTTCTGGTCATTTTTGGAGTTTTGGGTTTAGTTGGTAGGCCTCAGTAAACAGTTTTGACCAGGGTGCTGCTGAAGGTAACCGCCGGTTGCTTAAATTTTGGAATTTGATCTCCGATCTCAACCGAAGCCAAGTCCAGGAGAGCAACCACTTTGGGATATCCATGCTCAATAGAGTGCGCCTTAGTTATTGCCTGTTGAGTATTTGATATTGAGTTGAAGTTATGGAGTGAAGTATAGAGTTGGTAACAATGGCAACAATATTTTAGTTTGGAGAGTAGAGATTCGGGGAGTTGACTCTGGTCGCTCGAAGCGACCAGACTTGCCCCGAAATGGCGCTACAGTATCATGGCATTGCGGAAAGCTACCGATTCAGATTATTATTACAGAAGTATTATTTAAAACAGTGTAAGACGTTACTTGATATTTCATTCAGCAGTAATTAGGTATGAAATAATGGTTATAGTTATTAATAATTAATTGAGTTCGAGTCAGAGCCTTGAGATATTATGCTACCGTTTTAATTAAAGGAAAGTTGTAAGATCTGAGATAATTATGAGAATATTGTAACGGTCTAGAGTCAAGTTCACAATTTGTTGTTAATATTATTTTATAAAATAATTATAAGAAATATGCTTAGTTATTGAACGAATTGTCGTCTGATTAACGTGAATATGAGACCCATGTATGTTAGGTTTACGATTTTATTTAAGTGAATGTTCTAGAGTATCGGATCCATCATTATTGGTCTAGTTCACCGAATACTAATTGAGTATCAGCTGGCTCCAGTTATTTGATTAATTAATTAATTAATTTGTTTGTAAGGTCTTGGTACGCATCATTAAGATGGCAATTTACTTCTGTTAAGATCAACTTTACTATTATTACTAGATTCAATATTTTATTATAAAGTAAAATTATTTGTACGATGCTACTGTATGTTGTTATTGTTAAATAGAGATTTGAGATTATTTGTTGTTAAATAAAAATTGCAAATCTACTGATAATCTACATGAATTTAGAATGATGTAACCCAGACCACTCCCTTTCTCCATAAACCTACACACTGAGCGACACCATGGCATACCGTAACTCTGTTTTTAGTTTTCTAGTCTCTGTTTTTGTTTTTGCTTATAAGTTCTGAGCATTTTGTTAAGTTTTAGTTATTGTAGTTTTTTATTTAGTTTGCGTGGTTTCGAGATAACTCCACAGATCAAAAATTTATCTAATTTTCATGATTTACTGGTTTGGTGATTCCAGTGATAAAAATTACCTGGAGCGCCCGTAAAAAATGAATCATACATGCCCATGCATGAATGCTCCATGCATGGCCATGTATGAAAATTGGCCAGACATGGTCATGTATGGCCATATATGACCATGTATGACCATGTATGACCATGCATGGCCATGTATGACCATGCATGGCCATGTATGACTATACATAGCTTGATACGGCCATACATGACTTGATATGACTAGGTATAGAAATTTTAACTAAATAAAAAAAAATTTTTTTAATTTTTTTTTTTTTAATTATTTTGGCGACGCAGAGATTATCAGATATGCGAATAATTGAATTCCTAATCGAATTGGAAATTTTTAATTCAGAGAAAAAACGCTAGACTTATTAATAACACCACCCGCTTTAGTAGGATTCGAACCCGGGACCTTCCGTACGAGAGACCGACGCTTTGTTGACTAAGCTATGCGACTGACAGTTACAACGAAGTTTACTTGTGCTACGTAAGATTAAAAGGATATAGTCACTTTCGAAAAAGCAAAATATAATCATCAATATGCTGTTCATGATATCAAAAAAATTTTCTATTTTTTTTCACTACAACATCCTGTTTATAAGTAATTGTAATAGTCAGCTCAAATTTTTTATATCCGTGAAAAATGAATCATACATGGCCATGCATACTACATTTCTCTTTCATGCTCATGCGTTGGCACGAATTTCATTTTTTCATAAAAGTAATTGTGAATCTGAAATTTTTAATTCATCGGAATTTCTTTTTGAGAGTGTTCGACTCTTCCCTTTTCAATAGTTTTGACAGATGCAAAAAAATACTCAAAATAAGATATTTTCGGCAATAAACAATAAATTTTGATGTAAATAACGATGGTTTTTTGTTCAAAATAAAAAAAAAATAAAAAATTATTTCTAGTTCAACTTTGACCTTGAATAACTTTGACGCAAGTGATTTTTTCGAAAAATGTAAAGAAAAAGTTTTTGTAGAGCATTCAATTTTATACAAAAATAAGTTAATGCCGCTGCAATTTATCAACTGGCTTTGCGAAGAAAAAAGTAATTGCAAAAAGTACCAAAATGCCATGTTTTTTAAATGAGAAATAAATTGCCTTTGTTGTAACAGTGCATTCGACTTGAAAATCGAGCGCCAAAGTTTAGTTGACCTACGGCCATCTATCTGAATAATTTTACGTTAATTAACACTCATCAGTCACTCGGGGCCATGTCAGAGGCCCCCTAGATCGCATTCTACTGAGACAATAGTGGGGTAGTTTCCCACCCTCAGACTTTTCCTTTAAAAGGGCTAGCAAACAGTCTCAGGACTCTCTTACGCTCTGAGTCTCTTAGGCTCTTGGCTTTTAGACTTAGGCCCCGGCTACCACCCAGAGTGGACCAGTAGGGTAGTGGACTGATGACGCCTAGCGAGGTTCCTACCCTACACTCAGAACTCATATTAATTTACTTGAGCTGGCCTCACGATAAGTCTAGTCATATCTAGTCATTTAGTTCAGTGATCATTTTATTTAATTTATCTTATATCTTTGAACTTGTTTGTCCGTTATTAATAGCCGCTGTAATTGTTTTATAAATTATTTACTTGAATAACGTTTTAATTGACCACATTTTGAGTCAAATTTATACACGCGGTCATTAAGTAAAGTTAAAGTTAAATTTGAATTGTGCCGATAAAATTCGTGAGTGTTACCACACCATTGCTGTTCATTTCCTGCGATTTCCATCACCGAAGATGTGGGCCTATACCGTTGCTGCCACGTTTTCTGCCTACGCTTATTGAGGGTCATCTACAACTACAGGAATGGATCATGCAGTAAGGTACAGCGTAAGTGGGATTCCGTTTTCCCCAGATTATATTCATACTTGGTCTCCTCCCGCGTAAATTGAATTATCAGAACTTATATACCAAATTTTATTCTAATTAATTCTATTGGGAAAATTTTCATATTGTAAATGGGTATTTGGTTAAATAAAAATAATATTTTCTCTTTGATAATATAAAACCAAATCATTCACTAAATAAACCACCAGGCATTCCTTTTCCATTAATAATTAATAAGCGCTAATTTCAGGGAACGAGGCGAACCCCCCAGCTCATCAGATTAAATTAATTAAGGTGATTATAAGTAACCGTGGCCTGGACAAGAGCTAGCCCAAACAAGCTATACCGGTTATATTGTGGCACGGGTTATTATCAATATTAAGAGCTTATATCGGTCGGATATTTTTTTTTGGACCATTTACTAAAAATTTTAGGGGCGCTGCAGAGTCAAAAACCAATTTGGGAAATAACGGACACCCTAATATATATATATACTAGCAGATCCTGCTCGCTTCGCGGGAAATAAATATTGTATTACTAAGATAAATTATCACATGTATATATTATATACATATATATATAGATATAGATATATATATATATATATATATATATATATATATTATAAAAGAGGTTTTTGTGCCTATAATACGATTTGAAGTAGAAACTAACTTGATAACTATGAGGGTGTGAAAGATGGGAGTTTAAATAATATGAACTTTGAAAATGGATCTATGATTGATGGTGAATATTCTACATTGTTTTAGGAATTTCAAGAATAATCTAGACATTTTGGGAATAATCTTGAAATCTCAGTTCTAACATATAAATTAGTTTTTCAAATTATTCGAAAATTAATTCTAATTAATCTGGAATGCTTCAAAATGAATTTGGTTGATCTAAATTACTTAAGATTAATTTTAATTAGTCAAGAATGTTCTGGATTGTTCTAAAAATTTCGAGACCCATCTAGAATGCTCTAAACCGCACTTAGTTGATTTAAATCACTCAACATTTATTCTAAATAGTCTAGAATGTTCTAGATTGTTGCGAATATTTGGATAATCATTCGGAAAGCTCTAAATTACAATTAGCTGATTCAAATCTTATAAAAATGATTCTAATCGGTCTAGAATGTTTTGCAAGGTTCCGAAAATAACATTCTAGAAACTTCAAATATATATATATATATATATATATATATATAGGTATGTATTTACATTAATGTAAATGTAAATGCATTAAATTAAATTACATTAAAGTTCAATAAATTAAATTACTCAAAAATGATTTCATTGATGTTGGATGCTTCCGATTGTTTTAAAAGTTTGGAAAACGTGATAAAAGTTGAAATATATATCTTGAAGTCGTAAGTTATACGAAAATAATCGGAGTAGCCCGATCGAAAAATAGTTTAGAACTATCGGAATTAATTTGAGGGGATGTTCGACGTTCAAATATTTTAGAACTTATCAAATCATTGTCGAAATTTCAGAGCAAAAAATTTAACATGTAAATAAAATCACCACCAAAAAAAACCCAGCGAAGCGGGCGTTCACAGCTAGTATATATATATGCAATAAAAAATTTTTATTAAAACTATTATCTGCATAGCAATAAAATTTCTCAACATTAAAGTTACTATCAGACATTTAAAATAAAATTTTTGTATTTTAAAACAAAAATTGAATTTGAAGATTATCATTATAATTATTATAAGTATTTTCAGTACTTTTTAAAATATTTAGGTAAAAACCTCATCTATATCCGCTCTCTTTTCATTGGAGTGAGATTAAATCACTCAATATAAATTGATAAATAAAATGAAAAATCATATTGTTAGTTTTTTCTAGTTTCAAGTATCAAAATAAAATTTTACTTTGAAAAATAATGTTGATAATGAATTATTATTAATTTTTTAAGCAAGGTTCTTGAGTGTATTCGTAGTCGCTCACTTAAAGTTGTCATGTACCATTACTCGATCAACACATGGCTCTATACTCGCTTAAAATCAATATCGATTAAATTATGATAAGTTTATTAATTTGGAAAATAATTTATAAATTATGAAACTTTATTTGTACATAATATAAAATTTTATGAATTTCAAAAATATATATAATAAGATATAGTTCTAACCATTCTTGAATAATCTAACAAATGAAAGTTAAAGCGGAAAATGCCCGGCAGAGCATAATTCTGAAAACAGTCACTTAATTTGAATTCATAATCTATTATAAAATAATTTGATACATGATATTTTAACGTATTTAAATTCACAAATAATTATTCATTAATACTAATTTTTCCAGTTGAATTTTTTTTTTTTTATAAAAATTATAAAAAACGCATTAAACAGTGGAAGTGAGCAACTAATGATACTAAGCGTATATAGGGACTTTTACTTTAATTAGAAAATCAAATAAAATTATATCATGTCAAAAAAAGGACAGATTCATGTATATTAATGTTCTTTTGTTTTATTTGAAAGAAAAAGAACAATCGATAATCGATAAAATTTATTAAAACAAAATCTATAAAAATATAGTTTTTATCATCAAATCATAATAATATATAGTTTAAAACCTTCTTTAAAACACGCAGAATTTTGTGGTGTGAATTTCATGTCAAAATATTCAGTAGTTTTTACGTGATGCGCGTTCAAAAAAAAGGCCTGTCATTTTATAGATATACATATATATATATATATATATATATATATATATATATATATATATATATATATTAGGGTGGCCCAAAAAAACGGATTATTTTTTTTTTTTCGATCTCGTATAAAAATTTGTTGGTTTACGATGTTTTAAGAAGCCTCTTCAAAAATCAGCTCAATAAAAAACTTTCAAGAGGTCGCTCACGAATTTTGAAAATTTCAAAAATGATTGAAATTCGGATTTTTTTTTCAAAATTTTTTTTTTCTCGTGGCAGGATTAGTTTATATTCGTAAAATCATGACTACGCTGAAAATTTTACCCAAAAATTTAAATATTTAAACCTCACTCAAGAATTTTGAATGTTTCCGAGTGCTGACGTTTGAACGTTTTCGAGCGACCCTTGAATATTAATAATAAAGCTTCTCGATTTTTTCACCATTAATTTGCATCACAATGAATGAAAATATAACCCGAGAAATGAAAATAATAAGTTATTTATATACTTTTTTATTTTTTAATTCAATTTTCAGGTTTTTCGCTTATTTAAAACTTACCAAATTTTATTGTTTAAGACTGTCCTGTATATTTTTGGTTATGCAAAAGTTATATTTTAGTGGAATGACAATAATTGAGTTATAAAAAAATACAAAAACTAATTAAAAGTATTAATCACATATTATCAGTTAATATTCAAAATTCTTGAGCGCCGTTTAAATATTTAAATTTTTGGCTGAAATTTTCAGGATTGTCATAATTTTACAAATGTAAACTAATGCTGCCACGAGAAAGAAAAAATTTAGAAGTAAAAAATCCGAATTTGAATCATTTTTGATATTTTCAAAATTCGTGAGCGACCTTTTAAAAATTTTTTATCGAGCTGGTTTTTGGAGAGGCTTCTTAAAATATCGTAAACCAACAAATTTTCATGCGAGATCGAAAAAAAAAAAATAGTCGGTTTTTTTGGGCCACCCTAATATATATATAATATTAACAGGAATATAGACAGTAAAAATAATTTATTCTTAGCACATTTTTACTTTTGCAATGTTTCGGTCAAAAATTTTACCGAATCGTTGGAAAAATAGAAATGTGCTAAAGAATAAACATTTTATCACTGTCCTATTAATTTCACGCATATATATATTTAAATATTTTGTTTCAAAGTCGATAATTATTGTAAAATTGAAACAAATTTTTTTTTTTAATCAACAATTCAGAAAGAACATTTTAACTTTGATTCAATTTAAAGATTGATTATATATAAAAATTTATTTTACTAACTTCTCTAAAGACAGAAAAATTAAATCAGAATTCTCACACTTGAAAATGCTTAGATTTATTTATATGTAGTTGACAAAGTGTACAAGATATAAATTTTGGGAATACAAAATTTTTATTTATTTATTTTTTAAAAATTAAATTTAATAAATTAGTTCATTAGTTGCAATATTTTTTCAATTATGAATCAAACTTCGAGAAATATAATCACAACTAAAAAATGAAATTTTTCTTTACTTAAATTTAAAAAATTGCATATTTATAAAGAGAAAAAAATAAATATTGAGACAAAACGCTTTCTATGTTCGCAATTTTCATCAGCAGCCACCAAAATTCGCGGGTTGAACCCTGGCTTAGGCTGGCCTCTAACAAATTTTATTTTATTTGGACAGAGCAATGGGCTAGGGTACTTGCAAAGCAAGGACCCGCACTTATTCAAACTCGGCAACGTATATAAAATTTCATTAAGTTACCTCACGACTTTTTATTTATAAATTGTTCCTTATAAGTAATTCAATTATCTTATACAACTTAGTTAATAGATATTGTATCTTATTAAATAATCTTACCAGTGTATTCAAAATATGAGTAAAAGGTAATGAATAGAATAGGGAGTTTATAACGAAAATATGCAAATTTATTGCCAATCATAATAACTTCAATTACTTACAATAAACGTTTTCGAAGATTACAATAGATGTGGTCCGAATGATAATCAATAGCCACGTGGAGAGCGTTGATTATTGCATTGATTTTATTCGTTTTAAATAATAGTATTGATACTACGGACGTATCACCGGTAACTTAGCAATAAACTTAATGAATTAAACGTAATTTATATTAATTAAATAATATATGATATTGCAAGCTACATCGCCAGTAAAAAATATAAAGTACAGTAATGAAAACTGAATAATAACAAACTGATATGGCGCAAGTAAAATTGCCAGCTAATTCTAATTAATACAGATTTAATTAATTAAGTATATCTAAACGCTACTAAAGCCAAGATTGAAGTGTCTATCGATGCCGCAGGGTCCTAGGCCGTGAACATGCTCTGCCTCCACTTACCCCACGGTCATGCGTCGACGTGAAAAACTTGTCATGTGACCACGGCACTATGACATACGAAAATTCAGACGGCAACGAGACGGATAAAAGAGGGAACTGCAAGGCTGAGGACGACAAAGACAATTCGCATTGTCTCAACCCCCCCCCCCCCCCACTAAGCCAAGGTTACCCTTTTAGATTTCCGTCTAAGTTGTCCGACGGTAATAATTATACAATAATTATACAAAAATATATGTACATTAAATTATGTAAAGTGGTGCGAATAAATCGCCCAAAATTGTAAATTACTTGTCAGCATCAAAAAAAAGATTTTCAATTGAAAATTATGGCCAGATAGCAAGTTTTAAAAATTGTGCGATTCAATCGCCAGTAGTGCAAGTCAATTGCCAGTTGTGCAAGTAGATTGCCAGTAAAAAATTTGAAAGCGATCGCAAGCCGTTAGCAGTATTGTGACTCAAATTCCAAATCCAGCCACCCTAATCTCAAGACCACTTCGATCCTGGGACTTCGACCTAGACCAGTAATTATTTCTAGCTTACAACAAAAAAAAATAGAAATGATTTGTAAAAATATTTCAACTTAAAACAAATACAAAAGAAAAATTATAATTTTAAATATTTGTCTCCCACAGCCTCTGGACTGTCAAAAAAGAATAGTAATTTTTCTGCTGCCAACTGATACAGGACTCGAAGCTGAAATTGAAAATTATTACAATTGGGAAAAATAAATCAATGAGATGAGCATGAGATTAAGTGTATATGTTTATTTAGATATACAATCTAAATCGGTAACGTAAGACAGACAAAACAAAATTTTTATTCCAGTTTCTTGATAGCGCGCAGGTGACTACGGTGAAATTGCTCCACTTCTTCTGGACTGTATTTTGTTGCGATCCAGTCTTTATAACTCGCATATCTGCGGTTACAAGAGTTGCAGTGTGGGTCAAAGAATTGGCTTGGAATGCCACAGCCTTGACAACGTCCCCGAAGATAGTCCTTGTACTGTTTTTCGTGAGGACGGAAACATGTTACCGTACTGACTTGATCCTGATAACAGACATGACACATGTCGGGCCGCCATGGTAATCTACATTCGGCAATTTTATGATCGCGTTGCCGGCAGTTTTGACAAGCGTTGGTAATGTACAACGACTGAGCTTGAGTCGTTACCGTTTGTGTCCAGGACTCTCTGAGCTCGGTATGACATAACCGAGGCTTGGCTATGACGCAGATCTTTTCAATAGCCTTGCAGAAGGTGGCATAGTCCATAAAATGGAGACCGTTGTAGACGATGACCTGTTGTGATATACCCGTAGCAGCTGCTGTAGAGGTTAACGTTGGAACAGAAGTAATACCAGACAGAAATTGTTGATATGCTTTTTTAGGTTGCAGTGGGTCATCATATTTTGGAGCTGGAGTTGTCTGTGAATACGGTAACGAATTGGAGAACGTTACTATCTGGATCTTCGTTTTAATGTCTTTAGGAATGGCACCCGAAGCTCGTAGTGTTGACACTTCCTTCTCAGTCAACTCTTGACGGGCCATTCGTCTCGCAAGCAGTGATGAAGGTGGAAATCTGGCATCTTTTGACGATGAGCGTTGATAGGCGCCATCACGAATCTTGAGTCCAGGATTTGGACCGCAAGCTGGCGATTGTTGAGTCAGTAACGAAAGCACCGATTTATTATTCGGAGTAATGCCAATATCATATTTTACCTTGACTGGAATAGACGTTACAACCGGTGTTTGTGTCGCCTGACAAGTAACTACAGTAATGCTGGATGGTATTTTTACGGTAACAACTTAAAGTTTTTTTATGAATACTTTCGGACTTGGCAGCTTAATTTCCGATATCATCTGCTGGCTTCGCTGGACTAGTTCCGATAGCTGTTGAAGTTGAGCCGTGAGGTGAGCAGTAGTACTTGGTTCTTGAGCAGTTGACGGTGATTTTAAAGAATCAAGTTGTGTTTTCAGCTCCGCGACCTGATCGGTGTTGGTTTTTACTGGGTATCGAATCTTGAGACCCCCGATGCCAATGACGTCGCCGTAAGACGTTGACTGATAGCACGATCAATTAGAGCATACAACTTACTAAATTCGTCCTTCATAAATTTAGTAAGTGTCTCGAACGTTACTGATGTAGGTGTTGTTGTACTTGGTATATATAATACATATGATGGCTAACCAAATTCTATGCCAGTAGTAGTTTGACATGGCGGCAACGAAGTTCGGGACCCAGCTAATGATGCTGACCCAGTAAACCACGTTGGTGATGCTGCAGCTGTTGTTGTAATGACCGGTATAGCCGGTGACGAAGTTGACGGTGTTGTCTCAGTAGCATTTGGTAATTCTGACATAGTGCTTAATGAGGATGATAATGGAGCAAATGGTGTAGTAAAATGAGTTGATGGTGTTTCACCAGCAGATACCTCATCCCCAGACTCATGAAGTGAGGCTTCAGTATCTGAGTCGCCAAACAATTTAACTTTCATGATGAATGATCTGCAATATATCTAAAATAATCAGTTACGTCTTCGAGACCGTCTAGGACTTTTTAAGTCATTGTAATAGTATGTGCCAATATCGTTACCGGCATTATCTTGTAGTTCGACTACTAGAGAACTTAAAATTTTTGAGACTGTCGCGGGTCCCGAATATTTTGGTGCTAATTCAGCACTATAACCATCAACTTTCTTGCTTAATTTTTTATTTAGATAATAAACTTGATCACCGATTTTTAAATCTATTGGGATATCAGAAAAATTTTGTTCATGTTGTTTACGCGTGCGTTCCTGAGCTTTCAACATATTTTGCTCGACAAAATGTCTTAATTCATCCGCACAGTCTATTCGAGCTTGCCAAACGCTAACGTCAGACACGTCTAAATTTTCGAGAGGATCGATATCGTTAATCAATCGTGCGTCACGTCCATGATTTAGATAAAATGGTCACAAACCTAAAGCAGTGTGTACCGAGGTATTATACGCGAATTTTAATTCATCGAGATGTTCATCCCAGTTTCTCTGATTTTTACTCGTGAACGCGACAATCATGGGTTTAATTGTGATTGCAGCGTTCAACGGGATTTGCGCAGGGGTGACCGATAGGAGTAGGTGTAAATTTGATATTAAATGACTAATTAAATTTATTATATCTTTTTTTATGAATTCTTTACCGTTATCCGAAATAATTTGACAGGGAGGGCCCCAATGATTAAATACAGCCATTAGGTGATGTTTTATAAGTTTTCCCGATTGTTGTTTCAAAGGAAATATTTCAAGATAGCGCGTATAAAGGTCTTCAATAACCAGAGCATATTGATTCCCCATAGTTGAACGGCTATATGGGCCAATTGTGTCAATAGAAATTATAGACCAAGGCTGCGTTGGTGGTCTTGTTCCAATATATCCTTGCGGTTTTGTCCGATCACTCTTGGTCATTATACAAGTCTCACAAGCAGAAACGTAACATGAGACGTCTTTAAACATCCCGGCCAGTAAAAATTATCTCGTATCCGTTGATAAGTTTTATCGATCCCAAGATGGCCTGATTGGGCTTCACAGTGGGCTTTCTCGATAGCTGGACGAATTTCTGGCTCAGTTAGGACGACTTTCCAAGGATTTAATTCACCAGGTATTTCCTTGACAGCTAGTGGACGGTAAAAATACAATTTATCGTTCTCGTATTTCCATTCGCGGTAATTTTCAGGGTATTTTTAGACAACGCGGACCTTTTCATCATACCAAGCGGAATTTCGCGCAATTATACACAGTGATGAGGGATGAGGGAAATCTGAAATAAGTAAATCAGCAGTCTCTAGTTCTTCGTACCGACGTGAAAGTGCATCTGGAGCTTCGTTTTGCGTACCCCGATAATGGACAACTTCGATATCGTAAGCGGAAATATCAATAGCCCATCTGGCTAATCTACCTACAGGATCTTTTTGCTGGCATCGGTATATAGACGATAAGATAAGTCTGGACGTGGCAATGACAATGTTGTGACTTTTAGCAGAGCTTCTTCCGTTTCCTTAAAAGCTTTTTCTTCGATATCTGTCCATTCCCACGGAACTCGAGTACTTGTTAATTTGTTCAAAGGACCTTGAACTTGTGCGACATTTCTAAGATGTTTATGGTACCAGTTATCTAATCCATTAAATCTTCGCAGTTCTTTACGGTTTGTAGGTCGTTTATAATCCGCAATCGGTTCCAATCGAGCTGGATCGGGTTTCAAACCAGCTTCATTAATGATGAAGCCCAAAAAATGAACTTCAGAGCATCGAAAATGGCTCTTCTTTTCGTTCATTTTTATTCCGGCTTTACGGAACCCTTCAAAGATAGCTTGAAGAAGAATTTTATGTTCTTGTAAATCATCACCAATTATTATCCAGTCGTCAAGATAGGCGAAAATTTTATTTTCTGCTTCAGTATATGAAAACTGTGTTTTTAATGACTCAATAATTTTTCGTCGTAGCGTATCAGAAACTTCTTGGTACGTGCTTGGTGCATTTGTGAGACCGAATGGCATCCGAATCCATTCAAACAACCCTCGTCCATCTATACAAAATGCTGTGTACTGACGGCATTTGGCTCAACAAAAACATAATGGAAGGCATCACTGACATCAAGTATTGAAATTACTTTAGCACCTTAAAGGCTTGATAAAGTACGGTGCATAATCGGTAACGGATAAGCAGTTTTTTTCGTGACTTTATTTAGTGGCTGGTAATCAATGCACATGCGCTAAGTATTATTCTTCTTGCGTACCATTACGGGCGAACATGCCCAAGCACTATTTGAAGGCTGAATATAACCTTTCGCGAGTAATTCATCTACTTTATCGTGCATCGCTTTCATTACTGGTGAACTTCTACGGTATGGTTTAGTACGTACTGGGGTATCATCTGTCAATTCGATACGATGTTGAACTAAATGAGTTAAACCTAACTGGACCTGTTTATTTTTCCCGAATTCTTGGGCCAAAAATTGTTCAAGATCAGCCCGTTCAGCTGACGACAATGCGTTTAATGCTGCTTTAGTGGTAAATCCAGACCGAGAGAAAAATGAATGGATAACATTATTGGTATTTAGCTTCCAAGTACTGTCCTTGGAATTTACTTAAATCTCGGCTAGTTGCCAGAAATCGAGATCAGGAATGACTGGAGTAGATAACTCAGATAAAACACTTAGCCAAGTGAGAATATCGTGATCGTCGAGTTTTATTTTAAATGGCGCTCCACCACGTGTTTGCGTGGACTTAGAATTAGCCATTATTACTCCGTGAGTGCTAGTGGGATCAGGCGTGAGGTCTTGCAATTGATATTCTTTGATTTGTTCATAAGCAATCTCAGAGATATAACTGCGCTCACTCTCACTATCCAGTAATGCTTCTACTTTATATTTACCGATAGAAATTTCAGCGATCATGCCGCTGACTGTTGAAGGTGCTTTAAGGCTTACTGACGACGTCATAGAGCTATATTTATTATCATTACTGAGCATTGGCAGTAATGTACTTTGTTTATTTCCCGCGTTCATTTGTATTGTAAATTTTGGGGCATAAGCAATTTCTTCACTTGAATCCGAGCGATACTCATCAATCTCTGAGTCGTATAAAGGACTAGTATCATTCCTTCGATCACCGAGAGAGGTATTGTCTATATCTGAGCCATTCTCAAACTTTGAGACAGTTTGCCGTTGCCGTTCTTCAATGTCAAAGTCGATTAATGAATTTTTAAGTGGAGATTTTGATTGATTCTTATCAATTTTATTTTTAGCGTTACGCGACGGGTTTATGGATATTTTGATTTTAAATTTTAATGTCTCTATCGGATTTTTACTTTTTAAAATTTTCACGTTTTGTACTTGCTGAGCGGCTTCGGAACTTGTCTACCAATCGGACTCTGAATCTGCCGGCTTGTCCGTAAATTGATCGAGAGGAGTTGTAAAATCGATTAGATCGACGTTGAGATTTTCTGGAACGTTATCGACCGATTTTGGAGAATCTGCAGCAGTAGAATAATTTAAAAAGAATTTTCCATTACTGATAATAAACTCAGGAGCATCTGGATTTGAGTTGACTTAGGTTTATCTTTATTAATTTCAATCGGCATATCCGAGTTATTAGTTGACACAGAAGCCCTGGTAACGTGGTTGGTATCTACCAGGGCGCTTACGCGTTTTTTTTGGAGACGAAGGGTGAGAACGCAGAGGCAATCCTGCCTTGATACGCAGCTCATCAGTTATTGGTCCACAAAAAACCTCGGCAACATGACCAATTTTTCCGCAACGACCGCAGACAAGAGTTTTTTAAGCAGTATTTGATGATACTGGAGTTGAATTTACAGGGGTAGTTTTTCCCGGTGACGTGTTTACCGTAGTTTGATCTAATTTTTCCAAAATAAGTTTCATCATTGACGCAAAATTATTCAATAGAGTAGAAGACTCAGAATTTGAATTTTTATTATGTATATCTGACTGTACTAAGTTTTGAGAATATTTGGAATTCTTGAAATTATTATTTCTATTAAAATTATTGTTTTGATTAAAGTTATTATTTCTACTAAAATTATTGTTGTTATTAAAATTATTATTTCTATTAGAATTGTTTGCAAAATTACTGTTACTGAATGGAGTGAAAAGCTGTAAAGTTTCGATACGATTTAATTGATCTATTTCTGAGTCTTTGATAGAATTTAATTGACCACAAGTTTTGACTCTAATGCTATTTTCTTTATGAGTATTGCCATGAGGGTTTAGTGCATCAGCCGTTGGCTGCCAAGCACTAACCCGTATATATAATTCCGCGTATGTCATGATTGTTGTATCCGAGAATTTTCGCAAAAAGTGAGTATTAAAACGCAAAGTAATAATTCGAATTTGCTTCGCCTGTGGTAACGGATCTTCTAGTTTTGCAAATGCACCCTGCATACGATTAATGAATGATACTCCTGTTTCGTCGTTACGTTGCTTGACAGAATAAATCTCCTGCAATACTGCCTCATCTGTCTGTTGAACCTGCCAAATTTTAAAATATTCCTTGAAGGGTGTCCAGCTATGAAATAAAAGTTCATTTTGGTAATACCATTCGAATACGTCGCCGAAACAGAGATAACAAACAATGTGGAATGAATAGAGTGATGAAATTAACGATAAAATCTTTGATTCTATGAATCGAATCTTATTCTTCTCCAGTCTTATTTCTTGTTGCACACCTCAAACGCGAAGTGAGAGGTAGTGCTTTACTGCAGTAATCGGCGAAAAAAAATTTTCTATTTCCATTTTCTAATTCTTAAAAAAATTAAGAATTAACTGAAAATATTAATAATTTTTCTCAAAAATTAGTAATTAGCCAGAAAATATTACCAATTTTCCCTAAAATGAAATAATTAGCTGAAAAAAATTACTAATTTTCCATTAAATTGAAAAATTAGCAAAAATCAATTACTAATTTTTTCGGAAATAAATAATTTGCAAAAAAGTATTACTAATTTCTTGCTGAAATTAGTAAATAGCTAGAAAATATTACTAATCTTCCATAAAATTAAATGATTAGCAACAAAAAATCGGTCTATTGGTTGACCCTGCGGGCTAGCCCCAAAACTTCCCGCTGTTTTCGAGCTCAAGGAGCTCGATAACATCGTTGTAGATACATTTTCGAGCTCTTCGAGCTCGAAAATACTTTTGTATGCCTTTAGTTTCGAAAAAAAAACCGTTTTTAGCATTTCTTTCTCCCACGATATCTCTCGAACGCATCAACCGATTGAGATGGTTAAGGTGGCAATCGACGCGTTTTACTAAGTTCTAGAGCTTATTCGATTCTAAAATTGATCAGATGAGTCACTTCAAAGGAAATCGAAAAAAACCGTTTTGTATCATTTCTTTCTTCCACGATAACTCTCGAGCGAATTATCCGATTTCGAAGTTTGAGGTAGCAATCGACGGGTTTTAATAGATTCTAAAGCTGATTAAATTTTGGAATTGTTCGGTTGAGTTGTTTCAAAGATATTCGCAAAAAACTGTTTTTTACCATTTCTTTCTCCCGCGATAACTCTCGAACGAATTATCCGATTTTGATGTTTGAGGTGGCAATCGATGCGTTTTATTGAGTTCTAGAGCTGATTAGATTTTGTAGTCGATCGTATAAGTCGTTTCTGAGAAATCAATAAAAAACTGAAAAAAAAAATTTTTATTTTCGTAGTTGGCCAATATCGTTGAGTCTACCTAATCAAATGATCTGAAATTTTCAGAAAAGTTGATGGCCAAAAAGCTTTTTCGATTGCTACCTTAACCATCAAAATTGGTTTATTAGTTAAAAAGATATAAAGAGCTTACATACATACATACACCCACACACACACACACACACACATACACACATACATACAGACACTCGGACATCATTCTGAAAATAGTCAGAATAGCTTCCTACGACCTCAAAACGTCAACATCTGATGAAATTTTGATTTTTGCAAATTGGGGTAAAAACAATAACTTCCCGAGTTTTTCGAAAATCGTCGATTTTCTGCACGGGAAGTTGAAAATTACTAATTTTCCATTAAATTAAAAAATTAGCAAGAAAGTATTACTAATTTTTTCCTAAAATCAGTGATTAGCCAGAAACTATTACTAATTTTGTATAAAATTAAAAAATTAGTAGAAAAAAATGATTAATTTTTTCGAAAATAAGTAATTAGCAGAAAAAAATTACAAATTTTTTTCGGAAATCAATAATTAAACTGGAAATATTACTAAATTTATTTAAAGTTTAATGATTAGACTGGGAATATTACTAATTTTAATTAAAATTTAATAATAAGAGTGGAAATATTACTAATTCTTATTTTAAATAAGTAATTAGCCAAAAAATATTGCAAAATGTTTGGGAAAGTTAATAATCAGTAGAAATATTACTAATTTTTCGAGAAATTAATAATAAAAAAAAAAAAAATATGACTAATTATGTCAGAAAAATTAGTAACAATTCGAAAAATATTGCTGAGTTTCTGAAAATATTAGTAATAATTATAAAGTATGATTGAAAACTAGCGATAACATATCAATAATTTCTGTTGGGAATGAGAAATAAGGAAAAAAATATTACTCAGCATTTTCCGATTTGTTAGTTAGCTATCTCGAAACTTAAAATAATAAAAAAAAAATTTGAAAATTAATATATTTTATTTATATTGCAAACAGAAACTATTATTTATTAGTAACAATTATTTATTTATGTATAAATATATATATAAATTAAATATTGATTATAGCTAATTCAACTCAACATATGATTAACACTGTCAGCCATTTTGTAATCAAACAATTAATAATTCTAATAAAACGTTTAATATGCGATCACGTCTTAAACACTATAATCTATAGCTAATAAACAAGATCAAGCTATAGCTTAAATACCTAAGAGTTAAGTTGATCTTGAAATATTAACGTGTTAGATGAAATCACGTGCTAAAGTGCCATCAAAAACCGTCCCGGGTAAAAAAAATTATTTATAATTATGTATGAAAAATGACCCTATATAATTATATATAAGTATATATAACTATATATAATTACATATAATTATATATGGTTATATATAACCATATATAATTATGTAGAACTATATATAATTGAATTCCTATGCGATTTGTTAAATAAATTGTGAATTTTTGTATAGTAGAGGCTTTACACTTTTTATTTAAATCATTTTTCTTTGGAAAGTCCAAGTTTAATTTCTAAGAAAAATTATTTTTGGACACATTGAAAATAAATATTTTTGTCATTATGTAATATAGAATGTACTATATTACTATCAAAAAAGTACTTTTCACTCTGCCGAATAACGGAGGGGTATCCAGGCCAGAATAGTCTCAGGTTTGGAATTTAACAGTTCTGAAATAAGTTTCTTATTAGAGACACACGACAAGTTGTGGGCGCGATCTCGTCGCGAGCACCGAACTACTTCCGCTGCTGCTTATAGGTATGGTGACTTCTTTTTCCTACATACATATATATTGGGGTGTCCAAAAAAAAAACAAATGCTTTTTTTTAAACTCTTATGGGCCCAAAAGTTACTTTATATTATAAAAAATCGGTCTGTCGGTTGACCCTGCGGGCCAGCCCCAAAACTTCCCGCGTATTTCAAGCTCCTTGAGCTCGAAAAACTGTAAAAGATACATTTTCGAGCTCTTCGAGCTCGAAAATACTTTTGTATGCTTTTGTTTTCAAAAAATAACGTTTTTTACAATTTTTTCTACAACGATATCTCTCGAACGAATAAACCGATTGAGACGTTTAAGGAGGCAGTCGACGCGTTTTATTGAGTTCTATAACTGATTAAATTTTGAAATTGATTCATCGAGTCATTTTTGAGAAATTTTCAAAATACTAAAAAAAATTTTTTTTTTAATTCTTTCGACAACGGTTTCTCTTGAAAGAATTAACCGATTTTGATGTTTGAGGTGGCATTCGACGCGGCTTATAAGTCTCCAGAGCCCAGTCCATTATGAAATTAATCCATCGAGCCCGTAAAAAGTTATCCAAAAAAAACATTTTTGAAAAAAGTTTATTTTTGGAATATCTCCGAACGAGCCCTGCTGATCAAGCTCAATTTTTTTTTCAGCTTCAAGATATTAAAAAACTGCGTCGAATGACACCTTGACGATCAAAATCGGTTGATCCGTTCGAAAGTTATAGATATTTACATACGTACGTACGTACGTACATACATACATACATACACTCGGACATCATCGTGAAATTAGTCAGAATAGCTTTCTAGGACCTCAAAACGTCGACATCTGTTGGAATTTCTATTTTCACAAATCGGACTGAAACCAATAACTTCCCGAATTTTTGAAAATTTGCAATTTTCTTAGCGGGAAGTTAAAAAAAAACCTTCACCTAATTTTAACCAGATATCTTTAGACTTGCACTATCACAAATGGGGGTCCCCTTTCCCATTTAGAATACACGCGAAAATTTTTCATTTTAGTTTTTCGTTGTTAAGACTATGAAAAAAATTTTTTTTAAGTTCCTGTTATGACCAGGGTAGAAACCACAAAAAATATAATAAGATAAAAAAAAAAAGCTATTCATAAAATAGAAATGAACATAAGAATAATTAATAAAAATACGAAAACCCTCCGAGTGATGGTATATAGATATATATATATATATATATATATATATATATATATATATGTATACGGAAATTCGTAGACCAATATGAAAACTAAATGAAGAATATCCGTATATATGTATGTAAAAAGATACGCATATATTTGTTATGGTCAGCTAATATATAACTGATCATAAAATAAGAAACTTAAAATATAATAGCTGACATAGTATGCACACGTGTATGTATATGCGTATTGATGCACACAGAGTAATTATGTTATGACTAGAGTGGAGAACACAAAAATCCCAATATCAAATTTCATCGCACTCCGATATAAGTAACAATTACGGTACATAAATAGTGGCATTGTCACCACAGCCACCCCACCCTAGGACGGAAGGAATAACACGCGCAGCGGAGGGAGCTAGAGCGGTGAGATCTGTGTACGTTCTCTCATATTCGGGTTTTATTTTTATTTATTGAAAATAACGATACGGATATTATTATTATGGCAATTGTTACATACTGGAAGATCTCCAATATTAATTAAAAATAAAAATAATTTTTAATTATTTAATTTTATTCAGGTTTGGCCTCGTTAGATTGTCTATAGTGATCGTCGATTATTTTATTAATTATTAATTTTGCTTGTTTTTCGTGATCTTAAATATTTTCGATGACGGTACCAACTCCATATTTTTGAATTTATAGTAGCAGGAGAATGGATGGCAAATCGGCAGGAAATTTGAGGGAAACCCGAACTGCTGTTGAGTGCTCAGGGTTATAGGACAGGGTGGAACAGCTGATAAGCGCTCGCCCCTGGGTGGTAATAGGGCTATGGATATGTCATAGTGTAGGTGAAAATATTGGGGGTGCCAATTGGCACCCCAAAATAAGGTTGAATTAATTTAGAATTAATTATGGAGTTTATTAACTCTATAGAGAACAGAGGTTCAAGCTCTATGAGCTCTCTCGTAAGACTGACTATTTAGTAGTCATAAAAATATAATAAAGTCAACAGAGCTGACAAAATGTTGACGCTGCATCTCAGGTTCCCTGTGAGAGAATCGTCGTAGCCCGGGTCTCATGCATCGTCATTTGTTTTGACTACCCGCGAGCCACGGCGGGTAATTTGCACGTATTATTTTAATATTTGTTGTCACTTGCACTCTTATTTCTATGTCATGATAACATGAGGTAAAAATGCGGAAACAAAAATTATTATAGGATATGTATGTAAGCGCTGGAGACACCACTGCAATTAGTATAGTAAAATAGTATAAATTTTTAGTCCCACAAGCAAACTCGGTATTGCTGTGGGAATTATACCAGGTTTCTGTCAATAAGAATACGCTTATATACTATAGGAAGACTGGATCAAAAACACTTTGTTTTCAGTATAGAATTAATTTTGCAATTCTTTTCAATCCTTCGAAATTATGTAAGTCAGTTCTGAAATTTCATGATTAATCATATCAAATCATTCTTAATATTATAGAAGCACAGAATATAAAATTTTTCATCATTCAGAATACTTTTTAACCCTTAAATAATACTTAAATTTCTGGCACCGGTTATGATATGAAATTATTTCGCCGGTATTCGAAATCTTCAATTAAAATTACATGCAAACTATTGCAGCATATTTTTTTAGCATTGATTTGAAGATTTTGCAGATGATAATTACGACAAATATAAAAATTGAAGTTCATAAACATAAATTCAGTTTACATTACCTGGAAATTGAAAGGTGGTTCAGTATCAGATACATTGCTATCATTTGTTTTGCCACGAGTCTGGAGTTCATGGATTGGATTTATTCTGAAAAATCAAGAAGATTTTGTTACTTGTTAGTGTTTTGCCACAACACGATGCTCTGTTAAAGTGACGATCAGTTACATTATCTTTGAATTAACAGTGCTACGTCCGACTAATTTTCTTATTTTATTTCATTTTATAGGAAAATTTACGAAACTCCTCTTTGCAAAAGCCCACGAAAACGGAGCCTCAACTTTGCCATAATTTATGTAAGCTAAAGTAACGAAAGAATTCATGCATAACTGATTGACGAATAACTAAAAACTTGCCGTCATTTTCTACCAATGTCAATAGTTAAATTACTCCTATCAAACATCGAATCGAGTTCTTAACAAACCTGAGCACCATGGCTCAGGGCTTTAGTTGTTGATCAGATCTTCCATAGTTTTCTACAGCCCACGAAAACCCATCACGGGCATCAATAGCCCGTAATCTGTCCTACAATTTAATCAGATTGCAAATTGATCTAGATACTTTCGAAACC
Source organism: Microplitis manilae (assembly GCA_030273425.1). Lineage (NCBI taxonomy): Eukaryota > Metazoa > Arthropoda > Insecta > Hymenoptera > Braconidae > Microplitis > Microplitis manilae. Next base: position 21,571,599 of record CP092725.1, on the reverse strand, counting down.
ATAAAAATCTGTTGAGCTCAATTAAATATTGACCTAAATCAAGTGAAGTTTGTAGTCTAATTTCGATTCGAGTTAGCCTACGCATAAAAAACCACTAGGCCACCTATAGGTGCATTTTCAAGTAAAATTCTATTCTCCACAATTAATTAATCTCAAAAGTTTCAAGGTGTCAAAAGTTATAGTCTATACGTGAAGCTCAATTAAAACATCTGAAGAAAAAATACATTCTACCTTTCGAGTTTCATTTGAAAGTAGCACATAAGGTGGGGCTGGCAATAGCCTATCGAACAAGGTACTTGCTTACCACAGCGTTGGACCAGGTTCGAATCCGGCATGCACCAATGAATTTTATTTTCACAATACTATTTATGTGCATTACATTGGCAGCCCCCTGGTGATGGAATACCGACGATTTTTCAAGCGAGTGGAAGTGGGGCCAACTTCATTACAAAATGATGGCGGAACACAAAAACTCGATCGAATCTGCAGGACTCTGCTGCCTCTATGACTAGGCTAGCGGGTGGGGCTTCTTATCAAAGAAGAACACCTGTATCGGCCGAGCATTGATGGCGTCGGAGGCCCATGAACATTCGCAGAATCTCTAGCTTTGGTGTAAGCCAACGTGTCAAAGCAATAATAGAGGGAGTCCTCCACCACCAACGTTGCCCTTGGATAACAGGCACCCTCCATTGTATAAGTGCCTTATCTTACACAGTGGGCTCTGTAGGATGGACCATAATACACCCACGTTAACTTCGGGAGTTATAATTTCGGTCGACAAGACCCCCCGACGACAAGGACACGACGTAAGATGGCCACGGCAGCTGAATACTAGAACTCATAGCGATGGGAGTACGACGGTGGGCTTAGCTAATGCCAGGTCCCGGTTCTTCCTGAACTAACTAAGACTACTGACGGCGGCTGAGTCCCGCGACGTGTTTCCTTAGACTCGGGGCGAGGAATCGCCAAAATAAAAACTATGTCTCTTCCACCTATCAACTCATAAACAATAGTATCTACAACAGTTAAAAGTATATATATAGTTGTCGGAAGGACAGTGGGCTTGCTAAGTTCATTGTTAGGTGGACTGGCAAAAAATGCAAGGCCTAATAACGATGATCACCAGGACCGCGATCCTCTCCGACAACTATAAAAATTGTCCTCAATGGGCCCAGGTACAATGGCTAACACAAGCTGAGTGCCCGGTTAGATTCAACTCAACTCAACTCAAGCACATAAGGTTATATCGTAAAACCCTGGCCGCGCCTGTTTGACCATCTCGGTTCAAGAAGAGGATAAATGAGCTGCGAAGTTTCGGAGAGATAAAATCTGCTGGTTTAGATGAAAAATTTACCTATAAGTAAGTGAAAGTCATTTTTAGGTTATTTTTTTTTTGTAAATTGATCGATTAATATATGCAACTTGACTAAACAAAGGGACGTATAAGTTTAATATCCTTGATAATATCCATATTAAGGTTTCTCGGACAGTAACCCATAAATCAAAATAAAATCTAAATTTTTTTTTCCCAAAAATTGAAAATGTAATTATATAAATTCATTATCTAAATTTGACCACGACTCAGGGCCTTAGTTGTTGATCAAATTTTCAGATCTCGAGTCCTACGATCCGCATAATACGGTTTCGTGGTTGTTGATCAGATCTTTAAATTTCGAGTCCTACGTTCCGCGTAAATGGCGTCGATAGTCCGTAATCTTATTGCAAAAATCTGTCCTAAAGAAGGCAATAAGTGACCGTCCTTAATAAAAGGTACTAGGCTGATATTCATATCGTTTAGCGGTATTATTTTATTAACAGCTGTTTATCTTACATTTAAATTTAGTTAAGTTGTAAATTGGTAAAGGTACCAGACCGATATTTTCATATTGTGTAGCGCAGTGATCGGCAAAAGAAAAATTTCCTATTTCCATTTTCTAATTTAAAAAAAAAATCGGTCTGTCGGTTGACCCTGCGGGCCAGCCCCAAAACTTCCCGCTGTTTTCGAACTCAAGGAAATCGAAAATATTAATGAGACTATATTTTTGAGCTCGAAAATCTATTTGCATGCGATTGTTTTTTTATGAGTTTTTCAAACTCTAACAAATTACGCTTTATGCTAAAGTTTAAAAGTTTAAGAATCGAAAATCATTAATGAGCAAGCGGTTTTTAAATTTTAATTCTCGATTATGTTAAATAAAATAAATCTGTTGATGCAGAAATCAATGTCAGTGAATAAAATCATGATTTCAATGAGTTTTGGCTTAGGTCACAGCAATAATATATAAAATATCCGAGAAATTCATTAAAAACTGTGTTTTTTCAATTTTTTCGTTGATAATATGGTTTAAACTAAAGAACAAGTTTGACGGCATTATACAATGATCAAAAGAGACCATAAAAAGGAAAAGTTTGTAAGATTTTAGACACATTTTAGTACAGTACATTTTGATTTATCTGGAAAAAATAACGTAGAATGTTATTTTTTTAACGTTTCAACACTGATATCTTTTGAACTAATTAACCAATTTTGACGTTTGAGGTGGCAATAGTCGCGTTTCATAGAATTCTAGAGCTGATTAAAATTTGAAAGCGATCGATTCAGCCGTCTTGAAGATATTTAAAAAAAAACCGTTTTTTACCATTTCTTTCTCCAACGATATCTCCCGAACAAATTAACCGATTGAGATGTTTAAGGCTGCATTCGACGCATTTTATTGAGTTCTAGAGCTGATTAGATTTTGAAGTTGATCGTTCAATTTGTTTCTGAGAAATCAATAAAAAACTAAAAAAAAAATTTTTTTTTTCGTAATTCGCCAATATTTTCGAGTCTACTTGATCAAACGATCTGAAATTTTCAGGAAAGTTGACGGCCAACAAGCTCTTTCAATCGCTGCCTTAAACATCCAAATCGATTCATTAGTTAAAAAGTTATAGACCATTCACACACATACATACACACACACACACACACACACACACATACATACAGACACTCGGACATCATTCTGAAAATAGTCAAAATAGCTTCCTAGGACTTCAAAACGTCGACATTTGATGAAAACTCGATTTTCGAAAATCGAGGTGAAAACAATAACATCCCGAAATTTTTGAAAATCATCGATTTTCTAAGCGGGAAGTTAAAAAAAGAGAATGAACAAATAAATATTCAAAAATTACTAATTAGCCAGAAAATATTACTAATTATCTATAAAGTTAAATAATTGGCAGAAAAAACTTATTGATTTTTTCAGAAATAAATAATTAGCAAAAAAATATTACTAATTTTTTGTTAAAATTAATAATTAGCGAGTAAATAATACTATTTTTTTCTATCCCTAATCCTGACCACCCACATCTCTTCAAATAGTCTTCTCTCTCTTCGCCCCTTACTCGCCCATCTTTATTTACCCCTCCTCATTCCTCGATACATTTCTTTAGAAGTTCCCTATCCCTTCCTAGCCTAACCTTCTCCTCAAATTTGCACGCACTGTACCCCGCTCTAACCCTGATCTTATCTAAACCTAACTCCTCCCTAACAATGTATCCTGGCATTTGCCAACCTATTCCCAGAATCCACCTCCCATACTGTATTTGTAGCCCCTCCACCTCTCTCCTTTCTCCCCACCCCCATATTTCTGCTCCGTACAGCACAATGCTGATCACAATGCTCTTAAAAAGCATTCTTCTCCATTTTAATCTTCCTCCAAATTTCCTGTCCCTTACACTCCACACCATCCCCATTGCCAGTTTTGCTATTCTAACTCTCTCTTTCACGTGCTCCTTCGCCTGATTGTTCCTTGTAATCTTAAAACTTAAGTAACAGGAACTCTTAACTTCCTCTACCGCACGCCCCTCTCACATCCACTTTCTAACCCCTTGCCTCCCTCTTCCCCCCACCTCTTTACTAAATTTCATTATTTTTGTCTTCCCCACATTTACCTCCAGTCCCTTATTTCTAAAATACCTCACGCAACTTTTCATCGTCTCCTTCATCTCCTCCACACTCTCTGCTATCACCACCGTGTCGTCCACGTACGCCAACGACCATACTTCCTCCCCCCTACCACCAGCCCTCCTGCCTGTCTCCTTCTCAGGAAGTCCTCTAAGTCTACCACATGTATGTTAAATAGAGTCGGACTCAGAGGACAGCCCTGACGCACTCCCTTCTCTGTCCAGAAACTCCCCGATAACTTCCCTCCCACTCTCACCCAACACTTCGTCTCCGTGTATATTCTTCTCACCTGTTCTATCAACCCTCCTTCCACCTCCATTCTCTCCATTACCTTCATCGAAATTCCTCTGTCCAAGTTATCAAACGCTCCCTTCAAGTCCAGAAACAGAACGTATGCTGATCTGCCCTTTTCTTTAATGGCCCTATCTAAAGCCTGCTTCAATATAAAAATATTATCCTGACAGCCGCTATCCTTTCTGAACCCCGCCTAATTCTCCTCCCACTTCTTCCTACCTCTTATAGATCTTACTATCCTATCATTAAGGATCAAGGCATAGGTCTAATATGTAGTGCTGGTAAGCGTCACCCCCCTGTAGTTTCCTATCTCATCCTTGTCTCCTTTCTTGTAGACTGGCATGATAATCCCTTCCCTCCAGTCTTCCGGAAAATATTCCCCTTTCCAGACCTCTCTTACCACTTCTCTCAACCTCACCATTATGTTCCTCTTGCCAAATGTCCATGCTTCATTCTTCACTCCATCACTCCCTTCGGCCTTTCCTTTCTTTAGCCTCTCTATTTGCCTATCAATTTCCTCGTCCGTCGGCTCCCCTTCCAACTCTCCTCCCTCCCCCTCACCTCTACTTCTCAGTCCTGCCGGCTTTTCCTCTGTTCCTCCCAATTCCTTCATAAAGTGTTTCTTTCACACCTCGATCCCATATGCCTCTGTCACTCTGGTCCTCTTTCTTAGGTCTCTTTTTGGAAACTCCCATGCCTCCCTTTTACTTTTAATACTTTTGACTTCTTTTTCTACTTTCATTTCCCACCTCCTCCTCTTCTTTTCCTTCAGTCTACTGTATTCCTCCCTTATCCTCATGAGCGTCTCCCTCTCCCTCCTTCTTTTTCTTTCCTTGTCTAGCCTTTTCTTTAGCTTCTTACATTCTTCGTCCCACCACTCCTCGATTTCTTTTTTTTTGTTCTTCACTTCTCTTACTATTACACACTCTTTAACTTTTTTCTTCAACTTCAACCACCTTCCCTCCCCACTCTGTGCTAGCCACTCAATACGGTCCTCCTTCTCCTCGAACCTGGTCCTCTCCACCCCGCAGCACTGCCTCCACCTTTTCAGGTCTTTCTTTGCTTTGTCTGCCCTCTTTCTCCATTCCCTCTCTTCCAGTTCTACCACAATCGGTTGGTGGTCTGACTCTATCCTGAATCCTACCTCGCACCTCTTTACTTTGCTCCACATCCTTGCACTTACTACCCCATAATCAATAACAGAGCTCATTCCCCTCTGTTGAATGTCCATCTCCCTCCTTCCTTGCCTCCTTTATTACCATTCAATAAAATCCAACCTCTACGCGCTAGTAAGTCCAACATATCCCGTCCCTCTTTATTAACCTCCAAATCCTCCGACCATCTCGGCTCTCCCTCATTTATCTCCTATACACTTCCCTCTTTCCCTGTCCTTGCGTTCCAATTTCCCCCTATTGGCAGTTCCTCATCCTCCTTTACCTTGACCCATTCCTCCAGTTCCCTCAAGAAGTTCTTACTGCCTCCCCTACTGTATACTGTTACAATGTTCCATTTCTTCGCAGCCAACTTTAGCTTTTTCCATATTATTCCATCTTTCTTCTCCATGCCTTCCCCCTCTTCTATCTCCTTCCTCACCCCAATAATGATCCCTCCTCTTGCCCTCCCTTTTTTCTTTTCCCTTGTGGCTGGATTAAGGTCCCACTTCCAATCTTTGGGCAGTTTCCCTCTTAATGAATTCCATTCCCACTACTCAACCTACGTCTCCGTCAGACCGACTACTTCAAATTCCTTAAGAAACTCCCAGAAGTCCTTATCTTTGTTCTTCAGCCCCGCCACATTCCAGAAGACTATCCTTAACCCTTCCCCCCTAGCTCCCTCTCCATCCTTTCCTACTTTTACTTCTCCCGTCTCCCCTCCACCTCTACCAGTACTTTCTTCCTCTCGTCCCATACCCATCCTGACTTTCCTACCCACATTTTCCCAAACCCCACCTTGACCTCCTTCTCCCCTTGTGATCTGGCTATCCGTGCCGTTCTATTGATCTCCTGCATTTCTCTTTCTTTCTTTGTTCTATCATGCACAATGAACACTTTCTTCCCCTTTAGTTTTCCTTTAATCTCCATAATTACGCTTTTCTTTTCCCAGCTCCTCATTTTTAGCCATATCATTCTTCTCAATCCCGTCCCAATCCTCCTCATGTCCTCAATATCCTCCTCCTCACTCTCTACACTTAATTCTTTTTTAAGGAATTGGACCATTTCATGTTTCCTTGCTTTCTCCATTCCTTCCCATCCAAAAATCACTATGTTGTTTCTTCTCTCCTCCTTCTCCTTCCCTTCCTTCCATCTTTCAATTTCCTCCAATCTCTCTTCCCCCACTCTTGTCGCTATACCCACCTTCTTGTTTCGTTCAACCTTCTCTTCTAACCTTCTCACCTCCTCTCTCGTTTCCCTCAGCACTCTTTCCCTCTCTATCTCCTTTTCTTTCTCTTGCGCTTTTTCCATCTCTGCATTTTTCCTACCCGACTCCCACCCCACCTGTACCTCTATCCTCAATTTATCTAACTTTAATTCAAAGTCGCGACTCCTTTTCTCAAATCTCTCTTCTACCCGTTTACTTTACCTCCTCATTTCCTCTATCTGCCTATTCCTTTCAATTTTATCCTTATCTAACCTGTCCAGTACTTGCTTGAATCCTTGCTATATCATTTTTTCTATATTCCCCAACCCCTTATCTCTTACTGCTCTAACCTTCGTCTCTCTATCTTTTTCTCCATCTACAGCCTTCCTCTTTCCCCGTCCAGCTCCAACTCATCCTTTCATATCCCACAGTTCCCCTGAACTGCTTGCCCTCAAATTTTTCCACGAGTTGGCTTTAGACAGTCTCCCTCTACCTCTCTTATCCCCACCATCACTCTTCGAGGTACTGCCACTTTCCTCTCCCTCCACGAACTCTGTCTCCCCGTCGTTCAAATCTCTCAGCTCACTAAGTGCCGCTTCCTGTACGATCCCGTCTCCCTTGTCGCCCAGCGCCATCTCGTCTTTCGCCTGATCACCCAACCCCCTTACACCTCTAATCCCGCCTTAGTGAAAACAACCTAACCCCTATTCCACACTGCCCTTACCTTTTATAATAATTTAACTTACCCCCTATTCCACTCCTCGATTTCTATATTTGCCCTTTGTCTCCTTCTAATCCCCTATCTTTCTCTCACACTCAGTACACAATTTCCAAAATTAATACCCTAGTTTTCACGCCTCAAATTTACCGACACATCCGTACACCAACGTATATCCCAATGACGATTTGGAGTGGAGGGCAGGGTTCCGGATGAGCTCGGAGCTGAGGCAAAGGGATGTAGATGCGCAGAAGCAGGAAAGGAGGGCTAAAATTGAGGTTGGAGTTTAACCCAGGGTATAAAGACTTGGTGAAGGAAGGGGTACCGGGTTTTCGGGATAGGGAAATGGGCTTAAAGATGAAAGAACTGGGGGTAGTAGCAAAGATAAGGTGTGGAGGTAAGTGGAAGGGAAATTGGTATTGGATGGTAAAGGAGGATAGGAGGTGTAGGCTTTGTGGGAGAGAGAGAGAGAGAGACGGTGGAGCATATGACGGGGAGATGTCGGGAGTCGAGGAGGTGGGAAGGATCGTGGGAGAAGTTTGTGGAGGGGGGAGAAGGGGGATAGAATGGATGGAGGAATGGATGAGAAAAGTCAAAGAGAGTGGAAGGGTAGAACCAGAATGAGAGTGAGGAATGGAGTGAGAGGAACAGGGCATATGACAATGGAGTCCCAGACACCCGTATGATTAATAATTATGATAATGGTAATAATGGTGATAGAAATAGAGATGGCAATGTAAAATTTAGGGTTAAGGTTATTAGATTATAATTATTATTGTAAGGAATTAGAGAATAAGGATAGAGTATTGTAAGTGGGGGAGGTTGTATGGCTAGTTCCTGGGCCTGGACAGGTACACATGAAAGCAGTAAGGCAACATTGTAGTCAATATAATTAATTAATATGAATATTACTAATTTTTTCCTAAAATTAGTAATTAGCAAAAAAATATTACTAATTTTTTCGGAAATAAATAATTAGCCAAAAAATATTACTACTTTCTTCCTAAAATTAGTAATTAGCAAAAAATTATTATTAATTTTTTTTTTAAATTAAAAAATTAGTAGAAAAAAATTACTAATTTTTTCGAAAATAAGTAGATTGGATAAAATTTTATTATAGAGTATAAAATTTAGAATAAATAATTAGTGATGCACTTTTACTCTAAATACTCTCAATCATTGGAAAAAAAATAATGTAAGTTAAGAAAATGAAGCTTCGGGTAATAAAAAACTTAAAATATTTTTATTTTCCAAATCCGTCAATTTCTTTTTTTTAATTAATTTAGATTAAATATAATTCATAAATATAAAATTAAGAATTAAATATTACTGATTCAATTTTACTCTAAATACTTTCAATGATTGATAAAATAATAATTTTAGTACCGAAAATGAAGTTTTGTGAAACAAAAAAATTAAAGGTTTTTATTTTCCAAATCCGTCAGTTAATTTATTTAATTAATTTAGATCGAATATAATTGAAGAATACAAAATTTAGATTCAAAAATTACTGATGTACTTTTACTCTAAATAATCTCAATCATCGGAAAAATAAAAATTCAAGTAAAGAAAATGATAAATTCATAAAAACAAAAAATTGAATTATTTCTCCCAACTTATTCGATAAATTTTTTCAAATAACTCGAGGATAATTATAGTATTCCAAATTTTCTTTAATTTTCAGTAATAATTAAATATCTTCGTATTTAACTAACAAATGAAAAAAAGTTGGAAAATCCAAACGTGCACAACTCATTTGCTCATTCAATAATAAAAAAACATTTTCCTAAACAAAAATGATTCAAAAATAAAAATCTGGAAAACATTTGATCCTGCAGGCAAGCCCCAAAATTTGTCAGGGAACTTTAATAAAATTTATTAGTTTTACATTGAAAATCATTACGTTGATAATTAAAAAAATTAAAGCATAATCTTCAATGAAAATCCAATGTGACTACCCTAATAGCACAGTTTGCTATAGCAAAAGTTTACTTTATAAAAATTTTTATGAATTTTTTGTCAAATGTCCGTCAGCTTTGGACTTCTCCGTTTTTGACGACAATCTATAACCCGTCCGGCATCTATGTCAAAAAGATGGCATAATGTTACTGATGATAAAGAAAGGCAGGTTATTAATTAATAAGATATATGTATTTGTGGTTATAGGGTTAAGTATATTCTATTACAATATGTATATAAGTGCAAGCTACACGTCCGTTTAGGATGGTGTACTGGTAAGAACTAACCACTATAGATATTTCGGCAATGGCCATTAGCATAGCTAATACACTCTGGTATATTCTAGAATGTACTAGCACGATGGACCTTGCCCCTCAACAGTTATCCAAAAGATGTTACCTTTGAGAGCTTAGAGAACTGTTATCGGTTCGATAACTTTATGTTGAGGTTACTCAAAAAAAATCTGAAAGTTAGCAAAATGATAACTATTTATGGATGTCTCTAGAACATAAAAAAAATAACTTTCTTATGAGACTATTATAACCTCAACTTTCGTCAGCTAATGTCATTGTATCCTATAAGTACCAATGAGTTGATAATCATGTTTACACATTATTTATTGATTCTGCTCTTAAGTAATTACATATAATTAGTTATTATAAATACAATAGCAAAATGTTGAAAAGAAAAAATTTTAAAAATTTATGTAAAGTTCAAAAAAATAAACAAATACGTTGTTTTTTGAAATAAATTACATAATTTCGAAAATTCATCTAGTGATGAAAGTGAAACAGTAGAAAATAATTCATGCTTTGGGAGTAATATATCTTGTGATGAATCGGATGATGTTAATAATGAATGAAATATTAATACAGACAATAATATTGATAGCGAAAAACTTAATGAAAATGAAATGAGTAATTACAGTTCTGACAGTGAAACTAGTGGCAATTCTGATTCACGTATATTATCGATCTGTAATCAATTAAAAAAGAATGCTTTGATAGCTATCAATAAAACAAGTTTATTATCGAAACTAATTCAGTGGGCGACTGATTTCAATATATCACGTGAAGCAGCGAATAAACTCCTAAAAATATTAAAAACATCGAATCAATAAGAAATCACTAATCTTCCTCTTGATTCTCGGACCTTACTTGGTACGCCGGCAACACCGATAGTAATTCGTAAAGTTGCTCCTCGCCAATATTTTCATTACGGGTTAAAAAATGCCTTGACTGATCAATTGAGAATTATTGATTATTATACTCTACCGGACTCGATTGTCATTAATATTAATATCGATGGGCTGCCGATTGCTGAAAAGTTCGACGAGTCAACTTTATCCGGTTCTTGTGCAAATTCACCCCAAAGTTTCTCAGCCATTTGTAATTGGGAGATATCATGGATATGAATAACCCAAATTGTTGTCATTATGATCTCCGTCAACTGATTTCTTTAAGATCAAAATGCAAATTCACTTTAAAAGTTGACTACAAAAAAGTTTTCGTCAATTTTCAGGCAAATTATATATCAATTTATTATTAATTTGATTTGAAAAATTGTTAAGTATTTTTTTATCGTCAAATTGTAGACAATTTTATGCATAAACTTGCTTACCTTCTGTAATGGTAAGAATGAACATTACTGGTTTTTTTTTTTTTTTTTCTAGTAAAAATATACCTTTAAATTGAGGAAAAATTAACCGCTAATTTTTCTTTCCAACTTTTGCTGTCAAATTGTCGGCAAATTCGGGCAACGAATTTCAGGTTAATTTAACGTCAAATTACTATCGATGTCAAGGTCAAGTGGCTATTAGGGTAGTTTAGGACAGACTGTATATATATATAATAAAAAATAATAATAAATAAAATATGAAGCAAAACAAAAGTTATGTGAAAAAAGGCAGCTAAATTTTTTATGAATTATCAGTTGCCCGGTCTTATTTTTTTCAGTAATGACAATTAAACAAAAAAAAAAAATAATTTTTCCATTTAAAATAAAATTAAAAAGCGTTAGTAGAACACATCTTATTGCTACGCGAATGAGTTTCCATACAGGAGCTGCCAGAGTTAAACAAAGGGGCCCTCCTTGGCTTAGCACTGGGGAACCTAGCTTTGGTACGTCTATATTGGCCCATGCGTGGGTCAAGGAAGGTTACTCAATCCTGGCCATTCCAATCATTACCCGAGCCTGGGCCAGGACTGAGTTCCCCTATTTTGGCCATTCAATGGTGACCCAGGATTGGGCCAGGACTGGGTAACCTAGCCTTGGCCGTTACAATAATTACCCGGGCTTGGACCAAGACTGGGTTCTCATATCTTGGTCATCCAATGGAAACCCAGACTTGGGCCAGGACTGGGTAATCTAACCTTGGTCATTCAATGGTGACTCAGGCTCGGGCCAGGACTGGGTAATCTAGCCTTGGCCAACCCAATGATTACCCGAGTTTAAGCCAAGACTAGGTTTCTCTGCCTTGATCATTCAATGGCAACCCAGACTTGGGCTAAGGTAGGATTATCCAAGTTCGGGTATACCTATAGTTACCCATCCTTTGGCCAGAATTGGCTAATCTAAGTGTTTTATTAATTATTCAATCAACTTATTATTACGGTTTTTAAAATTAATAATTATTTATTTTTGAATTAAAATAAGTTTTAATGAATAAATATTTAAACATCGCGATTAAAATTATTTACAACTAATAATTGATACATTTTTTAGTTTGTTATTATTTGCAATCAACAACCATAATTTTATTATTTTACTTATAAAAATTAATTTAATTAAGAAATAACTCATGAATTTTTATTATAAATGTCATTTTTAATAATAGTAATAGAGTAAGATAATTGAGGTGGGTTCTTCATAAGTAATCAATTTAATTTAATAAATTTTATTTAAAAAAATTATGTAATCAAAATATAAATAATACGAAATTATTCTGTTTTTCTTAACTAAAAATATTATTGAATTGCTCTTTATATTTCATAAAACCGAGTGGTTGTAGTAAAATGAATAAGTAGAACATATAAAAGTTTCAATTTAACATTAGTAGGTTTGTCCAGTAGCCAGCGTTCAAACCCAGCAATAAGAAGGACGGCAATTCACGCCCAGAGCCCAGCAGAATTTTCACCGAGTTTTTTTCACGTCATTTACCTCACTTAAATAGTTTAAACGTTAATGATCACAAGATCTAGTACTTTAAAAATAATAAAATTTTTTTTAACTTCCCGCTAAGAAAATCGACGATTTTAAAAAAATTCGGGAAGTTATTGGTTTCACCCTGATTGTCAAAAATCGGGTTTTCATCATATGTTGACATTTGAAAGTGTGAAGATGCTACTTAGACAATTTCAGAGCGATGTCTGTATGTGTGTACGTGTGTACGTGTGTGTGTGTGTGTGTGTGTGTGTGTGTGTGTGTGTGTGTGTGTGTGTGTGTGTGTGTGTCTGTGTGTGTGTGTGTGTGTGTGTGTGTGTGTGTGTGTGTGTGTGTGTGTGTGTGTGTGTGTGTGGATGTAAACCTCTCATATCTTTTGAATGAATGAACCGATTCACATTTTTTGGCGGCATTTGAAAGATTTCTTCTCAACTTAGATTTTCAGAAAATTTTAGATCATTAAGTCAAATAGTCTCTGAGATATTAAAAAAATACGAAAAAAAAAAAAATTTTTTACCGTTTTTTTTGGATATTCTGAAAACTGTCGGATCGATCAATTCCAAAATCTAATCAGCTCTAGAACTCGATAAAAACTTTCGATTGATGCCAAGAACGTCTTAATCCGACAATCTGTTCGAAAGATATCGTCGACGAAAGAAATAGCGAAAAACGGTTTTTTGCGAAAATCATCGTAATGACAAAACCAATCATTTACAAAATTTAATCAGCTCTAGACCTCAATAAAACGCGCGGATCGCCACCTTAAACGTCTCAATCGGATAGTTCATTCGAGAGATATCGTCGGCGGAAGAATGAGAAAAAAACGTTTTTTTTTCGTTTTTCGTGAATATTTCGGAAACTATTGAGTCAATCAATTCCAAAATCGAATCAGCTCTAGAACACGATAAAAGCATTTGATTGCTGCCAAGAACGTCCCAATCAGATCGTTCGTTCGAGAGATATCGTTGACGGAATAATCAATGTAAAATCTGTATCAGCTTTTTTCATCGAATAATATCATAATTACCGAACAACATAACTCAAAACTGATATGTTTTTGTTTATGTGAGTCATTGGAAGTGACTCCTTAAGAATCATCATGTTCGCTCGTTTCACGATAAACTTACACCATATAGATACAACGTATCACGTAAACTTATTTTTGAGCGAACTATTGAACATAATTGTCAATAAATATGTAAAAAACGCTTATTTATTAATTATTTTGGAGTCGAAATTTTTCAATTTTTATATAATACGTAATCCTTTTGAGCTTAGAAAGCTCATAAAAAATAAAATGTCACGGCTGATACGTTCAACTCGTATCCTTACAAGTCGTTAAAAATAATTCTTTTTTTTTGAAAAAGGAACATGAGAAAACTATTTTTCTCAAGAAATATGACGACATAGTCAGAATGTAGTAAGACACAGGCGGTAACACAAAACGATGCGTTCCGAATAGACCTTCAGTTTTTTTTTATATAATAATTAACAGAATAACCATCATAGTGTAGATCGCATAAAAGAATATCTATCCGCCTAGTGCGTGAGAGCCCAAGACCTATTGCACTTAGACCCTTTTTTTTTTATGACGCCGACTTACTGACGCCAGCAGTCGAACGGGACAAATATACCTACCTGAGCGTTGACAATTAAGTCGTACTGTCCCACGTAGGGAAGATACTAATGGGATACATGTACTATAAGTTTCTCTTATTCTACAGATTTCATCAGTTTTCATTTAACGAACTTTTAAAATTTATGTATCCGTTCCCATTTAACTAATCTGAGTATAGACGCGGTGGACTTTTCTTTGATTTTTCATCTTAAAACTATAGACCACCCAATTCAGGCGCACCTGCATGTGATTCTTGGAAATTAGAGAAAGCTAATGGAAACCTCCAAATTTATGGCTTCCTGCACGAGCATACTCGGCGACAGAGTGGCGCCAGGTCATCAGCCTACTTAACAGTCAAAGTCTATTTCCCAGGGATCACACGTGTGCATGGGCCTAGAACTTTCGGGCGAGTCCGAGTCTTCTCGTATGGGAAACTGGTTACCACCACTTTTCATATGTGAGGATTATATAAAAAGACCATGGACTTTAGCTCATCAGTTCTTTTGGGAATCAAACTCTGAACCATACCGAACTCCGGACACTTGACGGTGTTCGTGGCTAGAGGATTGATATCCCGATTGAGCACTCGGTCACGTGAGCCCAGATCATTGGATCGGTCCTTGATCGTCGTAAGCACTCGTATAATCGGTATATTATTTTCTACTAGCTTCAGAAGCATAATCAACGCGATATTAGTGTATAGCATCCGATCACGTGAGCCCAGATCGTACGATTGGTCCTTGATCGTTGTAAGTCGTGAACTAATATCAACCGTTTAGCACCGGTACAGCCTTGATTATCTTCGTTTTATTATAATCCATTTAATTTCATTTTATTTTTACATTAAAATATATCACGAAAACGTGAAGAATCAAAGAATATATTACCGCGATAAATGCGAAGATTTTGAATAATATTTTGGGAAATATTTTTACCGCGGAAATACGCGAAGATTCAATAACAAATTTATATTTTACCGCGAAGACGCGAAGAACTTGAATACATTTTAATTATTTTTCCGCGAGAAGCGTGAAGACTTTTATTTTACTTTAATCTACAGACTTAGAAACGCATAAACATTGAAATCGATACGACAAAGCATACTAAATAAATAAAAGATTCGATAAATTAGAATCACATTAATTAACCGCGAGAACGCGTTGTGAATAAGTGTCCTGTGTTACTGCTGACAGTCCTGACACCTCACCAAAACCTGTTTAGGGTAAGTTTTAAAACATTGTGTTCAATCAAGACCCAATTCGCTTCCACCTGCGAACGCCGAGCCTCACCAATAGGTCGGCAGCACTATCGCTATTTGAACTGACGCGCGAGATCTTGACCAATGAGAAAATTCCATCATTTAAATCAATTAGTTCCAACTTTGAATAAAAGAGTTGCGACGTGAAACACTCTCATTGGCTCAAGATCTCAACTCGCTACGTGGATTTTCGCTATTGGCTGAAAATTAGTTAGCGTCTGTTATTAATTTTCTGATTGGTCTATCGCTCTGACGTCACAAGGAAACCGTTGAGGACTGCTTTTTCCGCCATTAATCGATCATTCTACAACGTGCTTTTACCTCGGTAACCTCGTGCTTGAAATCGCTTAATAATTTCTCTTGTATTAATTAGTTCTAAATCGCTCTGCTAATTTCTCTCTTTACTTAGTCAGTAAATTAAGGCTGCTATTTACTGAGAGCAAATTGATTAATAATTAATTATAATTATAATATAATTAATTACCGCTATTAAAATCGATTTGACCACGTGTCAATTTTGTACGTGATATTTTACTTGAGTTGCATTCGCTATCGCGTATATTAATTGAGTTGAATTCGCTACTTATAATTATTTCTCACAATAATTTTGTACAAAGTGTAAATAAATTGTTAATTTATTTAATCCATAAAAAGTGTGTAATTTTTAATTGTTTAATAACCTCGCCAACACCAGATCCTCTTAGTTATATTCGCTCATTTTGCATTGGTCCTTCGAGCCGGATCTGGCGAGTTTAAACAATTAAAAATTATTTAAAATTAACAACCTAAACAATTGTGAGAAAAAGTGCAGTGTGAGTGTTGTGCAGTGAAAATCGCTAAGTGCCGTGGGCATTGCTGAGCACTTCTAGAGTGCTGCCCGGGGTGATCATTTACACACCGGTGTAAAAAGACATTTTATTCCAAAAATTAGATCGAAAACTTAGCGTCGGGTTCACTTATCGCGTCCATTTTGTGCCACGTATTTATCCAAGATGGCCGCCGAAGCTCAAGTCGCTCTTCAAATGCAACGCATCGACACGATGCGCATTTTGAGCCAATGAGAGTGTTTCACGTCGCAACTCTTTTATTCAAAGTTGGAACTAATTGATTTAAATGATGGAATTTTCTCATTGGTCAAGATCTCGCGCGTCAGTTCAAATAGCGATAGTGCTGCCGACCTATTGGTGAGGCTCGGCGTTCGCAGGTGGAAGCGAATTGGGTCTTGATTGAACATTCTCCCCAGCGCTGACGACGGAGTCGACAGGATTGTCATTTGGCGAGTGAGCTGGCAGCACACATAGCTTAGCGATTGGTCGAACAAGTTCCGTGGTAGCGGTCTTCAAAGTAACTACTCGAGTCAGGCCATCTCTGCCTGGATGTAATGCGAGTACTCGAGCAAGCGGCCATTTTGATGGTGGGAACCTCTCATCAGTCAACAAGACTAATGAACCCACCTTGATGTTGTTTTGCGGATTATGCCACTTAGAAATAGATTGATGTCGTTGTAAGTACTCAGACGACCATCTACTCCAAAATCTCTGGAACATTTGTTGTAGTTGTTGCCAGCGTGACAACGTAGCAGTATTGTTCTCCAGTAGCGAAGGTCCAGGTACAGCGATTAGCGGTTCACCGATGAGAAAATGTCCTGGAGTCAAAGCGGTTAGGTCTGCAGGATCTTCAGTTAGCGGAGCGATCGGTCTTGAATTTAACACAGCCTCAATCTGTGTTAAAACTGTAGCGAGTTGGTCGTAAGTCAATAGCGATTCACCAATAGTTCGTATAAGATGGAACTTGATTGACTTTACGGCTGCTTCCCACTTGCCACCAAAGTGAGGAGCGCTTGGCGGATTGAACTTCCAGTCTGTGCCATCTGTAGCGAGTAAATACTGAAGTTCTTTTAGTTGTCTCGATCCTGCTGCGAATTCTTTTCTTAGCGTGGCGTCTGCTCCTACAAAATTTGTACCACAATCCGAATATAGGGTACTGCAGGCGCCTCTTCGACTAGTGAATCTTCTAAATGCTGCGACGAAAGCGTCAGTAGAATAATCGGTGACAATTTCAATGTGTATAGCGGAAGTAGCGAGACATACGAATACAGCGATCCATCCTTTATAGGTTTTCGCACCTCGACCTTGGAACGTCTTCAGTGTTACTGGCCCAGCGTAGTCTATTCCCGTGTGTAAGAATGCTTTAGATGGTCTTACACGAGCGGATGGCAATTGTCCCATTAATTGTTGTGCACGAACACCTCTATGTCTCGTGCACACGACGCAGCGAAGAATGTGTGATCTGACTGGAACTCGACCACCTTCTATCCAGACAGATCTCCGTAGATCAGCGAGTGTCAATTGAGTTCCCGTGAAGCGTTCTCTGATGCGAATGATCTATTAGTAGCGTACTTAAGCGTGATGACCTTGGTAAAATAGCTGGATTTTTCTGGTCATCGTCAAGCAGCGAATTTTTCAATCGACCGCCGACTCTGAGTACTCCATTGTAGTCAACGTAGGGAATCAATTTAGCGAGATGATGATTTCGATGTAGAGTATCACCATCTTTCAATAGCTTCAGTTCTTGCGAATAGTACTGACTTTGAGTATACTTGATCAGCAAAGTCTTAGCGAGTTCCAGGTCAACTGTAGAGAGTGGTGTGGCCAGTGTGGACTGTGGCACTTTTTTAAATTTAGCGATGGCACGAAGACAGATTCCAAGAGTGCGAAGTAACGGTGACAACTTAGAGAATTTTTCCAGTAGCGTGTATAGCGGGTGTGAATCTGCCTTGAAGATGGTAAAAACCAGACCTGGACGTTCTTCAAGATGTGATACCGTCTGCGTAGGGATGTCAAAAGATGGCCAGTTTTCTTTTGATTGACTGAGCCACTTGGGTCCCGTCCACCATAGCGAATGCTGTTCTAGTTTGGCTGCTGATAAACCTCTTGAAGCGCAGTCAGCTGGGTTAAGTTTCCCAGGAACAAAATCCCAGTTGACACTTGGTAGCGATTCTTGAATCTTGGTCACTCTGTTGCGAATGTAGACCTTCCATCTTGCAGGGTTGTTTCGTATCCACGTTAAGGATACAGCGGAATCCGTCCACATGAAAACTGGAACGTTTTCAAGTTTCAAGACTTTCTTTACGTAGAGTACCAATTGAGCGAGTAAAACAGCGGCATTGAGCTCCATTCTTGGTATAGTAATAGGTTTCAGTGGTGCAACTTGTGTTTTGGCACACACTAGCGAAATGTTGGAGCTTCCAGTAGCGTCAGTAACTTTTAGATAGACAACAGCAGCCATAGCGAGTTGCGAAGCGTCCGAGAATCCATGTAATTCAATTGATACACCAGTTTTTACATGATTCCAGCGAGGTATCTGAATCTTCGAGATCTGATGTAGTTCATCTCGAAACAAATTCCATTCTTGAAGCAACAACGGAGATAGCGTAGCATCCCAATCGAAGTTCTGAAGCCAGAGCTTCTGCATAAACATCTTGGCTCTTACGATGATTGGAGCCAAAAACCCCAGTGGGTCAAACAAGCGAGCAATTTCAGATAAAATTGAGCGTTTAGTCGTTGGTGATGCTTCTGGAAGCGAATAGCCGAACTGGAATTTATCCTGTGTAGAATTCCAGGTTAATCCGAGCACTTTTACGGTAGTATCCCCAAGCTCTCTTGGTGTATCTACTTGGGTTTCAATTGGAGCGACTTGCGATAGTAATTCAGTTGAATTACTTGCCCACTTGGCAAGCGGAAAACATCCTGTGGCACACATATTTTTTGTGTCGAGAGCAACTTGGATTGCCTCAGCGAGTTCATCTGCACCTCCATAGATGTCATCAACGTAGCGTGTATTTGTCAGCGGTTCGACAGCTTTTGGAAATTTATTTCCTTCATCGTCAGCGAGTTGTAAAAGTGCTCTCCCAGCGAGATATGGAGCTGAAGTTGTTCCATATGTAACAGTAGCGAGTGCAAATACTATTGGGATGTCATCTTCGTCAAACCAGAGTATGCACTGTAGATGATGATCTTCCTTGTCAACTGCGATCTGACGAAACATTTTAGTTACGTCGGTAGCGAATAGATAGCGATGGCAGCGGATGCGAATAAGTACGTCACTGATGTCAACTTGAATCTTTGGGCCCACATGAAGTATCTCGTTGACCGATACGCCAGATGTTGTTTTCCAGGACCCATTGAATACCACCCTGAGCTTGGTGGTAGTGCTCTGCTCTTTTAAGACCCCATGATGAGGCAACAGGTAGCTGTTAGGTGGTAAGTCCTTTAGTTTTACACGTCTCATGTGTCCCAAGTCTTCATACTCCTTCAAGAAGTCGAAGTACAACTTCTTGTAGACTGGATCAGCCTCCAATCGTTTGCGAAGACGTAGTAAAGCGTATTGTGCAGCTCGAAGCGAATCACCCAGTTGACTTGGAGAAGATTTAAGCGGCAAGCGAACGACATATCGACCATCAGACTGTCTGTAGTGTGTATTGACAAAGTGTTGTTCACACTCTTCCTCTTCTTCAGTATAGCGTGTAGCGAATTCTGTCTGTGGCTCTTCTTGATACCAAAACTTGCTTAACAAGTCTTGTAGTTGATCATCAACAGTGACATGATGACCATAGGCTGTCAATTTTGATGTAGCGGTGTCCACAGATCCATAAATGATCCAACCAAGCGATGTTGACTGAGCGATTGGGTCATTGTCACCTCCTTTCCGTATTTTAGCGTTGATTATATGTGCAACTGGTGCTGCACCCAGAATGATGTCAATAGGCCGTGATGTTAAGAAGTCTGGATCAGCGAGTTGTAGCCCAGTTATATGCGGCCATTTCCTTTCAGTTAGCGTAAATGACGGCAAGTTTACCGTCAATAGAGCAAGCACATGAGCTTGGATGGTAATAGAAGCGGAACTATGTAGCGAATGCAGCGTCATCTTGCATGAACCAAGCGAATGCCCAGCTGACACATTACCAATCCCACGTAATGGTACAGCTGCCTTATTTAGCGGTATATCCAGCTTCTTAATTAGCGAATGCGTCACGAAGGATAACTCCGATCCTTGATCAATAAGTACACGGGCAGTACATGTACTTCCTGTTAGCGAATGCAACTTAACAAGTGCGGTAGCGAGTAATACATTGAGCGAATGAGCTGAAAGCAGACTAAGTTAGCGAATTCAACAACAAAAGTTACCAAAATTGGAACTATTTGTTACCTGGTTCAGTAACAGGAGCGTCCTGTACTGGTGTAGTGGCAGCACCATCGTCAATGTGAGTTGACGTGTGATGTGGCTGGTCACAATGGCGGCACTTCTGTTTAGTTCTGCAGTCAGCAAAGCGGTGGCGTCCCAGGCAGTTAAAGCAGAGCCGGTAGTGCTGTACCATCATTTTCCGGTTCTGTGGCGTCGCCCTCTGGTAGCTAGGACAAAAGAGAACAAAGTGTTTCTCTTTGCAGATTGGGCACATGCCCGGTTCACTCGTACGATCCTTGGGAGTGAAAGCGGTGTAACTAGCGGAACTAGTAGAAGTAGCTGGAGTAGATGTAGTAGCGGGTCGACTGTTGCCAAACTTCACCTGTTTATTTGTAGCGGCTGACTTTGCGTAGGACTTCGGAGACGGTGGTCTTTCCCGGACACTCTTGGTTTGCGTAGAGGTCATTTTCGCGCCAATTTCAGAATTTTCCCACGCACGAACTTTTGCTTTAAGCATATCGTGTAATTGTTTGTACGTGGGAAATTCATTAGAAAGTCCAAGCGACGCCATCCAGTCCACACGGAGATCTGATGGCAAGCAGCGAACAGTTAACCTAATCAAAAATGGGTCCAACTCACCAATTGGAATTCCCAGTGCAGCGATAGCGTCCAAGGATTTTTTGTTAGCGAGTAGCAGCGCGTCCAGATCAGCAGCGGAGTGTGACGTGAGCGGTTGACGATCCAGCAAATCATCGATATGCATATCGAGTAATCTGCGTGGATTTGTGTAGCGAGTGTTCAACAAATTCCAAGCTGGTTGGAAAGCGTCATCTGTGATCTGGAGGTTAGCGAGTAGAGCAGCGGCTTCACCTTTGACCTGAGTCTTCAAATAGTGCATTTTTGAGACCCACTTAGCGAATCTTCATTAATCACCAACGAGGTGAACAGGTCCTTAAAGGAATCCCACTCTTCATATGTGCCTTGAAACGTCGGCAACTTAATTTGAGGCAAGTTAGATTTATGTGCGCCACCAAAGTACGCCGTTTGGTCAGGATTGACGGCAGGAGCTTCATGAACCGGTTCAGGTGCAGGCCTCGCAGCGCTGAGTCTCACTCTAAGAGAGGTGTAAGCAAGGTTAGCGGTTTCATAAGCTTTACCTGTATGATATTCATTAGCGATGATCTCAGGTACGTCCTCATACAGCCTCTCATGAGTGGTGTTAAAGCGGTTCCACAATTCCGTCAGGATAGCGAGTTCAGCGTCAATAGCAGCGGCACCTTGAGTAGCGAGGACATCATCTTTCAAGCGGTTGGACATGTTGCGCATCGTGTCGATGCGTTGCATTTGAAGAGCGACTTGAGCTTCGGCGGCCATCTTGGATAAATACGTGGCACAAAATGGACGCGATAAGTGAACCCGACGCTAAGTTTTCGATCTAATTTTTGGAATAAAATGTCTTTTTACACCGGTGTGTAAATGATCACCCCGGGCAGCACTCTAGAAGTGCTCAGCAATGCCCACGGCACTTAGCGATTTTCACTGCACAACACTCACACTGCACTTTTTCTCACAATTGTTTAGGTTGTTAATTTTAAATAATTTTTAATTGTTTAAACTCGCCAGATCCGGCTCGAAGGACCAATGCAAAATGAGCGAATATAACTAAGAGGATCTGGTGTTGGCGAGGATGACATCCCAATAGTATTTGCACTCGCTACTGTTACATATGGAACAACTTCAGCTCCATATCTCGCTGGGAGAGCACTTTTACAACTCGCTGACGATGAAGGAAATAAATTTCCAAAAGCTGTCGAACCGCTGACAAATACACGCTACGTTGATGACATCTATGGAGGTGCAGATGAACTCGCTGAGGCAATCCAAGTTGCTCTCGACACAAAAAATATGTGTGCCACAGGATGTTTTCCGCTTGCCAAGTGGGCAAGTAATTCAACTGAATTACTATCGCAAGTCGCTCCAATTGAAACCCAAGTAGATACACCAAGAGAGCTTGGGGATACTACCGTAAAAGTGCTCGGATTAACCTGGAATTCTACACAGGATAAATTCCAGTTCGGCTATTCGCTTCCAGAAGCATCACCAACGACTAAACGCTCAATTTTATCTGAAATTGCTCGCTTGTTTGACCCACTGGGGTTTTTGGCTCCAATCATCGTAAGAGCCAAGATGTTTATGCAGAAGCTCTGGCTTCAGAACTTCGATTGGGATGCTACGCTATCTCCGTTGTTGCTTCAAGAATGGAATTTGTTTCGAGATGAACTACATCAGATCTCGAAGATTCAGATACCTCGCTGGAATCATGTAAAAACTGGTGTATCAATTGAATTACATGGATTCTCGGACGCTTCTCAACTCGCTACGTGGATTTTCGCTATTGGCTGAAAATTAGTTAGCGTCTGTTATTAATTTTCTGATTGGTCTATCGCTCTGACGTCACAAGGAAACCGTTGAGGACTGCTTTTTCCGCCATTAATCGATCATTCTACAACGTGCTTTTACCTCGGTAACCTCGTGCTTGAAATCGCTTAATAATTTCTCTTGTATTAATTAGTTCTAAATCGCTCTGCTAATTTCTCTCTTTACTTAGTCAGTAAATTAAGGCTGCTATTTACTGAGAGCAAATTGATTAATAATTAATTATAATTATAATATAATTAATTACCGCTATTAAAATCGATTTGACCACGTGTCAATTTTGTACGTGATATTTTACTTGAGTTGCATTCGCTATCGCGTATATTAATTGAGTTGAATTCGCTACTTATAATTATTTCTCACAATAATTTTGTACAAAGTGTAAATAAATTGTTAATTTATTTAATCCATAAAAAGTGTGTAATTTTTAATTGTTTAATAACCTCGCCAACACCAGATCCTCTTAGTTATATTCGCTCATTTTGCATTGATCCGGCTCGAAGGACCAATGAAAATTGAGCGAATATAACTAAGAGGATCTGGTGTTGGCGAGGTTATTAAACAATTAAAAATTACACACTTTTTATGGATTAAATAAATTAACAATTTATTTACACTTTGTACAAAATTATTGTGAGAAATAATTATAAGTAGCGAATTCAACTCAATTAATATACGCGATAGCGAATGCAACTCAAGTAAAATATCACGTACAAAATTGACACGTGGTCAAATCGATTTTAATAGCGGTAATTAATTATATTATAATTATAATTAATTATTAATCAATTTGCTCTCAGTAAATAGCAGCCTTAATTTACTGACTAAGTAAAGAGAGAAATTAGCAGAGCGATTTAGAACTAATTAATACAAGAGAAATTATTAAGCGATTTCAAGCACGAGGTTACCGAGGTAAAAGCACGTTGTAGAATGATCGATTAATGGCGGAAAAGCAGTCCTCAACGGTTTCCTTGTGACGTCAGAGCGATAGACCAATCAGAAAATTAATAACAGACGCTAACTAATTTTCAGCCAATAGCGAAAATCCACGTAGCGAGTTGAGATCTTGAGCCAATGAGAGTGTTTCACGTCGCAACTCTTTTATTCAAAGTTGGAACTAATTGATTTAAATGATGGAATTTTCTCATTGGTCAAGATCTCGCGCGTCAGTTCAAATAGCGATAGTGCTGCCGACCTATTGGTGAGGCTCGGCGTTCGCAGGTGGAAGCGAATTGGGTCTTGATTGAACACATTGTAACCATTGTTGGTATTTTTTATTTTAATATACTCTGAAAATTTGTAAACCATATGCATGAAACATTTACTTTTTATATTTACTATTCTAAATATTGACATTTGTAACCCTTTTGTATTTTGAGAATATTGAGTCCTTAATAAATAAAATACTCGTTAACATAAAACGTTAGAAAAACATTATTTCTCAGACAATTTTACTTTAATAACGAGATACTAGCTTCACGAGGCTTTTCGGCAACCCACCTTCCTTTATCCCTTATTTTCTACCTGTCTAGCCGCTCAGACCGATAGTTCACAGTAGGGGGTACACAGTCTTACGGTTACCGCTCGACGTTTGATTGTGATTTAATCAGTCACATAATAAATTGGAAATCGTTTTGGGTTTATCAATATTGTCTTAAACAATATGGTGTAGGCGCGATTTAAATATAAAATAGGATAAATCGAGCATTTGGTCACGTGAGCCCAGGTCATAGGATCGGTCCTTGATCAATGTAAGTACCCTTTTATTCAATACATTTTATACGCATATCGTACCTACGCCCATCACGATCTTCAATCGTGACAAAAATAAAGGTATTTTCGAGCTCGAATAGCTTGAAAATGTATTTATACTAACGTTTTCGAGATCTTAGAGCTCGAAAACAGCGGGAAGTTACGGGGCTGGCCCATAGGGCCAACCGATGCCCAGATTGTTTTTAATTAAATTTATTTGTTTTTTTCGATGCATGGGCCAGGTCTGGCAAGCAAGCATGGGTCAGGACTGGCAACCAGGCTTGGCATGGTGTTATCATTCCAGACTTCTACCATGGCTGGAACAAGGCTGGCTTACAAACTTGGCCCAGAGTTCAACATAGTTGAACCAAGCCTGAGCCAAGCCGGGGCTCGTTGTACTTTCCTGTCTAGGTTGTGCAATATAATAAATGATAGAGAAAATAGAGAAAAAAAAAAACAAACAGTTTCACTCTCGCCGTTATACCTTGAAAAATAATTTGAAATTGGAGCATAAAAATAATTTAAAAAGCCGGTCGTTAAATGGTGCCCCAATATGCTAGATAATAATAATGATAATAAAAAACAAAAATATGGCCGCTAGATTTTTTCGTGAATTGTCAGTTTTTGGTTTATATTAATTATAATGAATCCAAAAAGTTTTGAATAGTGGTTTTCATAAAGGTTCTTCTGTTTAAGAATTCAAGTGTAATAAAAAAAAAAAAATAGATCAATCAGTTGTGTATTTATTTAGTTAATGTGTTTACCAACATCCGTACATACTGACGGATATTACAGGATTTGTATATATTGTTTTTTTTCAATCAATATTTTTAAAAGAAGAGACTTAAAATTGTATTTGTTTTATTCCTTAATGAATCATCTTTCAAATAGTATGAATTTAAATTTTGTTCAGTATATTTGAACGAGTGTAAAATGTTTTCTACGTGAGTGAATCAGCTCGGATCGAGTAACCATTA
This sequence comes from Microplitis manilae, assembly GCA_030273425.1. Classification (NCBI taxonomy): domain Eukaryota; kingdom Metazoa; phylum Arthropoda; class Insecta; order Hymenoptera; family Braconidae; genus Microplitis; species Microplitis manilae. The sequence goes on along the minus strand of CP092725.1, from coordinate 21,545,931 downwards.
GTAGAACACATCTCATTGCTTCGCAAATAAGTTGTGCAATACTGAGTCCATTTTTTTACACTCATTCCCAACAAAAATTATCGATATGTTATTCCTATAGTTTTTAATCATATTTTATAATTATTACTAATATTTTCAGAAACTCAGCAATATTTTTCAACTTATTACTTATTTTTGTGAAATAATTAGTCATATTTTTTTTGTAAATCATAAATTTTAGAAAAAATTAGTGATATTTTTTACAAATTATTGATTCGCCAAAATATTTTGCAATATTTTCTAACTAATTACTCATTTAAAATTAAATTTAGAAATATTTTCACTCTAAATATGGATTTTTGACCAAAATTAGTTACATATTCAGTTTAATTATCAATTTATGGAAAAAAAATTGTAATATTTTTTTGCTAATATATTATTTTCGAAAAAATTAGCAATATTTTTTTGCTAATTTTATGGAAAATTAGTAATGATTTCTGGCTAACTATTAATTTTTGAAAAAAATTAGTAATATTTTTTTGCTAATAACTTATTTTTGAAAAAATGAGCAATATATTTTTGCAAATTTTTCAATTTTATAGAAAATTAGTAATAATTTCTGGCTAATCACTAATTTAAAAAAAAAATTTGCAATATTTTTTCACTAATTACTAATTTTTGAAAAAAATTAGTAACATTATCGATATCGTTAACCAAAATATCGATACCACCGATCACTGCTTAAAACGAAATCCTAGTTACCCATTGCCCAAAGCAGTTACAGCGCATCAAACAACTAAAGCTTTTAAAACAGAACCATAATCATCAGAAGTAGGTAGAAATCCTGTTGGCCCTGAACTGAAAAATACAATCAGTTCTGAATCAGTAGGAGAACCTCTTTTGAAAATCTCCCATAGTCCAGACGGCCTCACTTACGATAAGGATAATATAGCTCACTTTCTTTCAGCTGATTGTAAATTTACTCAGCCAGTTCTTAAGTTACTGCAAGCATCAAATTATATCTCTGAATTAGAATTTAAGATAAATAAGTCTCAAGTAGAACAGGTGTTTGTAACACAGTATGGAAAAAATCGAGTTTTCAGAGTATTCTTTAAACCCCATCACTTTGATAAAACCACCTCAGAAATGATATCGGACACCCTGTATAAATTAGGAGGCGCTCAAGAAAAATACAAAATATTAGCTCTAACAATAGCTGAAAATGGCGATGAAATCGGGGAGGGAATAGATCCTTATTTGACTAAAATATTCAAATTCTGCCCTCTGAATCTCACACTTACTAAAGGTAAAATAATATGCCCAACAGAAGACCAAAAATTACCAATAATTACCGAACACCATTCTAGTTTAATTGGAGGTCATAAAAGCATAGTAAAAATATTTTGGAGAATTCGTGAACGTTACTATTGGCCTGGAATGAAGGAAAACATATACAAATTTATACAGAACTGTGACGTTTGTCAGTGCGAAAAATTATCGCGAATGAAGCCTCGACAACCTATGATAAGAACTGACACACCTTTCGAACCTTTTGAAAAGATTTCAATTGATACAGTTGGGCTACTTGAGCTTACTTCAGACGGTAACAGACACATTCTGACTGTACAAGATAATTTTTAAAAATTTTGTGCCGCGTTCGCGATACCAGATATACGGACTGAAACCATATCCGAAGCTTTAGTTAATAATTTTATCAGTCTATATGGCTGCTCAAAGGTAATCTTATCTGATAACGGTACTTCTTTTACAAGCAAGCTTCTGAATAAATTAGCATGAATTCTAAGAATCAAGCGAATAACAACATCCGCATATCATCCACAATCTAACGGAGCATTAGAAAGATCTCATCATGCCTTAGTTGAATATCTAAAAGTATTCATAGAATCATTCTCAGATTGGGATAAATATTTAGTTATGCCAATGTTTAATTATAACACAATTGTACATGCTGCGAATAATTTTACACCTTTTGAATTGATATTCGGAAAAAATGCCCGTTCTCCAGCTTCATTCCCAGATTACTCACAGACAGAGACCTATCCTGAGTCAATTGGTCATTTATTGACCCGATTAAATAAAGTCCGAGCTAAACCTCGAATGAATCTAATAGACTCGATAATTCACTCAAAAGACCGATACGATAAAACTTTACACGAGGTAGATTTCTCACCTGGTAAATTTGTGTATACAATAAAAGAACCGAGAAAGGGGAAACTCGATAGTCATTATCACGGCCCCTATGAGATATTTAAAATCTTAAAAAACGTAACTGTTGTTCTAGAAACAAACGAGGGACATAGATTGTCGAAGCACCCGTCAAAATTAAAATTAGCATTCTCAGTCCATGATTTATCGAAGAAAAGTTAAAAATCGAGACCTTCATCATAAAAGGAAAAAAAAAAAAGAAAAAAATTCCCCACACCATAAGATCATATTGACTCTCAAACCTTGACAAAATAGCACGAACCTCTGCTGCAAGATCAGAGAACCTTATTATAGTTACGGTTGAGACACCCTTAATGGATAAGTATTTGTGGTAGAGCTGCCAATTAATACCTTATAGAATACCCTACATCTTGAGAGTATCATCTCTATTTTTTGTTAGGAAAAATAAAGGAATTTTAGGTTTAATCTCTAATTAAGATAGGAAATAGATTTAGTAGCGATAGGTTAGCAAGTAAGAGGAGCATCGACTCCATTCCCTCATAAAGGGAGGTCCCATATAATTTTTAATTTTAATTTGTAGAGTAGCCGATAATCATGTTCAAGCGTAGTAACCCCTGGACCATGACAGAAGCCAAGGTACACTTGGAGAAATACAAGTATGTAGCTCAGGAGGGAGCCGCGAAGCGTAGGAAAGAGCTTAACTGTAATAAATTAAAAGCATGATATGCTAGCTATACCTAGTGCTGAGTTATAAAATTATATGACAGAGTGTTTAGCTTGCCAAGTCTGGTCGCACCTAGTATTATAGACGAATATTAGGGCGCCACTGGAAGATGGACTCGGCCTTCCAGAACCGGATGTTGTAGTATTTTAATTTTAATTAATTAAATTTAATTGATAATTTTCTCAGAGTCGTTTGTAATATTTTGTGAGAGAGGTGAGGAATGGAAAATGACTGAAATAATGCTAATTAAAGTTTTATAAATTTAAGCACCTTGCTTTTATTTATTTAACCTTATAACAATAATTATACTTATGACAACTAATAATCTTATGACAAACTAAATTCGTTCCCTGAACGTTTCCTTATGACAGACTAATTTTTACCTCGTCCCCTGGACGGTATTGATTATGACAAACTAATTATCTCGTCCCCTGGACGGTATTACTTATGACAAGCTAATTATCTCGTCAGCTGGACGGTATCTTATGACAAACTAATTTTCTTCGTCCCCTGGACGGTATTACACACACACCCACAATTATTAACCTCGTCCCCTGGACGGAAAACCTTAATACTATAACCTCGTCCCCTGGACGGTAAACCTTAATATTAATTTAAAAACATCCCCTGGATGTGTATTTACTTATAACTGAAATGTCCCCTGGACTTATCACAGACACAGTTAAATTTTACTTAAAACTACTTGACTCGACTTTGTACTCAATGACGTCATTACTTTTACTTAATACTCGACTTTAATTTCTCAATATAAGAATTCCACTAATAATTTTAATTCTTATTACTTTTCACTGAATTATTTAATTCGTTCACTTTATATTATTAATTAATTAATTTTGGTTTAATTTAATTATTAATTAATTAATTTTCCACTAATAATTCTTATTCACATTTGTCTTCAAAAATTAATCTTATTCAATTATTCCTTTTTATAATTTCGATTATCGCATATTTTAATATTCAATTTAATTTACTGGCAAAAAATAATCCGTTCTTAACTTTTACTTGACAAATTTTTCCGTAATCTTTTCTAGCGTCTTTTGATTTTCTTAATTTATTAATTTATAATTATTTTAAAATTACTTTAAAATTATTTTAAGACTAAATTTACGACTAGAATTACGTTTAGAATTGACTAGAACATTTGGCCCGGGAAATGGCGTCACGAGGCCTGAATTTACGATTTTCAAGACACGGATAATTTACTCAAAGCGGCCGACAGGCCTGGGATACTTCTATAATTAAGACTGAATTTAAATTAATTTTATTATTGAAAATTTTGACGCGAAGATTTATTTCATTCCAGCCGAGAGGCCTTGAATATAATAAATTGAGAGTTACAACAAAATGGCGAACGCGTGGCAAAAGACTTGACCGAAAATTCGAGAATACGAGGATGAACCGGCCGACAGGCCTTGAACTATTAATATAATTTTTACAGAACCCGCGGAAAGACGTTAAGCAATTTATTTATAATTAATTCGGCCCTCTAATAATGAGAGGCCTTAACTAATTATAAATTTACCTTTTCCAATTTCACAGCAGGAATGAAGCGTTGTATTGCTGGTCCTCCTGGTGGTATTGTTTTGTCTCGGATCTCTCTCTCTCTCTCTCGGCTCTTTTACTCTCCTCGCTCTCTCTCTCGGCTCTTCAATCTCTCTGATAATCTGTCAATGAACAGTACGCATTAGTATTTTATTAATTTATTAATTATTGTAATTATCGGCCTAAAGGCCTAATAATTAGTTGACAAGTTAAATTTTAATTAATGATTAATCGCCTTGTTCCACGTGAAGCGGACGTAGACTTATATATTTACCTTTATTTCAACTGCGTCTATTCAGTTCCGCCGTCTGGGCAACTCTCTCGAATTCACGTTCCGCGGTCCCTTATATTCTTTCACTCTCGTTCACTAGTTCGGAAACCTATTCCCACTATCTTAGACTAGGAAATGACGAACGGGCCGTAGTGATCCATGCGACACCTGGTGACTAGTCGCAACACTAACTCGCAACTTACGAGGTCGTTGGCCGGTTATCGGCGGGAAACGAAATTCAAATTCAAATTTATTTATTCTCTATTAGCTATAATTTACCCTGTTACAATTATTTTATTTTATTTTTAATTTTGCTATCTTTGTATCATCTTATTTTTTCATTTGTTCTTTAAGAACTTATTGCTTCTATGAGATTGCATAATTTAATTTAAGTCCAGATTGTAATATGTAATATCTACACTTATGAATATATTGTAACCACTATATACGCTGTATTTAAGTTTATAAGTATTGTAAATGACCCTGTTATCGGCCACTAGGCTGTTGGGTCTAAGTTAAATAAATAAATAAATAAATGAATAAATAAATAAATAAAGCTAATTTTTTCTCAAATTTCATGGTTTTATTTAATTTACTCGCAAACCACTAACTTTAGAACAAATTCGTACAGGACTTTTTATGTAGAAAATTTTATTCCTTACAAAAAAAGTGATTTAGTCTATTGCTGTAGAGCTAGTAGTTTCCGAGATAAATCTAATTAAATGTCTCAAAAATTGAGATATCGCTGTGTTATCCACAATTGTAGTACTTTTTTATGAAATTATGGCTGTAGAAACATGTCATGTATCAGAGTAAAATATGAAAATACATATGACATATTTATATGTAATTATAAAAAGTATGAAACAATTATCTTTGTACTGAGAGAGATAGTAATTGAAAAAACTTCCGATGGTCAAACGAAGACATTTGGGTTAAAATAAAAAAAGATGGAGGTAAGTGCAATACGAGACATTTTCGTATTACTGGACATATTTTTGATGATATATTAACCAGCAAATATTATATGTTTCTTCGGCCATAATTTTATAAAAAAGTACTGAAATCGTAAGTAAAACAGCGATATCTCTAATTTTGCGATATTTAATTAGATTTATATTGGAAACTACTAGCTCTGTGGCAATAGACTAAATAATCTTTTTGGTAGGGAATGAAATTCACTACAAAAAAAGCCGTGTACGATTTCGTTCTAAAGTTAGTGATTCGCAAGTAAATTCAAAAAAACCATGAAAATTGAAAAAAAATTGGGTTTAAAATTTTTTACCAGTGAGGCAAAGCGGTTACAAAACGTAAATTAGCTACAAGCACTTTTAAAGAGGGAGGATTCCTCTGTTATTTCTGACTAAGACCGGCTCAATATCTTACAATGCCGCGGAGCGATAGATAATTGAAAAAAAAAAAAAAATCAAAATTTACATTGTAATTAAATGGGAAACTTTTAAATTCATTTAACGAGTACATGAAATTAAAATTAAGAGCTCATCTTTGGTAAGAATTTTTTTTTACAGGTTTTCGAACATTGTTCCGTTGATGGACTAGAAAAAAAAAATAGTCGTTTTAAACGAAGCACCCTAATATATACACTAGGGTGTTTCATATTTAGGCGATATTTTGTTTTTTTTTCTGTCCTACCTGAAAAACTAACAATTTATAGAACAAAAAAATATTCCCGCTTGAAAAAACAATATAAATCAATTAGAGGCTTCACTCATCGAAAAATTCGATTTCCTATTTGAATAACATGGGAAAAAAATTTTTTTTTAGTTTAGATTGTTTTACCTGGGCAATGGCTCCATGTACGAATAAGCCCAGCATAATTATCGTAGGGAATTTAACGCTCTAGAAAAAAAGACTCCTATGATTTTTTGATAAATCCATCTGTTCAAAAGTTATTGGACCTCGAAGTCAAGTTAGAGTAAATTTCGAGATCTTATTTCTTTATCGGTGAAACTATAGGATTTATCATAAAATGCCACGACATTTTTTTTGTAGACAATTTTATTTCCTGCAAATTATCATTGATAATTTTTTTTAAATTCTGCATTGTTTTCTAGTTATTTCCATTTTTATGCCAAGCTCTGGAAATCTATCAGAACACTATTTTTTTAGGAGCTTGGTATTAAATTGGAAATAACTAGAAAAAAATACAGAATTTAAAAAAAAATTATCAATGATAATGTGCAGGAAATAAAATTGTCTACAAAAAAAATGTCGTGACATTTTATGATAAATCCTATAGTTTCGCTGATAAAGAAAAAAGATCTCGAAATTTACTTTAACTTGACACCGAGGTCCAGTAACTTTTGAACAGATGGATTTATCAAAAAATCATAGGAGTCTGTTATGTCCAAATAAATTTTTTTTTTTATTCTAATAATTATCAAAAATAATTATCATAGAGCTCTTCTTTTCAAAAGCGCGCGAAAACGCAGCGTCAGCTTTTTTCACCTTCTTATGCGTCAAAGAATAGTGGGAGGATAACTGCAATAAGTTTAACGAACAATTAATAAACTGTCGTCACCTTCCACCAATGACAATAATTAAAAATTCCCCATCAATCGCCAAACCAAAGTTTATAGAAAGCCTGAGCACCCATAGCTCTTGGCCAGTCAGTTCTTAAAACCTACGGTCCGCGAGAATTCGAACGTCGTGTTTTCGTGCACTCTTATTGCAGGATTCTGCCCTAGGCGTTGAAAAGTCAATAAGAGGATCTTTAATATTTCCTATTTAAACCTTATTGCAGGTATCCGCTTCGGCGTTGAAATAATCAATAAGGCATTCTAAAGTTAACATCTTTTCGCAGTCAATTATTGCAGGATTCTGCTTAGGCGTAGAAAAAGTAATAATCGACTTATCGATCTATTAAAAATCCTCTGTGATTGATAGAATCATCCGGTCCGATCGAAGTAGTGACACAAATCACGTGAATTTGTGATTCCATCTCAGGCTGAGTAATTTTGCGCATAAAACCACTATCAGGTGTGTAAAAAGGACGCATTAAATATAAAATAAAATTCTTATACAAATATCCGTTAATAATAAATAATCTAAAAATATCAATTGTTTAAAATTGTGAGAAGATTCAGTGTACAAGTGAATTGTAACTAAATCAGAAAATAAAAGATCAATAATCACAAGTTGAGCCTTCCGAGTTTCATTCGAGAGTAGCACATAAGTTTACATCCTACTACCCCAGCCGCGTCCATCCAACCAAATCCTACAGGAGGAAGCTGAGTGAGCTGCAACGTTCTGGAGGGATCTAACCTGCCGTGACTAAAAAGAAAGAAACACCGAAAGGTAGGTGAAAGATTTACATTTAATTCTTTCATAATAGACTGGTTCAACACAAGAGCACCAGTCTCTTCAGAGACGTTTTGGGTTCTTACTTTTCGAAAGATCCACCATAAATAATAAATTAAAGGAAGATAATTCTTCCTCGTATTCTTTAATGTTGTCCGCAACCTCCAAATCGCTCGTCTAAATTTTTCTATCGCTACCAAAGGGAGAAATCCCGGATAATTAATTTAAATTTAAGCGGCGGACATAACAAGTCTTTTTTTCTAGAGCGTTAAATTCCCTACAATAATTATGCTGGGCTTATTCGTACATGGAGCCATTGCCCAGGTAAAACAATCTGAACTGAAAAAAAATTTTTTTCCCATGGTATTTAAATAGGAAATCGAATTTTTCGATGAGTGAAGCCTCTAATTGATTTATATTTTTTTTCAAGCGGGAATATTTTTTTGTTCTATAAATTAGTAATTTTTCAGGTAGGATGGAAAAAAACAAAATATCGCCTAAATATGAAACACCCTAATATACACATCAGAGCATCAGTTGGTTCAAATAAAGCAATTATAAAAAATCGCATCGCGAGGAAAAATACAATAAAAGGGAGTAGTAAACAAATGATTAAAACTAAAATTCTGCTTTCTTTTAAGAGAACCATCTCTATTTCCTATAAAGGAAAATAAAGGAATTTTTAAAAGTGTTTATGTGCACTACTGGAAAAAATTAAAGGATCAAAAAAAAATTCCAAATTTTTGGGTGGTTTTCAACAGGCCGTGATTTCGAGAGAAATGGTCGTACAAGGAAGAAAAGAAAAGAAAATTGTAGCTCCAAGTGTCTACTTTTTGGATTAGAACTTCAAAAGTTTTTAGCGTCAGCGGTTTTTGAGTAATCATAGAAAGACCAGCGACAAAAAAATTTTTTTTACTTTTTTTTTTTTTGGTCTACGGGCGTGGAAATATTTTTTTTTGCTCAACCACTATAACGATCGGATACCTCCATTATTTAGCTTTCATTTCATTTTTATAGACCTTGATACGTCCACTTGTCGCCGAGATATCGGTCTTCAAATGGAAAAGGATCCTTTTGTCTTTGATCATCCATATTTCAGCAACCAATGATCGCACAGAAAATTAATGGTGGGTTTCAAAATTTTTGTTTTTTTTAATTTTTGTTTTTTTTTTTAATTTTTTTATTTTTTGAAAATTTCAGCGCTGTTACGAATAAAAATGTGGACGAAACGCGGAAACATTTTTTTTTCCATATTGTTAAAGATTATGAGCTTTTTAGAGCAAAAAACGTGATCCTTTAATTTTTTCAAAAATTCGATCGAGTGAAGCAAAAAAACGGCTGGTTGGATTAATCTGGCTCTGTGTACGGCTTTTGTAGGCATATTGAACTGTAAAATGCACACTTAACTTTATTGATTCCACAATATTTTCGATCCAGTGCTTGATTTTCAAAAAAACCACCAAAAGCCCTTTTTTTGTTGCATTTTCGAATTTATGTGACGAAAGGAAAAACTTTTTTTTTCGATAAAACAATGGTTAATGATTCAAGGGTATCTATTTAAGTTTTTGAAACCCACCATTAACTTTCTGTGTGATCATTGGTTGCTGAGATATCGATAATCAAAGACATAAGGATCTTTTTCCATTTGAAGATCGATATCTTGGCAACAAGTGGATGTATCGAAGTCTATAAAAAATGAAATTGAAGCTGAATAATGGAGGTATCCGATCATTATAGTGGTTGTGCAAAAAAAAATTTTCCCACGCCCGTAGACCAAAAAAAAAAAGTAAAAAAAAATTTTATGTCGCTTGTTTTTCTAAGATTACTCAAAAACCGCTGACGCTACAAACTTTTAAAGCTCTAATCCCAAAAGTAGACACTTGAAGTTATAATTTTCTTTTTTTTTCTTCCTTGTACGACCATTTCTCTCGAAGTTACGGCCTGTTGAAAATCACCCAAAATTTTGGAATTTTTTTTTGATCCTTCAATTTTTTCCAGTAGTGTACAATAAAAAAATATTGCCTAAAAAGAAATAAAGCAAAACCGCATAAACTATAAATAAACAAAAAGATAGGAATTCTTAATAAATTAAAGTGTTATTGGTTGTGAGTGCCTAGTTTAGTGTTAACTCATATTTGTGAGCATAATTGTAGTTATACACAAGTAAATTATAATTGTTAAAGTACAAGTAAATAAATAAATGTTGTGCCTGGACCAGCTCCTCAGGCTGGGTTAGTGCACGAAGGCGCCAGACCGTTTATCCAAAACGGACAAAATTATTATTCAGGGAGAAAATCTACGAGGAAAAATCCGAGCAAGCGGTTCTTGACGTAGCGGATAAACACTCGAGCGACACAATAGAAATTAAATAAATAATGAAAAACAAAATTGAAGATAAATAACAAGTAAGATTAGGAAAAATAAGATTAAGCAGTAGGAAAAGATCCAGAGGAAAATAAAAAAAAATTTGGAAAATCCAAAAGTGCACGACTCATAATACTCATTTATTATGAACTAATAAAATAATAATAAAAAAATGGCGGGGAGCACGAATAAATTTTAAATGTATACAATTTTCTGTCATTAAAATTTGTTGTTGTTTTTTTTTTTTTTTTCAGATATATTAGTAATTTTTTATGATTATAAAAAAACTTTCTCAAAATATCTCGATTAATAACAAAAAGAATATATGTTAATAAAAACAAATAAAAAAAAAGAATTGAATTGAAAAAATTCAGGCTTACCAATTAGCAATAACACAAAAAAAACAGCTGTACTAGAACGGTATAGAACGGATATATATGATATAATATAATATTATACGGATATAATGATATCCCTGATTAAAAACTCCGATTGAATCTGATTGAAACTCAATCAGAATTCTATCAGTTTCAATCAGAAACAAATTTCCAATCAGAAATGTTCGGGAGCGTTCGAGGGTTCTGATTGACTTTCTATCAGTTTCAATCAGATTCTATCAGAAAAAAATATTTAGTATTTTCTGATTAAATCTGATTGGATTTTTCTCTATCAGTCTCAATCAGATTCAATCAGAAAAAAAAATTTTAATTTTCGATTATTTTCCGATTGAATCTGATTGAAACTGATTGGATTTTTCTCTATCAGTTTCAATCAGATTCAATAAGGAAATAATAATTTTTCAAAAATTATTTTCCGATTGAATTTGATTGAAACTGATAGCGAAAAATCCAATCAGTTTATATCAGATTTAATCAGAAAATAATAATTTTTTAAAAATTATATTCCGATTGAATCTGATTGAAACTGATAGCGAAAAATCCGATCAGATTCTTTTGTAATGTTTTTATCATATTTTAGGCCAATATGTGATATGTGGGGTAAAATGGACCACTCAAAACGAAGAAATAGTAACGAAAAAATTAACTTGAAAAATAAAAGAAAAAAATAATAATTTCGTTACAATTTTTTTTCGAGTGTTCCATTTTGCTCTGCACATCACGTATTGATCTAAAATGTAACAAAAGTAGTATAAAGGTCATAACTTGACGGAAAAATTGAAAAAAATAATTTTTTTGAGTGGTTTATTTTACCCCACATATCACATATCGGCCTACAATATGATTAAATCATTACAGAGGTCATAACTTGACGGAAAATAAAAAAAAAATTTTTACCTAATTTTTGAGGGGGGCCTTTGTGCCCCAGGCTTCCCTATACATTTCTTCAATTAAAATACAAAAATGTATTGAGGACAAAATGTTTGATTTTGTATTCTATATTATTTCGGAAATTAAAAAAAAAATTTTTTTTGAGACCTACTAAAAGTTTGTCCAGGAATATATAAAAGCGAATAATAATGATAAATTAATCAATTTATTTTATTTTTACACATAAATTTTTCTAAGTACTCAGATTTTTTTTTAACTCGAAAATTTTCCAAGTCCAGAAAACGGTAATTTTTTTTTGAGGATTTTGAGAGCTCCGTTAGAAGTCAAAACCGATGAAGAGTTTGCATTTAGACTTCATTGATTTAGAGTGCCAATATTGTATTATTTTCCGACCGGTAGATAAAAGATCAAAGGAATTGAATTTTTTGAGGTCCAAACTAGAATTTGTTTTTTGACTCGGGATATTATCTATGAGATAAAAGTAGTTTAACATTGGACAGTTTAAAAATGGTAAGTTTAATATAGTATAAATCTTTTTTACTTTAGAATGTTCTACTGTTAAGTAATAGCAATTTAAAAAAAAAAGTTTTTTAATTTACATACTTTTTAAATGGAAAAATTTGATAGTCGAGAAAAAGTACTTTAAATTAAATTTAAGAGCTCAAATTTTCAGGGAATTTTTCTCAATATAAACGGCAAAATTATCTTGTGTTGGCTAGAAAAAAAAAATTTTCGTTTTAAACATAACGGATTCAATTAGAAAATAATAATTCATTTATCGATTATTTTCCGATTGAATCCAATTAAATCCGACAGAAAATTTTCAATCAGTTTTAATCCGTTTCAATCGGAAAATAACGATTCAGATAATATTAATAATTATTAAAATTTGGGCAGATATGAATTCCATTTGTCATGAATTCAGCAATTTTTGAAGTATCAAAGTATAGAATTCTATCGGTCTTTCCAATTTAATAAATTTTATAAAAAGTGAAAACAAGCATTTTTCAGGATTATGTATGGACTTTTTTTGAATAACTGTATTGATTGAATTAAAACTATCACAAAAATAAAAAAAAGCATTAATAAAAAATTATATATACATTAGGTTGGTTAAAAAAAAAAATTTTTTTTTTAGTATCCAAAAATTGAAAGTATACCTAAAAACCAAAATTTCTGTACCAATTCAAGCTCTTAATATTAATACTACGGTTTGCGTCCAGCCGTTTTTATTCATATTTACAGAGTATTTAAATAACACGGGAAAAAAACTTTTTATATTTTAGAATTTTCTAACTCTTAATCTAATCAACAAATTATGATGCACGATAGATATTTTTGTAGGAAATTGAATGCTCTACAACAAAAGTCTCATCATTTTTTGATAAATCTATCTGTTCAAAAGTTATTTGAGCATAAAGTCAAATTTAAAGTAAATTTTGAGATCTTTTTAATTTTCCCGCAAAACTATCAGTTTTATCAAAAAATCTTATAGAAACTTTTTTGTGGGTAATTTCATTTCTCCAAAAATATACTGAATGAAGTTTTCCAAAGTTTTGCTGTTTATTCTAGTTATTTTCATTTCAATATCAAGTTCTTAAAAAAATAGTTTTCTGATTTGGTTTTTATAAATTCTAAAATATATTTTTTGTCTTTAAACTTATATTTTTTAAATAAATTTTTCCATAGGGGTGTTTAACGCAAGGATTTTCGTATGCGACTAATAGAAAAAAAAGTTGCTTGAACCCAGAGAAAAATTTCTTAAGAGAAAAGATATATATGGAGGAGAGAAAATTCATCAGTCCTAAGCAATAGCAGTAGGAGTAATTCGGTTCTCGCCACTAGATCGCGCCTACCACTTGTGTAGTGTCCCTGGTAAGAAACTTCGTTCAGATGTATTATATTCCAGACTTGGAAGCAATTCTAAGAAGAGCACTCCTCTGTTCTTTGACAGAGTGACAAGTACAATTTTTGGTGATAATATAGTATATTCTATATTACTTCATGACATGCAATCTAATTGTTTATATAGATTCAACGTAGATTTTGAAACATTCGATTTTTTGATTTTCTACCGTTTAATAATATATACAATTATTTTGTCCCGAGAATCGGTAATTTTTTATTAATTTACAATCGAAACCTTCCGAAAATATCCGATTAAATCTGATTGAAACTGATTAAAATTCAATAATAAATTCTGATTAAATCTGATTGAAACTGATTGAAAGTCAATAAGAAATTCTGATTAAATCTGATTGAAACTGATTGAAAGTCAATAATAAATTCTGATTAAATCTGATTGAAACTGATTGAAAGTCAATAAGAAATTCTGATTAAATCTGATTGGAACTGATTGAAAGTCAATCAGAAATTTCCGATTGACTTTCAATCAGAATTCTTCGGAAGTTTCCGATTAAATCTGATTGAAACTGATTGAAAGTCAATCAGAAATTTCCGATTAAATCTGATTGGACGTTTTCAATCAGTTTCAATCGGAGTTTTTAATCTGGGATAGATATATCACCATCCATGTTAATTTTACGTAAGATATATATATGTATAGTCATACAGCCTTTTTATTCTTTTATTAATTGTAATTAAACGACACTGAGTTACCTAGCCATTTTCAATAGGGGATCTACAAATTTTTCAAAGAATTTTTAAAAATAATCTGATTCAATTACTGGATTTTTTCGCAAGTTATCGTGTATACGGGATTTATACTTGACGGACAGGAAATTTTTTTAAACTATTTTGATGTTTTTTCGGTTTTTATTGAACTTTAATAAATTTTTGAGAAGTATGGAATTATTCTCCATTAAATTATCTTCAAAATGGTGTGCAACATATCTTAATTCCGTGTATCAACAAAGATATAATAATTGAAATAGTAGCTGAAGTCAGGCGAAAAAAAATTTTCGATCGTAAAGCACACTCTGATGCTTCGCATCATGAGTCGTGCAATTGAATTTTTCCCCGAAAACTGTTGGTTTCCGACTGTTTAATAATATAAACAATAGTAAAATAATAATTTTTTACAATATTTAGTTTGTCTGAATAAGTAACAATAATACCGGATTAATCAGTTGTATGCAATTTAAAATTATTATACATATACCACTCGGGGTGGTGTTTGAATACAACAATTTTAGTTTATAAAAACAAAGTACTTAAACTCAATACAAGAAAATAAATATAATTTAATTTAATTAATAATACTAATTTTTCATATTAAATAAAAGAAATAATTATTTCGTTTGAATATTTCCCTAAATAATATATAATAACAATATTGTTTTTATTTGATTTTATCTCTCAACACTTGTGAGAGAGAAAAAGATACGGAATGTATCCTCACTCACACTCAAATAATAGATTTTTCGCTTTTTAAATCATTTCTAATAATTAATAATTAATGAATTATCCTTAACTAACCGCTAGGGTATATAAATAAATCAAAAATAAAATCACTCAGTTTTAAATAAAAATAAATAATAACTAGTAATATCTTACAGATATTTTAAAGTAAAAGTAATAATTATAATAATTCGGGAATTTTGCACCTGAGCGATGATGTCAATACGTGAGGAATTTACTCAAGTACTGTAGAATAACTATAGATATTGTTACGTCAAAATAACACATATTAAGAGTAGCGCTCCTGTTTAGCTTTCGCCTAGCGAAATAACTGGGACGGAGCTACACGGAAAAAAAATTCTACCAAAATCTACGATGTTAACATCGTAATCCTGGACTAGACTTTTATTTTCGTTAATTTTAAAATATCTTATTTCAAAATTTACTATGTGGGTTGTACTTTTTGCTATTTAACATCGTAATTTTAACAAAGACTTTTAGGATTAAAAATCACTTCAAAAATTACAATTTAACATCGTAAAAAAAAAAATCTGGGCGTCGGTTGGCCCTGCGGGCCAGCCCCAAAACTTCCCGCTGTTTTCGACCTCAAAGAGCTCGAAAACATTGGTGTAGATATATTTTCGAGCTCGAAAATGCTATCATATGCGATTGTTTTTTTACGACCTTCTCAAGCTCTAACAAGTTGCCTGTTATGCTAAAGTTTGAAAATTTAAGAATCAAGAATTGTTAATGAAGCGGTTTTTAAAATTTAATCCCTGATTATGTTCAATAAAATACGTGTATTCAGGCAGAAATCAATGCCAGGGATTCAAATCAAGATTTAAATGAGTTTCGACTCATGTGAGAAACAATCAAATATGAAATATCCGAGAAAAATATTAAAAACTACGTTTTATCGATTTTATTGTTGGTAGTATGATTTAAACTAAAAACCAAGTTCGATGACGTAATGTATCGAAAGTAACCATATAAAGGATGAGTTGGTATGACTTCAGACACATTTTAGTAGGTTATATTATGATTTATCCGGGAAAAATAACATAAAGTGTTATTTTTTTAACGTTTTAATGCCGACATCTTTCGAACCAATTGATCGATTTTGACGTTTGAGGTGGCAATCGGCGCGTTTTATTGAATTCTAGAGCTGATAAAAATTGGGAATCGATCGCGTCAGTCGTTTCGAAAATATTTAGAAAAAACCGTTTTTCACCATTTCTTTCTCCCGCGATAACTCTCGAACGAATTATCCGATTCTGATGTTTGAGGTGGCAATCGACGCGTTTTTTTGAGTACTAAAGCTGATTAGATTTTGATATCGATCGTATTAGTCGTTTCTAAGAAATCAATAAAAAACTAAAAAAAAAAATTTTTTTTTTTTCGTAATTCGCAGATATTTTCGAGTCTATTTAATCAAAAGATCTGAAATTTTCAGAAAAGTTGATGGCCAACAAGCTCTTTCAATCGCCGCCTTAAACATCCAAATCAGTTCATTAGTTCAAAAGTTACAAAGAGTTTACATACATACATACACACACACACACACACACACACACACACACACACACACACACACACACACACACACACACACACACACACATACATACACACACTCGGACATTATTCCGAAAATAGTCAGGATAGCTTTCTAGGACCTCAAAACGTCGACATCTGATGAAAACTCGATTTTCGAAAATCGGGGTGAAAACAATAACTTCCCGAAATTTTCGAAAACCGTCGATTTTCTTAGCGGGAAGTTAAAAATAAATAAAAATTACGCTTTAAAAACTGTATTTATTCGTATATATAATAGTTCTATTTACTTTTTAATGAAATAAATATTATAGTGCTGCCTCTGTTATAATACGATGGAAACTACAAAAAGTACGATGTTACATCGTAAATTCTAAATAGTAGCTCCATCCTCCGCAAGAGGCACTCTCGTGACTAATGACTGTTTACATCGATCTTAAAAACTTCGTAAAGTAAAAGTCCTTCCGTAGCCGAGTAGTCCAAGGCGTTGGACACTTCCCACTCGAAAGGACTCGGGTTCGAATCCAACTACCGAACGAATATCATTTTATTCTTTTATTTAAGATTTCTCTTTAAATTTTACGATGTTCACATCATAATTTCTATTGAAGAGCTTAAGACTTGGTATTATTTGTCTGAAGTATTATTTCTTGAATGTAATTT
Organism: Microplitis manilae; assembly: GCA_030273425.1. Classification (NCBI taxonomy): domain Eukaryota; kingdom Metazoa; phylum Arthropoda; class Insecta; order Hymenoptera; family Braconidae; genus Microplitis; species Microplitis manilae. Next base: position 21,528,656 of record CP092725.1, on the reverse strand, counting down.
CCAACGCTACATCGTTAAAATTACGATGTTAAAATTCTAGCCCACCACTACAATAATCAATAGGACAAATTACGATGTTAGCATTGTAAATTTAACTAAAATTTTTTTTCCGTGTATAAGGATGACTGTTTATTTAAAATTAAGAGATAGTAAAAATTAAAAAATGTTTCGTTGTCCAAGAGATAAATTGAAATAATAAAAATTAAGTAAAATAAAATATAATTAATTAAGTTAAATAATAAAAGCAAAATTAAAACAACTCCAAATTTATTTAAATCAAAACAATTATTTAAAAACTATTACAAAACAAAATTTAATTCGCATTAGACAATTAAATGCAATTTACAATTTTAACACTTTTATAAAATAGTTTAACTCTTGATTTCACTTGTTATTTAATTTTTTTGAAAACAATCAATTATTATTTTAAATTGATAATTAATTATTTGTTTAATTCAATTGTTACCTTGATTTATTTGATGATTATTGTTATTAATAAATATTTATTTGATTTTTTATTTTTTATTCTTCCTTCTGAACCCTTGATAATTGATGGAATTTTATTTATTGAGTGAATTATATTTAAATAATTCAACTTGAACTTGATAACTGTTGAAATATTTATTAAAATTAATTTTTATTTAAAAGAATTATTACTTTTAATAATTGGATAATTTATAACAGGGCTAAGCTGTTACTCTGGTCGTCCTTAAATTGCCTTTTTAAGGGCGCCACTGGAAGTGATAACGGCCTCCCAGAGCCGGATCTTAGATCGTCAGGGTCGGTGTAAAATTAATTTGTAAGAGAAGCATGAGGAAGGATAATTTATAATTAATTTCTTTAATTCACTTTTAAGAATTTTACCTTTATTTATTTAACATTATAAGCCTTTTTTCATAACCTTTATAACCTTATTACTTTATTAAACTTTATATTTAATTTACCCGCGATATTTTCCTTAAACCTAATTTATTTATAACCCGCAATAATTATTCCTTATTAAAATCAGCCAACTACCTTTGGCATTTACCACACTCACACACACACACACACACAATGAGTCCCCTGGACTATTATACACACACACTCTACGCGGTCAACTAGACCCTCTACGTGGCTAAAACCTTAATAATATACCCACGCGGTCCCCTGGACCCTCTACGCGATTTTACACAATTTCACGCGGTCACCTTGACCCTCTACGTGATAACCCTTATAATTACTCACTAAATTATGACAATTATTTACAGCTATTTACTTATCACAATTTCCATAATTACTCTTTTCACTGACTCACACTTTTACCAATATAAAATTCCGTTACATCTATTTCCTTAAGTAAACTACTTTTCCTATAATTATTTATCATTTTAAAATCACTAATAAATTTCCAACAACTAATTTCTTATAAACGTTATCCTTTCCTTATCAACAAATTTTGTTAAGCCGGTTTTATGAGTTAAATTATGTGACCGCTCAACAATTTATCACGACTTCGATATCACAATACTCAAAAACTTAACCTTTACTTTCCTACTTTTTACTTCACGACACTGATAACGTTTATCATTTTATTAATTGATTTTAATTGATTTATTAACTTAATTTACTTATAATTAATTTTATCTTAATTTTAGTGACTAGATAATTTTGACTAGAACGCAATTGATTTTCCGGCGAATGCTTAACACGACCTGCCTGGAAATTTCCAGAAGAATTTTCCGGCGAGTGACTTGAACAACCTGCCTGGAAATATCAAAGCTAATACTTGCTGAGTCCGGTTTTCTAATTATTTTATTACACGTCAAATTGACACGACAATACTTTGCGAACATGACGTTAAATTATATGTTTTAATTAACAAATATTCCGGCTCCCTGCCTGGAATATTCTACAGAATACCTATAACGATTTGTGTTGATTCTTTTCCGTCGCTTGTTCTGTATTCGGCGTCTTTGTCTGTGTCTTGTTCTCTCTTGTCCGTGTATTAAGTTCTCGACCGTGTATGCCAGGGTAACCGGGTTGTCTTAATTTTACCGTCTTGTGTTAACCTTCTCGGATCCAATTCTAGTTTCCGCCCAAAACGCTCGAACTCTCCTCCAACCTGCTATTCAGACACAATTAGTTCTTTTTAACAAAAGGTACCGGCTACCTGCCTGGTATCTTGTAACAATTAGAATTTGTTTTATCGCTTAGTTCCACAATCAAAAACTCAAGCTCTCAATTGAATAATTTACCTGATATATTTTATTTACAGCGTCTATAATGGCGTCTATGGCGTTGGCTTCTACTTCAGGTTGGATCGCTTCGGTCACACATCTCGTCTGATGGTTGCCTAGTCCTAATGGCTCTCAGTCTTCGGGTGCGTCTGGGTAGTTACCCGGTCCTGCCGACTCTGCTCTTCTTCGCTTCCGTCTTGCACTTTTATTAATTACACTCGATAATTTTCGGCCGTCATCGGAAAATTCCCCCTCTGTCTAATTATGATTGGGCCTTTCGTATTAGCATTTTCATTTAGCGCGCCCGGCGACAAGTCGAAAAACTTAATTAATGCTCTTTTTTGGGGCTGCAGGTAGGGTAATTGACCAACGATGAAAAATCACGATTTCGGTTGATCATAAAACTCAATTTACCCCGTTACAAATTATTTAAAAATATTCTGAATTATATTTTTATAATTCAGTTTATAGCTATTTAAATCACATTACAATGATTTAATAAAATTGAGGACCGTGCCTTTAAATAATTAAAATTTCGTTAATGACGAATGAGCTCACTTAGAAAACTGAAATGTTTTTCGATTTCCAGAAGAGCTGTTACCAGGTAGTAACATCCCTTCCAGTAATTATTTAATTATACCATTTATTTTATTGGCTATAATTAAATCAAAATTTTTTTGATTATTATATATATATATATATATATATATACATATATTAATTTTTTTTTCATGACATCCAATGCAGTTAGCAACATACGCATAGAGCATTGGAGTGAAATCCACGAATCAATATTTATTGATTCTTATTATTTTTTCTTTATTGCAATAAATTCATTTTATTATTGAAACATTTTATAATTTATTTCATTTTAATTATTAATAACTTGTTTATTAATAATTATTATTTTCTTATATTTCATTATACAATTTTTATATTTTAGTTCATATTCATTTATTTTTCATTTTATTATTAATAAACTTATTATTAATAATTAAATCTCAAATATTTTACATAAAAATGATTTTATTATTCAAAATTCTATTTCATACCTTTTATAATAATATTCTTTTCATATTTCATAATTTTCATTTCATTTTTAATTATTAATTATCATTATTTATTTATTTCATTTATTCCTTTCATTATTTCCTTTATTCATCATTTTTTAATTATTAATAAATTTTATATTTATTATAAAATGGAATAATTTGAATTTATATTTAAATTTTATAAACATTTATTTTCCATCATTTAATATTTTATTTCATACTTATTTATAACTTTAGCAACAATATTTCATACAATAATTTTTAAATTTGAATTTAAATTCAAATTTAAAATTCATCGGCCGTAATAATGGCTGGCTATATTTTGCTAATAAATTTATTAATGTATAGCCAGATGGCATAACATGTACGATCTTTAATAAGTTGATTGACAGTAAGAATAAGACGTCGTGACGTCACACCCCCACTGTTAGTTATTTGTCATATATTTTAATATATGACAAATTCAAAAATGTGTATATATTTTTTTCAATATTTATTTGTACGTATATATTAATTATTGTTATATTCATAATTAAAATATACATATGTTATTTTATTATCATGACTATTATTATTGATTGTTCATTCATTTATTTTTTTAGTAATGTTACATTCTGGCTTATTTATTATTCAGACAAAATATTTTTTAATTGACCAGGTTGACGTCATTAGGGTGTCAATAGACCCCAGGTGCGTCAGCTGTTGACCTTCTTATATTTTATTCAAAAAAAAAAAGGTTTAATGACTTACCATGGTGGAGATTATGGGCCCCATAAGTCGGCCCAAATAATCCCTTTCTTACGTAGTTTCTTCTCTTCCACCGGTGCGTACTCGTCCCTGCCGGTGGCCTTGAAATAGGCCTCTGAATAATACCCGTAACGAGGGTCGTGGAATGGGATGCTTCCGCTGGGTGGATGGTCGGATGGAACGTCCACTGGAATCAACCGCCAACCTTCGTTGATGCCGGTCCAGAAGGCCGGGTTCTCCCTGGATGGATCCTCTAAACAAGACGAGCCTGAAAGGCCCGGTTCCTCCTTAAGGATGAGTGATTCCAGCTGATGAATAATTCCGCAAGAGCTCGACGGGTCACTAACTTCACTCGACGCGATACCAGAACTTGGTAACTCGTTAACCGGTTTTGGAACGACCAACGTTACCGGATCGAGGAGTACTTCCTCGGCAACGATCTCTAGGCGGGAACGTTGGTGAACTGAACGACCGAGATCCTCGTGGATCGTTCGAATGATCCGGCGGAACTGGGCCTTTTCGCCTGACCTTCGGCTTCTCGGTATGAATTTTTGGGATGCAGAATGGAAGTGCTTAGGCTGCCGGTATCAGCGCCCAAAACAGGTGATAGTATTAGGCTGCCGGTAGCAGCGCCCAAAGTTAAAATAAGGAGTGCATATTTGGTAAATTACGGATATATATTTTTGCCTTAAAGTTCGAGTGACAGGATCAAGCCAGCAGGTTTATGTAGAGTTCTTAGCTCTAATAGATCTTGTGATCGACTGACTTGATTCTGTCGCTCCTTGGTATTATACATTATCAAAAGTGTTAACGTTGCATTTCAGGTTTCCTATGAGAGAATCGTCGTGGCCCGGGTCTCATGCGTCGTCATCTGTTTAGACTATCCGCGAGCCACGGCGACTCTCTTATCGCAAGAGATTTCCGTTACATTGTTGGTGCTGAATGAAATAATATCGCCAACAAAGTAACGAATTATCAATTTATCATTTATTTATAATTCTAAGAAGTGTCGAACCGTATATTCGCCCACCGTGGCGAATAAATAATTCGAGACTTAAAAAAAAAAATTTCCAAAAAATTTTAATTAAATTTAATTAAAGCCAGAACGTAACAGTAATATTATTATTCCCTTTTTTTTAATTTTTTTTTAAATTCATCTATATTTTTTTTCATTTAGTATATCTCTTATTTTTTATTTGATAAAAATAAAAAAAAAAAAAATATTATTTTTCTAATGAAGTATATAAATTTTTCCATAATTTAGCTTAAATTTTACACTTACTTTTCGTTTGTTTCATAGTACCTTTCCTTATTTTAGATGTTTTTTTTTTATTACCTTGCTTATTCATTTTTTTTTATAAAAACAAAACTTTTTTTTTTTAATTGTATTATTCTTTCTCTCTCTTCTGATAAATAATCAGAACTGAAATAGATTTATTTCATTTTTTTCTCTTGTGTTTGTTTTTTTTTTAACTTCCCTCTAAAAAAATAGCAATTTTTTAAAAATTCGGGAAGTTATTGATTTCAGTCCGATTTTCGAAAATCAAATTCCTAAGAGATCTTGACGTTGTGAGATTGTAGGAAGCTATCCTGACTAATTTCACGATGATGTCCGAGTGTATGTGAGTAGTTCTCCTGAATTTGCGAAAATCGTGTCCATACTCAGTTTTGTATATTATTAACGTTGTATTGTAAACTTTGTATTTTTTCACGAAAACTATACTACTGAAGCTGCTTGTGCCATACTTTACTTAGGTGTTTTAATTTCACAATATCAAATGGCAGGTAACTGAATACTTCAAATATCATTCTCTCATCGTGTCCCAAACTCAATATTTAACTAATAGTATATCATTAATTTATTGTGCTCTATAAATTTGACTAGTTTTGGTCGTTGCTTATCTTAAAAATAGTGCACTTAACAGTACATACACTTTTCATTAGGTACCGAGTAAGAAATGATTGGAAAATTTAATTTTTATCTGGGTCCCAAAAAAAAAATCATTCCCTCACATTTTACTAAAACCTGGACTGTACTTTTCAATTGGATCGTAGGTTGCCGCGATTATACATTTTTTGCAGTTGGCAGCAATGTCAATGAAGCCATACTATCATTGTTGCAAGGCGCGAAGAAATGTGTTGCTGTCAACTAGTTTTTTATTAATTATTCCAATGTTACATTTTTATGTCTCATTACCTCACACCGTCTAAATATAAGGTAATTATTTCATTTGTAATAATCATTATACCGTTTCACATGTTTTGAGGGGTAGAAATCTTGCCTCGAATCGTAATTCGATTTGAGATTAATGTTTGACTAGTTTTTGTAGGTAATGCTTGATTTTATCATTCCCTCACTATCATTCCCTCACTTCATTCTATTGGTGAATTACCCCTTTATTATAATTTAAACGAGAAAGGTGGGGACCACATAGTCAGCTGAGGTAAGTTACTTGTGTACTATATATTGAATGTATAAAATTGTCAATTATTACAAATTATATTCTTAATATTATACGAAGTCATTTTTCGCAAATTCGTGAGAACTACTCATGTATGTATGTATGTATGTACGTACGTATGTACGTATGTAAATATCTATAACTTTTGAACGGATGAACCGATTTTGATCGTCAAGGTGTCATTCGACGCGTTTCGGCAATATCGTGAAGCTGAAAAAAATTAAACTTGATCGGTATCGCTCGTTCAGAGATATTTAAAAAATAGCATTTTCCAAAAATGTTTTTTTTGGATAACTTTTTATGTTCTCGATGGATTAATTCCAAAATGAACTGGGCTATGGAGCTTTATAAGCCGCGTCAAATGCCACCTCAAACATCAAAATCGGTCAATTCTTTCAAGAGAAACCGTTGTCAAAACAACTGAAAAAAAAATTTTTTTTAGTAATTTGGAAATTTCTCAAAAACGACTTGATGAATCAAATTAAAAATCTGATTAGTTGTAGAACTCAATAAAACGCGTCGATTGCCGCCTTGAACGTCTCAATCGGTTTATTCGACTCTACGGAGGGCCTCACCTGAGCGCCAAATCGTTACTGCTGCGATGCTTCATCAACAAGATGATCAGCATGCGCAGCAGGCCAAGTTCCGTTGCTTAAGTAGACGGTGGGATCCGAGAATTACAGCCTTTTGCATCCGCGAAGCCAGAAACTCAACTTGCGGAGAACAAGTTGGGATTTTAGCCAATGCAGACACAAAAGTCTGTTTCATCCCTCCTAGGACGCCAACAATGAGTACGACAAGCTTGACACGGTAGCCCGGGTAAAACTTGCCAATTTCAAACAGGAGATCCTGATATATCTCGTGTTTGTGCTCCTCTTTTACCGTGATGTTATACTCAGCCAGAGCTGAGAACTCAATAACATAAATGTTACGAGCGGTTTTATCGAAGAGCACAATATCAGGTTTATTATGGTCGATTTTCCGCGTTGTTGTGAATGGTACGTTCCAATAAATACGGCAACGCTCATTCTCAACAACTTACGGAATATCTCCTAGCAGATCAGGCAGCACTGGTGTTTTGTTGATACCGTGTGTGTGTCTAAGATGGTAATAAAGTACATGCAGAGCAGCATTGTGACGCTGGACGTATGCACTTCTCGCCAGCACGGGACATGCTGACAAAAAATGCATAAGCGTCTCAGGATGTTGCTTACACATCCTACACAAAGTGTCGAGTAGCTGCGTCTGGAGCACTTTTGCACGGTATTCGAGAGTGTTAATAACACCATCTTGGCAGGCAAAGATGTATCCTTCGGTCTCGGACATCAGGCCAGCTGACTTGAGGAAGGAAAACGTCAGCTGTGTGGACAAGCCATGATCACGCACGTGTTTAAAGAACACGCTGTGCATAGACTTGTCCATATGTGTGCTGAGCAGTTTTTATTGCTCAGCGTTCCTGACGACCGTCTTAAATTCCTCCTTAGGGAGGTCAATAAGAGGGTTTACTCTTCCGAGACCTAGGGATTTTGCCGCGTACATTGCTGCCTTATATAAAAACGTTCCCTTCTGCCCATTCTCATGAATATGAACAATTTGCATAAGGAAGTCGTCTTCATCTGCTGTGACATTGACAACCTCGTATGTTATACCCAAAACCAAACGATCGTGTAGACACTCCAAGCTCTGTAAACCTCTCCCTCCGATGTGCCGGGGAAGGTATAATCTCGTGACTGAGGATTTAGGGTGCATGCTCCGATGCATATTCATGACTTTATTATTATTATTATTATTATTATTATTATTATTATTTTTTTCATTTGTGTTATTATTTCATTTTTTCTATTAAAATTTTTTTTTGTATAGTTCAACATTTTTTTTTTTTTTTTTATATAACAAAATATATTCATGTCACTACATTTTTTTTATATAAGAATGATTAATGAAAATAATGAAATTTTACCATTAAAATATTTATAATGGAATAGTATATAAGATATCAAAATAATAAGAAAATTTTCCGAAATGATTTATTTCTCTTTTTTTTTTTTTTTTTTTAAAGTAATAAAAAAAAAAATTATTTAATTGTTTTCACCCCATAATTCGTCAATATACAAAAATATTTTAGCAAACAATTCTTCTTCCTTCCACAAAAAATGTTACTTGCAGAGATCGCAATTTGTTGCCGGTTGGGCTTCAAGCAAAATGTCTTGACAGTGGTCACAAATAAGTTTTTCATCTGAACTTATTTTATGGAATTTAACGATTCCCTCATATTGGTTGAATTCTTGATATTCGTCGTTGGCCGGTAAGTCCGAAAAACACGCGACGCAAAATTTTTCTTCATTAATATCCCTCAGTTAATTTTTAACCAGAACACGGTTCACATTATTTCCCTTTTTAACACACAAATTTTTCAATATTCCTGAAAATCATTGGAACTTCATCGGGATCGATTTTGCTGATCTTTTCCAACTTGACATAATTTGGTCCGTTTCTTTTGTTCGCTGCCATTTCACTTTAAAATTAAAAAAAAACTATATGCATATAACATTTTTTTTTTTTTTTAAACACTAATGAAATTTTTCTTTTTTTTTTTTATATTAAAATATTGTGTTTATTACCTTTTGACTAGATGAATAGATTTATTATTATCTATATTTTAGTTATAGTTTTCCCCTTGTTTTTTATGTATACGTTTATTGATTTATTATTATTTTTTATTTTTATATGTAATTGTTATAATTACTACTATTATTGTTATTATTATTATTTTTTCAACTTCCCGCTAAGAAAATTGCAAATTTTCAAAAATTCGGGAAGTTATTGGTTTCAGTCCGATTTGTGAAAATCGAAATTCTAACAGATGTCGACGTTTTGAGGTCCTAGAAAGCTATTCTGACTAATTTCACGATGATGTCCGAGTGTATGTATGTATGTATGTACGTACGTACGTACGTACGTATGTAAATATTCTGTAACTTTTGAACGGATGAACCAATTTTGAATTTTAAGGTGTCATTCGACGCGGCTTTCTATTTACTATAAACACTGAAAATTTGAGCTTAATCGGTCAGGTACGTTCGGAGATATTTCAAAAATAAAATTTTTTCAAATATGTTTTTTTGGAATAACTTTTAATTCGCTGAATGGATTAATCTCAAAATCTAATCAACTCTTAAACTTTGTAAGCCGCGTCGAATGCCACCTCAAACATCAAAATCGGTTGATTCGTTCAAGAGAAACTGTTAACGAAAGAATTAAAAAAAAATTTTTTTTTTAGTATTTTGAAAATTTCTCAAAAACGAATCGATAAATCAATTTTAAAATTTCATCAGTTGTAGAACTCAATGAGCTCGAAGAGCTCGAAAATGTATCCACAACAATTTTTCGAGCTCAAGGAGCTTGAAATGGGCGGGAAGTTTTGGGGCTGGCCCACAGGGTCAACCGACAGACCGATTTTTTGTACATAAGACACTCCAATATATTTTTAAAGAAGTTGAACCCGTAATGAAGTGTTTGATTAAACTTTAGGCTTTCACCAGTTGGTAACATCCCTACTCAAAAATTAAAAAAAAAAATTCATATACGGAAGGGGTGTCATATGAGTCCCTTTCGCGATAACGCGATTTATGCATTGGATTTGCACGCATTTCAATGACATAAAAATTAACATACATAAAATATTAAAAATAATATTTAATGGAATATTTTGAATAATAATAATATATATGTACATAAATTTCTTTTTCATATAATATATATTTATTTTTTTTAAATAGCGTATTTTTTTTGTTCCTTTTTTTCAGATTATGTAATCTATTTCTATTTTTATTGTTTATAATTATTGATTATTCGTCTACTTTTTTTTATATGTATTTTAATTAATTGTATATATTGGATACGTATGTATATATATTGCATACGATTTATATAAAGAATATGTATGTATATATATCTATATATATATATATATATTGTTATGCCGCCGTAGATTTTCTTATTCTTTTTAATATTATCTTTCCAAAATTGCTGACGGTGATGTTCATACGCCAGCGTCTGGGTAGAGCACACCGTATTACCAGTTGGTTCCCATGGCGTAATGATATTCAAAACTGCATTATATTTTATTTTAACGTTTTTAGTCAGTCACAGAATTGTACTCAGAGAATCAACTACGGAACTGTAGTAGACGAAATAAATACAGTTACAGAGAATTCAGGAATCTATAATAGAATTGAATCTAATGATCTGAATGTATTTTATGTTATAAAATATACTCTAGAATAAAGAATTACAATATAATATTAAATTCAAAACCTAATTTTAAAATTTAACAGACAATATTTAGTTTAACAGTTGAAGTGCAAACGTTACGTTATTAAATAAACAATTAAAAGTTCTTTCGTAGTTTTAGACAGTAAAAAGGTTGTTGTGTCAGTTATTTAAATAGAAAATTGAACCTTTTCTCCCACGGCATAACACAAAATTGGTGGCAGCTAAAAAGGATATCTTGAATCAGTGCATCAGAAATAATTGGAAACATGAGAATAAACATTTTAATGTAAGTAAAATTAAATTATTTACATATGCAGAGCAATAATTTTGTGAATTATCGCGACAAAAGAATAGATTCGGACGAAAGCGAGGATTCTAGTGAAAATTCGGTAAACTTGTCACAAATATCTTACAAAATGGAAAAAACACAGGAGGAATTATTAGCTATAATTGATGCATTACAAAAACAAAATAGCATGTTAAATACGCAAGCTCAAACCCTTAAGGAAGAAAAACAAGAAAAATGCAGAATTACGAAAGGCCGTGCAATCATTACGGGATCAAAATATTAATTTAAACGCGCAGATAGGAATTTTCGCGAGAGATAAAGATGATAAGATAGAGGTCGGGAGCACACACGGTTCTAGCGAAACAAGTAATATAACTTCTCTAAGAATGAAAGATTTGAAATCGCACTTGGAAGTAATCACGGAATTTGACGGAAATAACATATCGGTCGAAACCTTTATTTTCGAAATTAAATCAATTTTTAAGGAAGTTCCGGAAGAATCACAAGTGTTATTTATTCGATTAATCATCTCAAAGAAAATAGTTCGATACGCTAGAAAAACGATTGACGGTAATGATATTCGATCATTAGAAGATTTGATTCAAATATTACGTATTAATTTTGGGGAAAATGAATCATATGATGTTGCTTTGTTAGAAAGAAGTCAGTGTCAACAAGGTAATGAAAGTGTTCTTAATTATAACAAAAAATTTAATGATTGCCATTTAAATGTAAAACGTGCGCTTAACAATAACTCTGAATTTGATGCAGAAAACCGAATGATTATTTTAAAGAACGAGGAAAGACAGGGCTCGCCCAGTATGTACGGGGTCTTCGAGCTAGCATTAAATTATTTGTAAAATCGGGCAAGCCAACGACAATTCGAGAAGCTCAAAATTTAGCATTAGAAACAGAAAAAGAAGAAATGATTTCACAAACTATTTACAAAAAGACTGTTGTCAACAATTATAAACCGTCTCAGAAATCACAAGAGAACAAAAATGCAAAGCCGAAAAATCAAGGGACTTGGCCGAAACCAGATCAGAAAAACAAATATCCTTGTCATAATTGCGGGAGTTTTGAACATTTTATAAGAGAATGCCCTAAGAAACGACAGTTACCATACCAGAATTTTCCATCACGACAGGTGCCAAACGTTCCACCAAATCAAATAAAATATACACAATGTCAAAAAACCGAAGAAATCCAGGAGCAAGCTTCATGCTCAGAATCGACACAACCGTCGGACAGCGAAATCATTCATTCCTGGCAGACACAGGAGCAGCTGTAAATATTATTAAGTTAAAGTGTACAATAGGGTTGCCGGTAAGAAAGGTTAATGCAGAAATCACCGGAATTAATGATATCCCAATTATTTGTAATCAAGAGTGTAAAATTACAGTTGACAAAATAGATCATATTTTCTTAGTTGTTCCGAATGAGTTTCCTTTAGAAGAAGATGGAATAGCCGGCCGACCGTTTTTAGAAAAAGAGGATGCTATAATACTTGCGAAGAAAAGAACAATTATTTTTAATCGGGCTCAGTCACAAATTCTCAAGTTGCGATACGAATATTCAACTAAGCGTAGTCAGATATTAAAAGAAAATACCCGACTGTCTCACATTTTAAAAGATAAAGAAAAGGAAGAAATTTGGAAAATCATTGATTCATATCAAGATATATTTTATTTACCGGGTGATATTTTACCTACTACAAATTTAGCAGAACACACAATAGAGACCACAGATGAGATTCCTGTTAATGTGAAGCAGTATAGGTTTCCACCTAATCAACAGGAAGAAATTGCCCGACAGGTTGAGGAAATGAAGGAGAAAGGAGTGATTCAGAATTCGAATTCACCTTACAACTCGCCATTATGGATTGTACCAAAAAAACGAGATGCATCAAATAAAATAAAATGGAGAGTTGTAACCGACTTCAGAAAACTAAATGACAAAACAATTCACGATGCATACCCGATTCCCAATATTGAAGAAATTCTGGATCAACTTGGAAATTCCAGGTACTTTTCTGCTTTTGATCTTGCAAGTGGATTTCACCATATTGCTGTAAATCCAAAACATCGTACTAAAACAGCATTCAGCACGCCTCAAGGTCATTTTGAATACGTGAAAATGCCTTTTTGGTTTAAAGAACGCGCCAGCCACATTCCAACGGATGATGGATAACGCTCTAAGGGGTCTTGTCGGAAAAGTATGTTTTGTTTACCTTGACGATATCATCGTATACGGAAAAACGTTAATTGAGCATAATGAAAATCTCAAAATCTTGTTCCAACGATTAAGAGAAACGAATTTGAAGCTTCAACCTGATAAGTGTGAATACTTGAAGCCCGAATTGCAATATCTAGGTCACGTCATTACAGAAGATGGAGTTAAGCCGAACCCAGAGAAATGTAAAAGTGTTTCGGAATTCCCAACTCCGAAAAATATTAAACAAATAAGGCAGTTTTTGGGAATGACCGGATACTATAGAAAATTTATAAAAGACTATAGTAGGAAGGCAAAAGCTCTAACTGATTTGCTACAGAAAGATAAAGAATTCCATTGGGGACAAGATCAAGAAAAATCATTTAACCTTTTGAAGAAAGAACTATGTTCAGAGCCAATACTGGCATACCCAGATTTCAATAAGGAATTTATTCTTACAACGGATGCTTCTGGTATTGCCATTGGTGGCATATTATCCCAAATTAAAAATAATTACGAACATCCTGTTGCATACACCAGTCGTGCTTTAAATAAAGCAGAGAAAAACTATTCAACCATAGAACAAGAATTGTTAGCAATAGTGTGGTGTGTAAAACATTTTCACCCATATTTATACGGTAGAAGATTTAAAATTATTACTGATCACCGACCTTTGGTCTGGTTAGTGAACCACAAAAATCCTCATTCAAGATTGATGAGGTGGAGAATAAGTTTAGAAGAATATGATTATGAAATTTCCTACAAAAAGGGTAAACTCAATACTAACGCTGATGCATTATCAAGGAACCCAATTCTTATATTTCGAAGAATGGATGCTGATACCTTGTTGGATTCAGCATCAGAAGAGGAAGAAACGGAAGAAAGTATATCGAACAAGAAAAGGAGAAAGAGAGTATTGGATCCGAATTCACGGAAAAGGGTGCGTACTCGAGAGGACGACCCACAAAATGGCAATGAAGAACCAGGAACCGTCGCCGGGAAACGAAAACGGAACCCCATGGAAATCGATTCAGGAATAAATAAAAAACAAAGAACATTGGAAATAGATCAACCTGAAGATCATCATCAGGAAGATCATAATCAAGAAAATTTTGGAAGAGAACAGGAAAATGTAAAAGAACAGGGAATTGTTAAATTAGGAAAACAGTTATATTTGACAAATTCAGCGATACCTGAGGGCAGCGTTGATGTGTCATTTGTCCGGGATAATGGAGGACAAGCAATAGATGTTTACCATGAAGAAGATCACGAAGAATATCATATTATCGTCGAGGCAAATTCACGTACATCAAAAGATGAACTTAGAGAAAAATTCAATGAATTGTTGTATTTAGCAGTTGCTGAGGAATTCAAGGAACTTCACATCGACCACAATGAGTGTGCTCGATTAACGGGATCTTCCAAAAAAAGAAATTGAGAAGATCTGGAAAGAAGTATTTTGCCGAGGAAATACTACAGTTTTTCTACATGACAAAGAAAGAATAGTTCCAAAGAAAGAAGATATTGAGAAAATATTGAAGGAAAATCATGATAGTCTCCTTGGAGGTCATGGTGGAATTAAGAAAACATATTATAGAATTACTGAGAACTATTTCTGGAAAACGTTAAGAAAAGATGTTGAAACTTACATAAAAAGATGTCAAGTATGTCAGAAAAATAAAGTCAATAGACATCCTACGAGAATGCCAATGATTATCACTGATATTCCGAAGAATTTTAATGACAAAATCGCTATGGATATTTGTGGACCATTGCCATTAACAGAAAGACGCAATAAGTATGTTTTGACAATTCAAGATTGTCTGACTAAATATTTCGTGGGAATACCTATTCCCGACAGTACCGCCTCAACAGTTATAAATAAATTTCTGAACCATTATGTTGGTTATTTTGGAGTACCACGTAATATATTAACAGATAAAGGAACTAACTTTACAAGCGAATTAATGAAAAATTTTCAAAAAATGTTGGGCATTAAACATATTACAACTACAAGTTTTCACCCAGAAAGCAATGGTAGTCTGGAAAGAAGTCATCAAGTTTTAAAAGATTACTTACGTCACTTTTCCAACGAAAACGCTGATGATTGGGATACGAAGATTCATTTAGCCGGATTATACTATAACACATCCAAGCATGAAAGTACGGGATTTACTCCTTCAGAACTGGTCTTCGGATTGAATCCAAAGAATGTGTCATCATTGAAGACTACCAACTTAACGTACATGGAGTATTTAGCTGATCTACAAGCTAAAATTAATAAAACTATCGAGGAGAGTAAAAGAATAATATCAGAAAGTAAGCAAAGAACAAAAATACGGTATGATCGACTAATTAATCCAAAGGTGTTTAAAGCAGGTGATTTAGTGTGGTTAAGAAAAGAAAGTAATGCCAATGATAAAACACATGCTCTGAATCTCCCATTTGAGGGGCCGTATAAAGTAGTAGAGAAATTGTCAGATGTTAATTATAAAATAGAAAAAAGAAATAAAAATATAATCGTGCACGCAAATAAATTAAAACATGCTAACATAAATTTGTTTCAGAATTTTCATTCACTTTGTGATGGTGAAGGTCAAAAGTAACGAAGAGATAACTTTTCTACGTTACCAAATATTTACATGGAGTATTTAGGAGACGTTAGATTTTTCCATGAAACCTACAACATTGTATCATACTTCAATTTGGATGAATTAACATTCCAAGAGTCGGAAATTTTAAAAAGTATTGACCAAGTTGAATCATTATGCCAAAATAACTGTACAGAATCACACCTGATTAGGAGATTAAAAAATCAATTAGAAAGCCTACGACAAGATAAGTATAAATTGTTTTCCGCCATAGGAATTCCTACGTTAATTAGAAATAGAAGGGGAATATTTGACTTTGTTGGTAAAATTAGTAAGATACTTTTTGGTACTATGAGTCAGGACGATGCAGATTATTATAATCATGAAATTGATGTGGTCCATAAAGACAATAAGAGAATCGGAGAATTATTTAGAAATCAGACCTATATATTACAATTAACTATTCATCAAACTGAAAGTATTTTCAGAGATTTTAATAAAACACTGATGGAAATAAATTCTAATTTTCAAAATTTTGATAGTAACATAGAAAAAATTGTTTTACAAGAAAATTTATTGCAGAGAAATTCCTTTATAACTGAAATGTGTCTAGAAATTGAATTAGCTTTAACGGAATTTGGTAAGAATGTTAATATGTTTACGCAGTCAATAATATTTGCGAAAATGGGCCAAATAAACCCACAATTATTAACACCAGAATTACTTATAAGTTCTATAAAATTAATTCGAGATGAGAGAGGTGCAAATGAAATGCCAATTGTTCTTCATGACGGCAATTACTTTGAATATCTAGAAATAAGTGATGTAACTATTAGCGTAATAGGATATAGATTTATTTACCTTATTAAAATACCCTTATTAGAAATTGGCAGTTATAAAGCATACAGGGCTATTCCGGCACCGAAAATCATAAATAAAAGTTTAGCTGTTTATATCGCAAACCCACACGAATATATAATAACAAGTAACGAAAAATTATTGTACACTCCTAGCGAGGAAAATTTTTTGAAAGGTTGTAAAACTCATAAACTAATTTATTTTTGTAAGACAATTCATCCTAAATATTATATTCAGAAACATGATGCTTGTTTGAGTAAAATTGTTAATGATCCTTTGAAACTAGAAAAGAATGATTGCGAATTAAAATTAATTACCGTAAAACATACAATTTGGATACAACTAAAAAATGGCAACGAATGGGTGTATTCTGCACCGATTCCAGAAACTATTAAGATTATTTGTGGAGATACAGTTGAAAATAACATAATAAATGGTACTAAATTATTGCGCATTGCTCCAGGGTGTAGTGGTGTTACAAATGAGGTAATTTTAAATTCATATATCGAAAGAAATTTAGATAATAAGAAAGCCTTTATTCCTTTAATTACGTATAATTTTAGCGAGCATTTTCAAGAATTAAATGATCCGATTGTAAATTTGAGTTTAATAAAAATCCGCTCGATAGAAGCACCAGATTTAAAATTGAGTGATTTAACAAAATACGGAAAAACTTTAACTGAGATTAGAAGAGAGGCAATCGAAATTGGAAACCATGAAAGAACAAAAACTATTTACGAACAAGCAGTCAATTGGATTATGTATGCTTTATATGTAGTTATTGGTTTAGCATTATTATATTTAATTGTTAAATTGAAATTGTACCGAATCTTCAAATGCTATAATAATCAAAATGCACAACGTACGGAAATGCATCGTGTAAATCACGGTTATTCAGTAGATCAGATTGATTTGAGAGATTTGACCCCTTCAAAATCTATATCAGATAGTTTAAATTATCCTTCCACAACACAGCTCAATAAACAAATAGCTGTTAGGAAAATTCATAAATCTAAATTGCAGATATCAGAATTTGAAGATTCGCCTTAAAATATTATAATATCGCATAACAGTTTATTTTATACAAGTTTATTACATAACTCATGTACTATCATTGTATTCAACTTACTCGTACTCTTTCTTATTGTGTTTAAATGTAATTTGTTATCGTATTAAGAGCAATTATGTAAAATGCACTTCAACTATTCTGGAAGAAAAATCCCGATTGTATATTGTAAAGAGGGATTTTTCAATCTTAGGGTGGAGGTGTTATGCCGCCGTAGATTTTCTTATTCTTTTTAATATTATCTTTCCAAAATTGCTGACGGTGATGTTCATACGCCAGCGTCTGGGTAGAGCACACCGTATTACCAGTTGTTTCCCATGGCGTAATGATATTCAAAACTGCATTATATTTTATTTTAACGTTTTTAGTCAGTCACAGAATTGTACTCAGAGAATCAACTACGGAACTGTAGTAGACGAAATAAATACAGTTACAGAGAATTCAGGAATCTATAATAGAATTGAATCTAATGATCTGAATATATTTTATGTTATAAAATATACTCTAGAATAAAGAATTACAATATAATATTAAATTCAAAACCTAATTTTAAAATTTAACAGACAATATTTAGTTTAACAGTTGAAGTGCAAACGTTACGTTATTAAATAAACAATTAAAAGTTCTTTCGTAGTTTTAGACAGTAAAAAGGTTGTTGTGTCAGTTATTTAAATAGAAAATTGAACCTTTTCTCCCACGGCATAACAATATATGTGTGTAAAATTCAAATTTCGCGACGACTGCGCGCGTCGCTATCCTCCTGCTCTAAGAACATTACCAGCGCAAAGATGGTAATGTATCGATTATTTATCATATTACAGAAAGCTACCTTGAAAGTAATCGATAAATAAAAATATATATATATATTTTTATCAAGAATTACTTATAAAATTTATTATATTTAATTTCTTATGTATTTTTATATTGTTTTAATTTATTTTTTATTTAATAATAAATTGAAATATTTATAAAATGTAGAAATATATATTTTTCATATCAATAATTAATTATTATTTTTCCTATTATTATTTATTTTTTTTTCATTTTTATATTTTTTGGCTCTTTTTTTTTCTGTTTTCTTTTTCGTTTTATATATATTGTGACCGGTTATTTAGTTCGCCTGGAATCCGTCAGACGAACTATCCCCGCACAATCTATTTGGCTTACCTGGTTCGGCTTCTGCAATTGTTGGGCGCCAGATGATGTATCAATCACCAATTCAATTATCAGAAGAATTCGGCTCAGGGTGGCCGGGAATGGGATAGGCACTTAAATTTACATCAAATAATTATTCAGTTTTAACAAAGTTAATTATTCGTATTTTAATCAACAAGTTAAATTGATCGATCTCAAACCGTTGAAAGCAAAATCAAGTTGAAATTCTATCGGCAACCTTTTTGTTACTCTGGTCCGCATACAGATCAGAGCATCCAAATAATTTAAACCAAGTTCTAACGCACCCTGCGTCCGATTCACAATGTCTCCAAGCAGGCGGTTTTCGAAGTCGGGTTCACCAAATCGGCGTCGTATTTCGGTAACGAATTGATCGTATGAGTCGATTAGGGCTTTATTGCCTGTCCACCAGGTCTTTGTGGTTCCGGTCAGCAATAATGGCATCACTGCCAAAATATCGGCGTCGTTTAGACCACATGTCTCACGGCATTCGTCTAGTCGGATCAGGAATGTCTCAAAACGATCCTGGCCATGTCCTGAGAACTTCAGGTTCCATTTGTTGACGTGTTCCAGCATCGCTGGCTGATATCGAGCTTCCCTAGCTCGTGTCAAAGCTGTAGGCAGTAATTGATCGGGTTGCATATTCTCTCGCGGAATATGTGTCAGATTTGTCGTCTCAGCAGCTTGTACTTCCCTCGACGGAATTATCAGAGTTGATCTTGTAGTACTAGTTGGTAAACCGACAATCGGTAACGGGTTGGTCGTCGATGAAATCGGTCGTGACGGTTGTATTTGACTGGCATCAACTCTCAGCACCGTACTTAAGGTGCTGGATATTGTCCTAGTCGTAGACGTACTTGCGGTACTTGCCTAATGGCAGCCCAAAATAAGGTTAAATTAATTTAGGATTAATAGTAATTTATAAAGGCTGGAAAGCAGAGGTTCGAGCTCCATGAGCTCTCTCGTAAGACTGACTATTTAGTCATTATAAAAAATATAATAAAGCCAACAGAGTTGACAAAATGTTGACGCTGCATCTCAGGTTCCCTGTGAGAGAATCGTCATGGCCCGGGTCTCATGCTTCGTCATCTGTTTTGACTACCCATGAGCCATGGCGAGTCTCTTATCGCAAGCGATTTCCATTACATTGCATAAAATTATTTTATTAAAAATAATTAATTTAATTTAATTAATAAAATGTTACGGGAACGTAACACTTCCCGACTTAAGCAAGTCGCAACGTTTTAAATGAATAACGCTACGACTGAACATTAAACTCATGACTCGATATAATCTAAATAGAATGTATAATTGACTCTATATAAACTAAAATTGAATGTTTAAATGACTCTAAATGAACCAAAAATTAAAATCCATTTTGAATATAGTAAAGAAGTTCTTAGCTGTAGGTTTTTAACCTAAACCTGAGACACAACGTTCATAATATTACTTAAGCCTAGTAATATAAAACTAAACGTGAGTATGTAGTAATGTAATTACCTTCCGACTCGGTCGTAGTGTTGCAAAAAAATAATCGATCAATCGAATAATCGATTTTTTAGTTTAAACAATCGATTTTTTTAAATCGATTCTATATGCTTCGATTAATCGATAGAAAATCGATTAAAATTCTAAAAAACGATTTTTAAAAATCGATTTTTTTTTCATAAAATAATAGCAAAAAGTTTTTTCTTTTAATTTCATAAATTAATAGGGGAGAGTGGGGTCACTTGAACCAGGGGGCAATTGAACCAGTAAGCTTAAAAAATCGAAAAAAATATAAAAATGAGTCGTCCTCTTGGAATTATATTTTCATACACTAAACCTTAGTCTGATCAAGATTTCCAACCAATAGGATGATTTAATTTTAAAAAATTCAAGTTTTTGTGTTTTTAGGTATCTTAACTTTGATTTCAGCTCTTGGCAAATTGTTTAATAATTTTTTAATTTTCAAATGAAATCTTAAAATTTTTTTTGTAATACCTTCTTACATATATTAGTCATAAATTCCTAGCTTTACTTCTAGTAAAATAGTTCCTGAATATTTTTTTTAAACTAATTATTTCAATAAAATCATATGGGGTCAATTGAACCAGTACTCTCGGGGACGGTTGAACCACACGAATCACACTGAGCATCAGACATGCGCGCGCATCTTGACAGAATGTGAAAACAAGCTAAGCTAACCAAGAAAAAAAATAATTATATTGACAGAAGTTTTGAAAGTGATTGTTATAACATATAATGTTGCATAAAATAATAAATATTATTAAAAGTGTTGTAATTTCAGTTTTCAACTGTAATGAATAGTAAATTATTCATTAAAGTCATTCGTTTGTGGTTCTAATACTCTTGGTTCAATTGTCCCCGACTAGTGGTTCAATTGCCCCCGCAAAGGGGACGATTGAACCATTTGATGCAGTTGTACAATTTCGCATTTATTTAAAATTTTTATCATTCGTAAAGTTATGTGCTTATGAGAAATGATAGTCTATGTAATAAATTATAATTTTGTAAAAAAAAAGAGTTATTATTTTGCTTTTATTCATATAAAAACAAATGTTAAAGTATTTTTGGTTCAATTGACCCCACTCTTCCCTACCTACAATAATTTTCAATAAATTTAATGAGTGCATTAAACACATATCTAATATGAGAGGAAATTAATTTTTATTAAAAAAAAATTTTTTTTCCACAATCGATTACAATAATCGATTGTTAGCAATTCGATTGCGCAACTTTAAGGCTGGGCCGTACTAAACGAATTTTTGAATTTTACTTTTCTTTTGATTTATTAATCAATTGTTATAACAGAAATTATTATAGCTTCCGAAAAAATGTATAAGACAAACTTTTTCGGAAAGTTTTCATCATTCGAGTGACGTAATTATTCAGAATGTAATTAGAAAAGTAAAATTCGAAAATTCGTTGAGTACTGCCCACCCTTAAAGTTGAAGTTATTAAACAATCGATTGTCTTAAAATCTTAGAAACAAAAACAATTATTAAAAAAATAAAAATTTAAGTAGTTAAAACAAATTATGAAAAAACCATTGTCTATCATCAAATTTAGTGTTAGTACTCCAAAATCGATATTTTAAAAACACAAAATCGATTATTTTATAATCGATTGTTTATTATACGATTTTGCAACTTTAAAGTTGAGTTTAAGTAATCAATTTTTAAACAAAAATTGTCAAAAACATTTCTGGCTTTCAAATTTCGATAAATATGCGTCAAAATTCGATTGTCATAATCGATTGTTATACACTCGATTGTGCAACTATAAAGTTGTTTTAAGAAACAATAGCTATTGTTGAGTTTGAAATAATCGATTGTTCGAAAAATCGATTATTTGCAAACGATTAATCGGCTCTATCGGTCATTTCAGTTCGATTATAATCGATTGTCAACAATCGATTATTTCATTCGATTGTTGCAACACTAAGTTCAAAAGTTATAGATATTTACATACGTACGTACGTACGTACATGCATACATACATACACTCGGACATCATCGTGAAATTAGTCAGAATAGCTTTCTAGGACCTCAAAATGTCGACATCTATTGGAATTTCGATTTTCACAAATCGGACTGAAACCAATAACTTCCCGAATTTCCGAAAATTTGCAATTTTTATAGCGGGAAGTGAAAAATTCAATAAAATTAAATTCAAAGTACAAAATTCAACTTCTCAATAACTTGAGAACGGGTGGTGATAAAAAATATAAAAATGGTGTTCTAGAATCTGTAGGGTGTCCCCTCGAAAGCTAATTGAAAATTAGAAGCTGAAAAAATTTTTTTCCTATTATTTTTGTGATTTAAGTAAAAAATCCAAAAATAAAAAGCATTTTCTTTCGAATTAAAATGAAAGTCGAGTAAAAAGAAATCACATCCGTCAATTATTAGATGTTTTCCACGATTTTGTATAAAATAAAAAGTTTTTCGTTAGGACCACTCCGTTTGATCAATTATTTATTCAAAAAATGAGTGGGCTACCTCAAAGTGTTGAGTAAAAAAATTTTTTTTTTCTTAAAAAAAATTTTTTTTTCACTACGTACTAATCCTACCCTCTTGTTAAGAAAAACGAAAAAAAAGATTTTTTTCAACCCACCTTAATATATATGTATATTTCTTTTGTTTGAGTGGAGATCAAATCAGCCGGTGATGGTTTTTTTTAGCCAAGTGAAAAATTTTTATGTTTCAACATAGTATTTTCGAAGAAAAATTCCTCACCCGGCGAAACTATATATATTTGATGAAAAATTTTTGAATATTTTATTCGTAAATATCTAAATGATTAACTTACAATGTATGTAAAATTAATATTGAGATTTAATATTTTCTTTGATGTAGTAATTATAGAGCCAATAATTATTAGTGTATATCTCTTAGGTTTTCTCCAGAGGAATCAAAAGAACTAGTATTTAAAATATTTTTAGGAGTCATAGTAAAGACAAATTTTTTTTCATTTTGTATTTATTTATTTTACTCCAGCGGAATCAATTGCGGTTTTATTTATTACAAAGAAAATAATACTTGGATGTATAGTTATTTAAAAATATACAAGAGCAATTGGAAATGAGAAAATTAATTGAAAAACACTTGAATGAGTTCATGTTACTTTCAAAAATTCTGGCTTATGATTTTCTTTCTATTATAACCGCGTGGACGGTAATTGAGTGGTACGAGTTTGATTGTGAAGTTGAGGATGTTACTTCCGTATCTCTGTCTCTCTCTCTCTCTGACATATAAAGCGTCATTACCTAGCGTTAAATTAATAAAACAAATTTAAGTTCAATTTTTTATGTTTAAATTAAAAACTGCGTTGGTACGTTAAAATTGATTAATTAATTGTTGATTTCTATACATATTAAAAATTGCGTATATCAACAACCAGAATTTCAATTACTTACTTTTTTGTGTACGCATTATATACCCCCAGCCGGGAGAAAAAGTTTAGATCTGTTCTGATCAAATTAGATCAGCTCAGATGAAATTTGATCATAATTTATACTGAACCCAGATCAGAGTAGATCTGATTTGATCTATTCCGATCAAACTAGATCTGATCGGATATGACATTTTTCTTTGCAGAAAAATAGTCCAGATCTACCCTGATCAAATCTAATCAAGTTAGATCAACCTAGATCAAGTTAGATCAACCTAGATCTAGTCAGATCAAAATAGATCAACATCGATTAAACGATCAATTTATGACGTAAATATAAATAGATCTAATTGGACCTGTACGTATCAAACCAGATCTGAGCTGATATAACTTTTTCTTGGGAACAAAAGTTCAGATCGGCTCTGATCAGATTAGATCTGTACAGATTATAAAGAAATATTGCTTCACATTTTATTATAATTATAAGATTAACTAGCTGAATTTTGACACATTCACCTAAATGTTGATAATTCTAAAAAGTCTATCGTAATCAAAATAAATACATTTTCTTGTTTATTCAGCTAATAATTCTTTTATTATAGAAAATATAAACATGATAATAATCTACTATCGATATTATCTGATATTCATATAGGTACTTCATATACATCGTTACATGACTTTCTTGGATGAATAAGTATAAAATACTTTAAGGAAAAATTCTTTATGTATCTTAAAATGAGATTACTTTTATTATTGTTTAGAAAAAAGTGATTCTTTATATTTATGCAAAAGGTTTTGTATTGATTATAATCTTTATTATTTAACAAAAAATCAGTCTAATTTATGTCAATATTTCATTACTTATACTCATTTCATATTACTGTCAAGATCAATAACTATTGGATATTTTGTTTTATTTAAATTAGTATCTTCTTAATTATATACTAATTCGTATTGTTTGGAGGAGAGTGATCTTCATTATGAATCTTTATTAAGTTAAATTTCAATTGTATCATTTAAAGGAGAAGATAAAGCTGATCTCATATGGAATAAGGAACGTTTACTTTCAATTTTAATTGCTTCAATCCTATATATTTTATATTATAGTGATATATTTAGTATATTTTTAATCAGACATATCAATTTTTATTAGGATAGAGTAAAAAAACAGATCTATTTAGATCTAACGAATTAAATCAAATTTGATCTGAGCAGATCTAAAAGTGTTTTTTATTTACCTTGATCTGTTCAGATCCAAGCAGATCTATTCTGATCAGAGTAGATCTAATTTGATCTAAACAGATCTGGCCAAAATGCAGATCTGTTCAGATCTGAAATATCAGATCTTATTTGATCTGAATAGATCTAAATTTTTTTTGTCAGGGCAGGGAACGAATTTATGTTGATTTAATTTATTTAATATTCAACAATCTATTGAGTATTCGACGAATATTAAATTAAAAAGTATAACGAAAGGAATTGATATAAGTAATATAGAACTTTATTTATAAATGATGCACGGAAGCCAGTGGCTACCAGAAGTATTCAATATTTATCTTTTTGTATCTTTCCTATCTATTTAATTTTATTTTTATCGTTTAAGGGTATATATTAATTTATTGCTAATATCTATGCTCTATTAATATTATGATTTTATTCCCATGGTTTTCTTAATCTGCCTCGTTATTTATTGAATTGCTCGGATTATTTCTCGCAAGTTGTTCCCTTGAATAATTGTTTTGGTCCGTTTTTTTAAATGGGCTGACGCCCTCCTGCACAAACCCAGCCTGAGAAGCTGGTTTAGATACGAATTTTTTTTTGTTTATATTTTATTATCATTTTGAATTTTATCTACATTTCATATCTACAATTTATTGACACGAAGGTAACCGCATACAGAATTTCCGATTTATTTTCGACTTCAATGCGTAAAAAAAACGGTTTTCTGTATTCATTTAACAATTATTAATCTGCGATTAAAGTTACGGTCTTTTTAATGATTTTCTTGTTATTGCTAATTTGTACCTAAAAATAGTAGTTTAGCTTAGTAGTTTAACTAGCAGTACACTTCTCCTTATTATTTACTCGTGTTAAAGTTTTTTCTTGTAATTTGTTTCCTGAATGAAGAACACCTAAACAAGGGGGTCGAGAGGCGAAGCCCCGACAGGGTCCAGGGGTGAACCCTCGTGGGATTCAGGGGCGAAGCTTTAGTGGGGGTAGGGGTTGAGTCCCCTACCGTAGTAGTATTAATTGCTTGAAAGACTTTGACTTTTTACAAATCATTATTATCATTGTGAAATCCCTTACACATAATCATCATCATTGTTTATTTTTTCTAGGATTCATTTTAGGCTAAGTTTTTTATTTTTTAAAACCAAAAAAAAAAAAAATATTATTAAAACATTGTCTGTAGTAAAGTTATAGTATCTTTGACACATTCTGATTTCATAATAATTTGTTTGGGGACATTTCGTCTTGGCGTGTCATGACTGGCGATATTTCATCTTTGAATATTATGTCTAGGGATATTTTATTTTGAAGATATTTTGTCCAGGGATGATAACGCAAAGAACCCAAATGAAAAATCGATGAGAAATAATTACCTATTTCGGCTTCGAAATAGCTTCAACATTTACACGCTTGTATATAACAAAAAATCATTTGCTTGTATACAACACAAAAAAAAACTTCAAGCAATTACCTTGTTGGTTTGAAATCATTGTAGTGTGATCCATTTTTCGATGCCCAATTACTGTAATTTTCGTGTGAAGTGATACCTCCATTCCGATGTCTATCCTAATTAATGCAAGAAAAAAATTATTATTTCGTAAGATTTACTAGAAAAAGTTTTGGATCATTAAAATATCTATTTATGCAAAATCAATCTCAAAACAACTGTTGCCTCTTCGTCACCCACCCAAGAAATTTTATTTTATATATTAAGAAAAAAAAAAAAAAAAAAAAAAAAAAAAAATTGAATGAAAAAAAATATTCTTCATTCAAGTGGCTAACGCAGCCGTTTAGCATGCATGTTGCTCGGGCGATCACTAAAGTTAAGTAGCATCAAGTATGATTACTACTTGGCTGGGTGACCGCTTAGCCACACGTAGGATTCGAATGGAAGTCTCTGACCGTTAGGCGCGTTATGAAGATCCAGTGATCGGTAAAATGGGAATTTTCTCGATCACTGGAGCTTCACTCAAACCGAAACTGTACTGGTTAGGTTTCCTCTGTAGTTTTTCTACGCTACTGCACCTTCATTGCACAAGGGAAGTAGTAGGGCATCATCGTAATGATACTGTACAGTACAAGCATAAGTCGAGCCACAGCCGCATAAAAAATGGGTAGGGAAAAATTGAGCTCAGTAAATATTGTGTTACGTTCTGGCTCTAATTAAATTTAATAGTCTAGTCGAGAAGATGAAAACCTGCGAAAAATAGTTACAAGTCTCCTAAAAATATGGTTGATGGCTTAAACGATCTGGAATGGCGTCCAGAAAAAGGCGTTTTTTGGATTTTTTTAGCAAAAGAAAATTACAATTGTTATTAACAAAAACCGTTAAAAAAATTAGACGTCCAGCTTTTTGGCAAAATCTCAAAAAGTATAAGTGATAGCTCAAATATTAAAAAAGTTTCTGAAAGAGCAGAAAATTTTAGTAAAAAAGTTCTCGACTCCCCGAATTGTAGCTCCAATATTTATAATTTTTATTTAACGTTGAAAATTGGCTTTTGCGCGGCAGTTGAGGCATGCGCGCGCCGCCGCTCTAGTGAGCGTATGTGTTAAATAATTTTTTTATGCAATTTAATATTAATTAAAAAATTTGAAAAAATTCTGGTGTCATCAAGACACTTCAAAGAATACGATTCCGTGGTATTAAAAGTTGTATCACCATTTTTCAAAAAGTTATTCGATTGTTAATTAACATTTTTTTTACGGGTATGTGTTGTGATAAAAGGCGGTGTAAAAGTTTAAATAATTAATCTATAAATTTTTTGTTTCTTGAAGCCCTCTTTATAAGCATACTCAACAAGATGACGTGAAAAAAGTTTATAAAATATTTTTATTTCATTAGTTATTAATTTTTAAAGTAAGAAAAAAATGAAAAATTTAAATAATGTATGTTAAATAATTTTTTTCTTTGAATCTTAAGCTATTACTGATTTCATATCCTTGTTAAGCATTATATAATTATTTTTTAAATTTTTTCATGCCATTTGTTTATAAATTTTTTATAAACAAATGGATTAATTAAATATTTTTGAAAATTTTTTTTTCACCATATGGTTTGCGTATGAAAATAATGATTTTTAAAAAAAAATTTTTTTCTTAAAAACAATATCTTATTGTTTATAATCGTTTTTTTTATATTTTCATTATTTAAATAAATAATTAAGGAATCGTTTGTTTCTTAAAAATCATAATTTGCATTTCTAAATATAATGGCAAAAAAAATTTTTTTTTTGTCAGCAATTTATTTATTAATTTATTAAACAATATGTTATAAACAATTTTTTTTTTTTCATTGTAATTTTTTTCTTGAACATAAAAAAATGACAAAAACAGCAACCTGCAACAATGTGGTTAAAAAAATTTTTTTCGATTTTTTAAAAAACTTTTGGATTTTGTAGCACGACAAAGTCCAAGCACTGACTCGATTTGTCAACAAACAAATTGCTGTAACTTTGCAATTATTGCAGATACAGTTGTCGACCTTTAAGTCGTTTCTATACAGTATGAGTTAAGCTTTCTTATCAATCTTTAACCTAACGTTTATCTGCTATAGTTCTCTAACTACACGCATTTATTTATAGAAATTAGTATTTTTTATTTCTTACAATGCTTATATCTCATAAACAAATAATCTTATGACAACTATGCTTCAGAACTTTTTTGTTACCTGATTATTAAACTATTCAAATATATTTTTTTTATATTTTTAACCTTATTTGTTTATGAAATTTTTTAATTTATTTAAATTATTCGCTATTTTTACTCTTATTTTTTAAATGTCCAAACTACATAGCGATTGAAACTATCAATTTTTACTGTTTATTATATTGTTTAAGTCAACCTCACAATTTAATTTATTATTATTCTTATTGAAGTATAGAATATGGTTGTTGGTTTGAAATTATTAACTATTTGATGTTTGCCAAATGAAAACTTCATATCTATGGATAATAAGAATCATTTTTCTGATGAATGTTGCTTATTATTCTCACGATTTATCCCCAATGTTCTGCTTTCGATTTGTTTCCAAAAAAAAATAAGAGTAAAAATAGCGAATAATTTAAATAAATTAAAAAATTTCATAAACAAATAAGGTTAAAAATATAAAAAAAATATATTTGAATAGTTTAATAATCAGGTAACAAAAAAGTTCTGAAGCATAGTTGTCATAAGATTATTTGTTTATGAGATATAAGCATTGTAAGAAATAAAAAATACTAATTTCTATAAATAAATGCGTGTAGTTAGAGAACTATAGCAGATAAACGTTAGGTTAAAGATTGATAAGAAAGCTTAACTCATACTGTTTAAAAACGACTTGAAGGTCGAAAACTGTATCTGCAATAATTGCAAAGTTACAGCAATTTGTTTGTTGACAAATCGAGTCAGTGCTTGGACTTTGTCGTGCTACAAAATCCAAAAGTTTTTTAAAAAATCGAAAAAAATTTTTTTAACCACATTGTTGCAGGTTGCTGTTTTTGTCATTTTTTTATGTTCAAGAAAAAAATTACAATGAAAAAAAAAAATTGTTTATAACATATTGTTTAATAAATTAATAAATAAATTGCTGACAAAAAAAAAAATTTTTTTTGCCATTATATTTAGAAATGCAAATTATGATTTTTAAGAAACAAACGATTCCTTAATTATTTATTTAAATAATGAAAATATAAAAAAACGATTATAAACAATAAGATATTGTTTCTAAGAAAAAAATTTTTTTTTAAAAATCATTATTTTCATACGCAAACCATATGGTGAAAAAAAAATTTTCAAAAATATTTAATTAATCCATTTGTTTATAAAAAATTTATAAACAAATGGCATGAAAAAATTTAAAAAATAATTATATAATGCTTAACAAGGATATGAAATCAGTAATAGCTTAAGATTCAAAGAAAAAATTATTTAACATACATTATTTAAATTTTTCATTTTTTCTTACTTTAAAAATTAATAACTAATGAAATAAAAATATTTTATAAACTTTTTTCACGTCATCTTGTTGAGTATGCTTATAAAGAGGGCTTCAAGAAACAAAAAATTTATAGATTAATTATTTAAACTTTTACACCGCCTTTTATCACAACACATACCCGTAAAAAAAATGTTAATTAACAATCGAATAACTTTTTGAAAAATGGTGATACAACTTTTAATACCACGGAATCGTATTCTTTGAAGTGTCTAGATGACACCAGAATTTTTTCAAATTTTTTAATTAATATTAAATTGCATAAAAAAATTATTTAACAACTACGCTCACTAGAGCGGCGGCGCGCGCATGCCTCAACTGCCGCGCAAAAGCCAATTTTCAACGTTAAATAAAAATTATAAATATTGGAGCTACAATTCGGGGAGTCGAGAACTTTTTTACTAAAATGTTCTGCTCTTTCAGAAACTTTTTTGATATTTGAGCTATCACTTATACTTTTTGAGATTTTGCCAAAAAGCTGGACGTCTAATTTTTTTAACGGTTTTTTGTTAATAACAATTGTAATTTTCTTTTGCTAAAAAAATCCAAAAAACGCCTTTTTCTGGACGCCATTCCAGATCGTTTAAGCCATCAACCATATTTTTAGGAGACTTGTAACTATTTTTCGCAGGTTTTCATCTTCTCGACTAGACTATAAATAAAAAAAAACGAGTGAGCCTCACATACATAAGGTCACAATAGAAGTGAAACTTTTTTAATAATCAAGTCGGTCTAAATAAATAAATAAACTAATATAAATATAAATATAATATATATGATATTGGCCATTAGATCTTGTCAAATAGTATAGTATCGGGAAAAAAAATCTCTGAAAATCAAACTAATGTATAACTAGTTTTCTACTAAATGTAAAAATTTGAAAAACAATAAATTGTAATAAGAAAATTCAATATTTCAAAATATATTTATGTTAATTAAATGTAAAATTATAAATATCAATTGTAAAATGACGGAATAAAAAAAAGCCCCAATAAAAAAAATCTCTAGATTTGTAAACCACTAAAAAAAAACATGGTCACTATTTAAAAATTTGTAAATAATTTTTGTGTATATTTGAAAATATTTATAATTAAAAAGAACTAAATTAAAAACTTGATAAAAAGTAATTACAATAAATAAAGATATACCTCCATATAAATTACTGTATAAAATTTAATTTCAATGAATAGAAACATTAATAATTTTAAAAAACTGTAATTATAAAAGTATAAAATCATTTATATATATTTAAAATATTTTCTTTAGTTGAATAAATGAATCAATGAAAGTATGTAATTTTAAAGAGAACAAAAAAAAATTACTATGAAAAAAAAATTCTAAAAACAAACATTTGCATAACTAAACATGTAAATAAAAACATTATGCAAAATGAACATCTCTATAAATAAAATATATATAAAAAATTAACTGTTTTTGAACATCTCTATAAAATATGATAATATCTATAATAAAATTTGATTTGATATTATATTTTATATAGATTTTCAAAAACAATTAATTTTTAATAGATATTTTATTTATCGAGATGTTCATTTTTACTTAATGTTCTTATATACATGTATAGTTATGCAAATGTTTGTTTTTAGAATTTGTATTATTTATGGTAATTTTTTTTAGTTTTCTTTAAAATTACATACTTTCGTTGATTTATTTATTCATTTAGAGAAAATATTTTAAATATTTTTAAATGATTTTAAACCTTTAGAATTACAGTTATTTTTTATTTTTTATTTTTTTTTATTGCAATTACATTTTATACAGTAATTTATATGGAGGTGAATCTTTATTTATAGAAATTACTGTTTATTAACTTTTTAATTTAGTTCTTTTTGATTATAGATATTTTCAAGGACACACAAAAATTCTTTACAAATTTTTAAATACTGACCATATTTTTTTTAGTGACTTATTTTACAATACATATTTATAATTTTACATTCAGTTAATATGCATATATTTTTACATTTAGTAGAAAACTAGTTATACATATTTTGATTTTCAGAGATTTCTTTTTTCCCGATGCTATACTACCCGTCAAGATCTAATGGCCAATATTATATCTATATATTTATATATGAATAACGTGGTTAAATTACGACATATGCGCACTACACTCGTCCATTCTACTCGACTCTTCTCACCTCCCCCCACTCTTTAAAATATATAAGGCTTGCTATACAAGCAATTTCCCTTCTCGCCTATTTTAAACTTTCACTCAATGTTTCTCCTCTGGCGCTACCTCCCCTTTTCCGCCTCAATTCGTTCAATTTTAGCCTCCGTAAAGAAGTTTCACTTCAAAAATTTTGGAAATTTTTTTTCTAAAGTCTCAAATTATTTATTTGCTACGGTAGGTGAATAAACGGTGCGACACTTCTTAGAATTATAAATAAATAATAAATTAATAAATTGTTACTAAGTTGGCGATATTATTTATTCATCACCAACAATGTAACGGAAATCTCTTGCGATAAGAGAGTCGCCGTAGCTCGCGGATAGTCTAAACAGATGACGACGCATGAGACCCGGGCCACGACGATTCTCTTATAGGAAACCTGAGATGCAACGTTAACACTTTGACGACTGTATTTAGTTGAAGAGCAGCAGGAGCGGTCAGTTGATCGCGAGATCTCAAAGAGCATGAAACTCTGAACAATTAACTGACTGATTCGCCTGTCTCCATCGGTTTTAAGGAATAAAACCTAAATTTAAACCTTTACATAAATCTTTTGTCTAAGAACCTTAAAGGGGTGAGCGCTTACTAGCTGTTCCACCCTTCCTTTGCTCAGAGCGCTAAACAGCAGTTCGGGCTCCTTCATTACCTATCGTAACTACCTTTGTGCCTCGAAGCCGACGAAGCAGGAAATCAGGACGTGCCGTACAAGTCGGTCGCGTACTTCAAGTCGTAATCGCGGACCTTACACAAGGTCAGCCGAGAATAAGATCTGAGGAAGTCCTTATCGAGCCGGTAACGTTAGTAATACCGCGAGTGGTTGCCAACGATTCGATTGAGATACCAAAATCTGGTGTTGTTGAGCCTCCGAGCTCGCGTGTTGATGAGCCTCTGAGCTCGTGTGCTGTTGAGCTTCTGAGCTCGTGTGTTGTCGAGCCGTCGAGCTCATGCGTTGTCGAGCCATCGAGTTCATGTGTTGTTGAACCATCAGGTTCTGGTGATCTGATCAACCATTTACAATCACTTGTCCTCGTGGAGGAGTCGAATCTCCAGAGCTCAGTCCGTTCAACCTCAGACAAAGCCTCAAAGGAAAACCCGGCCTTCTGGACCGGCATCAGCGACAATTGGCAGCTGATTCTAGTGGGCGTCCCATCCACCCATCCACCCAGTGAAAGCATCCCATTCCACGACCCTCCTTACGGGTATTATTCCGAGGCCTATTTCAAGGCTACTGGTAGGGACGCGTACGCACCGGCGGAGGAAAAGAAACTACGCAAGAAGTGCATTATTTGGACCGACTTATGGGGCCCATGATCTCTACCATGGTAAGTCGTTAAACTTTTCTTTGAATAAAATAAAAGCAGGTCAACAGCTGACGCACCTGGGGTCTATTGACACTTTCACAACGTTAACCTGGTCAGTTCAAATTATTCTGTCAAATTAATAGATAAGCCAGAATGTAACAATTGTATACTATGTGACAGGCAACACCTACATGTATGGTGGAATTGCGAATAAAAAAAAAAACATTTTCTTCATTCAAAAATTTTTTTAGATTTCTCCAGAAAATTTATTAATTTATCCACGTGCTTAATGCTCGCCTTTGTTAAATACTGGAAGGTTTCAATTCTGATTAAATATTTGAAAATTATTTTTACTGTTTAAAAACAATGGTAGCTGATTCTGGCCA
Organism: Microplitis manilae; assembly: GCA_030273425.1. Lineage (NCBI taxonomy): Eukaryota > Metazoa > Arthropoda > Insecta > Hymenoptera > Braconidae > Microplitis > Microplitis manilae. The sequence goes on along the minus strand of CP092725.1, from coordinate 21,494,731 downwards.
TAACACCACTGTTAAATACCGAAAGTTTTCTAATATTAATTGAACTATTATTATTATTATTATTATCATTATTATTATTATTATTATTATTATTATTATTATTATTATTATTATTATTATTATTATTATTATTATTATTATTATTATTATTATTATTATTATTATTATTATTATTATTATTATTATTATTATTATTATTATTATTATTATTATTATTATTATTATTATTATTATTATTATTATTATTATTATTATTATTATTATTATTATTATTATTATTATTATTATTATTATTATTAAATTTATTGTTATGTTAAACCTTATTTTCAATTCCGCAACGTTTCGTCACGTATCGTGACTTCCTCAGGCATCTTGAAATAATTAATTACTTAACACAACTGTCAAAATAATATATGAAGCATTACATTCAGTTAGGTTAGCCATTCGGCTTGTCATAAGACTCTTAAATTATTTGGCATGACATGTACAGTTAATATAATTATTATTTGTATAGATAATAATTAATCACTTTCTTTACATGACTTAAATATTTATAAAAACAATATACAAAATATTTTTTAAAAAAAAACAAAAACTAAAATCAAAAAGTGAGTGACAAGCACAAGACTCACATGTTAATTTTTGATTTTAGTTTTTGTTTTTTTTAAAAAATATTTTGTATATTGTTTTTATAAATATTTAAGTCATGTAAAGAAAGTGATTAATTATTATCTATACAAATAATAATTATATTAACTGTACATGTCATGCCAAATAATTTAAGAGTCTTATGACAAGCCGAATGGCTAACCTAACTGAATGTAATGCTTCATATATTATTTTGACAGTTGTGTTAAGTAATTAATTATTTCAAGATGCCTGAGGAAGTCACGATACGTGACGAAACGTTGCGGAATTGAAAATAAGGTTTAACATAACAATAAATTTAATATAGATCTGTACAAACCTGAATCATTTAAATTATAATTATTATTATTATTATTATTATTATTATTATTATTATTATTATTATTATTATTATTATTATTATTATTATTATTATTATTATTATTATTATTATTATTATTATTATTATTATTATTATTATTATTATTATTATTATTATTATTATTATTATTATTATTATTATTATTATTATTATTATTATTATTATTATTATTATTATTATTATTATTATTATTATTATTATTATTATTATTATTATTATTATTATTATTATTATTATTATTATTATTATTATTATTATTATTATTATTATTATTATTATTATTATTATTATTATTATTATTATTATTATTATTATTATTATTATTATTATTATTATTATTATTATTATTATTATTATTATTATTATTATTATTATTATTATTATTATTATTATTATTATTATTATTATTATTATTATTATTATTATTATTATTATTATTATTATTATTATTATTATTATTATTATTATTATTATTATTATTATTATTATTATTATTATTATTATTATTATTATTATTATTATTATTATTATTATTATTATTATTATTATTATTATTATTATTATTATTATTATTATTATTATTATTATTATTATTATTATTATTATTATTATTATTATTATTATTATTATTATTATTATTATTATTATTATTATTATTATTATTATTATTATTATTATTATTATTATTATTATTATTATTATTATTATTATTATTATTATTATTATTATTATTATTATTATTATTATTATTATTATTATTATTATTATTATTATTATTATTATTATTATTATTATTATTATTATTATTATTATTATTATTATTATTATTATTATTATTATTATTATTATTATTATTATTATTATTATTATTATTATTATTATTATTATTATTATTATTATTATTATTATTATTATTATTATTATTATTATTATTATTATTATTATTATTATTATTATTATTATTATTATTATTATTATTATTATTATTATTATTATTATTATTATTATTATTATTATTATTATTATTATTATTATTATTATTATTATTATTATTATTATTATTATTATTATTATTATTATTATTATTATTATTATTATTATTATTATTATTATTATTATTATTATTATTATTATTATTATTATTATTATTATTATTATTATTATTATTATTATTATTATTATTATTATTATTATTATTATTATTATTATTATTATTATTATTATTATTATTATTATTATTATTATTATTATTATTATTATTATTATTATTATTATTATTATTATTATTATTATTATTATTATTATTATTATTATTATTATTATTATTATTATTATTATTATTATTATTATTATTATTATTATTATTATTATTATTATTATTATTATTATTATTATTATTATTATTATTATTATTATTATTATTATTAGTATTATTATTGATGTCCAGGTTGGGTTTCATTGGGATATTAATAACCCCCAGTTGGCCCTGGTCGTCGATTATTTTATGAAGTATTTATTTATTAAATTTCGCGATATAAAATTCATCTCGATGGCAAAAAATGTATCGATCCCGATAACTACCTCAATCCTTCATATTATTAAATGTATGAGTCATTCCACGGAATGAAAGTTTTTTTTGTGGCCCCCTCTGGATTTTGATCAATTTTTGTGAAGTGATTCTCTCCATCGAACTCGATTTTCTGAAGAGTTGAGCTCTCAAAATTGAGTACTTTCATGGGATGATTTTTTTAACTCTGACAATTTTTTTTTTTCTAAAAAAATTTTTTTTTTTTTACAGTAAGAATATTTTCTACAAGAATACAAGTGATGCATTTTTTTCTGTAAAAAATTCCTCAGCTCTTCAATGAAAATATCAAATTGTCGTTGTAAGTAATATAGAACCCCTCAAAATTAAATTAAAGTGAACAGAAAACGATTTTCCTGGCATTGCGACAATTATCACATCAAATTTTATTTTGTTTCTAGAAGCTGAAAATGTTATGCACAAAATATGTCATTTTCGCGATAGGGTTTTTTTTTCTTCGATAGTAAAATTTTACTTACATGAAATTACCATATGGGCAAACCGATAAATAAATCGTCAGTAACAAATATAACTTACAGTAACATAGGAGCACTTTTTGGATGGACGATCGGATATATAAAGCAAATTTTTTGGCGGTGAATTCGATAATATATTACCGTTTAAAAAACATGTTCAAACGAATGACAATTATTTTATGATTCATTTACGTTCAAACATCAAATAATCCAATCGCAAAAATGACAATTTTTATGTAAAAAATTCTCAGCTTCCAGAAAAAAATATTAAATTCAAAGTAACAATTGTTACAAGGCCAGAAAAATTGATTTTTTCCACTTTAAAAAAAATTATTCAACTTGCGAGGGTCTTACATTTCTTATAAATTTAAAAAAACACTGCTACAAAAGTAATTCATAGTAACAGTTAACCTCTTCAGGAAATTTTTATTTTGATGCAGAAAATTTTTCGAGAAGATTTGAACAAAATCTGCCGTGTTTGCACTCTAAAAAAAATTTTATTTGGTGAAATGACTCATAGAAATGTAAGATTAAGGATTTGACGCGATGGGTGGACAACCGGTGGCAACGCCCAGGCCAGGGTGAAAAATGAATATCAGCAATGTTATCGTTCAAACTGCTTCGAAATTACGAACTAATAGTACATTGCATAGTGAGTGGGTTAGGTGAGTCTTTATCCGGGAAGCACAATGTTTTTAACACGAGACGTAGGTGCACACGTACGAGCGCCAGCGAGTGCTTAGTGTGCACCGGAGACGAGTGCTAAGTACATTGTGTTTGACGGATAAAGACTTAACCCACGTATTCTGCACTATAGCTTACTCTACAATTTTCTGATTATTGCTAATTATTATACTAGCGAAGTAAACCATTAATCAGGTGGGGTTCTATATGATACTAGTTCTTAATAATGACTTTTAAGAAATGTGTTTATGGATTCATGTGTGGTTGTTTATAAGCCCATAAACACACGCTGTTGAGGAACATGAGACGCTATTTGCTTTTTGGCGAATTGTTAACCACTGATCGGTAAACGGTCATTTAGGGTTTGCTTTGAAGATATGATTAGTCATGATAATCAGGCATGCGTTGAATAAAAATAGTATTTGATCTAGAGTTAAGTCTTTTAGTATTTCTATCCCATAAATATTATTGAGTTTTATCAATTTTTGCGATAAAACAAATTTAATATGATTATTTTCACTTTACTGGTCAAGTCGTGTACTTGAAAATCCTGAATGTAAATGATTCAATCAGTAGGATCAGTTCAGCCGATAATTTCTTGCTGTTGATCATTGGATCAGCCACGATACTGGATCTGCAACATCTGTAGTTGACTCCTTGCTTGAATATTGATAATGACTCACAACTCGACTTTACCAGAACATGATGGTCGAAGCTATTAAACAGGAATTTATGATATGCTATTAAGCAATCAATAACACAACTGCTTGTATAAGCTAACGTGTAGATGAGTAAATCAATTATCAGAAGCAGCATAGTTACCAAGGGTTCTGTAATAAAATTTTTTAATATGAAATCTTTTACAAAACTTTTCAGCGACTCTTACCGTTGTCTGAAGTTAAAATGTGCCCGCCAATTGTTTTTGACAAAAATTGGAAGTCATCGAAATTCATGAATCTAAATAGCTCAATGTGTATAAATTAAACAAATATACACGTGACGAAACTTATTGTCGGTTGCTTGATATTTACGAGCAGATACGATAGGCTAGATGAAAAGATATTGCGTAAACTAAAATTGATAATACCGGTATTTGGGTGACTTAACCTAAATCAATTAAAAACACGTGATTTCTTACAATCATGAATTTATTATAAAGTAATTTATTGATAAATGTTTTAGCTTTTAATCACAGTATAAATAGTATATTGTAAGAATATGTCAAGATAAGCGATAGGCAAACCGAGAAGATTCATCAGAAGATACGCACGTGGTCACCATGCGGTGGTAGCACTTGCACAAAACAGACTTGAAACACTTGATTTTAAATACATGAAATCTAACCGTGAACAGGAACGCTGGAAGGAATGACAGTCTAAATTAATAAAGTCATCAGATCAATTATTAGATCGACGTTTAATTTGAAAAAACTGGATTAATAAGATCAGATAAAAAAAGTGATGCGATAGGTAACAGATATTCGTGAAAAAGATAGAGATAGATACATAGTAGATGGTGACCCCAGAGGTTCTCCGCTTACCTGCCCCTACTTGGCTGCCGAAGAAAGTAAGACAAAGAAAAGATGTGTCTAAATTATCCCAAGAATCAATGGTCAGGGGATATTTTGTCGGGGGCCAAATATCATCCGGCGAACAGTCGTGCAGCCTTTGATCATCGAAATTTATATCAATGATCACACAGTAGCAATGATCTCACGATAAATGTAGGGGTGGCGTTTAAAAGTTGAATGAATTCCCATCAAGACCCGATCATCATGTTTTAACAAAACAAATTATTTGATTTTTGAGGAGATTCGACCGAATCTAATGTTAAAAGGATTTTTCAACTTTAAGATTTGAAACTTAGTATACATGTAAAGAAGTACTTTATCTACGTATTCTCAAAATTTAAATATGATCCACCGTCTAGTTTTTTAGAAAGAAAGATTTGCAAATGACGTTTTTGAAGTTGTTATACACAGGCTCTTATGGCGGACAAGCTCCCGTCATGACTTGTTCAATTTTCATTATTAACCTTCCAAGCATAAGAAATAAAAAACCGTATGCCATAAACTTGAATATTTTTGGAATATGATAAGATTTTAACAATATAGTGTTACCGTTGTAATTATTTAAATAATTTAAGTTAAACTTTATTATTTAATCTTGTTCATCAACAGAAATACATATTATTGAGGGTTGGGCAACGTCGCGAAAGCAGCTGAGAGAAAAAATGAAGATCGAAATACATTAAAAAAGAGACAAGATTAGAAATAAATTTTTCCCGCTTAAATTTAAATAACGATGTGTAAGAAGTTAGAACACGCTGTTGCCAAATCTTTTTATTAAATCATATGAGTCAAAAATAACCAAGTCATTTCATTACTTTCTTTAATCAAATAAGTAATAGTTATGAATTTATGAATTCATTATGTTATTATAAATTGAAATATCGAATTTCCATAACTATTAAGAGAATTTAGCAAACAGAAAAATTTAAACACTACTTTGAGTCCCTAGTGTCGGTCGAACCTCCTTAACATTCATTAAAAATAAGTACAAAAAAATAATTTTTTTTGGTTTTTTAGTTAATCAACCACGACTCTGTAAATATCGATGAAAAGACTAATGTTGTCACTGGGACTTCTTTTAGCTGAATGAACCTCCAATAACCCTGAAAATTTTCCAATTGATCTATAAAATTTTTTTTGGGAGTGATCGATCACTTTTGCTGAACAAATGATAAGAAAAGTCAAAGAAAATAAAAAAATTGAAACTTGTTTTTCGTGGCTGAAAATTTTTTTTTGACATTTATAACGTAAACCGTTTTTCTTTTCACGATGGAGACGCGAATAAAAATCCGGAGTCGTATGTGGTCACCCAAGTGTATTATAAATTAAAAATAAAATTATAAATATAACTCAAAATAAAAACTAATTATAAACAAAATAAAATTGTGCCTGGACCAGCTCCTCAGGCTGGGTTAGTGCACGAGGGTGCCATTCCGTTTTTACAAAAAACGGACAAAAATAATAATTCAGGGGAGAGATCACGGGACAAAATCTTGAGCGAGAATGTATGCACCAAGCGGAATGACAACCAAATAAATATATAATGAATAAAAATAATAATAAGGAATAATTACTACTAAATATATCCAGAAAACGAATAAATAAATATTGGCTATCACTGGGTTCCTTCTAGGAAATTATTTAATTCAAAATATATTTAAATAACCTCAACAGATTATTACAATACCCAAATATTTATAATAAAATTTTTTATCAAATTAAAATATACTCATTACAATCAAATAATAATAATTCATTTTAAATTATCCACTGAGAAATTAAATACAAGTTACAAATATTCAAACTAAATATAACATATAAATTGTAAATAAATAAAATAATAATAATTTTTACTTTAATTTATTTACTCTGGGGAGAGAAAGACACGGGTACTCAATAAATTTGGCAACACTGAGTTGCATACCATCAAATTATAAAATAAATTTTACCCAGAGAAATAATATTAAATACTCAAATAATTTTAAAATAATATATGAAATGCTAGAGTAAGACAAGGAGCCACACTTGCTATCCTTGTATAATCCTCTGAGGAATCCGCTCGACGCGTCTGCGTACTCGAAACGCACGCCGAACAAATTCAACTTATTATGACAATATAACTCAGGTTCAATTATTTATCAAACAAATATCGCGATCAACTCTACTAAAAGACCAGCAATAGCTGATGCAACAAATGATAACACAATTGACTTACCGGCGTTGACAATAATTTACTTCTGGAACTATTTAATTATAAACAATACTCAAACTATACTTTTGACTTAACACATCAAAAATAAACTTTATGAAATTACTCTACTCCGGCAACTGGGACGGATCAATTTACTCAAAAAAATAATAGTGGACAACAACACATCCTATCATTACAAAATCCCGGTCCTCTCTCACTGTATTTTCGTTGGTTTTTCCGAGGAAGGGGTATCACTCACGTGTTATCCCCTCTAACAACCTCGGACCCGGAATTATTAATTAAAATAA